>JAVLUX010000002.1:27463440-28100940 GCA_032164185.1 Moxostoma hubbsi | reverse complement strand
TAGATCAAAAGGTCTTAAGATCATAAGAACACACTGTACATTTAAACAGTTGTTCATCTTTGGACTAGTATTTTGGTTTAGGAATTTGAAGTATGTATTTGGCAAGTCTTTTAATTCTCTCTGTGGCACTGAAAGAAAAAAGTATAAATGTCCAGCATCACTTTTTATATTCATCTTCACTGAAGAATTTAAGCATTTTTGGTGATTAAATTGAATGCTCTACAGAGCGTTAAACATATATTCAAACCATTTTCTGGTTGAGTTATTGAAGCCTATACTGTAGGTTGTCGGCATTTTTTAATAAATTACTCAGGATATTGTGTTTATTGTTTGTGAAGTGTTTAATAAGATTTCAGGGAAAGTCACTCTAACATGTTTAGCCTACCAATATACATGAGTTCTTAGTATTGTGTTAAATAAGTAATTTTTATTTGTATTGCGCCTTTCACAACACACTTCATTTTAAAGCAGCTTTACAGAAGATCAGGCATTTACAGAATATAAAACTGTAATGTCTATATGTCTATGATTCATCATTGTGTAGTTTGATGAAATACGATTGTGAATTGTGTTTAAAAATAAGTCATTAATGATTGGTTAATGGGAGGAAAAATAACCTTGGGAGAAACCAGACTCACTCTTTGGGCCAGTTCCCCTCTGGCTAACATCATGAATATAATGTCAATATTACATATGTATAGTGCACAAGTCCTGGTTAAAATTATTAAACTAAGTAAGTGTTAAGGTTCAATGTTTAAAAAAAGATTTTGTATGAACTGTAATATTAATGACTAATGTCTTTGAAGTCCATTCTGTATTAACTGCAGGAGTTCACATAGATTCAATTGTTAATTGGCTGATGTTGGCAATTGATAGTCTATGTATTCCATTTCAAGATCGTAGTCCATCAATAGACCAAGGTTATGCAGGCAGAGATCAGTGAAGTGAATCACAGTTCAACCTGGCCAGTAATTTCAGTGAGGTTCGGTGGGGTCCATCCTAATCAGAATCAGCTTTATTGCCAAGTATGCTTACACATACAAGGAATTTGTCTTGGTGACAGGAGCTTCTAGTGCACAGCAATACAAAAACAATACAAAAACAGCAGCAAGACAAAAATAATAATAAAAAAATAATTATAAACATAAGTACATAAAGACACACATATACATAGATACACCCATACACATACGTAGTATGCAAAAGACTGAACTGTGTATTGCACATAATTATTTCTCAATTGGGCAATTTTAACTGTTTATAAGATGGAATGAAGGCCATGGAATCTCTGGGTCCATTGTCATGACATTACTGGCCCCATAATTGAAAATGGGTCACATCCTGTTCGTGGACAACTGGTACAGTAGTCCCACACTGTTCCAGCACCTCCTGTCTCTGGACACAGCAGCTTGTGGGAGTGTACAAGCCAACAGGAAGTGAATGCCAACATTCACCTGCAATATGACAAAGGACCAGGTTGAATTTAGAGAAAATGGAACACAACTAGCAGTGAAATGGTATGACAAGAGGGATGTTCACCTTCTTACCACGGTCCATCCATCCACCATGTCAGCCACTGGAAAGGTTGATCACATCACCAAAGAAAGGAAGATGAAGCCTCTCTGTGTAATGATTATAACAAAAAAGATGGGGGCGGTGGACAAGGCTAACATGATGAAAGGCTTTTTTGATTGTACCAGAAAAAACACCAAATGGTACAAGAAAGTCTTCTTTTACCTCCTTGACACTGCAGTATTGAACAGCCACATTTTCCACCACCAATTTACGGGTGAGAAATTTGCACATCAGATTAAGAACAACATATAATTTACATATAAATAAACAAATAAATAGTTTATTTTAATCATTTTAATATTTTCTTTTCATTTAAACTCAATGCATTTAAACTTAAAAAACTAAAATTAACAAAAAACAATAATGACCATGCTGTCATATTCCACACACCTCCTCACTTCCTACCCATGTGCTCTGCTATCAATAGGAAAAGTCATCACAAAGCAGGCCACCCTGCATTGGACACTCCACTGCGTCTGACAGCTAGGCATTTCCCCTCTGAAGTCACTCAGACAGTTTCCCAGGGAAGCAGGACCAGGCGGCACTGCAAGTTCTGCCTATCCAGCACTCGCAGAACAAAGTAGAGGCGCCTCACCAGATTCATGTGTGTGCCATGCAACACTCCCTTGTGTGTTGCCCCATGTTTTGAGGAGTACCACACACTGAAGCATTACTGAGTTAATTACTGATTTCTAAATAAAATAAGCAAATTTTTATTAAAAGTTAAACATTTGTATTAGTTATTGTTATATTTCCATTGTTATTTATTGTATTTTTTCCATATGATTGGTTTATTATCTAGGAAATGTGTGCATTGCTGGCTTTTGTTTACCACAAATGCAATGTAATTGAATGTTATGAATGCTGTTTAGTAGCTGTTATGGTTATTGATATTTATTTAAAAAAAGTTGTATTGTCTATAAACAAATGCATATAAAAAGCATAGATCAATAAATACAATTAAATAAAATAGAATTTTTTTTAACTCTCACAGAGCAAAGATACATGTTTTACTGTATACACAAGACAGATCATAATCAGAGACTTTCAGTCATAACTCAGTTTTGTAAAATGTGTATTTTGCCTTTGCATTAGAGTATATTGCTGATGAATTACATATCATGCTACTTTCAATTGCAATCCATTCCTAATATTAGCATTAGAATAGACTATACCTCACACAACAGCTTTTAATCAAAGTGAACACGATAAAACATTAGACATTTGCAATATGCCCACAACATTACACAAGCAGTGAACGGCACGAGCTATTAAGTAAATGACATCAAACTACGATAAATACATATCATAAACATATTATTAATGCATTTATCATGGTCTACACATGTTTGCTAATAATTTTCAATAATTCTCAATCGAAAAAGACAAAAAATTTACTCACCAGTAGCAATCCTGTAATGCGTTGGCAGAAAAGTTGCACGTGGGAGTGAAATTCACCCGAGAAAATAAATAAATAAATGTCAATATAAACCATTGGTTAAAACATTTATTATAGTTTATATATGTTTTAAACCAATGAGGAATGGTTTAAAGTGAAGAAAAAAGTGAAACGCTTACCTATACTCTGTCCACCAGCTCCAAGCGTGACAAGACAGCGGTGAACCGTCATGTGACTGCCCAGAGTATCACGTGACAAGCGTTAGCACTCTGGCTGCTGCACCAATTGAACCAATTGAAGTTTATTTACTGATCTTGCTGGACATCCTCCCAGTAATGCATTACAATAATCTAGTCTTGATGTCATGAATGCATAAAATAGTTTTTCGGCATCAGCAACAAAGAGCATGTGCCATAATTTACCAATATTTTTTAGGTGGAAGAATGCTGTTCTACAAACATTGGTAAAATTATATTCAAAGGACAGATCGGTATCAAATATAATGCCTAAGTTCTTCACTGTTGAAGATAATGTAACAGTACATCTAATGAGAGTCAAATTATATTTTAGCGGCTTATTTTTAGAGGTTTTTGGTCCAATAATTAGTACCTCTCTTTTGTCAGAATTGAATAGAAGGACATTTCTGGCCATTCAGTAATTTCTTTCATTGATACACTCTGCTAATTTGGAGAATTATGAAATCTCCTCAGGTTTTGAAGAAATATAAAGTTGGATACCGTATAAAGTCTGCATAACAGTGGAAACTTATTCTACGATTCCTGATAATATCTCCCAGGAGAAACATATACAAGAAGAAAAGCAGAGGACCTAAAACTGATCCTTGTGGCACTCCATACTTTACTTTTATTTGGTTTGAAAATTCCTAATTTACATAGACAAAGTGGTAGTGGTCTGCTAAATAGGACCTAAAACATGCTAATGCATCTCCACAAATGCCAACATAATTATCTAGCCTATTCAAGAGAATGTTGTGATCTATTGTGTCGAATGCAGTACTAAGATCTAAAAGCACTAGAAGTGAAAGGCAGCAGCGATCAGATAATATGTCATTTGGAACTCTGATAAGTGCAGTCTCTGTACTGTGATGGGGCCTAAATCCTGACTGAAATTGTTCATGTATACTATTTCTCTGTAGAACTTAACATATTTGGGAGTATACTTCCTTTTCTAGTATTTTCTACATGAATGGGAGATTTGAGATCGGTCTATTGTGGCTTCTTAATAAGCGATTTGATAACTGCCATTTTAAAGTTTCTTGGGACATGTCCTAAGGATAGCGAGGAGTTAATAATATTAAGAAGAGGTTCTGAAATTTCAGGAAATACCTCTTTTAAGAGCATAGTTGGATTATGCTTTTGGTAACTTATGCTGCTGGTATACAGAGTAAAATTAAAGCTCCGCCTTTCAAGACGACACAAAATCGGACTGCACTGCTTGGCTATTCTGAATAAAACTACGCCTCATTTTTAAAAATAGACTTTGGAGACAAGCTCATTTTGTATACGAGACTCTAAAATATAAGATAATAAATGCATGGTTTGTTGAAGAACAGTGACGAAGAGTAAATCTTTCAGGCGAGATCTCATGTAAACAATGAAGAATATATCAATATTTTTCAGATTGTTCACTTTTATGGACAAAAAGTGCTATTGGATGTTTTTCAATGAACACTTGACATGGACAGTTGACCCAAGTGTGGCGAATTGGATTCATCTGGCGATCGTGTTTTCATAACAAAGGTACGAAGTCCCGTTTTGATATTGCCTGTTTTCATTTGTACTCCTGGCACAAATAACTAAATTGCTGTTTCTGGCGCATTGCTATTGTGAATAGAGATCGGAAATCAATGTTGAACCCTTAGACCTTTTAAAAGATGTATAATTTGTTAACATTAAGTGCGGTGAAATTGCGTATCAACAGGTTAAGTCTATGAGCCAAATTAGTGGAGAACAGCACCTTCCCTGGAGGGATGGAGTCCGTCTCTCTTTAGCAGGTCAGGTCTACCCCCAAAACTCTTCTAATTGTCTATAAATCCTATTCTATTCTCCAGACACCACTCAGACATCAAGCCGTTCAGTGACACTAATCTACTATAAACCTTGTCACCATGACAAGCAGGGAGGGGACCAGAGCAGTGTCTGATATTTGTTTTTTGCAAATTCAAACACCTCTTTAACATTATCTTTAGTGATCTTCGACTGGCGAAGCCGGACATCATTAGTATCGACATGAATAACAATTTTAGAAAATCTATGTTTAGCATTAGCCAGCACTTGTAAATTTGATTTGATGTCAGACACTCTGGAACTCGAAAAATAGTGTCTGGAGTCTCTATTTCCCCATTCCTTACAATAGAATTTCCAATAACAAGGGCTCTTTCAACATGATTATCAGTGGATGCATCACTGAGTGGGGAGAATTGATTGGAAACCCTAACAGAAACAGGAGAGTGTTGTCACTTTGCTGAGTATGCCGGCGAGACGTCACCCAAACGCCCTGCTGCGGAGGCTCTAAAGCCAGAACCAAAGTGAAAACATGTAAACTGGATGGGCAAACTCCCACACCACCTCTAGGACCTGTGCTAAGGTAAAAAACAGATCAGATGGAATTCACATAGTTCATCCTCAATCTGAGGTTCAATAATTGACTGGAGTCTCCTTTCCAGGACCCTGGCATAAGCTTTCCCAGGTAGGCTGATAAATGTGATCCCTCGATAGTTGGAACACACCCATCGGCCCCACTTTTTTAAAATGGGAACCACCACACCTATCTGCCAATCCCTAGGTACCGTCCCCAAACTGTTTTCGCTTCCACGACCGCTGCACCTGCAGTATTTCTGGCCTGCTTGTACCTTTCAATTGAGTCTGAAGTTCAGTACTAGTCGCAGAAAGCCTCCTTCTTCAGCCTGAAGGCTTCCTTCACTGCCAGTGACCACCAGCGGGTTCTTGGGTTGCCGCCCCAACAGGCACCAACAACTTTCAAGTCACAGCTCATGGCAGCCGCCTCAGCAATGGAGACCTTAAACTGAGTCCATGTCTCCAGCCTACTCCAGGATGTAGGGGAAGCTCCTCTAGAGGTGACGGTTAAAAATCCTTTGGGCAGGAGTCATCACCGTACGTTCCGAGTTCACCCTCATAATCCATTTGCCAGGTCTGTCTGGCAGGTTCCACTGCCATCTGATCCAATTCATCACCAGGTGGTGATAAGTTGACCGCTCTACTCTTTTCTATACCCAAGTGTTCAAAACATATGGCCACAGCTATGATGATATGACAATGAAGTAGATCACTGACCATTGGCCTAAGGTGCTCTGATTCCTTATGGTGCTTATGAACAACATTATGTTTGAACAAGGTGTCCATTATGGCCAATCCATGACTAGCACATAAGTCCAAAAACAAAACACTGCTAGGGTTCAGATCAGGCAAGCTGTTCCACCCAATCAATCACCTCCAGTTATCTTCGTCATTGTCAACATGAGCGTTGAAGTTGTACAGCAGAACTACGGAGTCCCCAGATGGCACCCCCACCTAGGGTATCCAAGAAGGCCAAACACTCTGGTCTGTCCTTAAGCACCAAACCACAATTCACAGTCAGAGCTTTCCCCCCTGCAACCCAAAGTTGCACTGAGGTGACCCTCTAGTCAACTGGGCTAAACTCCAAGATCACAGCACCAAGCTGAGGACTTGTGAATATTCCCACATCCGCTCTGCACCTTTCACCCTGAGCAAGTCCTGATAAGGAGAGAGTCCAACCTCTATCCAGGAGTTTGGTTCCACAGCCATAACTGTGCATAGAGGTGAGTTCAACTATATCTAGCTGGTATCTCTCCACCTCACACACCAACTTCTGTAACCAAGGTCTAATCCGCACAGCCTCCTGCCTTTGCCTGCCACTCATTGTGCATCGCACCGGTCCTCTGTTTCCCTATTTGCAGGTGGTGGGTCAACAAGGAGGCACCCCTATGTTATTTCTTCAGTCTAAGCCTGGCTGGAACCCATGAGTCATTGCCTGGCCACTAGGCACTTACCTGCAAGCTCCTCTCCCAGGCCTGGCTTCAGGAGAGTACCCCAGTTTCCCTGTTCTGGATGAGGTTGCTCTACATCCTGTGGACACATTGGGAAATTTGGGATTGCTCTTCATCTGGCCGCTTGCCTGGGACCAATTTTCCATGGGAGAACCTACCAGGAGCTAATGCTCCAGACAACACAGCTCCAAGGGTTATCGGGGCACGCACACCCCTCTGCCACAATGACATGGTGAACAGCAGAGGGGTTTGATAAGTTTGATGGACAAAAACTTTCCAAAAACATAGTGACACATGGTTATATGACACTGGATAATTCAAATAACAATTAAAATGTGTTTGTCAGGAGTTGGTTTAAAATTCTATGCAAATTTTAGAAAACATGCAAGCACACCTTCAAATGCTTCAGTAGATCTGTTCCATATGTGGACAGGATATTATCTTTTGTAAGGCAGAGTTTACAGAGTAATTTTTTTTTGTTTTTTTTGTTTTTGCCATGTATCTCCTTAACAGTAAAATTGTTTTTGTAAATCCAGTAGTTAAATGTTGAGTAAAACACTCCATCTTCAGTATCAGGTATGTGCGTGCGATTCCACAACCCTCCCCTTCTTCCAAAAACACTTAAAGACTTACTGAAAAATGAAAGAAGAATTAGGGGAATCAATAAATGACTAACTATTTACTGCCATTTTCTGATTAATATGTAATTACATAATCCATACAAAGGTAACTAGTATTTTAAAATGTAATTTATTCTAATTACAAGTACTCAATTTTTATAATTTGTTTAGGGTGCATTATATTAAGAAAACAGATATAATGAACTCGTATGAAAATGGTGCCCTCAACTTTCTGGACTTCATAATATTGAACAATACATTCATGAGTAGTGTTACCCTAACTCAATTTTGAATGTATTATTATTATATTATCTTGCTTGAGTGGCATAAATGTATCCCTTGTTTATAACTGTGATCTAAACAAAATTCCCTTAAAAATTTCTGAATTTCATGGGCAAGCTTATTTGGCATGGAGATTAATCTACAAGCACAAGTTTTCACCTAAAAAATGCTTCATAAGGAACAACAAGGGCAATTTAAATACATAAAAAAATACTATTTTCTTTGAAAATTGGTTTCAAAATAATATTGTATTGGTGGACCAGTCATTAAACACAGACAACAAGTTCTTGAAGCATTATAATATTCTTGTACCACCAGGGGAATACGCTAAGGCCTTTGGTGCCATTCCTTCTGGAGAATGGATGTTGTTTAGACAGCAAAGGAGATTCGATTGTGAGCAACAGATCATGTGAGTGGAGTGGTGATAATTCCACCTGAGTGGAGAGCGTCTTTTTGAGATTCCTTGCTCAACGCCGTTCAATGCCTCTCACTCAACCCAGAATGTGCTTGGTGATATGCTGGTTTGGGAACCTGCGAAAGTCCTGAGGGAGTTTAAACATTTTATTAGTGAAATTGCAAAACTTATAGCCTACATAAATGCAAAGTATAAATCAAAGTTAAGAATGAGGAATTCGAAAGGGAGTTTGGATAGACTGTGAGAATTAGCAAAGATTCCTTTTGGAATGTGTCACATTGCATGAAGATGTGCTTCGTGAACATGGTAGTGCAGCAAAAGGTGAGCTAGTACTCAACTCAATTTTATTTATAGAGCACTTTCAATAACCGTACTGGGTACCAGTCTCTATCACCTTGAGTTTTAAGTCAAGATTGAGGGACTGACAGACACAGCTGATCATAAGAGCGGAGAGACCTTGAAGGTTGATGCAAACATATTAAATCAGAGATGTACTCTGGTGCAAGACAATGGAGAGCCTTAAATACATACAGCAACACTTTGTACTGGATTCTGTATTGTATCTGTAACCAATGTACGGAAATCAATACTGGGGTAATATGGTCTCTTTTCCTTGTTCCAGTTAAAAGCCTAGCAGCTGAAATCTGGACCAGAGAGAGGCCTGACTCACACCCAGATACAAAGCATTAAAATTGTTCAAACGAGAAGACACAAAGTCATGCACAACCTTCTCCAAATCATCAAAAGAGAGAATGAACTTCAAATTTGTTATTAAAAAGATTTTTAACAACATTAATCAGTAACCTATTAATGTATCAAACCTACACCAGCCTACCCTAGTAAAAAAAAAGTATACTTTATTGTATTTTAAATATATTCTTTTTTTTCAATTGTATATTGCAAATATACTAACCAAAATTGTACTAACTTTAAATATATTTAAAGTATATTAGCATCATGCTTTTACCAATTTTTAAAATACAACTTTTAACACACTTTAAAATAATTGTACTTATACTTATACTTACAATATATTTTAGATAAATATACTTTTGAAGTGAAAATTCGGTTTATTTTTCAAAAGTGTATTTATTTGCACTTTACTTAAAAATATATTTTAGGTGAGTGGCCATCAGGCACAAGTGTAACAATGCGCATTGCGTAGTTTGTGTGTGGCCGATGTTCCAAAAATTATTATTTTTGGGGTTGATTCTTTCTTTCAGCGTTTAAAAGCATGGTTGGTGTAACTGCCTCCCATCGGCAGTTTAAATTATATATTTTTAATGGATCCTGCTATTTTTTTGGTACCTATATAGTAGATTGGAGGAGGAAATATTCATTGCGGCGCTAGTGTTCCGCCCGTAACTAATTAAGAAAACACCTGTTGAGCGAAGCGCCAAAAAAGACGACAGAACATAATGTGGCGTTCTAAACCAGGACAAATTAAACACAGACTACGCCACCCTGGGAATTTCACCCAGAGAATGATTTTTTTTCTCTTTTCTACCAAAGCTCTATAAATCCAACAGCTAAAGACACACAGGTACGTGTACAATAAAGCCAAAGACAATGCTCAATTTTGAAGGCACAACATTTATTAGTTTAAATAATTTAACAATTTAAAACAATCATCTCTCAGGGAAGAGAACACAAAACAAAAAAAAAGAAAAAAAAACAAAATTGCTGAGGCTTACCGATGGAGGCAAAGGATTCAAAGGGTAGTAAAAGATCCCAGGAAACCCCCCCCCCCCCAGTCAACACACAAACACCCCCAATAAACACAACTGTAACAGAAGGAAGTCCACAGCACTCCAAAACGGGGATAACGCCACCCAGACACCAATACCCCCACCGGCTCTCAGCTACTGTAACAGAAAAGAAAAAAACAAAAGAAAATGCACACAACCACTCTTTCCACAAATTTACCAAAAAGAAAATACAGAAATCAGAAAATCAATATTTTTCATCACAAAATAGATAACTGCCGGAACCTGCAATGGCTCTAAAGAGGCAATATCACAAAAAAAAAAAAAATAATTATTTCTCAATTCAGTAATCAAAGAAAATCAAAACAAAAATAAACTTATCACAAAATACAAAATGACTGCCAAAACCAACAATGGTTATAATACGGCAGTATAAAGAAAACACATATACATATATATATATATATATATACACACACACACACACACACACACATACACACACACACACACACACACACACACACACACACACAGTAAATCAGAAAAATAAATAAATCAAATGAAATATAACTACAGTTTTAATCTAAATTGGAATCAACAAAACACCAAAAGAAAGCAGACCCAGAAAACAAACTTCTTAAATCGACAAAATTAGAATATAAAGCCCCAACCCCTTGAGCGATTCACATCTCATAAAAACAATAGCGCTCAAGAAACAAATGCCACATACTATTGGCCAGACAGCCGTAACTACCCAGTGGCCGCGATAGCAAGACGAGCATACAGCGATCCACTCCACTCGCTGATACGCTTATGCCATTTACACAAACGAGGCAGCGGCCCGGGCAAAGTGGCACATATAACAGACGGAGACAGAAAACACGGAAATATCTAAAAAAACAGCACCTTAAACAGGCAAAAATGCACAATATAGCCGTCAGGCAAAAAGGCAAAGGCAAAACAGCAGCCGGCAAATCAGTCCTGTGCAGCTAGTGATGATCTCCGGCTAAACTGGCCTCAATCCTGTTAGCTACACAAAGAAAAATTACCATTAACCCCCAATTAAGAAACAAAATATAAATCCCACGTCATCTGAGATACATACCCATCATTCAGACATACCCGAGGGAGAAAGCTCGACGAGTGCCCACGGCACTGATAATGCAGTGTGTTCAGTGGTTCAATGAATTGAACGACGCGACGAAAGTTTGTCCATCCGACCGGAGATCTACGAACGCAAGTAACCGCATAATACCAGTAAACAAACGGCAGGAAACAATGTTCGCACGGAGACAGCAAAGCCGCTACCCTACCTGTTGGCGCAGCAATGCACACACGGAGAGCGAGGCCCGGAAGCACAACACAACTTCAGGTCACCGATGAGCAAGAGAGGGTGTCAAAAGGATTACGCGCTATTTATAGGGCGGAGCTTCACACGGGGAGTGACCAAAGGAACGCCAACTCATTAGACTAACTCATACTGCCACAATCAATTAGCGACAGCTACACTAAGCAATAAACATGCAAGCAGACAAACCTAGAAGAAAGAAGATGAGGCGAAAAATAAAGGAGGATTTAGCCCCTCATAAGAGACAGGCAGCCTCATGCGTCATGTCTGTCATGGGAAGGAAAATAGAAAAATAAACACTCTGTTATTTATTGTAATGGCCTTGAAAACAAGTGCATTCAGCATTGGGTAAAAAAAATAAAAATACTTAAAAATATTAGTATGTTGAATTTAACCATTTTCGAACACATAACTCCCATAACTAACAAACTACTCAAAATGTTCAAGACTGGCCGTCCAGTTCACATGTTAGGCATGCTGACTGGACGGTCATTTCCCCTCCCACAAACAGCGCAGAAGCACATGGACTGGGGATTCAACGTTCTTCTTCGGTAAATGCAAGGTAATATATTTTGATTTAAACCTCAATTTCTGCTTTATTTGTTTAATACTCTTAATAATTGATAGTTTTTTGTACTTTGTTGTTTTCATGCTGTTTTGTGTGACGTATTAGCTCATGTTAAGAACTTGCACAAACACGTTATTCACGTGCGCTATTTGAAGGCATTTCTGTTAAAACTAGTCTATGCCCGCTTCATATCTGTAAAAATAGCTGACTGGTTGCATATTAAATAATTTAGAAATGTATATGTTTTTGATGGGCACGAGTATGGGAGTACTGGACTAGTTTGAATTGAAGACTGGTTATTAGAACGAGGCAGCGCAGACTGGCATGGATGCATTCACTCTAGAGAGAGCGCAATCCAGACAAAGTACAAATGTAACAAACCACGACATCTTGATCCTGGTTCTTTTAAAGTAAATCTTTTTCATTTGATACGCGACGTTTCTAATTTAAAAACGCAACGATGTGTGGTGAACTCCATCTGCGGCGAAAATAATATGATTGCTTAAAGGGTTACTTCAGGATTTAGCATTAAGCTTTGTATCAGTAGAAAACCAGTATTATTTTCGAATTACCGAGCTCCCCCCCCCCTCATATCCCCCTGAGACGAGAGATTTATTTATTTTTAGTCTGGAAAAAATCCTCCGATGACGCAAAAATCATCATTTTGCGTCATCGGAGGATTTTTGGGCCAGAGGCTTAAAACTACAGTCAGTATTCCGCATGTTTTCACCACGCCCATATGGGGCGGGATCTCACTCACAGAATGTGAAGATAGTGTCAGCCATCTTTCTGCAGAAGCTAAGAAAACAGGCTCTTGCTCTGTGTAGAAAGTTTGTATACAAGTAGACTAATCACGATTGCGGAATGTAGTTTTGAAGTTGAAATGGCAGAAGGGGATTACGACGATCTGTTGCGAGAATCTGATGCTCGCGCTACCTGTACGAGCCGCAATACAGCGATGAACAGAGGCAGCCGGAGCAGCTGCTGTAGCAGGGGAGCAAGACCTGCTTGGCAGGCAGGAGGAAGAGAGTGTTAAATTATATTCAGACTCGAGTTGGGGCGGACTGGTGGTGTCAGTGCTCTCGCTGTGCGCCTATGGAAACAGATAGAGAGTCATATTGCTGTCGCGAATTTCAGCGATGCCGTTTTCTTCTGGACGAGATCGCTGAATCCGCTGATGAAACAGCACCACTAACTTGAGCATGTATAACTGAGCACCCAAGTTTTGTATCACACATGGATGGACAGGGGAGTCCTGGAAACTTATTTTAGGATCCCGAAGATAAATTGGAAACACCAGCCAAAGCCCGCAGGGACAAACGGACGGCTTAGTGTAAAGTGAGTATTTTGTTTGTTTTTCTTTTTGTTACTAAGACGTCATGTACAGAGTTTGGACACCCGGAATTATCATAATGTTCTTCCTTCAGTCAATTTATCAACTAACTCATGATTTATAGAGTCACGATGTATAAAAGCAAGCGTAGTTGTATCATATTTTCAGATACTGCCGCCTGTAACCGGTAGGCGTGGTTTGGGAGTGGCCTCGTAAGGGCAGCAAAGCAAGTGTATTCTGGGAGTTGTTGTCTTTCAGCCACATGAGTAAAAAATACATTTTCTGCCTTTTCTCAGTCTAGAATGCTTCAAATTCAAAAATAATTTCACATTTATACTATATAAATGACCAATTTTAAATACACATTCATCTTACCAGAGGTGAAGTATCCCTTTAATGATTATTACGGTAGTTTGCAGGCACCAAAGAAAAAAGGAGGGGGGGGGGGGGGGGGGATATTCTGAGGTACTTTTCAATTGAGTTTATCAGCAAGTCTTTAGCAGACCCCATCGCCGCCAACTCTTCAAGTAGAGTATTATTATCATTATTAGTATTATCTTATTTCAATATAAATCAGCACAGAAACTTTGTTTTTAATACCTGTTTCCATTTTAGTCATTGTCCAACATTGTAAGTGGCCCACAATTTGAAGATGCATATGCATCTGATTTTGTTTCTTTTACTTTTGAGTGATGGATTAACTATTATTGTTATTATTATTTGTAGAGTACCAGATGATGACCTGCTATTCAGTGGAAATTTAAGTTCTGCACTTATACATCTGAAAAGAGAGCACATCTTCTTAAGCACTATTCATAAGCCATGGAACATACACTCGAATTGTTTCAATACCATGTCTCCATTCCGAGTGTACATGTCATTCTATGTATTAAAGTACATTTATCAAAAATAAATTTCCAACCAAAACTTGAATGTATGGGCTGTTGAGAAATCTATTGACAATTTGATTTGAGGGGAAATATAAGTTATTCAAGAATTCACAAAATTAAAAAAAAATGTCCCCCTAATGCTGGCCAAGAAGCATCAAATGGCAATTGCCTATCACATGGATGCGATTTCTTTTTTCAAGCCAAGAGTTCAAAGGACAGAGAGTGTAGTGCACTTGTCACAGCCTTTCCTGACAATGTTCTAATTGTAGTATGCCACTCGTTTCATCCAGTGTTTACATTGATGGCATTAAGTACTGCCCAGACATAGAGGTTTCATTTGGATGTTGTTCAGGTTTGCCCAAGTTCATGCGGATTGAGAAAATCTTGGCAATCGACACTGACATAATGTTCCTCTGCAAACTACAGACTGCTTGGTTGAGCATTTGCTCTCTTTGCAGTTGTGCAGTTTGCATTCACTGCAAGTTGTTCAGCCTTCTCTAATAAATGACCCCTTCCCTTTGGCAGTTTATAATATCCTTTTTTTTTTTGTTTTATAATTTTAGTTTGCCATGTCGATGACACTTCACGTTATTGTGCATGACAGTGACATGTCTGTGAAATCTTGGAGAAGTGGCCAGCACTTTTCACAGAAAGCCAGATTTTTTTTTTTTTCTCTCCTCCAAATCCCAGTGTTACTTTTTTCTATGAATTGTGTATTTGAATGTTAATAACAACTCCTTATTTTTGCTTAGGTCTTTGCAGAATTCCATCACATATCTGGGGAAGATCTGAGTTCTATGCAGCGTTGGACACGCATTCTGCACGTTTGACTGAAAATTTTCAGAGAAAGGAGGAAATCAGGGAAGAACACTTGATGAAATTATGCATCATGTTGACTCATGTATTCCTTTGTGATTATTGTCATCTTTAAATCATGATTTGGCTATGATTGTTACCCTCACGTCTACCTGTCTCTACTTTTTCGTAGTCATCTGATGTAACGCATGTTTGCACTGCAGTTCTTCAGGGTCTTCCAATCCTCCTGGGGGATGACCCAGAGGAATTTTTCAGGATGAGCTTTAAGTATTTTTATCGCTGTTTATACTTTTAAATTGTCATTTTGCTTTATTACATGATATTATAGATTAGGTTATGAAAAAGTTCTGGGTGTACTTTTACAGTCGATACTGTATTTGTCTCTTGTGAAAAAATTCTAATTTGTGACATTGGTGATTTAAATTGATGAAATAAAATGTACTGCAAATTCAATTCTGTGTTCTTAAAGGGTTAGTTCACCCAAAAATGAAAATTATCCCATAATTTACTCACCCTCAGGCCATCCTAGGTGTATATGACTTTCTTCTTTCAGCCAAACACAAACACTGTCTCTTCCAAGCTTTATAATGGGAGTGAATTGTACCTTCGATTTTGAAGCCCAAAAAAGCGCATGCATCCATCAAAAAATCCATCCATACAGCTCCTTCTAAAGCAAAGTGATGCATTTTTGTAAGAAAAATATCCATATTTATAACTTTATTAACTGTAATCACTGGCTTCTGGTCACGGCCATCCCCACGTTCACTCGCTTTCGCGTTTGTCACTTATCACTGGAGCTTACGCTACGCCTCCGTCATATGCCGGAACTCGACTCTCTTGTGAACATTCGGACGGCTGTTACCGGATGCCAGTGATAAAAGTTATAAATATGGATATGTTTCTTAAAAAAAAATGCTTCACTTTAGAAGGCCTTTATTTACCCCCTGGAGTCGTATGGATTACTTCTATGATGGATGGATGCGCTTTTTTGGGCTTCAAAATCGAAGGTGCCATTCACTCCCATTATAAAGCTTGGAAGAGTCAGGATATTTATTTAATATAACTGTGTGTTAGGCTGAAAGACGAAAGTCATATACACTTAGGATGGCTTCAGGGTGAATAAATTATGGGATAATTTTAATTTTTGGGTGAACTAACCCTTTAATAATTCAGAATAATGTAAAAGTAGAATAAAGTATTCCATTGAACTTGTGATTTTCCAAGTCTTCTGAAGACATACAATATGATACAGTAAACTAGAATACAAAGTTTAAAGGAATAGTTCACCCAAAAATTATAATTCACCCTTATTCTTAATGATTTAATCCATGTCTTCTGAAACAATATGTTCTGTTTTGTAACTCTGTAAATCTTGTCATCTCTCTCTCTCTCATAATTTAAAGCTTGATTACATTTTCTTGTGCTTGATGTTTGCATTGATCACTGTACACCTGCTGTGGTTATCAAAAATGTATGAAGTTTAAATTTTTTTGGTTAATGAACATCCAGCACTGAACAGAAATTCACACTTTCTATTTTTCATTCTCTTATAGGATTCAGATGTAGATGCAGGCTTTAGTGAATTGGATGTTGGACTGCTCACAGTTTTACCTGAAGGCATGCCTGCCAAACGTCCACATGCCCTCAACATGGATGCAACGGAGGGAAGATTTGTCATGGATGATGTCCCAAATTTGCCACATTCTGTATGTCTCCATTTGCTTTGATCTATGCTCTAAATTGAAACCATCCAAAGACAATGAGGAACACATTTGATTTTATTCAGTGGGTATTTCTGTATTTGAGAGGAAAGAATCTCAAACCCAAACTCCAAACCCTTAAAAATAGTATTTTAAGCTGAACTTGTTTCTGGCATATTTTGCTGTAATTGCAGTTCAGTTTAAGAAGCTTTCCAAAGTCACATGCAGGTTTTTCCAAATTGCAAAGGCTCTTTTTCTTTTCTTTTTTTCTTTTAAATAAATACTTTTTTTGGAGTTTGCACAGTGCCTGATCTGCAAATGCTCTATACCTTATTTTAGGTCCAGATATTATGTTGTCATGCAGCAGAGTTCTGCAAGAGATCTAAGTCTTGAGAACAGATTGCTTTAAAGGCATAGTTTTTTTTTTATTGTTTTGTTCTTAAGAGTTTCAGCTGTTTATTACACAAATAAACAGTTGAGAATTTCAAACTTGTTAAGTGCGTTATTTGAACTAGAAAAATTATGTTCAGTTTACTTAAAAGAAAATGTGGAAACCGATTGCATGTAGTATTTTATGTGTACACAACTTAAAGTGATACCCCTAATCTCAACATGAGTTTACTGTATTTCATATGTAAAGTGAACAAATTGTATTAAATTTAAGTTAATTGACTTAATAGAGTAATCTTACTAATAAATCATTTGTAAGGTTACTAATTAATTTATAGAAAATTAACCAAAAAAATTAAGTTAACTAGAAAATTACTATTAAGTTTAATAACAAATTGACATTACTTGCGTAGGAACATTAATATAACTTCATTTTAGTAAGTTAGATTTCTTTGCTAAAAGTTTGTGTAAGACGATATAAAGTTTAAAGTATATTGTACAAAGTATGGCTAAGTAATAAGTTTGTTATTGAAGACAAAGTGTGCAATTTGTAGTATTTTGAATAAGCCAGTTACTGAGCTAATACTTTTTAATCAAATAAAATACACTTATAGTATATTGCTTGTATGTTTCGAAGACACTTGCAATTAATTTGTAATGTACTTAATTAATTTGTAATGTATTTATAACACAAATAAAGTACAATTCAAGTTAACTAATCATTAACACACTTGAAGCATACTTAAATTAGTCTGGCTTCAAGTATACTTATTATATTTTTTTTTCACAAGGGTAATGATCGTTCCGTGGAGACAACTGAAGAACAATTATGAATTTCACTTTTACCTGTATTTCCTGGTACCAATCCAAGTTTTCATTATTGACAAAAATGACAAAAACAAACTTTAAAGTTGAAAAGATTGTGTTTTTCTGGGTCTGTTGTTTCCAGTTTAAACTGAAAAGTGTGAATTTGCATGTATAAACTTTCCATGCCACCACACATATGATTTATCACTTGTAGAGGCATGTTTAATTACTTGCTTAAAGTAAATAAAGGTAATTTAGAAACAAAAAAATTAAGGCATTATTTGAAGATGTTCAATGGCATATGTGCTAACAGAGAAATATTTGACTGATTACAAATAATAATGGTCTTGTAGCCCAATTATCTAACAACCATTATAAAACATTACAAAATAAACAGTGAGATTTTATATACTAAAACTCCGCAATACAATCACAATTTCGAAGCATTTGATAATTTAATAAATGTCAGCCTATAGCCTAGCCTATTTTTCACCCAGAGGGGCACCTCAGCCCATGTGGGTAAAGGGGCAGTTGCTCTGTAAATTTTATGTCGGAGTGGGATTTGAGTGAACTTTTTTTTTTTTTTAGTGAGTTTGAGCGTACTTGAGAGGAGCGTTTGCTTGGGCTGTGAGTGGTTGAGTGGAGTGCACGTGCATTGAGTGGGTAGTTGACCGGAGTGTCACACCACAATACTCTGTTGAGCAACTCCCTCTCCTCGCACCAAAACACTCCTTTGTAGGAGAAATATGTTTCTCATCTGATTGTCACAGTAATATATCAATAAGAGCCCTTTTCCAAAAAGACATTGCAACATCACCAAACTGTAATTACATACTGAAATAAATTTGTGGATAACGTAAACTGGAAAAAAGTTTGGCTATTACTTGATCATTACACTGTAAAAAGGTTGCTGTAAAATGATTTACAGTATGATTATTGTATTTACATTTACAGTAATATTATTGTATTTTCATTTACAGCATATTTACTGTATTTTCATTTATAATTAATTTTATTTTGTTAAGATTTCATTAGTATTTTTTTATAAAAATTTCCTACCTGTAAGAAAATCTAATTGTAGCAACCCCCCCCCCCCCCAAAAAAAAAAAAAATATCACAATTACTCATGCTCATAATTGTATATTTATTGTCTTTGTTGAACATTTACTTAGTAAAACTAGTTCCTAGGTATCTGTAATGTAACATAGCTAAAACATACACATTTACAAAGTGAAACAAGCCATAATAAAATGCTATAAAAAAATCAGTTTGTAGTTACTTTTTGTAATTTTGCCAATGAAATTCAACAATCTTCCTGATGAGAGATGCCACAGGGAGATTCAGAATGATGCTTTTTCTTTGCATCCTCTTTCCCGATTTTTGGCTGATGTGTGACTTTGCTTGGAATTTGGTGCCATCAGGGTTGATTCTCAGAATTAACCTGCTAGCACAAGAAAAAATACATTATTTCTGAAACCAGTGTTTCTCAAACTGTCATAACTCTGTAACGTATGCACTTTGGTGCCAATAAAAGCAATATGTACCTACAGGTAAAGTGCATAATTAAATGATGATCCATGACATTCAAATCACTGAAGCTCCATCCATTACAACAAAATATATGTTGGGTTACCTTATGCTGCAACCCTCATTTGGAAAATAAATTCCATTTTAAAAAATATAAAAAAAAAGCTTTATAGATTCATTAATTAACCTAATATACATGTGGGGAAAAAAGTAAAGCAATGGGAGGAAATTCAAAGAAAGGCCCTAGCTGGCCAGCAGACGCATACCCAGGTTGTTGTTACTTTGAGGCAAAAATGCTTACCACTGAGCTGCCCTTTTTCAACCTAGACAGGTTGGCATTACAACAAAATCACTGTTCATTTTCCCACCAATACACTTCACATCCCTCATCTACTACATTGATGGTTAATATAAAAATGAGAATCAGAATCAAATTTAATGGCCAAGTATTTGTACACATACAAGGAATTTGGCCAGTTTTTTTTCATTGCTCTCAATGTGCTTACACACGATTTATATTATATTTGATTAATAAAATGTATATCAAAGTGGATTGACCCTAACCAAGTCCAATCACCTTGGGATGCTGGGAACAGAGAAGCTTATCTCTTGGAGTTGCAGTGACCTATAAGTGCAGCAATTAACAAAAAGTGGGAAGAAATTAATTAAATATATAGAGAAGATACTTGTGTCTTTCTTTACAATACTTTCTAATAGGCTCCTCTATAAAGGTTATGCTTGTATGTCACTATGTGTTATATCTTGTGATACAACCCCTTGACCAGCTCAAGTATGCCTGCCTATCTTGCAATTTACAGTTAAATTCTATAACAGGCTTATTACCTGTAAAGTTTTATTTTTGAATGATGCAAATAAAATGGACCCTCAAATGCATGACACATGTATACAAAATGGGAATAGTCTTTGAAATGTCAAACTATGATCCTAATTACAATCAATATTCTATAGAAACAGCTGTTCAAATTAACATTAATACTTACATTTGCCAGAAGAGTGAATCCTCCCTCTCGCTGAAGTACGTCATTGTGGTACATAGATGAAAACTGCAAGGTCAAGTTGGAAAATCTAGAATTAGTCAGGTTCATATGTATTTTGATATGGTGGTAACGGCTGGAAAGCATTCACACAGATAAATTACATTGTTTGCACACAAATTGCGCGGCCATTTTTACAGTAACTACTAACCAGTTGCTCGATAAATATCAACCACGAAACATAATGTTATGAGAGGCTGCTGATTTAATATTAAATTCAAATAACATTGGTTTAAGCGGCAGTTTCTTTATCTTTTGTTTGTCTGCTTAACTTACCGTTATGATGGGAAACACCAGAAAATAAAAAAGACACCTCCAATCTGGGACTCGAACACGATCCAGACCACAACATTGAAAAAAGAAAAAAAGATGCACTTGAAAATACTCTCATGAAATAATAATATTAATAATAAACTCCGCTTAAACATCGGTATTGCTTAACACTCTTTAGTATTTCACATTAGCTTTTTGCGTTAAGTTAAACACTCCTCCTGGTTAGCTAACGTTAAAGCGGCAGAGGAACACACATAAGTTGTGTTTCTCTGTTTAACTAAGGGTTTCTTCAGCTAATTTATTTGATATTAACTTATTCACCAGTTGATAATATCACCGTTATGATTTCAATCACTGACAACTCCTAGCCAACAGCCAAAAAAAAAAACAGATGCCAAAAGACAAAAAGATACTGTTAATAAAATGTAATTTTTTTATGCGTCTGGCAAATGAACTTCGCTACAGCCATATGAGAGCAAAAAACCACACAGCTGACGGTGCGAGGACCCGGGCAGGAACAGCTGCAGATGGAGAGCGGAAGGCAGTGCCAAGTGTGGAGAAACTGCAAGAAAAACAAAACTAAGGACACTTGTGACAAATGTCAAAAGGTAGTGTGTGGGAGCTGCACATGGAAGGTAAAGAGTACCTGTGTTGACTGTGAGTAATCGATCTACAAGCGTCAGTGAATGATAGCGCTGTTTGCCCCCAAAACAACCAATTCGTTCATAATGATTTTACAGCATAATATTTTCATTATCTTTTTACAGCATAAATGCAGATATTTTTTCTCACTGTAAAACAAATATTGCTTTCTAAATCAGTTTGTTTTCCCACAGTTTAGTACGGAAGCTCAAAGAGGCCTTGTGTTATTATTATTTTTTGTCTCGTTTTCTCGTGATCTCGACATAACAAAAAGTTGTTTTCTCGTGATCACGACTTAATTTTCTCGTGATCTCGAAATAACAAAAAGTCGTTTTCTCGTGATCACGACTTAACTTTCTCGTGATCTCGACATAACAAAAAGTTGTTTTCTCGTGATCATGACTTAATTTTCTCGTGATCTCGACATAACAAAAAGTTGTTTTTGCCTTTAATTTTCTATACAGTTTGTATTTGACATAAAAGGTATGAAGGACAATGAGAGATCCTTGGCAGAAAAGTACAATTTATTATATATAAATATAAAGTTATGTTATTTCATTACACTTTGGTTATAAAATATTCACCTGCCCTATCCAAGAGTCTTCTAACCAGTCACCTTTCACATAGGCTAAATCAAACATATTACTAAACGCCAGGCAGCACTTCACAAACACTTAATAAACGCGTTTTCATCAAAATAGCAAGACTCGCTTTCTTCTGCACTCAACAGGCGTCAAGAACTGCAATATGCGCGCACTCGGATCTAAATCGCAGCTGGCTTGACCGCAGTCATGCAGACGTCCCAGTCCATCAAGTTGGCTTGCAATGAAATTGACCAAACGTTCAGGGTCACTTTATTGTCTACAACAAAGTTGTAGACGTGATAGTCTTCTTCTGAGTTGTCTGACACTAATCTGGAAGTTGTCAATGACAGAGAGACATACAGCTATTTCAACTTGAGTGAGTCATTGATCAAAGTAATGATGTATTCAGTCATCCATTATGCAACAGTGCGTTTAGCTGTTGCATCCAGATAGCCTTATTGAAAACAACTTTTTGTTTTGTCGAGATCTCGCCAAAAATTAAGTCATGATCACGAGAACACAACTTTTTGTTATGTCGAGATCACGAGAAAACAACTTTTTGTTATGTCGTGATCACGAGGAAACAACTTTTTGTTATGTCGAGATCACGAGAAAATTAAGTCGTGATCACGAGAAAATAACTTTATGTCGAGATCACGAGTAAACAACCATAGTTATGTTGAGATCACGAGAAAACGAGACAGAAAAAAAATAATAACGCAAGGCCTCTTTGAGCTTCTCCACACATGACCCTTGACATTGAGGCCAAACAGTTAAATTTTCACTTCGACGGTCCAGAAAATCTTGTTTCTCACAGTCTGAGAGTCCTTTAGGAGCTTTTTTTTTGGAGAGGCTTCTGTTTGGCCATTCTGCTATAAAGCCCAGATTGATGCAGTGTAGCAGTGATGGATGTCCTTCTACAAGGTTCTCCCTTCTCTACACATGATCTCTGGAGCTCAACCAGGGTGACCATCGGGTTCTTGGTTACCACTTTTACAATGGCCCTTCTCCCCCGATTGCTCAGTCTGGCTGGGTGGCATTTTTTAAAGAATTCCCCAGATCTGTGCCTCGACACAATCCTGTCTCTGAGCTCTGAAAGCATTTCCTTTGACATCATTGCTTGGTTTTTGCTCTGAAATGCATGTTCGGCTGTGAGACCTTAAATAGACAGGTGTGTGCCTTTCCAAATCATGTCCAATCAATTGAATTTGTCAAAAATCTTTGGAGAAGATGAAATTTGAAGATGATCTAACAAAAAATTAGGTTCCTGTGAGCTTTTTTTCCTCTGTAAAATCGCTGGAAGAGTACAGAGTAAAATTAAGGCTCCACCTCTCAATGTCAACACAAGATCTGACTGCACTGCTTGGCTATATGAATGAAACTACGCCACATTTTTAAAAAATAGACTCAGATTGCAGAGTTTGTTGAAGAACGACGACAAAGGGTAATTCTTCCAGGCAAGATCTCATGTAAACAATGGAGAATATATCAATATTTCTCAGATTTATATTTATATTTTTATGGACAAAATGTGCTATTGGATGTTATACAATGAACCCTTGTCATAGACAATTGACCCAAGTGTGGCTGATTGGATTCATCTGGCGATTGCGATTTCATAATAAAGGTATGAAGTCCCATTTTGATTTAGCATTTTTTCATTCGTACTCCTGGCACAAATAAACAAATAGCTTTTTCTGGAGGATTGCTATCATGCAACAAAGATCGGATATCTATGTTGAACCCTTAGACTTTTGAAAAGATGTATAATTTGTTAACATTAATTACAAATATAGACAGTGAATTATATATTAAATGTATGCAGAGTGACATCACTCCCCAGTGTGATCAAATGCTTTTCAACAGGTTAATATAGCCTTCACCAAAGCCTCGAGAAAGGGTCCTTGGTGAAATACATAACTTATTTCATTCGGTACGACCTTTTGAGTGATGTTCCCCGAGCGCCTCCAAGGGCGCATTAATGCCGATCCATAAAACGCAGCGTTTTCTTACTCTATACGTACTTCCACGTTCTCATCGCATTCGCAAGCACCACTGTTGCAGCGCGCCTCTGACACCTAGCGGTAGACTCTGCACCGCATCCCCTTATTCATCAGATTATTTAATTGCCAGCGTAAGGCATATCGCATAATGATCAGGTCATACAGTGAGTAATTCGTATCTCATGGCATATTTACATTTTTATTATCATTCAGGCATCATTAAAGTGTAGAAATTTGTATAGCATGTCTGTATAGATCATTCACTCATCGTTGTTCAGACCACGTTTCAATCTATGGGGATCTTCAAGAACTTGGGGCTTTATCAATGTTCCAAATTACTATGCTCAGAGTCTAACAGTCATGTCAGCCCAACTACATTATTTTTAAGTTTTAAAGCACCTTTTAATGCGCATGGTCAGGAACGTTACATTTTAGTAGCTGGTAAGTAGGTCTGTCAATCACTGGATAAAACCTGTGCAGAGTCAAGATCATTAATATAATCTTGTTAATATAAACTGTTAAAAGAGACCTATTATGCACATTTTTACAAGATGTAATAAGTCCCAGGTGTCTCCAGAATGCATCTGTGAAGTTTCAGCTCAAAATATCACACGGATAATTTACTATACCATGTTATAAATGTGTCTTTCGGGTGGAATCAAAAGCACGCTGATTTTGCGCATGTCTCTTTAAATGCAAATGAGCTGCCGCTCCCCGCCTGCTTTCCGGAAGAGGGCTGTGCCTTTACAGCTTCCGCTTCAGACACTACAGCAATAACAAATCAGAATCGATATGATTGCAGTGTAAATACTGCAGTTCAGCCATATATGTATGAATATATTTATGTATATCTGGTCTCCGTGAATACAGTTAGAGACAATGGTAACTTTAGCGCATTAGCTATGGAATCAGCTATCACGCACATTCGTAAAGGAGATTTGCAAATATTCACAAAATATAAAGTGTGATACTTGCATCTTCAGGACGTAAAGCTGGGACATGAACAGTTGGTACTGATCCATGCTCGAGAATAAAAATATTTGAAGATTATGATTTATATAGACACACATTCACAAAGCAGTCTGGTGTAAAATGATTTGCACAAACATACACACATTTTTGTATGGGGCACATTTCCTTCAAAAACAAAACTGTCCACTGCGTCTTCAGCGGCTCCATGCGGGGAGTACATGAATACTCTTATGTTCACATTTACAGCCAACAACAAAACTCTTATGAAGCTGAGACATTCTTCTCACCGTATTTGCTCCAGCTCGAGGAAGAAGAGAGAGGAGAAAAAATAATTTTCTCGAATTTCTAGGCATCACGCTCTATTCTCTAAACACGCAAGCTTTCCTGCCTAAAGAAACACAACAGGATCAGGTCTATTTCACGTCATTCTCTGGTCAGTTTGGGTCTCATAAAACATAACACAATCTCCAGTCCCTATCAGGCCACCTCAATTTTGCCATGCTTATCATTCCTCAAGGCAACTCCTTCGTTTCCTGCCTCCTCACACTAGCTCATTCTGTAGACAACCTCTCCTAACTATCAATCGATGATGGCTGCCGCGAATCTCTGGACGACATGTCCCTATTCACGGCCGCGGCTCTGTCTATAGGATTCAGGGGTTACTTTCTAGGATCATGGTTCATAGGGAAATGGACAGAATTATACTTTTTTTCAATATACCTTCCTACGCTCCATCCGCTCTCTTCGAAATTAATCCCATTGTTAGATATTATTACATTTTTCTTGATCCGCAATCCCCTTCTCGATGCGGCTCAGCTGAGGGAAGAAAGAAATTACACAGAGATTCAAGCTATCAAATCATTCCACGTTTATTCGTACAGCACATAATTATATGGTCCAGCAAAACAACATTCCACCTTACCCTCCAATGAAATAGTTCTTTACCCTACATGGGGTAACATATATGTTTGAGTACAGAAATAGGAAATACATTCCCAGAGCAGCAGCAGCAGCTGCTTTTTGTGATGACACAGCAAGCTACATCAACAAGAGAAGTTTAAAAGAGGCCTTTATTATGCCAAACCCATCGTCACGGCAGGCGTCATATGGGTTCCCTTCAGACACGCAAACGCATCGTAGTTATGTGACAATTCCGCTGTCGTCACTATAATCAATAAAGGCTGGTCCTACTCAAACCATCATGTCCCTTACGAGACGTCTGACATGGCAGAGCATTTCCTGCAACTTCATTATCCCAGCCAGACGCATTCCTGGGTTTTTCAATGTAATCTCATGCATATCTGGTGGTGGTTGGTGGCTCTCTTCCAGCACATCCTTCCCTACACAATGATTCAATTCAAGCACACCCACTGTTCGCAAGGATAGCGCATAACTATGTCTACCCCCCTTGTCAGGGCTTCCATAATCTCAAGCATGGTACCTTTGCATAGGTATTGCACAAGCCAGCCGCCCTCATTGGAAAGCTCACACTATAATGGGATATCTTTCAACAAGGTATTGCACAACAAAATCACCATTATCTTATGGCTTTATGTATGCTGTTCACCTTGGCAAAGTTGACCATTAAACAACGGCTGCCCTCGCTTGAGGGCTTGAGCTTCATGGAATATCTTTCTAAGAAGGGTATTGCACGCAACGTCGCCATTATCGTATGGCTCTACTTCACCTTTCGGCACAGATAACCATCAAACAACTTTTCCCTCGTCGGAGGGTTTTCATATCAAATGTTGTTTTCTTTCAACAAAGGGATTGCACGCAATATCGCAATAATCGTATGGCTTTACGTATGTTGTTCACCTTTCGGCAAAGATACCTCAAACAACTTTTCCCTCATCGGAGGATTTTCATAATCACATGTTGTTTTCTTTCAATGAAGGGATTGCACACAACATCACCATAATCGTATGACTTTATGCATGTTGTTCACCTTTCGGCAAAGATACCTCAAACAACTTGTCACTCGTCAGAGGGTTTTCATAATCAAATGTTGTTTATCTTTGAACAAAGACACTGCACAGCAACTCTGGTATAACGTAGGGCCGCATACCACATTGTTCGTCTTTGGCAAAGATTCTGCACAACCAGGGGCCCTCGACAGAGTGCCCAAAATCACACTCAAGAAGAAAAATACAAAAATACAAAAAATGCACAAGGACAAAATCAAACTACAGGAGAGAGAAAAAAAATGCACAGCTTTTCCTATTGCAAAGGTATTGCACAACCATGCCAGAGATATTGCCCATTTCATGTCAAATCTAGATGTTCACATCTATTTTCTCTCCCCTCTTCTCCAGAATGAACACAAGACCTGGCTCGTACCCGATCAGATCATCTCTATACTACATTCTCTCTCTTTTGGGGGTAGGCTCCTCACCCCTGCCTCATATCTCCAGCAGGATATGATGGTTCCGAGTACTACAACTTCGGACCGCCAGACTACGCCAAAGAGAGACATTAATTTTCTGTTTTATATTCATCAAATAAATGTCATCTTCATTTTCATTCAAAATTGCCTTCTTATTCCTGATAGAATAAGAAGGCAATGAGATGATAGATGGATGGATGAATGAATGGATGGACGGACGGACAGACAGACAGATAGATAAATATACACAATAAGACATTGTACAGAATAATGTATTGTTAGTATCATCCTATGTACAGATATGTTCAAGGGGAAATATATTGTGCAGAAGATATGACAGTAATAGTATGTAAATTACATGAATTCACAATAGTAATCCTGACTATTAGCATGTGTGAGAATGCAGTTGAATATGAAATCTTAATGTCTCACCACTGTCATCAAGAACCCCTCTCTCTCTAATAAATATGTGCCTGCTCTCTATCTATAATGTCCATAAATTGTAAAACAAAACAACAAATCTAAAAACAGAACGACATCTAAATCCAAAGATAAAAGAACAATTCAGAAGCACATAAACAAATCATAAAACACAACAGCAAATAAGAAAAAAAGAGAAAATTAGAAAACACAACACCAAATCCAGAAACAAAACAAAAAGTTAGAAAACACAACAGAAATTCTGAAAACACAACGGCAATACAGAAAACACAACAGAAATTCAGTCGAAACATAACGGGTAAGTACCATAGCTTCTCACATGATTGGCCGTGTAGTCTAGTCCTTTGGCAAAAGGTCACTGACTGAAAAACTAAATAATTTGGAGTGTTTTCTATCTCTAGAAAACACTAACAGGAAACTTTATAATACAGAGAGTAAAAACAGCATGTGGGAAAAGTTAGTTTTAGGTACAATGTTCTTCTATGATCTCATGGTTCATCTAGTGCGTAAGGGGCTGTCTTAAAGTACACAAACAGCACTAAAATGTTGGTGACGTCCAAGCATTCATTCAATTTAACTTAAAAAAACACTGCTGTTTAAAAAAAAATACTAATTATTAAGGTTCCAGTTGCTCCCAGTGGATAGATTTTTCCAAGTATATCTAAATATAACGATACAGTATTTAATTATTTTAGAAAAAAATAAAAACACTAAAATTAATCAAGATATAATTTTTACATTACAACGGATGTAGCAGGCTGCCAGTGGTGAGAACGACTAACTTAGATTTGTTATATTATTATTATTATAAAAATGATAAAATAATAAAAATGTAATACTCTGTATGTATAATTCCACATCCTGCGAAAATCTCACCAAGAGTAAATCAGTTTATCTAATAGCAGCCTTATACTACCTTAACAATATGAATATAATATCTTTCAAAATTTCAGTGTTCAAATAATTGTACACTGTACTCACAATTGGACACGCTGGCTTCAAATGTAGAAAGTGAGCATCACACCTGCAGTCTACTGCAACCTTTATGATGAGAAAATGCTTTTTTTTAATAACAGTGTTTATTATGTTAGAATATGCAAGTCAATGTACCCATGGCGTTTCAGCGCAGTTTGTGGAATTTTTAGATGGTCCCTTATACACTATAGATGAGCATTGTACCTAAATCTTTTCCTGCTTACTGTTTTTGCTCTCTGTGTTATAAAGTGTTCCATTACTGTTTTACTGAGTGACAAACCACTCACAATTTTCAGTAATTGAGCATGTGGAATGCATTTTGAAATAATCGTGCATGTGGGCAGAGAACCGGTCCTGAGAAAAGGACTAGGTTTTCTCCACACAGATAATCAGATGAGAAACTATGATACCTACACTTTCTATTTCGACTAAACTACTGTTGTGTTTTCTGTCTTGTCATTGTTTTTTGTTGTTTTGTTTCTGGATTTGGTGTTGTGTTTTCTGATTTGCTCTTTTTCGATTTTGCCGTTGTGTTATATGATTTGTTAATGTGTTTCTGAATTGTTATTTTGTCTTTGGATTTGCCATTGTGTTTTTATATTTGTTGTTTTGTTTTGCAATTCATGGCCACATACTTTTCCTCTCTCCCCCTCTTGTACTATTCCTCTTGTCTACCTCCCGGTCTGACGCACAGCTTAATTAGATCAAGACATATAGTACTTTTCCAACAATTCTCCCAAGACCTAAATGGAACATAAATGATTGAATCCCTATTATCTAAAGCAATTATGAATTGATACCTGAGGGAAGAGTCTTCTGACATAAAACATTCAATATCCTTGAATCTCATCTCTTCTCCCCTGTGATCTCCTTTTAAAATGTTTACTTTCCATCATGGTGCTCTGTTTTTTTGGCATCATAAAGTTATAACACAAGCACAAGGGCATCTTTATATTAAGAGTGGCTCATTGTAAGTACATTGTCAGACCAAAACTACAGGGAAGAACATATAGATTACGAATGTAACCTTGGTTCCCTGAAAGTGAATAAGGCATTGCATAATGATGCAATTGGGCCTATCAATGGTCTAACGTGGTCTGAGGCCTATATACAATCATGCCAATTTATTGGCTAATGGTGCTTAAGTGGCACTGCTAGGCATCGATGTGATGCTGCATCAGTGGCTGACAGCGCATCTTTACATGTTTCCACCTATCAACCTGCTACACTTTTTTTTTAATTTTAACTCTGCTGCACAGAGTGTTCGGGATGATCATGTTCAATTTCTATTAGTGGCACTGTATTGGCCATCTCAAGTATGGTTTTCGACACTGGTCTCTCTCCTGGAGAGAATGCCTTGGGAGATTTCAGTCAGAATATTGAGGAAACCCACAATTTCCATAACTCGGTCCGGGAGTGCCAAATGCTGTCCCACGCCTTAGACAATATGCATATTCTGACTGAAATTCCCCAAGGCATTCTCTCCAGGAAAAAGACCAGAGTTGAAAACCATACTTGAGATGGCCAATACAGTGCCACTAACAGGAACTGAACACAATCCCCCCAAACCCTCTGCAGAAAAGAGTGCAGCAGGTTGATAGACGGAAACACGTAAAGATGTGCTGTCAGCCACTGATGCAAAAGCACATCTATGCCCAGCGGTGCCAGGGGCGAGAGAGAAAACCAGAAGGGACAGTGTGATGTCTCGCTAGATGCAGAAAGGTGGATTTATCCACTTACTGACTGTGACTGACCGGCCCTTCCTAGTCAACCTTGTTTCATAAAGTTGCATAAAATTACTTACAGTAAGTCAGTCCCTACTATCTTACTGCACATTTGAAATATATTACTCAACTTATCCCTATTCATTACATTAAGATTTCCATACCAGCAAGTAATGGAAAAGTTAAGACAGATTTGATAATACAAGTGTAAAACATTTTCGTAAGAGACATCCATGTTAAAACTATGAAGTTTCCTCAGAAAATGAATGCGCTGAAGAGCTTTTCCTCTAATGAAAGTGTTTGCCTCAAAATTGAATTTGTCATTGAGTACTATACAGAAATATTTGTATTGCTTGACTACCTCTACATCCTGTCCATTTATGACCACAAGTACAACAGGTGCTGGATTCTTACGGAAATAGATGGACATCTCTATTGTTTTTAAAACATTGATATTTAAAAATGAATCACACCAATGAATAAAATTATCTGCCACTGGACCATGACTACCATTTAACTCACTGAGGAGAGACACAAAGACTAAATCGACTGCAAATTTAATAATGTGGCTCCCCAGGGGCCTGGGTAGCTCAGCGAGTATTGACACTGACTACCACCCCTGAAGTCGCATCCAGGGCATGCAGAGTGACTCCAGCCAGGTCTCCTGAGCAACCAAACTGGCCTGGTTGCTAGGGAGGGTAGAGTCACATGGGGTAACCTCCTAGTGGTGACGATTAATTGTTCTCGCTCTCAATGGGGTGCGCAGTAAGCTGTGCATGTATCAAGGGGAGTAGCATGAGCCTCCCGTGCTGTGTAATGCACAGTGCACCATGTTATAAGATGTACGGATTGACTGTTTCAGAAGCGAAGGCAACTAAGGCTTGTCCTCCACCACCGGGATTGAGGTGAGTAACCGCACCACCACACGGACCTACTAAGTAGTGGGAATTGGGTATTCCAAATTGGGAGAAAAGGGGATAAATAATAAGTAAATTAATAAAAAAATTTGATGATTCCCCTCAAAATTACTCTGACAATAATCGCTATATAAAGAAAACAGAAGAGGGGACAGAACACAACCCTGTGACAACAATTAATTAGACAGAGCACCATTAACTCGTACTTTTTGAGGTCTACTAGTTAAATGATCAACCAACCAACACACAATTTTAAAATCCAAATGAAAATTATCAATATGTTTTCTTGCTAGGATATGGGGCTGAATACAATTAAAAGCAGAAGAAAAATCTATAAAAACAAGCGTACATTATTTTTGTCCCATCCAGGTGCCTCAAAACCATATTTAACAAAGCACATGTAGCATCTTCCACTCCTCTACCTCGTCTATATGAAAACTGCAGAGGGTCAAGTGCTATATCTGTCAAGGCTAAGATCTCTTTCCTATTTTTTCAGAAGTCTTCATCACTAAAGAAGTAAGAGCCACTGGCCTGTAATCATTAAAGGAAAGATTATTTATTTTCCAAAAACAAGGACTTTAGAGAGCTTTAGTGATTTATTGAAGAGAAATTAATAAATATCTGAAAGCTGCTCTGTGCAGTTCCTCAGCAGTCTACTACCAATAAGATCAGGGCCTGGGCTCTTCTTAACCTTAACCTGACTAAAACATTTCCAAACATTTATTTGAAATTGGACAGAAGTGTCTGGAATCACTGTATTCCCATTATAATCAGAAAATTCAGATGAAAAAAACAGAGTGTCAAATCGAGTATAAAATAAATGAAAATCATCTGCTAGTTCATGACTGAGTTTCAGTCACTTCAGGGCTTGTGGGTGAGGGGATTTATGTTGCGTGACTGCAACAAGACTTTTTGAGCAGCTCTACATGTTGTAGACCCTACCACAGTGGATAATCAGGATCACCTTAGGAAGTTGTATTATCTTATGGACCACTTCAAACAAAAATGTCAGTAGCTCTGTCAGCCTAACTAAAATCTCACAATAGATAAACTTGTGGTCAAGTCTAAAGCTCGGTCAGGATTTAAATAATACATGAAGGGCAAGCCTATTCGGTGGGGTTTTAAATGATATGTAATTGCAACATCAGGCTTGTGGTATACTCTCGACTTTAATGTTTACATGGGTAGTCATGATGGGAATGTCACCAAAGTAGCTGAATCATTACTGCAGCCATTCAAAGACCAGGGCCACAATGTTTGGTTTGATAACTTTTACAGATCTCCAGCTCTTATGGTTAAGTTGTTAGAAATGGGAACTAATGCCTGTGGGACATGCAGGGTGAATCGTAAACTGTTTTCTGCAGAATTTAAATGATGGAATGCAAGACAGCTTGTGGGGATATGAGGTAGTGTAGGATTGAGGGGAATATACTTGTTATTCAATGCAAGGACATGCGTGCAGTTACATGCCTCTCCAATTTCCACAATGCGAATGGCTCAACCGAAATTACTAGGTTTGTTAAAAATGAGGGCAACTGGACAAAAGTAGTAGCTCTCCAGCTCACTGTCATTAGCAATTATAACAAAAACATGGGCAGTGGTAAATGGTAAAATATTACGACGTCCTACAAAAAACTCAAAGTGGAGGAACTCTTTTTTTTTCCACTTCATAGGCATTGCTGTCGTCAATAGATTCATATTGTTTAAGGAAAGGCAACACATTCATGTGGCACCAAGTGAATTTTAATACTTTTAGTCTTCTGTTTAGTACCAATGTTAGACTTCACTGCATCCCAGGCTAAATTAGATTTTCCATTAATAAACAAAGTCTATACCTTTCCCTTATAATGCAATTTAGCTAACTGTACTTAATTTCTCACTTGTTTCTGAGCCTCTCTATACCGAATCTCCCTGTTTAAAATAAGTAGTCCTTACATTAATTACATTTTTAACATGTGTTACAAGTTTAGTGATCCATGGCTTGGTATTCGGAAATACTAATATAGGTTTCTGTTGGATGACCAAGTCTTCACAAAATAAAATGTAAGCAGTCACAATCTCTGTGAGATCGTCCAAATCAGTACAAACAGACTTGAACATTTCCCAGTCGTTACAATCAAAACATCTTATCAAGCCTTGATTCAAATCATCAGACCACACAGGAACTAACCTTTTCTCAGTTTTTCCCCTTTTCAAAACAGGCTTGTAAACAGGAGCCAGGTAAACAGCATAATGACCAGACAGGACCAGACGGTCTATTAAAGACGACTTATATGCCCCTTTAATGGGCCCACAATAGAGATCCAAGTACTTTCCACATCGTGTTGGACAGGACACGTATTGATAAAAGTGATTTCTCCATTTTACAGTGATTAAATTATCCCATCACAATGTTAGGTGCATCAGGATGGCCCACATTCACCCTTAGGGGGCACTACAGACCACGCCCAAATGTCCCATTTTCAAAGTGATGGCATTTCCACCCCATTTTCCAATTCTTCTGAAACTTGGAGTACATGCCTCATTTCTCATGGGGAACAAAAATCCTCAAGGACCCATAGTTTCCACCATGATAGATTTTCCTGTACAGTGAAAATTTGGGAACACCTAAAAAAATCTTCTCTTAAACCATAGCTACAATTGACTTGAAATTTGGTACACATTTGTAGAATTGATGTCATTCAAAACGTTACTTAGCAAAAATGAATACAATACAAAATGGCTGAAAGGGGTGTGTTTATGTAAATGTCCACATTTTATCAATATGTGTCAATAAATCAAATGTTATTTTGACTGATGGTTTTTAAATCTAACATGCTTCAAGATGACATCATTCTGAAGTACTGCGCAAAGAATGGCCCACATTCACCCTTAGGGGGCGCTACAGGCCAAGCCCAAATTTCCCATTTTCTGGTCAAAAATGTTCTAATTTGGTACATTGATACTACAGGTCAACAGGATCCCACAAACCAAGAATGGCCCACATTCACCCTTAGGGGGAGCTACAGACCATGCCCAAATGTCCCATTTCAAAGTGATGGCATTTTCACCAAATTTGTCCAATTCTTCTGATGACCACTGAACTTGGAGTACATGCCTCATTTCTCATGGGGAACAAAAAACCTCAAGGACCCATAGTTTCCATCATGATTGATTTTCCTGTTCAGTGAAAATTTGGGAAAACCTACAAAAATCTTCTTCTCCTAAACCGTAGCACCAATTGACTTGATATTTGGTACCCATGCGTATAATTGATGTCTTTCAATTTGGTACTTAGCAAAAATTTATAAAACACAAAATGGCTGAAAGGGGTGTATTTATGTAAATGTCCACATTGCCTCTATATATGTGTCAATAAATCAAACGTAATTTTGACTGATGATTTTTCAAACCTAACATTCTTCAAGAAGACATCACTCTGAAGTACTATGCAAATAATGGCCCACATTTGCCTTTAGGGGGTGCTTCAGGCCATGCCTAAATGTTCAATTTTCGTGTCGAAAATTTTATAATTTTGTACATTGATACTACAGGCCAATGGTAACCCCACACAAAGAATGGCCCACATTTGCCCTTAGGGTGTGCTACAAGCCATAACCAAATGTCCTATTTTCATAGTGATGTCATTTCCACCCCATTTATTCAGTTCTTCTCAAACTTAATGTACATACCTCAGTTCTCATTGGGGACAAAAAAAGCCTCAAGGATCCATAAGGTCTGGCATGATGGATTTTCCTGTACAGTAAAACATTTTCGTTTAGGATTCAGACAGAAAGACATGTTGGGTGGGTTTAACCCCAACCCTCTAATGATCAATTTTAAATTATTTGCCATTTTAAGGAGGAATCGCATTGCTGCTTGCAGCTATATTATTGGCATTATTTTCATGATGTTAGCCAGAGGGGAACTGGCCCACACATTGAGCCTGGTTTCTCCCAAGGTTATTTTTCTCCCATTAACTAACATCTTATGGAGTTTTGTGTTCCTTGCCACAGTCGCCTTCAGCTTGCTCACTGGGGTTATAAATGCAATTATTATTTAATTACTTACTTTTAAACACAATTCACAATTGTATTTCAACTAATTACACAATAATGACACATAGACATATACATTGTCTCTAGACATCACAGTTTTATCTTCTGTTAAAGCCTGATCTTCTATAAAGCTGCTTTGAAACAATGTGTGTGTTGTGAAAGGCGCTATGCAAATAAAAATGACTTGACTTGACTAGCTAGAATTATTGAAGAGGGTGGAATGTGATTAAATCACTGTTTACGCAGTCTCTGCAACACTCCCCCTTTCTTTCCCCTTATCCTCCTCAACCTTCTGACTGGTATTACCTTCTGTGCCCACAGAACAAAGATCTGATCTTAAAATTTCCAAAGGCAAGTCGAACCAGCACTCCATGATCAAGATCACAATATGCCATAAGAAAGTCCCAGCTGTACTGGAGCTTTCCATTCCCACGCTTAAAATTATATATATATATATATATATATATATATATATATATATATATATATACATACACACACACACACACACACACACACACACACACACACACACACCAGTCAGCCACAACAATAAAACCACCAACCTAATATCGTGTAGGTCCCACTCGTGCCACCAAAACAGCTCTGACCCATCAAAGCATGGACTCCACAAGACCTCTGAAGGTGTCCTGTGTTATCTGGCACCACAGTGTTAGCAGCAAATGCTTTAAGTACTGTAATTTGCGAGGTGGAACCTCCATGGATTGGACTTGTTGGTCCAGCACATCCCATAGATGCTCAATCTCAAGCTCAAACCAAGTCAGCACTTTGAACTCTTTGTCATGTTCCTCAAACTATTCCTGAACAATTTTTGCAGTGTGGCAAGGTTAATTATCCTGCTGAAAGGGGCCACTGCAATCAGGGATTGGACTTGTTGGTCCAGCAGATCCCATAGATGCTCAATCGGATTGAGATTGGGGGAGTTTAGAGGTCAAGTCAGCACCTTGAACTCTTTGTCATGTTCCTTAAACCATTCCTCAAAATGTTTTGCAGTGTGGCAGGAGGAATTATCCTGCTGAAAGAGGCCACTGCCATCAGAGAATACTGTTGCCATGAAGGGGTGGACGTGGTCTGCAACAATCTTTAGGAATGTGGTACATGTCAAAGTAACATCCACATAGATGCCAGGACACAAGGTTTCCCAGCAGAACATTACCCAGGACATCACACTGCTTCCAACGGCCTGCCTTCTTCCCATAGTGCATCCTGCTGCCATCTCTTCTCCAAGTAAATAACACACACGCACCTGGCCACGATCTAAAAGAAAAAGTGATTCATCAGACCAGGCCACCTTCCATTGCTAAATGGTCCAGTTCTGACACTCACGTGCACATTTGTAGGCACTTTTGGTGGTGGACATGGGTCAGCATGGGCACGCAGACCGCTCTGCAGTTTTGCAGCTCCATACACAGCAAGCTGCTATAAACTGTGTGTTCTGACACCTTTCTATCAATGCCAGCATTATGTTTTTCAGCCATTAGTATCACAGTAGCTCTTTCATGGGATCAGACCAGATGGGCCTGTCGCCGGTTCACCGGTTTTCCTTCTTTTGACCACCTTTGGTAGGTTATATATATATATATATATATATATATATATATATATATATATACGTATATATATATATATATATATATATATAACCCTCCGTCTCATCATCGTCGCCCCGCCTCTTAGGGCCGCACTTCAGCCAGGCTCACGACGGGAGTTAGGAGGGAGAGGGAGAAGAGGTACATAATTAATAGGCCTCATTTAGTTAGAGATGAATGAAGCACATCTGAAGGGAATGGAATAATGCTTCATCACTGCTGTCTTTAAAACGTAGAGCACACCTCTTCTCGGGGAGCCGGCTTCAAATCACACTGGCATCCTTGCATGCCCAGGACCTTGCCCTTACGCTTGCCGCGGGCCTGGGAAGACAGGCTGCCAGTAACTCCACCACTGCCACTTGGCCGTGGACTTTGGAGGGGCGCGTGATCGGCTGATTGACCCAGCCCATGCCTGGGCCATCCTATGGACACTACCCCACCCTTTCATGTAGCCCAGTTTCACTATGAGGATGCCATATTCCCTCTTTATTATTAACACTATTGCCCCTTGGACACTTTTTTGTTTCTTATAATTTCCAATAAATGCCTCTTTTAGGGTTGATGCCACACCCACTGTGTCTGTCTCTTGCTCACCCTGCCACAATATATATATATATATATATATATATATATATATATATATATATATATATAAATAACAATTATTACAGTATATATAATGTATAAATAATAAGATTCATAATTTTTTATACATTTATATTTTAATATAACATATTAGGTGGGGGGTTACATTTAAAGTTTACAGGTTTTGAGCTTTTAAAAGAATTATGAAGTGTCAAACATCCAGAAGACCCGAATGTTATGACCTGGCCTCCCGATGGAAGTGTAAGGGGAATATTAACCATTTGATGTGTTGTAAATATTTTTTATAATTTATTTTTTTTTTTTTACATAAATTTTGCAATATACACAATATCCTTTTGACAATAGTCATCTTTTCACAATCAGGGCTCAACAATTCATTTGGGAAGGAGATTATCTTAAGTATAGCTATTTTAGTCAAATGTTCAGTGAGATTACCAATATAAGATTGTACATTTCTTAACAAGTTTCAATAATTGCTTGAGTCAGGGCATTGCAATCCAACAAACAACAAAATTGTTTGTATACATAACAATAACTATTCCTATACTAAGGAAGGAACCTAAATTAGAGTTGTTCAGGAGAACTAGTAACATCTCATCTTAGAACTCTGTCCAGACCTTTGTGACATCCCTCTCTGGAGCTGGCAGATGGAGATTAAAGCTCTTCGCATCCCTTTAGTAATTGGGTCAAAGCTCCAGATAGGACTTGTCATGTTGCATACGTATAATAACAAATGGCAGGTGGGGTTGTGGTTGAGGCTGAGTGACCCAGAAGAGCCCTACCTTTGAACAACATATTTGAACTCAGGACAGTATTGCCAGGCGTATCAGAATTTTTTCAAGTGAATGTATTTACTAGAAACAAACAGAAACAGATGATGGTCCAAGTGCCACATCTCTGGGGTGAGGGAGGACAGGTTAGCGGAGAGAAACAGATTTTTGATCCAGGTGTCTTTGTGACCTTTTTAGCCACCACCCCTCCCAGTCTTACTGTGGGTGAAAAGATTGTGCATAATTTTCCCCAACAGATTTTCAATCTCCAAAAATTGAGGTTGTCCATTATGCTACTTTTGGCCATAATGCTGGTCATTATCCATGATTATCATTTTATGAAAGCAGTTGTTGACCCATTTATATTGTTTGCCACCTCAATATGTCTTCCATTGATTCACTGTTGTTGTAAAATGACTCAGGCTTACCCCACTGAGAGTATATTCTCAATATTTTCTGTTCCAGTTGAAATCCATGGATTAGTCTGACACATCTCTAAATCCACCAAAAATCCTATTCTCATATTTGATTCCTGATTTGAATAAAACATATTGACTTATAAGATCCTTCGCCTTAGACAAATCAAATGAATGCGCTGACCCTGTCTGCCCTCAGAAACAAACGTTGCAGATGACAATCATTTTGTATAATAAAAGGGCTGGCTTTGTGTTAAGGGTTTGCTCAGGGAATAAGGAGAAGAGGATACTGTGAAATACAGGCTTTTGAGGATAAGAGTGCTCTGAACAATTCTAAATTAAAATGTCATTGCAGCTTGCCATTCTGTTTGACATCAATAATCTTTTCTAACACTGTTAACCAGAAAGGCTAAACAAGTTCACTGAATGCAATGAATCAGATGATTCTACTAAAAACATTTTCGTTTTTCGTTCAGAAAACTACTTAGCTCATGCCTTTTTGCTATGTTTAAATAGCAACCAATTCCATGTTGGTGATGGTCACTGGAATTGTTTACCATTTGAAATAGCTACATGGCAATATAATGTTCTGCAGATGTTCCATTCTATGAGGATTCATTTAATGTAAGTGGATATTCTCACCATGTTTTTCATTTCCATGAGATTCTTGAAAAGCATAGGACTTATATATTTTTTCACATGAACACATATGTCCATATAAACAAAAATGCTATTGCTCTCTGTGCTGTCATCCATCCATCTACTGATCTTTCTCCCCAGTCCTATTAAACAATAGGGTTAATACTTTGCTTACAGTAGAATCAATCCAAAGGTGTCATCTGTACATTTATTTTAAAAATGGTGTTATTGGGTCATTGCCTCCCTTTGTAACGAGGGACAGACGAGGAGTGAGGATGTAAATGCAGTTTTTTACTGGAAACACAAAAGATGGACAGGGTAACTAAAAACACAGGGAACAAATGAAACATCCACGATGGGAAAACCAAAATATAAACAAGAGAAACATCCACGAAGGGCACGGGCAGGAACATTCAAGAACAGACATTACATTTAACTACTGACCACGAATGGTGGAACAACAGGGCTTAAATACACAGGGATAATGATTAAATTAAACACAGGTGATAACAATGAAGCTGGCAGTGATGAGGACAGGGAATTGTGGGAATTGTAGTCAGGGACAGATGGCAAGTGAGAAACACATGGCAGACAACAGGAAATCGTGACAACCTTACATCAGCCTGTATACCTCCTCAATGACTTTGTTATGCACACTGCATGACATTGACCATGAAGTGGCCTTTATGGCAGGTCTGAAAGATGAATTTTAAGATGCTGTGGGTGCTGAGGTGGATGCAAGATTGAGTGCTTCTCATGTTAGACCCTGAACGGGGCTGCCATTCTTGACAGCAGATGTTAGCTTTACAAATTTCTTTAATTTTGATCAAGGGGAACATAAACTGTCAAAAGGGCCAGCAACATTGTGATTCTCTAAATACTGATTCCAAATTTTAGATCAAACTCAGGTGAATTAATTTACAATTTCTTTTTCTTTATTTATTTAGGGTATGTGAGCTGAATTGGTTTGATTTATGGTGTTCCCTATCAGTCACTCACTCGACGTTGTGTTGATGTAGCGACACTAGGGGTCGCCCTAGGGAGCCCCAAACACCTCTGATATTTGAGAAAAGTTCAATGGGTATTGGCGAGTGGAATTTGCATGCCACTCCCCCAGACATACGGGTATAAAAGGAGCTGCGCCGCGCCCCGTACGGTCCCTTTCTTCATGATGCATGAGGAGCTCACAAAGTCATGGTGGGCACTTTTACTGCACAGACTTGATCTCTGAGCTCCTCCACTCTCACTACCCTCGATGGTGGGGCTGCCAGGGGATGCTCAGCATTTCCCCAGGTTGATAAGTTGCTTGCGTTGCACTTGTGCCCGCAAGGCGCTGCCACCTGGCGGAACCATCCGAGACTCCCGTCCTGTAGATTTACTTCGACATTGGTGACTAAAGCCTACAGTTCTGCTGAACAGGCCGTGCTGAGAACTGCACAAGGATATTTCTGACCCGGGTTTGATGGAGGAGCTTCATTCGGCGACTTGTCTCGCCCTCCGGGTGACGAAGGTCATGGAATGGAAAATAATGAGGTTCACCATGTTACCAGGATTGTGAATTGCAAAATAAGGAGACGTGTGGATTTATTTTCTCATTGGATTTTGCGGTTTTTGTTATAAACAATTTATCTGTGCAGCTTATTTGTCAGCCCTGTGATGTCACAGTATTCTTGTGTACCAGTAGCTCTTATAATGTATCCTTCTCCCACAAAAGTGAGCTGTAATGCCAGTAACCAGAACTATTTACTACCATTTAGATATCTGACAGTGTTAAAGCTGAAGCTGTAATTTCAGTACCAGTAGAACGAGAAACGTGTCCAGAAACAAAATACAGTGATACAAAAAACCACAGACTGGGCCAGTATTTATTATTGCTGTTTAGTCTTATTTACAGTACATGGCTAGATAAAGTAATGTTTATGTGCAAGTTATTGTATCTCAGAAGCAGTTATGGCAGACTAACATCCAAGGAAGCAGTGCATTACAGAATAATTGTCTTGGTTTTATTGGTCAAGGTTAGAATGACATCTGAAGACCACTCAATTAATTGTAATCTATTATTATATGATAAATCTGTTCAAGAGACAGCTTCACACCATTTTCTAGGTGTGATGGCTAGTGAAAATGTCAGGATGACAGTTAGCACTGCCTGGTAACATAATATGTGCCATGTGGTTTGGTCTCTCTGATTCTTTGAATTGTTCCACGGTTGGTGATTTATCTTACTATTGGAACACTCATAAAGAATCCTAAGACTTTTCACTCTTGTTGGGTTTAATATCGAAACGGAGTGCATAGATGATGTCATCTGACAAATTGTGCAATATAAAGAAAGAAAAAATAATAATTTCTTTAAAACAAAATTATTGGCAATATCTCTCCACTTTTTGTTGTATGAATCAAAATATATTACTATTATAAATATGTTATTGTGCTAGCAAAACACTTCTAACCCAACTCACTGAGAACAGCAGGGGGACTGTGGTAGCACAATTACACACTATGGTGACACAAGATGGAAAAGTAGGTTGTGGTGAATGGGAGAGAGAAATACATGAGTGAAGAAATTATTTTATTCTGAGCAGGAGATCTCATAACCAATACAAAAATTTATAGAGCTCCACATTACATGTCAACAGCCTATGCCTTTTAATGTTGGAATAAACGAGGCCAATGATTTCAACCTTGAAACGTTTGACTCCCAAATGCTCAAGAGCAGCAAGAGGATCTGTTTATCAAAGAGCTTAAGCTCCCAGAAACACAAAAAGGGGTTATTAGCTCACTGTACCATTGAAGGCCTTTGCTTTTGGCAGATGGGCAGTCACTTTTATAAAGAGAAACCAAGTTTAAAGTGGAAAGAGCCCCACTGGTAACCAATCTGCATGTAGATAGAGAGTCATCTCTTTATTTCATTCACAGTGGCACTTAATCCTCTGTGTTGTTATTGTTTTATTTATTTCTAATGTCATGAAATGCTCAATTTCAACCCCACACTCCTCTCTCTCTCTCTCTCTCTCTCTCTCTCTCTCTCTCTCTCTCTCTCTCTCTCTTTCTGAATGTGGAGATCTACAGTGGAGAATACTCCAAATTAAACCCATCAATGTAGTAACACAGGACAAGATGTGGACATCTTTAAATCATTGGTGGAATCTAGAGTAGTAAAAAATTTGCTACCAGCAAACTGAAAATTTATTTTGAAGGTAGACAGCATGTTTTTTCTGCAATACCAGCAGAAGTGAGTGACAACAGCTTTGTGCTCCTTCCATACATCATGAAATGCTCTCATCTTCTCCTCGCTCCACACAACTCCAGTGACATGGAGTTACTAGATTAGATTTGTTTGCACGTTTGTAGTGGCCAAACATATTTGAATTTACACAAATGTGCAACAGAAGTAAATACGGAGTACTTTTTATTACCTTACTGAACATACAGCACAGCAGTTCTGCATATTACATAAATTATCAAAGCACAAGATGGAATTAATTTACTGTGCATCAAGCACAGAACCTTTCTGAGAAAGCTATAACACCGTATCATTATCCCTACATTTTATAGATGTGTTCCAGCAGTGGTGGAAATAGTACTGATTTCTTTTTACTTAAGTAAAATTACTTCTAATGAACAAATAATTCACTTGTGTTCAAGTAGAATTACTGAGAAATATTATGACTCAAGTAAGAGTAAATATTATTTTGCCTAAAAACTACTGAATTAATTAAGTTACAAGAAGCCTTTATATTTGTCACACATTATACAGAAATGTTTGCATATATACAGTGAAATTTGATACATGATACAGCGCACCTCGAGCAGAGAGGGTCATGGGCCTTGCTCGAGGGCCCAACAGTGGAATCTTGGCGGTGCTGGGGATTGAACCACTAACCTTCTGGTCTGTAACCCAGAGCCTCAATCGCTGAGCTACCACAGCCATTTTTTGACTAAGGATGCATTAAATGTATCATTATCATATGTATTTATTCAATATTTTTTGTAACACATAATAGCAAACATGCAGTATACTGTGTCACCTATTCCTTACAAAAGCATTCTAAAGTGCTAATTTGGTACTCAGATAAATGTCCTTATTATTACAACAATTGAATATTATTGTCCTAAATAACAATACAGTGGGCTTTTTCCCCCATTTGATGAGGTATTGAGTTCTTACAAGTTGCTTTACACTTGCAAGTCAAATTTTGGTTTTAAAAATAAGCAAAAAGAATCACATTTCTACGGAAGCTCAAAGAGGCCTTGCGTTATTATTTTTTTTCTGTCTCGTTTTCTCGTGATCTCGACATAACTAAGGTTGTTTTCTCGTGATCACGACTTAATTTTCTCGTGATCTCGACATAACAAAAAGTTGTTTTCTCGTGATCTCGACATAACAAAAAGTTGTGTTCTCGTGATCATGACTTAATTTTTGTCGAGATCTCGACAAAACAAAAAGTTGTTTTCAATAAGGCTATCTGGATGCAACAGCTAAACGCACTGTTGCATAATGGATGACCAAATACATCATTACTTTGATCAATGACTCACTCAAGTTGAAATAGCTGTATGTCTCTCTGTCATTGACAACTTCCAGATTAGTGTCAGACAACTTAGAAGAAGACTATCACGTCTACAACTTTGTCGTAGACAATAAAGTGACCCTGAACATTTGGTCAATTTCATTGCAAGCCAACTTGATGGACCGGGACATCTGCATGACTGCGGTCAAGCCAAGATCCGAGTGCGCGCATATTGCAGTTCTTGACACCTGTTGAGTGCAGAAGAAAGCGAGTCTTGCTATATTGATGAAAACGCGTTTATTAAGTGTTTGTGACGTGCTGCCTGGCGTTTAGTAATATGTCTGATTTAGCCTATGTGAAAGGTGACTGGTTAGAAGACTCTTGGATAGGGCAGGTTAATTTTTTTATAACCAAAGTGTAATGAATTAACATAACTTTACATTTAGAATAAATTGTACTTTTCTGCCAAGGATCTCTCATTGTCCTTCATACCTTGTAGGTCAATTAAAAACTGTATAGAAAATTAAAGACAAAAACAACTTTTTGTTATGTCGAGATCACGAGAAAACAACTTTTTGTTATGTCGAGATCACGAGAAAACAACTTTTTGTTATGCCGAGATCACGAGAAAATTAAGTCGTGATCACGAGAAAACAACCTTAGTTATGTCGAGAACACAAGAAAACGAGACAGAAAAAAAAATAATAACGCAAGGCCTCTTTGAGCTTCCGTACATTTCTCCTGAAATTCTATTTTCTCCTAAAGTCTATTGTTTTAGAGAGATGAATGCTATTCCATGCATTACTGATTTGAAAAAGAATCTCTAACCAGGATAGAGAGGGAAGTTGATGGCCCAGATGCACAAAAAAAGACAAGTAAATCACAGTCTCTAGTTTGTGAACCTTCTCACAGGTCCTAAACTAGTAGCTTCTAAATGCCAAAAACCTGCATTGCTGCAAGAAGATTCTAGGACAAACAGCTAATTTTAAGAATACATTTATTTAAATAGAAATAGCCATTTGTAACATTCTAAATGTCTGCAACTACATAATGTGCATTGTGACTGAAACACATTCCTATTTCAGGTTTATTCTCATTTGTGTGTGTCCAAGTGGCTATTAAAGGAATAGTTCACCCAAAAATGGAAATTTTGCTGATTATTTACTCACCTTCAGGCCATCCAAGATTTATCTGAGTTTCTATCTTCATCAAAACAGAATTTAAGATTTTTAGGATTTAATTTCCGGCCTCCTCCTTTAAACAATGCAAGTGACGGTCCAAAATGTGTATTTAGGATACATAAAAATAATCCACACGACTCCAGTCAATAAATAAATTTCTTCTGAACCCAAATGATTTATTATTTTTAGAAACAAAACAATACTTATATACTTTTTAACTACAAATGTTCACTTCCGTACATCTCTGTGATGCACGCTCATGAGAGGGATGATGTAAGCTCATTGTAAGGTCACGCGTCACGTGGAGGAGGAGTCAGGAAGCACGTCATTGTTTACAAGAGGAACCCTGTACAAAAGTTCAATTGCCTTTGCTCTAGATTTGTATTTGTATACAGTAAGTGTATTGTTCAAAATGGTCTCTTGCCATGTGTATCCTGGATGCTTCAACTTTCAGAAATCCCAAAGAAAATGTACACTGGGAAAAATATTAACTTATCATGGATTGTCTATACATGATCATGAGCGATTGAAGCTCTGTCTTATCTTAACCTGGATATCTGTACACCTCTACATTCTCTCAAATATTGGAGGGTGTGCAGTGAACATTTTACCCCTGAGGATTTCAGACAATCGAAAGAATCAAAGGGTCGATATCTGAATTCATCAGCTGTGCCCGTGCGGTTTTTCCTGTAAATTCAGGTATGTGTGAAAACGTATTCATTGTCACGCCTCCTTCGGCTCTGCAACTCCCTCAGTGATTCGTTCCTCATCACTCGATGTCTAATTCTCCTCACCTGCTCTCAATTCATTCGCTCATCACTGCCTGCATAAATAACTTATGCCACTTCACTGTCAAGTCTCACTCAAACGACTCTAGTTTGACCACACTGCTCTCATGCAGTGTTTATTTACCTGTACCGTATTTGCTCTTGATCTTCTGTTGTGTTTACCCTGCTGTTTTGCCTGTTACCTCTTATTCAGTTTGTGAAGCTTCTTTTCTTTTTGATATGACCTGTATCATTGATCTCACTGTGTAAACTCTGTAAATCCTGTGAATCTCAGTAAATGCTCTCACACTTGGTTTCACTACCTACAACTTGTGTGGCTTGAATTCCTGACAGCCATATAGCCTATATATTTCTATAAAAATTCCTTGACATTCATATAGCCTATATATTTATATAAAAATGGAGTACATTCACAAGTAAATTATCAGTAAATTTTCATTTTTGTGTGAACTATTCCTTTTCGTATTGGAGAACCGGCGAGTAAGTTTTTTTTTTATTTTTATCTCTCCCCTCTCTCTCTCGCTGCCACTCTGCGTTGGCCTTTTCCCTCTTTTTTTTTTAAATTGTAGTGTTTTTTGTCATGTTTGAAAAAATTGAATGGATTGACGGGGGGGCGGTTATAAGAGTACCCCCCATATTTTAATTGTTTGTTGTTTCTCTTCCCTTGCCCCCTCCCTCGTCCAGGTTGATGGGGATGCCGGGGATGCCCCCCCCCCGGGGGATGTACGTCAGGCCGGGGGTCCCCAGCCTGAGGGAACGAGGGAGGAATGTGGCACGGCGGAGGGCGGGGCCGGGTCGTGGCTCAACACGCCCGGTCCCGTATTAGGCTAATCAAGCCTCCGACAGGGTTAAAGGCCGATTGCAGAGGACGGGCGTGAGAGAGAGAGACCATTCCTGGACATGTCCGTCGTCTTATGTGTTTGTCTTTTGAGCTTCACATTAAACCTTTAGTTTGTATGTCAAGCCGGTTTCTCGCCTCTTCCTTACCTTTACAGCGACGAACAAAACGACGTGAAAATTATTTCAGGAAGTGTCTCAGCTGTTGGCCACACACAGCAACCACCGGACCTACCAACAGTGTAGGTAAAAGCTAAAAATACATAAAAAAGTGACTACAGAACCATCAAGGACCATAACAGCCAGAGTGGTTCAAACAGAAGAAAGTGGAAGTAGTTTGACCTAATAGACGCTAACTATGGCAGTGGGAGGGAGAGTGCCCTAGACTCGGCCACGACTTGTTGGAGTCCATGATGGAGGATGGTACATTTTGTTACGTTAACTCTATATTCTGCTTGAAAGCCTCACTTTATTTAGTTGACCAGCTCTGGAAAGCTTGCTTCTAAAACAACCAGGCCAATTTAACTGTTATTCTTGTGTAAAATCACCATGCAACAACTGCTTTATGCAGCACAATGAGCTAGTTGCTAACAGCTAGCGGTCATGTTATTGTTTATGGTCAGTAGTGCCACGTAAAATAATGTCACTGCAAATGATGGCGGCACAACTATGACTATCAGCCTATAATCCTGCCCACGTTGATGTGGCACTAAACTGCAGTGGAAAAACAAGCTCAGAAAGTAAAGCAAGCAGAGCTGAGTCGAGTCTAACAGTAAAGTGCAGTGGAAAAGTGCCATTACAGATCATTGTGGCGCACATACGATAGTGATTAACATCGGCCGTTCTGTATTTCAGCACATGGTCAAAAGTGAAACAGTGTTTAGTCAGTGGCAAATTCTGAAGAGAAATTGATTGGTCAGGTGAGGTGAAAATGGACTACAAAAGAGCTTGTGATTTGGTCTGTCATCAGTAGACACAGGCTATAAAGAAAATGAACAACAATTAGCTATTTTACCTGGCTGATCATTTCTGTTTGCTAACTCACTAATATCGCAGACAGTTATGCTTAATTAACCGTCAGAGGTAGAAATTATGATCGCGATTAAAATATGATTAATTGTGCAGCCCTACATTAAACAATTATTTTGAAATTAAAGATTTTGCATTTCTCATCCCATTCCTAAATCTAACTCATTAACAACGCTATAAAACATGCGAAAGTATAGAGTATATGCAATGTATGCAACACACAGGACCGCCAAACTAAGAAGGGCACCGAATATGATTAATTGTACAGCCCTACATTATACAACTATTTTGATATTTTAGACTAGGAATTTCTCACCCCATCCCTAAACCTAACTCATTACAACAATATAAAACATACAAACATGCAAATAGTATGCAATGAATGCAACATATATGGCCACCAAACTAAGAAGGGCACTGTACAAATCCCAAGAGGGGCAGTTCAGCTGCATAATGTTCAAGGGGGCATCAACGGTCCTATTGCATACCCCCCATAAATGGAAAGTTGTGCCCCTGCAAACAAACACACACACACACACACACTCCACCAATGCATTAATGCTGATGACATTAACAAACAGCTTTATCTCCTGCTCATGTGTTAAGCAAAAAACTGAAATATTAAATAATTCCAGTGAGAGATGATCTCAATGGCCAGCAGTTATTTAAATTAGCACACCAAAGCTCAAGCCTTTATACTATTTGTCCTCATTGCAATTTTAATTGACTAGTCTATAATTTTACACTGAGAATTAAAATTCAATGACTGAGATAACATAGGCATCCACTTAACCTTCACTCTTATTTTGAGCATTTCAATGACTGCCTTGCTTCAGTGGCACCATCAGTGTTTATAGCGCTAACAGCAAGAGCAGTATCTGGAGACAAAAGAGTGAGATCTCATTTATACACAGGCTGTTCTTGCATTTAGATTCTCTGCAAATTACCAGCCCTTCTCTTTTTAAGGCACCTTATCTGCATTGAGCCAAGTGAGCAAGGCTTCCTTAGACACAGTCTGTGTGTTACAGAGCACTTCTCTCTATTTCAGACCAAGACTGGAGCCCTTGCCAGAGAAGCAAGAGCCATAACACACAACTGCAATCCATCTTCAAAGAAAACCAGTTAAGCCGTTTGAAGCATTCAAAAAATGGGGCCCCTCACAAAACACAAACTTTGACATTCAAATGTGCTCCAAGTACAGAATAATTGCTGTTCATTATTACAGATAAGACTATAAATGCTACATTCATTATATTTAGATGTTTCTATGTTTTTGTTTTTCACAATCATATATTATTTTAAAGCACATTATGTGTTTTTCACACATCAATATATACATAATTTTCATTGCTTTGGTATTACAGAACTGTTCACAATAAGTAAGAATATCTATTTTGATATAATAACCACAGTTTTAAAATGTCTTGAAAGCATCAATAATTGCTCCATCAGCGGCTGTTCCAAGCAATACATTCATTGTGTTATTAAGCTCCTAATTACTTTTCCAGATTTCCCTTGGTAACACATGGCGTTTCTGAAATTCAGGATCTTCACTGATTACTGCCAATTTAGTTGTCATTCAGTTGAAACATCAGGACAAAAAGTCTCATTCTTTTCCAGAGAAGAATAATATTTTAGGTAGGGGCCAGCTTGCAATTATATGCAAGGAATTACCAGCTGCCATTACTAGTGTGTGTGTGTGTGTGTGTGTGTGTGTGTGTGTGAGAGAGAGAGAGAGAGAGAGAGAGAGAGAGAGAGAGAGAGAAAAAAGAGACAAAAGTGATGAAGTTTCAACAAAAATGTTCGGCTTGTATTTATATCTCTCTCATTTTTTTCTTCTTCTATGTTAACATTCAGTAGCACTGTTAGTAATTAATTCCACCTACTGAGTATTGACAGGGAATGGAAGCAGGAAGATAGAGATAAGAAATATTGATAAGTTGGCTGGGATCTCAGTGTCTGTAACAAGTAGAGGAAGAGGAAGACATAAGAGGAAGTAGCCCTAGGTTATTAGAATACAGAGGGAGAGAATTTAGTTAAACGTTGGGTACCTTCCTGCCTAAAAACTGTAAAAACAACCAAAAAAGTTGGGCTGAAATCATATAAGGCATGGATTGTGCTAATAAAAATATGTATTTGTTCTATAGATTATTATAAAATTATTTATTCAACTACCCTTACTTGCTTTATTTCTAGGAATAACTTTTCTGTGAGAAATACTACTTTTTCAGGGGTGCCAACAATTTTGGCCATGACTGTATGTGTGTTGAGCACCCTTTTGTGCATCGTCTTTCCATGTACACTCTTTGACGAATATTTCAAGATCTAGTTATCATATCACAGTATGTTGTGTTTATGCTTGTTTGAACCGGGATAGTCTAATGTGAGTTACAATATGTCATTGTCTGTGTTATGTATGTTTCAGGAAGTAATAAAGAAAAACATTACAAAAACTCACTGCAGTTTGACCTCAGAGTGAAACAGATTTGCTCATTGCATTCTACTAATTGAGACCTTTTCAATAATAAATAACAAATGGTTCATTTGTAATGGTTTTTACAACTCTGAATATAATTGTTGTGATAACACATTTTCAAATGATGAGAACGAAACAGTTCTTATTTGCCAGCTAATAAAAAAAAGCCATGCAGCCATGCATCCTACCAGAGCTTTAAAATGACACATATTATGTTCGGATCAAGCAAGTAGTTATTGTTGTATTATTATTATTAATAGTAGTAGTACTAATATCCTGCAGGGAGTGCCCCCCACAGGTCTGGTATAAGCTCAGTTCAATTAATCCTTCTATCAATAATATATATATAGATAGATAGATAGATAGATATACACACACACACTACTGGTAAAAAGTTTGGAAACACTTATTCATTCTTCATCATATATATTTTCTTTTTTTCACATTTTAGAATAATAGTGAAGTCAAATCAAAACCATGCAATTAAATAAATGGATTATGGACTATGGGAATTATGTTGTGACTAAACAAATTCCAAAATAAATCAAAACTGTGTTATATTTTAACATCTTTAAAGTAGTCACCCTTTGTCTAGAATTTGCAGACATGTACTCTTGGCATTTTCTCAACCAACTACTTAAGTTATCACCCTGGGATGCTTTTAAATAGTATTAAAGTATTAAAGGAGTTCTCAATTATGTTGGGCACTCATTGGCTGCTTTTCTTTATTATTTGGTATATTATTTATAGGAGTGGTGGTGGTGTAGTGGGCTAAAGCACATAACTGTTAATCAGAAGGTCGCTGGTTCGATCCCCACAGCCACCACCATTGTGTCCTTGAGCAAGACAATTAACTCCAGGTTGCTCCGGGGGGATTGTCACTGTAATAAGTGCACTGTAAGTCACTTTGGATAAAAGCATCTGCCAAATGCATAAATGTATTATATTTTTGTCTACAAAACTGATTTCAAACATTTAAGCATACACCTTCAGATCAAAAGGTTTTTAAGATCATGAGAATTCATTTCAGTTTCAAAAGTTTTGTGTCATTTACTCATTCTTTATTATTATTTTTTCTTCACATTTTAGAATAATAATAAAGTCATCAAAACTATTGAATAACAGAAATGGAACTATGGGAATTATGTTATGACTAAAAAAAAAATCAAAAATATGTCAAATTTTAGCATCTTCAAAGTATATTTTTTTCTACAAATATAATTTCAAACATTGATGCATACACCTTTAGATCAAAAGGTTTTTAAGATCACGTGAAATATTTCAGTCAAGTGACCCCAAACTTTTGAATGGCAGTGTGCATATACCTCCCAGGTCACCTGTCCCTGTCCTACGGCAACCTACCAAGCCGCCTAGCCTAGTCACTGTCCTGCGGCCACCTCCCAGACCCCCTGACCCAGTCTCGGCCCTGCGGCTGCCTCCCAGACCTCCTGACCCGGTCCCCACCTTGAGGTTATCCCCTTGGTCTCATGGCCACCCGTCTGAACTGCTCTTGTTCCCTTGATCTCCTGGACGCCTGCCTGATCTGCCTTGGTCTCCTAGCTGCCTGCCTGATCTGCTCTGGTCTCCTGGCCACCTGCCTGATCTGCTATGGTCTCCCTGACCTTACCTTGTTAATCTGCTCCCCTTGTGCCCCCTTGAACTGCCTGTTTGCCCCTGGTGCCCCCTTGAACTGCCTATTTGCCCCTGTGCTCCATGGACAATTTGCCTTTTTTAGTTTTTGGAGCGTCTGGAATCCGCTCCTTAAAGGGGGGGCTCTGTCACATATTCCCTGTTGACTTTTGTTTTGTGCTTTTATGTTGAAGTTACTAACAATGAACAGGACAATAGACACAGTAAGAGACAGTGCCTCGCCGACCAGTACACAGTAGTGCAAAAGATGACAGTTTCTAAAAATGTGAGGTAGCAGCCAGGTATAAAGTGAAAAATTAAAGTGCAACTCAGGACACGTGTGTGTGTGTGTCAAACCAGTCTCTGAGTATTGAAGATTCTGATGGCTTGGGGGAAGAAGCTGTTACACAGTCTGGCCGTGAGGGCCTGAATGCTTCGGTACCTCTTGCCAGACGGCAGGAGGGTGAAGAGTTTGTGTGAGGGGTGTGTGGGGTCATCCACAATGCTGGTAGCTTTGCAGATGCAATATTTTTTGTAAATATCTTTGATGGAAGGAAGAGAGACCCCGATGATCTTCTCAGCTGTCCTCACTATCCTCTGCAGGGCTTTGCGGTCCGAAATGGTGCAAGTCCCTAACCAGGCAGTGATGCTCAGGATGCTCTCAATAGTCCCTCTATAGAATGCAGTGAGGACGTGGGGTGAGAGATGTGCTTTCCTCAGTCTTCGAAGAAAGTAGAGATGCTGCTTGTATTTCTTGGTAATAGAGCTGGTGTTGAGGGACCAGGTGAGGTTCTCCACCAGGTGAACACCAAGGAATTTGATGCTCTTGACGATCTCCACAGAGGAGCCGTCGATGTTCAGCGGAGAGTGGTCACTCTGTGCTCTCCTAAAGTCAACAACCATCTCTTTTGTTTTGTCGACAGTCAGAGACAGGTTGTTGGCTCTACACCAGTCTGTTAGCCGCTGTACCTCCTCTCTGTATGCTGACTTGTTGTTCTTGCTGATGAGACCCACCACGGTCGTGTCATCGGCGAACTTGATGATGTGATTCGAGCTATGCATTGCTGCACAGTCATGGGGGGCCCCAGTGGTGTGGTGGTGGGGGAGATGCTGTTCCCAATTCAGACTAACTGAGGTCTCATTCAGGAAGTCCAGGATCCAGTTGCAGAGGGAGGTGTCCAGGCCCAGCAGGTTCAGCTTTCCAATCAGGTGCTGGGGAATGATTGTGTTGAATGCTGAGCTGAAGTCTATGAACAGCATTCGAACATATGAGTCCTTTTTATCTGGGTGGGTAAAGGCCAGATGGAGGGTGGTGGTGATGGCATCGTCTGTTGAACGGTTCGGACGATACACAAACTGCAGTGGGTCTAGTGAGGGGGGCAGCTGGGTCTTAATGTGCCTCATGACGAGTCTCTCTAAGCACTTCATGATCTATAATCTAGCTTTAGTAAATGAGGGCTCGAGGGAAGAGCGTCCTCGTGACATTGTGTCTCTCAGCCGGGTGCAGTTTCAATCTCTCCCCCTTAGATCGGGACATTCACGCAGCCCATAGAAGAGGCGCTGACCACACAGAAAAATGCCAGTTTTGGAGTTTGTAGTTAACTACAAGATCTGCTTCCATATTATTTGAACTTTAATAAAGCTATAACGCATTAAATATAACTGCATTTAAGATGTTCCTTTAAAGACCTCCGGCTCCACTTAACGAGAGTGCTTCTGTATTTACTTATTAGATATTTTTGTTTAATTCTCCAATACTTTGGGATCTACATCACCTGAAGCTGTTTGGAAAGTTTAGAGTGCATCTGGACGGTGATCTGTGTAATTCTTCCTCAGTCAGACTCAGACGTGAACTGAAGTGCTGCTCTCATGTGTCATCATTACAGTTTATTGTAATCTTGTGTTACATTAAATGTAAAAAAGTTTGACGACAATTTTTATTGTCGACGTTGTCGATAACATCGACTAATCATTTCAGCTCTACACCATACTCTTCATTAACATAAATTCTTCTAATTCTTATATTCACTCAAAGAGCAATAGAGGCTACTGCTGCTGAAGAACTACAAGAAAAAGTTTGATACATAAACATGAACGGTAGTTTGCAGACAACATTGTTCTAGCATCTTGCACTGCTCCTAACTAGCTTAACGTTAGCTTACTGGCCCTCTCAACTTCATTTGGTGCGCTGGTGAAAAAGCTGCTCAGTTTTGTATATTCGGCCGCATCAGTTTGAAGAGCTTTCTTTTTTAATCTTGCCTTTTCAGCACCGCCTTTGCACTTTCTATTGTCCATTTTAGCCCTTATCCTCCATCAACCACAACCACCACTGACTGAAGTTTACAAGTGATGTTTTTTTTTTTTTTTTTAAGCAAGGTGCCACTGTCGGGTGAGCCAAAAGATAATTAAGTCATTAACCTGCAGGCTGCTCTCTGCGAGTTGGCTGCGAAAAAATAATACATAAAAAGAGTGGGGCTGAGGTAAAATAAAAAAAGAGTGGGCTGCTGTGAGTGCAGATACCTAGGGACAGTATCTATATTTCAACACATTGCCATGACAACAACAGCCCTCACGGCCAAAAAAAAAAACAAAACAGACCGGCCCACCGGGAATTCTCCCGGTACTCCCGATTAGCCAATCCAGGCCTTGTACAAAACGAACACAACAAAAGTGTTGGTGCTACTCATTAAATTTTTTTATTTTTTATTAATTCAATAAAATTATATTCTTAATAAAAACTATCAAACATTTTACATTTCTGTAAGTCAAATTAGTTGGTTAAGGATGTACCAAAGACAGAAGGATGGACAAAGGAAAAGAACAGTCTCCCTAGTCCTAAAGCTAATGAAGTCCAGACTACATTATCTTTGCGATGTAAACCTATCAATTATAGGAGTCCAGCGCTAATGAGTTCCCTCACCACTTTTGAAGAAATTAATTTTAACACCAGGGAACTGGTGCCTGTGCGTGTGTCTGTGCATGTATGCATGTGTCATCTGATTAGGAGCTATCGATGTCACAAGAGAGATACAATACTAGTATATTTTCACTACCTAAAAATGTGTCTTAAAGATAAGGAAGAGAGACAATCCTTTGCAGATCAGCTCAAAAATGTGACATGGAAATATTTATTGTTTGCCGCTCATGCTGCTTTGTGGCCTTTAGAAATTTAAATCTAGAGTGTCTAGATGGCATTGCCCGAAGAGACAGACAATGCAAAATTTAACTTGAATACATAACTCCCAGGAGTAGGAGTGTAATTTACCCAATAACAAGCATTAATACACAATGGCCATTAAATCATTATTACACAGTGGTTGTTAAACATTTACTGAGTAAACATTTCATGGTCTGGCTGGCACACATATATCTACCCAAGATCATAAAGTACAATAGTTGCTTTGGAATTACTTGAGCAAGTAAATATAAGAATACATGTCAGGATCTAAAATACAACCTCAAGTTCCAATAAGAAAACTAATACAATTGCAGACAAAGAAAAAACTCAGGGCTCTGCAATGCACATCCACCAATTTAAGATTAAACGACAAATGGTCAAATAAGCAACAAAATGCAAGTACTAATAAAATAATAATAATGATAAAAATAATCATAAATTATTAATAATAAAGCAAAATAATATAATGGAAAATTAATATTGTTAGTTGATGCAAGTAAAACATAACATGTACAATATGTAATTATTATGTAAATGTAATACAAATAAAATATAAAAGCATGTAGCTGACTTGTAAAGCATCCCTTATGATTTCTTTTCAATTTTATATAACAAACAAAAGAGGCTGGCATTTCTGTTAAAAATTAAGTCAGCACTGCACACTGTAAAACAATTCTATAATTTTAATGTTAAAAGACTGTAAAATGCTACAGAAATAAAATGTTAATTTATTAATGAATATTAACAGAAAAATATACAGTAAATATTGTAATACATTTTAAAAGACAATACAGTAGTTTTTACAATAAAATGTTGTAAAAAAAAATACAATAATATGTAAAAAGTATGATTTTCATGTATAATTAATGGTTACAATGTGCATTATGTTTAACAAGAGAGTACATGTACTTTTTACAATAAATTATTGTTAAAATTACAGTAAGAACAATAAATAGGGCGTTCCCACAATTCCCTGCATGACCTATTATATTTCATTATATTTTATGGGAATAGTTATGTTTCTTCTTATTTTTACATACAGTTACATACACTGGGTGTTTTGTTTTATATATAATGTAGTGCATTATTTAAATTTCACATGTGTTACCCTGATGGTGTTTAGTGTTTGTGTGAGTGACAGTGAGCAATGTCTCTAAATGTTTATTGGTCCTTGCTCCTAGAAAAGCCACTATTGGTGAACTTCATGTCATCATGTGCTCTGTAATTTTTTACAGTGATTAAAAATACCTTATTAAGTACAAACGCTGATTTTTACAGTTTCAGAATGTTAATATCAAGTTCATTATGATTTTTGACTGCAAATTTAACAATGTTTTTTTTTTTTTTTTTACAGTGTCATTACGGTCATGTAAATTACAACAGTTTTAAGCTATAAAATGTACAAGTTGTTCTGTAAAGTTGTTTATATTTTTACTGAACCACAGCTGCCATTTATTTGTTATTTTTATAGTGCAGGTATTAATAGGTCTGGCACACAAATGAAAATGCTGTTCTTTGTTAGAAGTTGTTCATGATTCAGAAACAATCAGGCATTGCAAACAGGTTTGATTTCAGAAGCACTGGGATTTCACTTCGTGGTTGCCTTTGAGCACCATTTATAATGCTGTTCAGCCTCATATGCTCCAAATTCAACCAAAGAAAATGTGCAGATAGAGATGCTTTGATCTGGTTCTGATATCTGTTGAAATTTTCATCCCACAACAAAGGAGAGAGAGGAAGATACAGGTAAACCCTGGCCTTTTGATCTCTACCGTGTACTGGGCCAAGCGGCCTCTGAAGTGGCATGGGTCATTAAAACTCCTCTGCTATGGAGGCTCGCTTGAGTGCAGATGAGAGAACAAGGTTACAGGAAAGGACTGAGCTGTCAGGAGCATCCAACTAAGAGGCTCCCAGGTCTCTGGGGGCTCTATCCATCTTCACATGAGTCTACTGAATAATCTCTAACCAGTAACTCAGGACAATACCTGCAAGGTGATGTTGTATAACTCTCTAGGTCAGAGTAAAGATGGAACCATGTTGAAATAATGCTCACAGAGCCTTTAACGATAATTATAGTAATTTAAAAGGGTTTCAGGTGTCTGCTTGGTATTCTCTGCTATGTTTGCTATAATTCAAGACACTCTTTTCAAGGTGCTTTGTGGATTGATTAAGATTTTTTATGGTTCCCAAAATCACCCATTGCGCACCACAATGAAGCTATTTCCTCCAACAACTCAATTTCGCTTTTCAACCCAAATGATATTGGGTGTGGGCAAAAGAAATGAGGTCATAATGAGGCATAATGTTCCTCATACATATTTGAAATCTGTGATTGTAATTTCAGAGAGAAATATGGTTAATCTATTTTCTGATGTTATGTGTCAAATTTGTCCTCACATGTCTAGATACTAATCTTTTTTTTTTTCTTTCTCAACAAGAGAGAAACCAAGATATGGGATGAAATTGTTATTTCCTTTATTTTTGAAAGGAAAATTGTCTGCAGGGCTCTTAAATGGACATTAAAGTCTAAAGATCGCACAAAGATTGTAATAAACACATTTCTAACTGTTTAGGCTATACAAAGTTTGTTCAGGAAAAAAGGAAAATGGTAAATATCCACACACAAATTTTTATGTTCCAAAATAGAGAGGGATTACTACTAGTGTGAGGATATTTACTGTGTTTCCACAGATTGCTGCATTGTGTCCTGCACCTGCAACTTAGTACACAGTGTTGGGCATACACACTTTCTAAAATATATCCATAGTACTGAATTCAGGATCACAAGACACAAAGTGTTTTATGTTTCCACTAATATGGCACTTTAATGGGACAGATAAATCTATAAAACGTGTAACAGAATGAAATACTGACTGGTGTGTTTATTGGAACGCACCAAATGCATCTGTGTTGCTTGATTTTTTGGTGGCCATCCGGATTTCCATCTGTTATTTCTAGATAAATGAATCATAATTGGACTACATTTTCCAGGTCATTGTATCAAACAGACTCACAGCATTCTAGAGAGACATTCATCCTTTTATTTGTGTAATGTAGTCAATTATGTCTTAAATTAATAACATAACTAGAAATCTGTGACTACATCGATGGACATTACAGTGCAGTGGCACTGTTTTTTTTTTATTTATTTTTTTAATGTCAAAGTCAGATAAAGGACCATTTAGATACCACTCTGAGGTTGACTACTGAATTTGGGTACTGTAGCAAAAATAATGCAGAATTTAAATAATCTTTTTTAAAGGAGAATAAAATGGAATTAAATACATTTGTAAAACTGCCATTTTCAGTAATACAATGTATCTTTTAATCATTAGATCAAAAATAATAATCATAAACATTTTAACGTGTCACCACTACATTATTTTTAAGATATATTATATTTTTTAGATTTTTTATTTTATTTACCATTTTGTAAAGACTGTGTGGTAGACAATTTGTGGTGCTGTATGATAAATATATTTTAATGACTGTTTAAATTGTTTTGAACTTAGTTTAGAGAAACATCTGATCTAAATGAATAGTTAATGAGCTTAATTAGTCAATTAATGACTGTCACACACACCCACAGAAAAAAATTGTGTTTAACTTTTAATTGAATTCTTCTCTTTTGTATTTCTTCGACTTCCAATAGAGTAAATTCCTCTTCCTGTTATTCCAATTCCAATTCAACATCCTGGGTGTTGCAATTCAGTTAAAAATTCCAAGTCATGAATTGAAAGGAAGCCAATTGGTCCTTCACTGTAAAACTCTCAATGACTGTTTAGTCCCTATTGGGATGAATATCTAGACTGTGTTTCAGGTGTCTCTATAAACACATTGATATGCTCACGAATCATTATGGAAAAAGTACATTTACTTGCATTTGTTTTCTTCTATGACACTTCTTTGTTAAACCCTCATGTAGTCCCTAGAGTGGACTATATTTTCAATAATTTATTTAAAATAGTTATTTTTGAGTATGCCGATTTTGTTTTGTATAGACATACACCAAAACACAGTCTAAATATTCAGCAATACAATGGCACAAAAACACATATCTGAGACTATTTCTGCAGCATGTGGGGAAGCTGGCCTGAGACAGATGGGTAGTAATCCGGTCTATAGATTCAGCCTTTTCCAAGAGCAATGTTAAGTTCATCAAGGCAGACAGACTATACCTGAGCACCTGAGAGCTGCCACCCTATAGCATATACTCAAATCCATTCTCTTTCAGACAAATAAATGTCATATCATGTCCCCTTTTCATAATGGGATACTCACACACAAACTTTTTTATATCATTGTGGGGACTCTCCATAGACTTCCATGTATGTTATGGATTTTATACAGATCTAATGATCATTTCTATCCCCTAAACTTAACCCTCACACAAATCTTTTTGCATTTAAAAAGCCATTTCCCTCATATACTGGGCCCACAATGTAAGTGATCTCAGGTTTTACTATCCTTGTTGGGACATTTGATCCCCACAATGTAATATAAACATGTACACACACACACACACACACACACACACACACACACACACACACACACACACACACACACACACACACACACCGGCTAAATACCAGCTTGTATATTTTTTTCTCTCTCTCATGTCTTTGTTTGCTCCATATAATATTAACAATGTATGTCAGAATAATGGCGATCACAATTCTGATGATAATAATGATAGAAACGATAATCATGATATGGATAGCTGTTGTCATTATGTCACTTAAAGATGAACAAGGATTAATTAAAATGGCAATTAAATATTTTCATACATCCCACAATAAAATGTTATTTTTGACAATATAATTAAATATAGTTTTACAAACAAATGGCAAAAAGCAGCACTGCTAATTGTTATAATTTTTAGTGTATGCATGTTTTTAGAAAACATTAATAAACAACACATAAATAAATTAAACAGAAGCCTAGAGATAGTGTTTATATTTATTTTCTAAGCAATGCTCTTTTTAGATGATAAAAAGAGCATTGCTTAGAAAAGAGCTATTAATGATAACAGCGCTTTTGAATATTTGAATACCTTTATAGTTTAATAAAGTATCATTGAAATAAAAATGTGCTTAAATGTATTTATTTTTTGTTATCAAGTACAGTATGTGGAGAAAGTGCAAGGACAGGATAGTGCAAGTCTAACTGGACTGGAGGTTTGCAAAGTTGACAGAAGACACCCATAAGGATGTAATTTCTTTACTTACCAAATCAATCTTTTAACATCACGGACTTGGACCAGTTTCTCTTAAATCCAAAAGCAAGCTTCATATACTTTAAATCATGCCACTCTAGATAAAAGAAAAAAATATTATTATAATAAATGCCTTTGTTGCATTGTTTTCTGGGGGTGATTTTCAGCCACTATCAGCAACGCAGAGAGTATCTTGTATGTCTCACTCTAGCTGAAGGACAATGCATGGGGTACTAATTATGCACAATCTCAACACGCTTTTTTGGAGAGGTCTGAGTACAGTTAGGTGCCCACTGGTCTGAACAACTGGAATGGGGAATAAAACAAAAGCATTTGTGGTTCTACTAATTTGACTAATATATTCCACAATAATACATTTAAAGAATATGAACAGCCACAATGTTTTATATATAAACACACACACACACACCGGCGGCCAAAAGTCTCACATACTGCAGTGCAAAATAAAGAAGCTGTAAATAAAATATTTGAAAATGCATAACAGGCTAGGTTGCACAAAACAACAACACTCATTTTTACACTTTGTTTTGTTTGTTTTGCCCATTGGGAAGCTTTTAAGGGAGAGAATATTTTGCATCATGACCCTGATCAAAATGCAGCTGACATTGCTGAGAACAATACCAGTGCATTTACATGTATGTCGCATGCGGTGGCTGAAGAATAAAATAGGATTCAATGTGGGGTGGCTCAGCCTGTCTTTGTTACCTAGACTTTGTATGAGGATGGATAAAAACCTTGAGTTGATTCTGTGAATATGCAATGGCTTAAAACCAATCCCTCGGCTGTGTCAAGAGCTCTCGTTTGAGCTGCATTCCTCTGGGAGCAACAGTTTCAGCATATACACCAAAGGGTTACATGAATGATCAATAAGAGTGTATATTCAGTTTATATGCTCTATTCAGCCATTCTAAATGGCCACTGTGCTCTGTTGCTGGGTATCAGTTGAAAAGAAACGTTTCGTGGTTGTAATGCCTCTGAAAACTGACATCTTAAAGTGTCTTTTGTGTTAATTTATACACATTCAATGTGATCCAATAAACAAAATACTGTATTTTTACTTTAAAATGGGGAGTAATAAATAAATAAATATAAATAAATATTTATCTAACCTTTGGGGCTTTTGAAACCTTAGCACTAAATTAATATTCTTGTTTTTACCGAAACACAATGTTTCAGATTGCACCTTTAAAACATTCCTGTACCAGCAATGCATATTAAAAAGAAGATGAATTACAAAATAAAATCTTCTGTGTTACAAGATGTACATTCAAAATAATGGTGCATGTGTAAATTGTGACAAAGTGGAGAACAAACCGTGATGTCGTTTTTTAATTGACAGGAGACACCTAAATGGATTATATTTTTCACAACAGGTCCCTGCTAACCTCACACTCTCTCTTGGCAGGTTGTCTGTGAAAAGGCTGATTAGGCTGATTTCGGGGGTCTACCTTACTACTTATACTATTTCTGCCAAATGGCAGAAGTAGTAAGAGTAGTATGGGTAGTATGCCATTCCAAACTTAGCCATAGTTTATGAACCTTGCTTTATGTCATCAATTTTTCCTGCTCCTCTCATCTGCCATCCAGACCTGTTGCTATAATGCCTTTGGTTTTCTGAACCAAGCTGAATTGACTCTACAAAGAAACACTGAAGAGAGATGCAGTATTCTGAAGACACAGTAGCATTCATCAAACATTCTTATTCTGTTCCTGAAATGAAAGTGTCCTTCTTCTCATGACCTTTACTTTGTTATGCTTAAAGGGAATAGCATATAAAATTTACTCTGGCATCTGTTCGCTTAACAGCTGTTAAACAGAAAAGCAGTCTGTCAGATGTATAGCTTAAGCTAGGATTAATAAAAACATTTGGCAATAAGAACAAGTTACATATCACTAGAGATTTAGCCCCCACTCCCACTCATGATAGCAGCTTTACATTTCACCATTTATACCCAAAAGACAGACATCACAGGAAGTATGTATATGGAAGATAAGAACAAAAATGGGAAACGAGGATGTGACTCACATATTCTAGTACAGTTTTTCTCACCCTTTTTTGATGAATATCTTGTATTAATGTCAGGAGAGTCGAACCATTACGCAAAGTCTTCTCGAGCACATCCCAAAGACTTCAATGGGGTTAAGTTCAGGACTCTGTGGTGGACAATTCATGTGTGAAAATGATCGTTCTCCCTGAACCACACTTTCACAACTTGAGCTCAGTAAATCTGGGCATTGACATCCTGTAAAACACCTGTGCCATCTGGGAAGAAAAAATCAATTGATGGGATAACTTGGTCATTCAGTAAATACAGATACTCAGCTGAATTTATTTTATTGTCGCAAAATGTTGTTGGGCCTAGACCTGAATAATTGAAGCAACCTCAGATTATAACCATTATTTAAATCCAAACGACTACTTTTTTTTTTGGCCAGGCAGTGCAGTTTTCAGGCATAATATTTTACATGGGACTGCACTCTCTGTGTCCAGGATACAAGCTGGGATTTCCCAGCGTAGTTTTGTCTCATTCAGGTATAAATTTCAACCATCAGTCTTTGAATTATGTTAAACTTGTTACTTTGTGTGAATAGTTATAGAATACTTGACTTTCACTTGGCTGTTCGTTTAGAGAGAACTGAATACAAATATGTTGTATATTAATTCATGTCCATTAATCTAAAGGGAACTAAATGAAGGCTGTTCTTCAACTCGAATATAATTGCAGTAACTCAAATGAAATTGTGCAAGTTGGACAAATTTGCAAGAGAAACAGTAAGAGGAACAGTAAAGTGTGAATGTCAAAGCGATTAACATAAGCTTTTAAAGTGTTTGTGCTGAAGAGAGCTCTTATGTTACAAACAGGAGAGTAGAGATCACCTTTGCATCTGTCCATACTCAAAACTGGGAATCTGCACTGGAACGTTTTTTTTAGAGCCAACAAAATAACTCTCTTTCATATCCAGTTTAAAGTTCCAGTTTTCCACGCTGTCACAGAAACTTTTAGCTTTTAGAATTTTCTCCTTTACTTTTGTAATCGATCATATAGCAGGTCGTCTTGGCTATGCTCTATATCTTGCTTGCTCTGATCCATTATCTGCCTGTATGGGTCAGGTTTTTAAATGTAATTGCTATTGACAGGGTCATAGGGCAGATACACATAGGTTTAATATTGATCAGAGAAAATCTGCATCATTCAATTTAGTGGCTGAAACACCTGCAGGCCTTGGTGCTCATGGTCATTTATCTTCCCACTGCTAAAACTGACCTAGCAATCAATACAACCCCAACACACAGGTATCAAAACAAGCCAGGATTGAGCTCCTGCCCCTGATTCATTCACCACAAAGCTTTTACAGTTCTGCACGTAATTAACACAAGGCTGTATATAAATGTGAGAATCATCCACTGAATAGAACAACTCAGTATCTTAGTAGCTCAGAGAACATGGTCTCATGTTTACACAGTTAGAACAGCCTCACCTCAGATGGAATAAACAAAGTGCAGGATCGCTAATGTAAGAATTACCAACAGACAATGCAGTAACTGAAATGCCCCAGGAATAAATAATGTCTGCTTAATCACTTAAAAGTGGAGCAGAAAAGAGGGAATAAAAATTGTATGCTGAGATTACAGCTGTTCCCTGAGCAGCATTTAAACCTCCTCAGCTGCATCATCTTATCAATCACTTGCTAAGCACTCGGGACATCTCTGAATACATTCATTTTCACTGATGTCAGCCACAAAGGGAGACAACATGAAATACGAGCAAAGCCCCAGTGAAGGGCCCAGTGAAGGGCTTTCTTATTTGACTCAACTGAAACCAATCGCGAGGGCATTAATTCAGTGCAGCTGCAGAGCCGAATTGTAATCTCCTCACTTTCTCCTTTATCTTTCTTTTTCCTCCTAGCTCTCCTAGCATAATGCTGCTGTGTCTTAGCGAGAAGCCTTCAGGCAGTTAGTATTGCTCATGGATGGGAGGCTTTTGTCCACCTAAAAGAGCATTCAAGGCCTTTTAAAAATCAGCACTGAGAATATTGTGTGTTGCTCCATTTACATTATACATCTAACAATGTCTCCCCAATGTCTCCTGCACAGCCCTGCGCAGACTGCATGGTACTGATTGGCTAATGGAAACCCTGCTGCTGTCCCAAGTTAGGAAAGTTAGGGGTTAGGAAATCAGCTGCCTGCCAGGAACAACCCCAGGCACTTTTGTGCAATGGGCAAAACTTTAACCATGTTTTTCCCCACTTTCTCTGGCTAACAGTGGCATACTGTATATACATTTTCAGGAGGTACTCGCTTGACTCAACTGCACATTTTTCACACAGAAATGTATTGCTAAATTTAAATTTATATAAAACGCAATGCATGCCCCGGGCAAATTAAACACGGGAGTGGATTTACTGTATGGAGAATGAAGATTATTAATCCGCAAGCAGGTGAGTGATTCGGTCAAACTGCTGTATCTCTTTGCATCATGCGAAAACGCTCACACACTTTCATATGAACCAGTTTAAAAAGCGAAACCCAGCGTATGAAAGAGACTGAAAGACCTGGCCATTCACCAAGTTGCAGCCAGGTATACATGACTCGAACCGTTGTCTCCGGTGTGGGAGGCTGGTACGCTACAAGGAGGCTAAAGGCTACAGCCTCTAGCATCAGTCACTAGTGCACCTCTTGAGGTCAGGAGAGTGAGGTTTACACACTGCACATTTATCTACCAGCTGGCTCCCGTTACACTCAACCCCCTAAACCTTACTCCCTTCCGGGTCATGGCACCATTGTAACCGGCCCTGCTCGCCCCACTCTGGATGGGACTCGAACCGGTAACTCCGGTGTGGGAGGCGGGTGCGCTATCAAGCCTCTAGCGTCAGTCGCTAGTGCACCTCTTGAGGTCAGGAGAGTGAGGTTTATACACTGCACAGCTGTCTACCAGCTGGCTCCAGTTACACATGTATGAGACTGAATGGCAGCCAGAGAAAATAATAGTTTTTAAATTTTAAACCTAGCCAATTAAATTTCAGCATTCATAATGTTTTATATCTGTATGTATAGTGTCTAATAATGCATTGGCAATGTCCACTTTAGTTTCTCTTGCCAATAAAGTTTGAGATGAATTGAATCTGCTCATTTGATTCTGTTATTAAAATGTCCACTGGAAAATGCCTGAAGAGTTTGCCCAATTTGTAATTACAACATTTCCACTGATTTTATAGTATGGATACATGTACTTGTATAAAAGCTTAATGCCTGTACAAATGTTTATAATGTATATATACTGACATATGAATGAATTGTCAGATAATTATAATTTTTTGGCATTAAACTGTTTTTAGTAACAGACAAAATATATATATAAAAAAATGTATAATATTTGATACATAAAACTTTAAATATCCATTATCCTATTATAGGCCCAGCAATAAATATTTGTGTAGGACAATTGTTATATAAGTTTTTCTTAGCCAATACATGCTACAGTGGTAAATCTTGGGGTATTTTCAGAGGACTCAACGTGCTTTTCAGTGATACTAAATTTTTGAGAGTTTGACCATGACAACTTTCTCTCCTTTGTCTATAAATATGGATTGAAATGTATCACAGTTCAATTCAGCACATCAAATACAATATGAATTGTGAAATTCAACATGTGAAACTTACATACCATATTTTTTATTTGTTTTTTATTTATAGCACGGTGACATAAAATGTAAGTGTTGCCAGGGTAAACCTGCCCCCCAAAATGCTCTTTTAAAAACTCTATAGGGCAGTAAACTGGGTTCTCACCTCACACTGAAGACCAAGAGGCAAAATGCACAATTTAAGGGTAAATGGCTTTTTTGTAGATGGGGCTCTAACATTCCAAATGGTATCAACCACAGAGCAGGATGAAACATCATTCAAGCGCGTGCCTTGATAAGAGACCAAACCCATACCATGTGAAGCAGATTGATCGGCAGAAAAGCAGATAGGCAACCTGTTGGCTACTGATGTGCCAACACATCGATGCCCAGAGGAGCTGGGAGTGAGAGAAGAAAACCAAAAGGGACAACGTGACATCTCGCTCAGGGACGAACAGGTCCAGATGAGGCCTCAAAGTTGGAGATCAGATGCGAAGAGCGAGAGAGTTGAGTTGTTAGTCTCTCTGATGACCAAAAGTTAAGTTTCTGTATGTGCGTATGTGCAAGACTCCCGTATTCCCGAACTGTCTGTAAAGCTGCTTTGAAAACATGTGTGTTGTGAAAAGCACTATAAAAATAAAAATTACATGACACCTCCAACATTTTCTTTTATTTTTATACACATCACTTTATTTTACACTCATGAGACATGTCTTACTTTCAGTTTTGCCTAAAGAGAAACCTTAAGGATCCATTCCGCTGATTCTCCAAACCTACAACTAACAGTCTGACCCAACCCTTTCCCCAGGCAGATACATACTTGTAAGAGGTAGCTATATAAAGAGCTATTTACTTCCTGAAGAAATTACACTCATTCAGTAAGGTGAAGAAATATTATTTATTCATCAGAAGAGTGTGGGTGTGGAGCACAATTCTGCCATGTTTCTGACCTGGAGGAAGCTGCATTCTTGTAATGCAAATTTGGCATTGTGCCATCTCAGTATCTGAAAGCTTTGCATGGTCATACAGTCATGTGTTCTCTGAGCTAATGTTTCATTTTGCACACATTTATTGCTTATTTTGAGTCATGTTTAACACTAATTACCTTTCCCCCTTTCATGTTTTGACCTATTTGAAGACTTGTTTTCAATAGCACAATCTTTAGGTCTTTCTAAACTGGATCAATGAATTCTCTTTGATCCTCCATCATTATCTCATTTTATGTAAAGTGTGGTTCTAGCAAACATACATATGCGTACACATATTGTAGACTTATGTATTTATATTAACGTATTGACAGCATCTTGAACACAGTATTATTTATTCAAAACTTTAGAGACATACAAATGTTTATGTATCCTTTGAATTCATGAAATGAATTGGTTAATTTTATTGCATTTCGAATAAATGAGATTAATTAAACATTCAATTCCATAACATTTATTTAATACAGTTGATGCATTTACCTAATTTGACATTACAAATATTCTGTGATGTCTAGTGCCATATTCAACTTTGATTATTTTAATTTAACTAAGACAAAACTTAAAAATGTTATAATAAATAAAAATTCATTAAGCATTTAATTTTTATTGTGTTTGCCATAGGACACAAAATTTTTTATTTGTGCGCTATAATCCAAGTCTTCAGATAGATGTGTGTGAGGAATTGACCCAATTTCAAGCCATTTATTAAATAATTTTTGTATCCATCCACCGTAGCATCAGTAACAACTATAACTTTTAACTCCTACATTGAATTCACATCAAGAAGTGCTACAACAAAGGTTTTACATCAGTGATGTCGAATGGTCACTGGCTCTCACTTGCCTTATAGCTCTCTGCCTCACATTACTTTTAGAGGATTTTTCATAAGCAACACAATTGGCAAAAAAGATATTGATATTTAGTTAAAAATGTCCATAGCATTGCTAGCTAATGTTTATTTAGCAAGTTTCACATAAATTTGCTTAAAAATAGAGGCTAGCTACCTGTCTGATGATTTCTGTTCGAGAAATAATGACTCGGGTTACTTAACTGTAACCCCTGTTCCCTGATATATGTTCCTGGCAAGACAGATAGAGCCTGCAGATCCCCAATTCTTTTTAGAGAAGTAATTGCCATAAGAAAAAACATCTTGAGAGTCAGAAGTTTATCAGACACTGACTCTACAGGTTCAAATGGGGTCTCAACCAGACCCTCAAGGACTATTGCTAAGTCCCATGAAGGGATCCTGATCCTAGCAGGAGGTCTCAAACGCATGACTCCACGAACGAAGCGAGTGAGCAGGGGATGTTTCCCCAATGGCATCCCATCAATCAAGGCATGGCAAACTGATAGAGTGGCCACATAAACCCTGAGAGTGGCGGGGCATGTGCCTGCTGATAATTTTTCCTGCAGAAAGTCCAGAACTGAAGCAATCTGGCAGTTAACTGGATCTGCATTATGTGCACTGCACCATCTTTCAAAGACACCTCATTTATTGGCATAACTTCTAGTAGAAGGAGCCCTAGCACTTAGAATGGTGTCGATAACTTCAGGTGAAAGCCCAGTGTCCCTTAGTTGGTACCATTCAGGGGCCAAACATGAATGTTCCACAGCTCGTGCCAGGGATGAAAAATTGTCCCCTGTGCCTGATACAGAAGGTCCCTCCTGTCCGGAATCGCCCAAGGCGAGCTGTCAAGGAGAGACATTATCTCCAAGAACCATACCCTGTTTGACCAACACAGCGCTATCAGTAAGAGGCAGGACCCTTTCTGGTGATCTCTGGCCAGGACTCCCGGGAGCAGAGAAACTGGAGGAAACACATTCTGGGCCATGTATGTGCAATCACGTCCAGACCCAGGGGGGCTGGGTGACTCAGAGAGAAGTAGAGTGGACATTGCGCTGTCTGTTGGGAGGTGAAGTGGTCCACTTCTGCTCTGTAAAATCTCAGCCAGATTTGTTTCACTACCTCGGGGTGGAGATTCCACTCTCCCGTCGGTATTTTCTGTCTGGACAGTAAATCTGCTCCCACATTCAGGCATTCAGGGATATAAACTGCCCTGATTGACAGGAGTTTTCCCTGGGCCCAAAGGAGAATCTGCCATGCCAGTCTGTTCAGCTGGCGTGAACGTAGACCTCCTTGATGGTTTATGTAAGAGACTACTGCTGTGTTGTCCACCCGCACCAGGACATGGAGCCTCTCAAATACTCGAGGAAGTATAGACCACTCCCCAGCCTGTCAGGGAGGCATCTGTCATTAGCAACTTGCAAAGGCAAGACGCACCTAGAGTGGGACCCAAAGTGAGGAACCGGGGTCTGAACCACATAGAAAGGGTACGAAGCCTACAGCGCATCACCCTTATATGCTTTAGGAGACTGGCCCTTGGATCAAATTACCTGGCTTTGAGCCACAACTGAAATATTCTCATGTGCAGAAGGCCCAAAGGGATCACCGAGGATGCAGATGCCATGAGACCTAGTATTCGTTGATACTGACGAACAGTACAACCATAGCCTAGCCTGACTTTGCTCAGGGTGTTCTGCGGGAGACAATTGTACCCACATCATGATCAAATTACATATGACCCCCAGATAGGTAATTTCCTGAGTGGAGAGAGAACACTCTTTTTGACGTTGCGTCTCAGACAAGAGAAATCAGATGTGCTAAGACAATATCCCTGTGCTGTTCTTGTGACTGTGCTAGTATCAGCCAGTCCTCTATATAATTCAGAATGTGGATGCCCCAGAGTCGCAAAGGAGCAAGTTCTGCATCCATGCACTTCATGAATGTGTGGGGTTATAGGGCTAGGCCGAATGGAAGAACCCGATATTGGAAAGCTTCGCCCCCGAAAGCGAACCTCAGGAACTTCCTGTGTTGTGGCAGAAGTTATATGTGAAAGTATGCGTCCATGAGATCGATCGTGACCAACCAATCGTGATGTTGGATTTGAGACACGACCGTCTTGACAGATAGCATCTTCAACTTGAATGCCCAGACTGAGCGATTCAAGCCTCGAAGGTCTAAAATCAGACGCAACCCCCACCCTCCTTGGGAACCAGGAAGTATCTGCTGTAATAACCTGACTCTTTCTCTGGAAGGGGAACATGTTCTATGGCCCCTTTGAACAAGAGATTTTGCAGTTCTTGCCACAGTAGACATGCTTCTTCCGGTTTCACGGTAGTGGAAACCACACTATGCGGAGGACGGCAGCAAATTTAATTCTGTAGGCTTTACTGTTCTTAGGACCCACATAGAAACACCTGGCAGTAGCTTCCATGCTGCTAGGTTCTCTGAGATGTGAATAAATTTTTACACTTCCTGTTGAGGGGATGTCGAGTGTTCTGTGTCCTAGACTATGGCAGGAAGCAATGGAACACCCAATATTTCGCTGGCAACCGCTAACTCCCGAAACACCAGAGGCGGCGTGAATGGAGAGGTTTAGTGGGGGTATCGGGAAGGTACAGGTGGATGTTTCATGCGCCCTGTCCCCGAAGGGGGCTACCCCCATAAGGCTGGGTGCAAAACCATCAGGGTTTTCTCTTCTTTGAGAAGACGGCCCTGAGGTCTTGCTTTGGGGGCTGCTGAGGGTGACGAACCAGCCACCAGTCTCTACGAGGGGGAGCGCGATTCGCCACACTGTTTTTGAGCCTCCCCACTAGAAGGACCAGTGTGGGGCTGGGTGGCCAACGGCCCCTCCCCCTGAGAGCTTCCTCATGACCCTTTGCCTCCTGGAACCTGGTGATGACCATGTTCATAGCATCACCAAATAAGCCAGAAGGTGAAACCGGGGCATTGAGGAGAAAAACTTTGTCCTTGTCTCTGATGCCCGACAGGTTGAGCCATAAGTGTCTCTCCATGCTGACCAAAGCAGCCATAGACCGGCCAATGGTGCGAGTCATCTGTTTGGTCGTGCAGAGAGACAGATCCATGGCTCGATGAAGCTCTGAGAAAGCCTCTTGGTGGTGCCCACACTCAGGTCCTTCAACATGTCAGCCTGGTACGCCTGTTACACTGTCATAGTGTGCCGGGCACCAGCATGACCTACTGCCTGAAAAGCTTTCCCCACAAGTGTAGAGGTGGTCCTGCATGGCTTTGTGGGGAGGGTGGGCCTCTTTAGCGATGATAATGAGCCAGGCGAGAGATAACCCACAAGTGTCTCTTCTATCAGCGGCATCACGGAATATCCCCGTACCATAGCACCCATGATAGTCGAATATGTCAACGTCGAGGGAACGAAGACACGGGAGGTATAAGGTTTCCACCATGAAGGAGAAAGCTTGTCATGGAGGTCATCAAAGAAAGGAAGGGACAGAAACCTGTCCTTCAGTTTGGTCAATTCAAGGTCCCCCTCATGAACTGAAGAGACGCCGGAGCGCGCTTCAGGATCACGAGAAGGACCGGCTGGATCTGGGGAGATAGCGAGCGATAGGGACAGACCAGTATCTCGCTCCTCTGCCAGATCCATACGAGAACCCTCGATGACTGGCTGATCTTAGCTCAATCTCAAGAGGTACTATGCGCTCACAGGGACCAGGTGCTCGGACACCTCAGCCGTCTAGGGCTTCAGGTTAACTGGGAAAAGAGCAAGCTTTCAGAGGTTCAGAGCATCTCTTTTTTTCAGCATAGATTTAAACTCAGTCTCAATGAACGCACGCCTCACAAACAAGCATGCGCTGTCAGTGATGAATTGCCTGAATCGTCGTTAAAAATATGCACTGCGGTCCCTCTAAAACATTTCCAGAGGCTCCTGAGGCATATGGCATCCTCAGCTGCGGTCGCGCCACTAGGGTTGATGCAAATGAGACCGCACCAGCACTGGCTTCAGACTCGAGTCACAAGATGGGCATGGCGCCGCGGCACATATCATGTGATCTTCACCCCCCTCTGCCGTCAATTATTCAACCCCTGGACAGACTTCTGTTTTCTGTGGACAGAAGTCTCCCTGCAGCAGGTGTCCAGACACCTGTCCAGCTGATCTGGGACCGTTATGGCAAAGCCTAAGAGAACTCCCATTGCCTGCTCTGGTACTCCCTGAGATAGGAGGCAAGTCCCCTATGGACAGATGCATTGGCACAAAGCTGGCCCCAGGGGCTGCGCAAGTACACATTTCCCCCGGTGATCCTACTTGCACAGGTGCTGTGCAAGGTCAGGGAGGATGAGGAACAAGTCACTCTAGTGGCCCCTTACTAGCCTACCCAGATTTGGTTCTCAGAACTTACGCTCCTCACGACAGCACCGCTCTGAAAAATCCCCCTGAGGAAAGGCCTTCTTTTTCAGAGACGGGGCACCCTCTGGCATCCACGCTAAGACCTCTGGAACCTCCACGTCTGGCTCCTGGGCAGGATGCAGAAGATCTGAGTGGTCTACCACCAGCTGTCATAGACACGATTAACCAAGCCAGAGCTCCCTCTACCAGGCATCTTTACGCTCTAATGTGGCGTCATGTTCGCACATTGGTGTTCTTCCCAATCTGAAGACCCGCAGATGTGTGTTGGTGGATCAGTGCTCTCATTCCTACAGGGAAAGCTGGAGTGGAAAGCTGTCCCCCTCCACCTTAAAGGTATATGTATCCATTGTAGCGGCCCACCATCATGCAGTGGAAGAAAGCACTACCTGATTATCATGTTTCTAAGAGGCGCCCAGAGGTTGAAACCTCCCAGGCCATGCCTGTTCCTCTCATGGGATCTCTCCGTGGTCCTTACGGGCCACGGGAAAGAGGGAACGAGACTTTGTGTCCCCCTTGCCACAACACTGTACCAAGCTGCTGTAATGGCCGAACCTTATTCTCGGCTCCTCAGTGCAGAACCTGACTGAACAGATGCACGATCCCCGACTTTTATACCCGTATGTCCGGGGGCGGGACAAGCAAATTCTGTTTGCCTTTTAATATTCAGAGGTATCCGAGGCTCACGAAAGAAGCCCCTTGTGTCACTACAATCAACACAATGTCTCGTGCCCTCTATCAGGGAACGGGGTTTACTCTAGTAACCTAGATGTTTTCAGAAATACAATCAGTGATTGGACGGCGAAGATATTGAACCATGGGAATAATTGTTCCCAAATTTGAATGCTCCTGCTGGTGAGGGTTAAGTTATATTCATCCCGCATTTGGCGCTTTGCACATGCTCAATATGCTTCTCATCTGAAAGGCACTTTTGCGCAGCAAGATTGAAGCCTGCTTTCCACACTGGCGTGAAAAAGTGATTTGCTCTGCTTCGTTCAACTGCATTCCTGGAATGAGCATACTTCAACCTAGGAAATTAAAGCAAAACCAATGAAGCTTGTGTTCTGTTGTAAAACAAATCAAGCTGCACTTCCAGTTGTTTTGTGCCAGTTCAGAACATGCCAACGCGCTTACATCAGGAGAGAGGCAGCTTTAACTAATTCCTCTCATGGACGAGCATTGGAGAGGGACCGGAAGTAAACAATCATGAAAAGGACTTAAATATTGATCTGTTTATCACCTATTGTATCGCTTTAGAAGACATTCATTTAATCACTGGAGTCATATCGATTACTTTTACTGCAATTGTATGTGCTTTTGGGAGCTTTAAAGTGCTGATCACCATCCACATGCATTGTATTGAACCTACAAATTGAGATGTTCTTCAAAAAAATATTTGTGTTCTGCTGAAGAAAGAAAGTCATACACACTGGGATGCCATGAGGGTGAATAAATGATGAGAGAATTTTCATTTTTGGATGAATTATCCATTTAACATGCAGTAAATGATATTGTTATATGTGTAATATCTGGAATACTTGAGGAGTACAGTATATTAACTTATGTCTATCTTTTAGGAGTTTTTCTTTTTAAATCATTATAAAAAGAGTGTTAAAAGGCTCTGCAATGAGACATTGCCTTCTCTAAATGTCTCTTCTGCAAATAGTTTTCTCTGCATAATCAAATTGGATTTCTTTCTTAACAAACGCTGTGAATTTACACTGCTCAGCATGTTAAAAGGTTACTCCTCTCTTTGAATGCAGACATAAATTATGACTGTTCAGATAACAGGATTATAGTTTTTATTTTGTTTCATTGATTTGTGTGTAAATGTCCCATTCACATAAGTTCTTGTCATATATTGAAAAATCATTTGAAATTAATTATTGTACATTTCTGTCAAATTTGATATGATGGTTTGGTCATGTGATACCTTCAAACAGGTATTTTTTCATAATTGTATGTTAAATGTAAGAAGTTATGAACAGATCTTTTCAGTTATTGAGTCCCCATGAAATACACATGTTGTTGTGTTCATCAAACATTGTTGGCATTTAATAAGTATGTAACACATTTGACCTTGTTTTATTGCTCCTCAGAGGCTTTCATGTTGTCCTCAGTAACTTTTTACAGGTATTGAATAAGCCCTGCTGTCACTGAAGACAGTGTTCACAGACTCATAGTTTATCTATAGCTAAGGCACGAATAATTAATCTTTTGACATGAGGAAATATTGACAGCAAACCTTACCATCCATCAAAAGCTGACAGCTCATAATATTGCCATGCATACATTTTCACCCACACCCATTCCATTATCTAGCCTTAGTACTTAAGAGAAAAAATATATATAATTATCCAAATGATCTATTACTAATGTTATAAGAGGCACTTCTTTATTGATGGTCATTCTATCTACAGGATTTGCCATACAAAATTCTGATGTCCACTACATATAAGTGAACAGGGAAAAATGTAACTGTTAGACAGTACATAAAGTGAATAGAGTGGACAATTGAAGCCAGTTATTGCTTCATTTGAAGTCAAATAATGCAAGAATAAAGCAGACTCGATAAAGAAAATGTGGGAGGTGGAGAGGAGCCAAGGAGGCAAATCTAGGTGACAAATAACAAGTATGTCTGCTGGAGAAGCAGTGGGCAGCCATTATTCCTTTTGACAGATTTCTTCCTAAGGGTATAGGCTTGTTTTAATGCTCTCTGTGAAGCTAATGCTCCTGCATAGTTTGTCTTAAACCTGCCTGCCAATGATAATGTATTTCTGTCAGCTGTGTTTCTTAACATATGCACATCATTCTGGATTATAATTGTTTCATTTACAAGCTATTGAAATCTGTTTTCTTTTTTTTACATAACACTTGGATTTCCTCTGACCCATAATTTGTAACATCCAAGACTTTCATTAAAAGGAAATGTGGTGGCCAGGAGCTTTTTCAGTAATTTATCATAATTACAACAAAAATAGAAAAAAAAATATATTTTTGAATGGGATAGCCAGGGCAGGAGACCTCCCATGTCTTAAGTCCAAGTCCAAGTCACCAGTGATATAGTCCTACCAAAAAAGTGGTTTATTATTGTATAAACCACTTTTTAGTACTTGTTCTGGAGGTGCCTTAATACATAAATGCTGTCTGTTCAGTCATTGACTGTTAGGGCAGTGAGGCAACAAGACAGCTACCTTTGGTTTTGTCTGCAACCCATGAATAGCTACTCTTCAAATGTTTGTGTTCAAACTGGACACCCCCGTCCGCAGGAATTTCTTGCCAACCACAGACTGAGCGATGGCCCTTGCCCGGACACCCCTGTGAAAAAATCCTGGCACAGACCTTGCATAGGAGAAGAGACAATCAGTCATTTTTAAATGTTTAGAAACCTTGAGGAAATGGCCCATTAACAATCATTTCCAGACTGTTTTACACAAGGCACTCTGCAGACTGGAAGCTTTTTGCATGACCTCACCAAGAGTTAACACTGTGATCTGAGCTATGAGTGCAGCTGTAGGGCCTTGCACCACTAAAAATGGCAGCAGATACAGCATGGCCCTTTGTTCTATGATCAAAGGAGAGTCATTGAACTCGGTTTCCCAGAATGCTTCACAGCCGCATGGGAAGTCCCGCCCATGGACTCAATCTCAAACGTCATTGGTCAAAAGCAGCCTATGACCGATGACATCATCATTTTAACAAAACCAGCGGTTTGATTTGATTTCGCTCTTTCTGCCTACAGCTTCATCAGTCTGTGGTCTAAAGAGACTGTATGTACACATATATCTTCTGTACAAAGATAGACCACGTTTTTCTAAAACAGTAGTGGCAGTAGTGGCCACAGTAGTGTCAGTAGTGGCCACAGTAGTGTCAGATTAACTTTGTTCCAGTTGTGTAGTATACTTATTACAACCGGTTCATTTCATTTTCACTGCGAGACAACAGTGAATTTATTTAGAAAACAGAAAAGGCGACCAGCTTCCCTTCTCAATCGTTTTCTATCAACGTTGACTACCTTACTGCATTTCTCTTCATCACCGGACCCGAGAAATAACGCAGAGACGCGTCTTTTCGCTGACGGGCGTAAGACAAAGGACCAAATCCAGATAGTTTTCTCCTGACCGCTCAACGCAACAGGAAATCAAACAGACAACCCTGCTGAAATCACACAGGATTTCCCAAGTAAGACTTGATATCTGATTTAGTTTAGAAACTGTGACTTTTCTTCTAAAACTAAATCACATATATAGAATGCTGAATGTTTGATGTTTTGTTTACATTTGTATGTTTAACTACGATGGCTGTTTTGATTTGTGAGATTGTAATTTTTGTGTGAAATGTTTATTTTATTGAGAGATCTGAACAAACGATTCAATCGCGCTGTTACCTGCGTGTATCCTCTGTTAAATAATCTCCACCCCTGTTTCTTCGCTCTCTCTCTCTCACACACACTGAAATTTACAGAGAGAGCAGAACCACGGTTTATGTCCGAATCAGGCTGGTGTTTTTGAAATACTCCCGCCTGTTTCATTCAGTTCCTTTGTGTGTCTGCTCATTACCACCCACACGTGGTATAAACTCTATTGTTCTGGATCTGATCCAGCCATCTTTCTTTCCATACACATTCAAATAATCGTTGGCTCCACCCTTTACGATCTAATCCTCCATTTTGAAACTAGTTTCCATTTTGAATTCAGTTTGCCATTTTGAACCTAGTTCTCAATGACGAAACCGATCCTCCATTTTGAAACTGGTTCCACACGTGAAGTTTAGTCCACCATTTTGTGTCTTTGTTACCGAATCTAGACACACACCCACACACATACATACACTAGCATATAGCTCCACAATTTAGTTAGGATTTCCATTTTATATTTTTGTATTATATTCATCTAGTATTGGCAGTGTTCATTGCTGTTTGATTATAATAAATCTTGTTATATTATAATAAGTACTCCTAGATGTTTGTTTGAATATTTTGTTGAAGCCAGCCTCTGCCACGTCAAGAACGTGTTGTTGTTAGAAGCCAACTGTAACCAGATTACTGTTGGATTCGTATGGCAATAATTTAACTAGCTGCTTCCCTTTTTGATTATTTTGGTTATTAATCAAAATACTCAATATTCAGGGTAGAATTTTATGAGACTTCATGAGTCACTTACTATCCTTTTTCTCTTGTCAAAGAGTGGTGCCCCGAGGATAGAATTTGACAAATTAAATTATATTATTTAATTTAATTATTAATTAATAATTAATTAACATTAATTATAAGTTATATCTGATAGTAAAACTGATCTAAACAACTAGTGCACCCTACACAGCCATCACTGATACTGTACAGCTCATGGCATGGCTTGTCATCTATTATGACTTCATTAGGCGACCAAATTAAATTGAAGTGAATATACTGTATGCAATTGAAAGTGAAACAATACACAGACCAAAACTAAATATTAATAGCAAATTTTAAGATCTTGTATTATGTCATTTAAGATATTATACATAAATCTTACATAAAAAATATGAACCAAAGATTATGAAAATAATAAGAATGAATCTTCTTATTGGATCTTCCCCCCATTGCATTTCCTGACATACACAGTTAGCAATGTTTTCGAAGCTGGTGCTGCTTTTTAAAAGCAAGAGAAAAGTCTTGAATTATTTGTCTGCTTCGAAACCAGCAAAGGTCAGCTTTGGGTCATCAAAGAAATCGAACCATAACATTTTCTCTTTTCCGATTCCTCTTTCTTGCTTTGTTGTGAAGTCACTTGTCTGTTTCTCAATTATCCCATTAGGTTTTGAAAAGACTCAGAGAGAGAGTTAAGGTGTTATGGGCAATTTCTGCAAACATTTACAGCCATCATCCAGCATTTACCATCCAGGAAATCAACCTAAAATATTAACTGCCATTCCTATGATGGTCCAAGGACTCATTCCAATGAACTTTTTTTTTTCTAACAGCAAAACAATGGATTACCATTCTTTCTCATTTAAATTTAATTGTTTAACATATACTGTATGTATTAATTTATGTATCATTACATTTTTTAATGAAATGCAATTTGATCAAAATTTTTAGGACAGACAGATAAATGTTAGGGAAATTACTAATAGATGGATTAATTCTAATTCAATTTTGGATGAGGACTGTTCAGCTACTCTGAGGGGAAGTACAAATTGTTTTAACCTCACCAAGAAAAGAGAGTGAATGGCAGCATGAATACAGAAATGAGCTCATGGTCCCTGATAATGGAATGGGAGTGAGTCTCTGACCTGTCACATTACTATCAGCAGATATGTCTGATGGCTTATGGTTACTTCATCTGGTCCAAGCCTGACAAAGCATAATGATCTGTATCACAATTTCATATTTCATTTCATTTATTTATTTACTTATTTATTTTGTAATCAGATATTCAAAAGCCATTTAAACCAGATGAAAAATACAAGGATAGACATGAAATTGTTCTTTTAATTCTTTCAAATAAATTATATAAAATCAAATAAATGATCCATGAACTGGCGAAATAATTTAAGGGGGCAGTGTTAAATTAGAAAATATATTTTAACATTAGTTGTTAAATTTAGATTATAAGTTCACTATTGTTTTATATATAATTGTTCTGTAGTCTATACAGTATTTAATGCAATTACATCAGAAGTAGCTGTAATCAAATTACCGCAAAATTGAGAGTAATCCCTTTCTTTACTTTTTTTTATTAAAAAGTTATTTATGTAGACCATATGGTCAAAAAGGATCCACAAACATCATATCCAGATGTGCTTGTGGTGCATTTAATTTCAAAACCATAAGTTTTTGGTCCTCCCTAACAGCTTCTAATTGTCTAGGAAGGCTTTCCACTAGATGTTGGACCTTGGCTGCAGGCAATTGCTCCCACTCAGACAAAAGAGCATCAGTGAGGTTTGGCAATAGGCTCACAGTTGGAAATCAAATTTTTCCCAAAGGTGTTCAAGGGGAATTAGGTAGGCTATTTTAGTTTATATTGACATGAACGAAGGTCCAGTTGTGTCAGATCTATGTTATAAACATTATAAACAATTTGGGAATGTTCTGTTGTTTGTTGGTGTCAGTAAGTGGGTAGCTCATTTATTAAAAATTTTACATAAAAGAATGAACATATTGTAGCCTACGCAAAGATTTGTAAGGATTGCAATATGTTGTTTGTAATGTATTTTTGTTGATCCTAGCCCAAACCCCAATCCTAATCATGACCACAGCTGTAACCTCTTTTAAAACATTTAAAATAAATAACTTTGTCTGTGTTACGATTCTCTGTTGTCTGCCTTGTGTTTTTTTTCCCTTACCTTCTCCAAAACTACACTTCCCATAATTCCCTCCTAGTCTATGTGTCTGAGTTTCATTGGTTCATTGTTTAATTATCTTGTTATCAGTTCTAGTTTGTCATTGGTTTTAGTTTATTGTATTGTAATCTTGTTTTGAGTTTTGGTTTTCCATTGGCTTACGTTTCCCCTTGTTTTTGTATTTAAGTCCTCATGTTTACCTTGTCCCTGATCGGTTATTGTTTTGTACATTTTTCATGTCCTGCCTGCCCTAGACCTTGTTCTTGCCAATGCCCTTCATAGAAGTTTCCTGTGTTTATACCTTTGTTTTCCCATCGTGGATGTTTTATTTGTTCCTGTGTTCACCATTTGCTTGACTTTGTGCAACTCTCAATAAAACTGCAAGTAGATCCAACTCCTCGTCTGCCCTCTTCGTTACAGTCTGTGTAATGGCTACATAGTTCTACTGACATTTGAATACTGCAGCAGTGGGCAAGATAGTTAGTAAATAATGACTTCCTGTAGGATATTTTTGGCTGTTTTCACAAAACTATTGTATGGCTTTGTAAGACTTGGAATATGATGAAGTCTTCAGAATGATATCAAGGGGAGTAAGTGACAGGAGGTCAATTGTTTTATCTGTTAAAATGGTCTATGCTTTCCAGGTAAACAAAGTGTCCCTCGGTGACCGCAGTTCACATTCTTCGTTGAATGGATGTGACATTAAAGACACTTTGCATAGATTTTTGGCAAAATTTGAGTAGTAATTACAGTACTATACTAACCCAAACCCTAAATATAACCTTAAAAGCACTGGCATCAAAACAGCTTTTCTTTACTTCTGTACAAATGAAGCATCTTGGATGTGACATCAAAAGTACAGCGCAAATTATTTTTCAGGTCATTAAGTACATTTGCTGCATGATGATGCTTTATCAGAATTATCAGAACTAACACACAGATGACCAATGTGATCATACTGGAGTCATACAGGCTACTTTTATAGAGTTTTTATTTTTTAAGCTCTTTTTGGACATTAAAGACATGGTCAGACTATGATTTGTTTGCTCTAAAGTAAATAAATGAATACAAATAATAATAACACCAATCAGGTTTGCAATGATTTTTAAGTGAACTAGTATGCTTAAAATATAGACACATTCATAATTCATGCATAGTCTAGTTTGAATGAAATAAAATGAAAATGATTAGCATAAATCTGTGAAACTTGCATTTTGTACAGCACTTCCAGAGTCCTCCACATGATAATCTAATCTAGTGATTGAGCAGGATATGATTTCACACAAGGTTAAATTTGTGCAGACTCTTAAACATAATTCTGAAAATGTTTTATCTAATACGGGAGATCTAATTTTCTTCTCATAAGTTCTTTCACTTCACAGTCAATTATTAGGCTGAATAATGCTGATTAGTCATCAATTGATAAATGCAATTTCACACGCATAATTTTTCAGTGGAATGTGGCTCAGTAAAATTCCCTTATTCTTGATGGAAATTAGATATTTTCTTTAGTCTGGAAAGGTCCAGTGCAAACCTGAATAAAGTTCCCTTTACCCTATGTTTTTGCCATGCAAGTATAAAAAAGAAATCACATTTTTCAAAAAATAGCGAAAATCTGTCTATATATATATATATATATATATATACAGAAAGCTAAAGAAGGCAGTGTATGTTTCTGAAACCTAACAATTTTTATGCATTTATCAACATTGAAGCACAATATTCAAAGAAACCGAGCTTTAAGAAATAAAATTGATGTCAGTTCCCTTTTGTAGGAACTCGAACTACGTAATCGCATTGAGACATGCCCTTAGTGTCACGTGGTGTGAAGCCCTTATACAATCATTCAAATTTATTGGCTGATGGTGCTTAAGTGACATCCCTTAGGAGCTACATCATGGGCTCCATGAAGTTGATCGCTTCGAGTCATCGATTTTCTGTTCTTCAGTGCACAATCTCAACTGGCCCGTGTTGTACCAACGACCCGTGTTGAAGTGAGGGTCAATATTATTCTCACACAGGATGGAATTTAGAAGCAACTCGCGTCGTTTTATACAGCATAATTTAAGAGCATTTTTAATGTGTTTTTTCCAAACTTTACAAGGGTCTGGAAGGGACAGCAATGCTGCTAGAGGCACACAATTTCTCGCCATGAGGTGTTATCCCCAATTGTTCCAGGTCCGGTGCCTCCAGATTGGAGCTCTGTGTGAGGGGGCAGTTTGGGATTTCGGCTTTGTGTCTGAGAAGTTTGTAGTGCGAACGACATCGGATTCTTCCTTGTGTTTGTCGCCCTCCCCTTGAACGAAAGCGCGAGTCTCATCGGACATCCTTTAAAGCCTTGTGCAGCAGTTATTTTCTGATGAACAAGCCTTCAAAAGAGTTACTATGCACGTCTTGAATGTTGTATGAGAGAATTCGTTGTATGAAGGCAAGGAAACAAATTGGCTTTTTCTGTGTTGTTCTGGTATAATACACATGAATAAGGCAATGGAGGAGTGGCCTCAGACTTTCTCTCTCTCCCCTCTCCGTTCAAAGAGAACTGCTCATGACGGAGGGGATCATGCATGAGCCTGGCCATAGAACGAGGTGGCTGGAATAAGAAAATGTTCCCCAACGAAGTGATGGTGAACTAACATGCGAGCACTTTGTCAGTGCCATTATACTTTATACAAAAGATGCAAGGTATTTAAAAAAATAATTTTTTTTGTCTTTCACTCATTTGTGGACCACAGGGGTATTCTGACGAGAAAAGAGTACGCACTACTATTTTTCGCTGACGTCATGGATTTCGCTCTTTTCAGTCAGCTGTTGGATGTATAGACAATTTTACAGTCCAAGCGCATCATTTTAAGGAATGACTTTGAGCTAATATCAGCTCTGTTTGTATGCTTTTGTTCAAGAGGGTGTTTCGCGCTATCTGGATACTACTCGTTGTTGGGAGCAAACTTTATAAAAAATTCATTAAAAAACACTTCCTGAATTCAGCCTCTGTATTCATGACCAAGGGTCTCGAGACATGCACAACATCATTTGATGTTCATCAAGCACAAGTGTACATAAAAACACACATTGAACACCACACGTTGGTGAGAATGCTGGGACCATTGTTTGTTTGACCTGCTTGCTCTCTATTCCCCTCCATTTTTGCACATTCGTCCCTGCTCTATGCTAGGGATGACGGTTTACCTGGTGTACTCTGCTGTAAATACATTCAGAGTGACTGCTTTTTATAACTTCCTTATCGAATTCGGCCTCTGTCTCCATGACCAAGGGTTTTCGGACATGTATAACAAAATTTGATGTTCATCGAGCAGAAGCGTACACAAAACATTCAGTGAAAATAAGCATCACATGTTGTCTCCCAATAAAGAATGCAGAGGCCGTTGTGGTTAAACAGATTTCTGAAATAATCATTCCCAAGTGTAATGTTCTTACACTTTTCCCCATTAAAATACCAAGGAAAAGGTTTATTCTCTCAGCGTCCCTGCTGTTGATATATTCAGGGTGTTCATCAGTTATGCTTAAAAACAATATTTAATATTATAATATTTACAAATATCTACAGTATTACAAGAGTGAAGGCTTCCTTCCACTGTGCCGCTGATTTGGGGGCAGTCACCAAAAATAAGCCATCTAGTGGTTACAGGTTGCACTGCAGGCAAGAGACATGCATTTATCCCTCTGTCTGCCCATCTGTTTGCTTGGGAGTAGCTGGGAAGGGCATTTCGAACTGGGTACTTAGAACTATAAAGCGTGGTTGTGTAATTAAATTCAGGAAAACTCTGCCAGTGTTCAGTGAGGTTGTTTCAACAGACGTTTCTGTCAGAACAAAATTCATTCTCTCTTAGAAAAAGGGGCAGTAGAGGAGATTCCCCCTTCTCAGAGAGAATGCAGCTTTTACAGCTGTTATTTTCTGGTGCTGAAAAAAGATGGCAGCTTGCGTCCCATTCTGAATTTGAGATGTGTGAATTCCAAATGAATGAAATGTCAATCAGAATGCTTATAGAAGCAAATAATGTGACAAGTGCAGTTGGGGGACTGTTTTGTGACAATATATTTGAAGAACGCTTTCACAAAATGCATGGATGTGGCATTGACGTCCTTGAGGCATCAGGGCATCTGTGTTTTTAAATTATCTAAATGATTGGTTGGTGCTTGCCCACTTGGAGACTTTGGCTGCCCAACATCGGGATGTCATTCTCAGCCATTTGAGCAATCATGGGCTGTTTGTAAACCTAGGCAAGAGTGTCTTGTTGCCAAGGTGTCTGTCTCCAGTTCACGTTCTGTTATTCGGCCCATGTCTAGCGAGTTGGATGCATTCTCCCTGCATGAAAATTTCACATGCTTTTGTGGCTCATGATCACGGCTTCCACAGTGATTCCCCTGGGCATGTTGCATGTGAGACCTTATCAGTGCTGAATGAACTCCAAACAGGGATTTCAACCACTGACGCATACGTTACGTCTTTTAAAAGTGACGCGTGGGTGCTACCAAACTCTGTAACCATGGAAACGGACCCGCCTTCTGATGTTGGGCATTCCATTGGTACAGGTGTGTTGCCGCAAAGTTATAATGACAGAAGCAGGTTGGGACGCTGTATACAAGGGTCGTCCAATCTTAAGAGTTATAAGCTGCCTGGAGATGTTAACAGTGCTGCTGGCGGTAAAGTTTTTCCTCCGGGAGATTCAGGGCAGTCATGTACTCATTCGGTTTGACAACAGGGCGATGGTGTACTACATCATTCGCCAGTGAGGAGTGCATTCTCATGCCATGCTGAGGCTGGCATGTCGCATTCTTCTGTGGGTACGGGACAATGTGCTGTCTCTTTCGGGGCGGTTGAATTTCGAGGCATATCTCCTGTCCAGACAGGGCTTGATGCCCGGAGAGTGGACATTACATACTCAGATTATGGAACAAATTTGGAGAAGGTTCAGCAGAGCAGAAGTGGATCTGTTCACTTTGAGCGAGATGTAAACTGTTCCCTCTGGTTTTCTCTCTCACTCCAGGCACCACTGGGTATCGATGTGTTGCCGTATCAGTGGCTGACTTTACATGTTTCCACCAATCAGTTTGTTGCACGCAGTTCTGCAGAGAGTTCGGGAGGATCGGATTCGGCTTCTGTTACTGACAACATTTTGGCCATCTCAAGTATGGTTTTTGACTCTGGTCTCTCTCCTTGAAAAAGTGCCTTTGGAGATTCCAGTCGAAACAGAGATGTTGCCTCATTTGGCACCTTCGGGCAGACTTGTGGAAGTTATGGATTTGGCCCCTCAACGGGGCACACTTTTGAATGGTTATCCCCTGCTGTGATTGATACCATTCTGAATGCTAGGGCTCCATCAAAAAGGAAGCTTTATATATTCAAGTGTCATATTTTTGCTTCTTGGTGTACAGCGCAAGGTGAAGATCCAGTTGACTGCCCTGTTGGTACAGTGCTGGATTTTTTGGAAGAGCATTTTGGAGCCGGGGTTGCCATGGCAATGCTTAAAGTCTATATTGCCACTATAGGGACTGAGCATGCACTTATCAATGGAGTCTCTGTCGGTAGACATTCTTTTGTCTTTCAGTTAATGTGTGGGGTATGCAGGTTTAGATCTTTTCATCCAATCTGCTTTCCTTAATGGGATTTATCTGTTTTTTTAGAGGCGCTCTTGGATGCTCCGTTTGAGCCCTTTGCAACAGTCGCTGATAAGTTTCTGACTCTTAAAACGGCCCTGCTGGTGGCATAGGTGTGCATGACATCAGTGATTTGCATGCCCTGTAGATTAATCCCTTATGTATGGATTTTGTGCCAGGATTTTGCGCCAAGGGTGGTGTTAAGACCTTGCTTGGTCTATTTACCCAAGATCATTTTTACATAATTTCACTCACAGACTATTAATTTTCAGGCTTTCTATCCTCAGCCATTTGAGTCATAGGAACATGAAACATTGCATATGCTTTGCCCAGTTTGTGCACTGTGAGTTTATGTTGACCATACTAGCCAGTGGCATAAGTCAAAGCAGTTGTTTGTTTGCTTTGGTGGCCGCAACAAGGGTGTTTCGGTGTCCAAGCAAAGACTGTCACTTTGGCTAGTTGATGCAATTTCAAGTGATTACGAAGCACACTAATTACCTTCGCCTTCAGATATTCAAGCTCATTCTCATTCTCAAGCTCATTCACCCCTGCTTCCCAGATTCTCTCTGTTGGAACAGGAATAATCTCATAATTCCCTCTGTTTTATTCAGACGTTTTAGCTTGCTTGTGCACCACTATATGCTTACCACACGGGTATAGACAGTTGGAAGTTACTGTTCGCATGGCGTGAATGTATGTCATTCCCAATGCGATTATGCAGCTCAAGTTGCTACGAAAGGGAACATCTCGGTTGTGTGAAGCATAACCTTGGTTCCCTGAGTGGGATAACATGGGATCCCTGAGTGGGATAACATGTCAAGGTGGTGGTGGCGTAGTGGCTAGAGCACAGGGCTGCACATGGCTGCTAATCAGAAGGTCGCTGGTTCGAACCCCATGGCCACCACCATTGTGCCCTTGAGCAAGGCACTTAACTTCAGGTTGCTCCAGGGGGATTGTCCCTGTAATAAGTGCACTGTTACTCGCTTTGGATAAAAGCGTCTGCCAAATGCATAAATGTAAATGTAAATAACATGCTGCTGTGGCAGCGGGGGCGTGGTCAAGCGTCCGTCCGGGGGAGAAAGCGGTAAGGCGCTTGCACCTGAGCCAAATTATGTCTAACACCTGTCTCTGATTTCAGTGAGCATGGGGAGAGCGGCATAAAAGCGGCCAGAGAACCTCCAGTTAGCAGAGAGAGCTACACACATACGTCAGTCCAGTGTTGACGTGTGCCGTCATACAGAAGAACCATTTATTGTGTTTAGAAAGTTTTGTTAATTGTAAGGAGGAAGTTGTGTGCAATACTGTGGCCATTAAAAGTCTACTTACCTTTCAAAGCCTACGTCTTCACTCTTCCTTTACACTGGTGCCAAAAGCCGAGTTTGAACCAGCTGAAGTACGCCCCATGGAGCCCTCCCAGTTGGCCGAGATCCTCCAGTCCCTTGCCAACATGCATCAGACGCATCAACATTCCCTGATTGAGCTACGCCAAGACCAGGACCGGCGGTTTTTTGAAATCCTGCGGGCTCAATCAGAGGACCGGCACGCGACCCGGAGCCTCCTTGCCCAGGTTAGAGCCCCAGCCGCATCCTCCGACGCCTGCACCCCCCCCACACGCTTCTGAAAATGGGGCGGAAGAGGATGCGGAAGAGGATGCGGAAGCTTCATTGATCTCTTCGAGAGGACGGCGGAGATCTGGGGCTGGCCACGTGAGCAATGGGCGGTGAGACCCCTGGCACTACTATCCGGCGAAGCGCAACTTGCGGTCCAACAGTTGCCGGTGGCTAATCTTTTGACCTTCGCGGACCTGAAGAAAGCTATCCTGCAGCGGGTGGGTCGCAGTCCGGAGCAGTATCGCCAGCTGTTCCGGTCTTTGAAGCTGGGGAAAGATGATCGCCCGTTTGCTTTCTCTCAACGGCTCCGAGACGCATGCCGGAAATGGCTGTTGGCAGGGAGTTCCGACGTTGAAGGAGTGATCGATCAGGTGGTGCTGGAGCAGCTGATCCATGCACTGCCGAAGGGGACAGCGGAATGGGTCCAGTGCCACCTCCCGTCGTTACTGGAAGAAGCTGTCCAGCTTGTGGAGCACCATTTGGCGGCGTACCTGAGGACGGAAGAGCCCTGTTCTCTCTCTCTCTCTCTTCCCCCTCTCCCTGTGTGTTCCCCCTCACTCTGCTCTCTCCCCAGAGCCTGTTCCTGCCCCGCGGAGGCGAGGAGCTCCGCCAACGCGACCAGTTCCCCTCGCAAGGCAGTGGACGACCCCGCCTCTACAGCATCTCGCCGCCCTCCCCCTCAGGGGGAGGTGCCCGCCAACACAGGTGCGGGCGTGGTGTCTGGGCCGGCCTGTTGGGTCTGCGGGGACCCAGGGCACTTCCGGGATCAATGCCCTGTGATGGAGCTGGGGACGGTGGTCCAGATCCCCGACGCTCTGCAGGCTGCCCCCATCGAGCCGGAACGTACCGGATACCGGTAAGAATCAAGGGGGGTGCTTACCAAGCATTGGTGGACACCGGTTATAATCAAACCACTATCCACCAATGCTTGGTTCAACCTGGGGCATCGGGTACATACAAAACGGTGAGGGTAAAATGTGTGCATGGGGATATTCACAAATACCCTGCTGTGACCCTTGCAATTAAATTTTGCGGAACAAAGCATAGAGTGGAGGACGCGGTTAGCTCCTGCCTCACCCATCTGCTGATTTTGGGAACTAATTGGCCTGAATTCAAAAAGGTATTAAGGGGAATATGCGCGGATTGGTCCTGCGTGGTAGCAGGGAGATGTGTTATATTTGATTCTCTCGTGGGGGAGGCGGAGTCAGGGCCATCTTCGGCAGCTCCATCTCGGGATGACGTGAGGGAGAGTGAGGCTGCAGCCCCTCCCATCCTCAGGGGATTCCCCGAAGGGGATTTCCCTCTGGAGCAGTCGTGAGACGAAACGCTCAAGCACGCCTTTGACCAAGTGAGAGTAATTGATGGTCAACAACTCCGCCTGGGTGTCGCACTTTCATATCCCTACTTCGTGATTATAAATGAGCGGTTGTATAGAGTGATGCAGGACACTCACACAAAAGAGGAAGCAACCCAGCTTTTGATTCCACGGAGCCGACGTGAAATGCTATTCCAGGCGGCTCATTATAATCCCATGGCAGGTCACCTAGGGGAAAGGAAGACACTACTCCGTCTGATAGCCCGTATTTATTGGCCGGGCATTGGCGGTGATGTCCGCAGGAAGTGTGCGGCGTGCCGCGAATTTCAGCTGGTAAACCCACCGGCCACCCCAAAAGCACCATTGCGCCCCCTTCCATTGATCGAGGTCCCCTTTGAGAGGATTGGAATGGACCTCGTCACAGGAGAATTTGCTCCGAGCTCAAGAACACCAATGCCGGCTGTGTGACAGGGGTACTCAGCACAGCGAATTTGCACCGGGAGATAAGGTACTCATATTACTCCCAACATCAAGCTCTAAATTACTCGCCATGTGGCAAGGACCCTTTGAGGTCGCACGACGAGTGGGAGATCACAATTATGAGGTAAAACGAACCGATAGAAGGGGCGCACGTTAGATTTACCATCTCAATCTCCTGAAATTGTGGAGGGAGGTGGCCCCTGTAATGTTGGCTACGGTAGTCCCGGAGAGGGCGGAGCTCGGACTGGAGGTAAACAAAAACTATGATCATAACACCCCGGTCACTTGCGGAGACCACCTCTCACCGTACCAACTTGCAGACGTTGCCGGGTCGCAAAAAGAGTTTGCAGATGTATTTTCCTCTCATAACCGGGTCGTACGAACCTCATCCAGCACCACATCGAGACCGAGCCGGGAGTGGTGGTACGTAGCCACCCCTATCGCCTGCCCGAACACAAAAAGAAAATAGTTCAGGAAGAATTGGATGCGATGCTTGATATGGGCGTAATAGAGGAATCCCACAGTGATTGGTCCAGCCCGGTCGTTTTTGTTCGCAAGAGTGACGGGTCGGTTTGCTTCTGTGTGGATTATAGAAAAGTCAACGCGGTGTCTAAATTTGACGTGTACCCAATGCCCCGTGTTGATGAGTTGCTCGATCGGTTAGGTACGGCTCACTTTTATTCAACGTTGGATTTAACAAAGGGTTATTGGCAGATCCCCTTGACACCAATTTCCCGTGAAAAAACAGCCTTCACCATGCCGTTTGGATTGCACCAACTTGTGACACTTCCGTTCGGTTTGTTTGGGGCCCCGGCTACGTTCCAGTGTCTCATGGACCGTATCCTCCGGCCGCATTCGGCTTACGCCGCTGCCTATTTGGATGACATTTTCATCTACAGTGTAAAAGGCAGGCAAAACTGCTAAAAATAGATGCATTTGCCCATTGAAGGTATCTCCGTTGTTCTGTCTTTTCTGAGCACTGAAGTAAAGCAATTATTGTTAATAATTTGCACTTTACAAATTCATCCCGTTATTAATTTTATTTGACTCCAATTTTATATTAATCTGACTCCAATTTTAAGTTGACCTCTAATTTAGAGTAAAGCTCTAAATACTTTCTGATCATTCTTTTATTTTAATCATTTAAGTTATTGATTACTCTGAATCCTCTTCTATTCATTTACCTTTTGATCAGTTGCTAATGAGATTCAAACTGATAGTCTTCAAGTGGCTTCCTCCTACATTAAAGCTTCAGTTATGATATAAATGATTCTTAAAATAGTATTCTCCTGCTCGGTTCTTCCAGAGCAGTTTCTCCTATTTTAAAGACCCAGTATTAATATAAATGATTTCAGAGGACTACAGAATAAATCAAAAAGTAACAATTTATTTGCCAGGTAAGATTTAAAACACAAAGTAACAAGTCAAAGAACATACCTAGCAGTTGAGAAAACTACATGTAATTTCAAAGCATGTATATAAATATATGGCGGCGCGGCGCACACAGTTGCAGCAGCTCAGTGCTTACCAAGTCGGTGGCTTGTATGGTTGTTTATGTACGCATTGTCTTGTTTTGTGTACATTTTGTTGGGCGAGTAACACCTTTAGCCAGCATGATCTCCTTAAAATCGGATTATGTTACGAACGGAGTGTTACAAGCGAGTTTCTCCGTCTTCACAAGATTCTGGTGGAGTTGGCGAGGAGCCAAGGCTCTCCGTGGATTATCATCCCGGGTGGGAGGAGGCGAGGGCGGCGTAGAGAGAGAAGGCGGAGGCGAGGCTGCAGGGCCGGTGCGCTAGCCAGGCTACAGAGGCAGCCACTTAAACCACTGCTACCCAGCCTATTTCTCAAGAATGCCAGATCGCTCGTGAACAAGATGGATGAACTGAGGCTGTGGACTATAGCGAACAACGTAGTGAAGGACAGCTGTATTCTGCTTTTCACAGAGACCTGGCTTCATTCATCCATCCGGACTCTGCCATTGAGCTAGCAGCACAGCACTATGATAGAACAGTAGACTCCGGTAAGAGTAGAGGAGGGTGGCTATGTGTGTATGTGAATAACAGCTGGTGTACTAACACAGTGACTGTGGACAGCCAATGCTCCCCAGATTTGGAGTATGTGACCGTTAAATGCAGGCCCATTTACCTCCCAAGAGAGATTACTGTGATCATTATAACTGCTGTTTACATTCCACCAGATGCTAATGCTAACTTAGCTATTGGACTTTTATATGGCAGCATTAGCATTCCGCAGAGTAAGTATCCTGACTGTGCAGATTATAGCAGGGGATTTCAACCATGCAGACTTAAAAGCGGCATTCTCTAAATTCCAGCAGCATGTTAAGTGTGCTACTAGGGGAACTAAGACTCTGGACAAGCTCTACACCAACATCAAACTAGGCTACAGGGCTAGACCACTACCACACCTGGGCCAGTCTGACCATGCGTCCCTGCTTTTGATTCCTGCATACGCCCCTATCAAGAAAACGGCTCATACCATCATACCATCATTACCTGGCCTGAGGGTGCCATCCAGCAGCTGCAGAACTGCTTTGATAGGACCAACTGGGGGGTCTTTGAACATCAGGACCTGGAGGTGTTCACAGATAGTGTATTGTGCTACATTAAAAACTGCATGGACACTGTCACAGTGGACAAACGCATTTGGGTCTACCCTAATCAGAAGCCCTGGATGACCCGGGAGGTCCAGCAGCTGCTGAAGGAGAGGAATATTGCCTTCAAATCCCGAGACAAAGCTCTCTACAGCATAGCTCGAGCTAATCTGAAGAGAGGCATTCATGAGGCCAAAGCAGACTATAGGAGGAAGATTGAGGAATGCCTGGACAGTAATGACAGCAGGCAGGTGTGGCAGGGAGTTCAGCACCTCACCAACTATAAGGCCGACCTCAGAGCTGCTGATGGTGACACCGCTCTGGCAGAGGTGTTGAACCACTTCTTTGCCCGCTTTGAGACGACACCACCAGGGACGGCACCACCAAACCCCGCAGTCCACAGCAGCCTAAACCTCATAGTAGAGGAGCATGAAGTGAGGCGCACGCTGCGGGGCGTCAACCCGAGGAAGGCTTCGGGACCTGATGGCGTCCCGGGACGGATGCTGAGGGACTGTGCTGACTTGTTGGCTGGAGTCTTTACAAGGATTTTCAACCTATCTTTGGAGCAGTCCATGGTACCACCCTGCCTAAAGTCCTCCATCATAGTCCCCCTGCCGAAAAAAATCACACATTTCCAGCCTCAATGACTATCGGCCAGTAGCACTGATGCCAGTGGTGATGAAGTGCTTTGAAAAACTATTCCAGAGTCACATCATTGCAACATTGCCACGAAGCCTTGACCCCCACCAGTTTGCTTACAGAGCGAACCGATCAACGGAGGACACCGTGGCTACAGCACTACATGCTGCACTGTCACATCTGGAGCAGCAGGGAAGCTATGTGCGGATGCTCTTCGTGGAGTACAGTTCTGTGTTTAACACCATCCTTCCACACAAACTGGTGGTAAAACTTGGCGACCTGGGGCTTCCACATTCCACCTGTATGTGAATACATAGCTTCCTCTTGGGTCGCAGACAGAGGGTTAGAGTTGGCCATCATGCATCCACAGCCCTGAGCCTCAGTACTGGGTCACCCCAAGGCTGTGTACTGAGCCCCCTGCTCTACTCCCTCTACACATATGACTGTGTCCCCGTCCACCATAGCAACACCATTGTGAAGTTTGCTGATGACACCACGGTGGTGGGGCTCTTCTCTGGGGGGGATGAGTCTGCCTACAGGGACGAGGTGGAGCGGCTGACAGCATGGTGTAGGGGCAACAACTTGCTCCTTAACACCACAAAGACCAAGGAGCTCATAATAGATTACAGGAGAAAGAAAATGGACACTCCACCACTAATCATTAACGGGGACTGTGTGGAGAGGGTGGTAGATTTCCGCTTCCTGGGAGTCCACATTGGGGAGGGCCTGACCTGGAGCGCCAATACCTCTGAGCTACTGAAAAAGGCCCAGCAGAGACTTTACTTCCTGAGAATACTCAGGAAGAATAACATCACACAGAAACTGCTGGTGTCCTTCTACCGAGCCTCCATCGAGAGCATTCTTACATAATGCATCTGTGTATGGTACACCAGCTGTACAGTGGCTTGAGGAAAGTGCTGCAGAGGGTTATCAACACGGCCCAAAAAAATCGCTGGATGTCCCCTCCCTACACTGGAAGAACTACACAGCTCCAGTTGTATCAAAAAAGCACAGACCATTATAAAGGATTCTTCACACCCTGGACATTCTCTGTTTGAGCTGTTGTCATCAGGCAGACGATTCAGATCAGTTAAAACAAGGACAAATAGATTCAAACACAGCTTTAATCCTACAGTAATTACCACATTCAATACTGCTAATGAATCATGAAGTAATATGGTTACAATTGATTGTAAAAAGGGATGTGCAATGATAAAATGTACTTTTATGTGGGTATGTGGGTATACTTGGGCAATTTTTTTTTAATAAATGTATGAATGATGTACTGACTGGTGAGCACTTTAAATTTCGTTGTACTAGTGACAATGACAATAAAATGATCTAATCTAATCTAATCTAAATCTGAATGCAGATTTCTGTTATTAAAGTTCCACACAGTGAGGTGTGGGATCATCTGACTACAGAGACCTTCAGCTCCTGGCCAGCCTTCCTTAAATATCCAGACAGAATACACCAAATGGTATTATCCTTTAAGAATTTGGGGGTGAATGGGTTCTTGGCTTCCTGGTGTTAAACCTTCAAGGAAGGGGATAGACCTCCATAGTTATTCAGTATTTGGCAAAGACCTTATAACTTTGTTGTCATTAAGTTTTATAAACCTGGTGACAAAACACTATACCAGACGCACTGAGACATTTTTAATGATACCAAACTTGTTACACTAGTTACATTATTTGTATACATCAGATATGGTCTTTTGTTACATACAGATATTAGGTGAGTTTGAGGTGATTCTGCGCTGAGGGGGAATGGATGAGGAGGAGAGGGGAGAGAATGGGACAGATGTGGAAGGGCAACAATGAGGTGTGAATTTGCAGTCTTTGCTCAGTGGGGTGTGGTGCCTCAGGAAGAGTTGCTAATTGTGAGAAAGTTTATTTGTTGATTTTCTCAAAGATCATACATTTGCTCCTTGCCTATGAATGCAAACACATTGGCACCCCGCCTTACAACAGTAATGATTGGCAGTGGCACAAACAACATCTGAGGTCGGTCCTGAGGTCGCTGCGGTGGGCGGGGCTCACGGCAAACCCCAAGAAGTGCGCGATTGCGTGTGTGGAGGTACGGTATCTGGGGTTCCACTTGGGTCATGGCCAGGTGCGCCTCAAAATTGACAAGACTGCGGCGATTGCGACCTACCCAAGACCCAAGACCAAAAAGGGGGTGAGGCAGTTCCTGGGGCTGGCTGGCTATTATAGGAGGTTCGTGCCTAATTATTTGGACATCACCAGCCCGCTGACTGACCTCACTAAAAAGGGGGCTCCAGACCCAGTCCAATGATCAGAGCAGTACCAACAGGCGTTCATGCAGGTTTAAAGCCGCACTTTGTGGGGAGCCGCTTTTACATGCACCTAACTTCTCTCTCCCTTTTCTATTGCAGACGGACACTTCAGACAGAGGGCTGGGGGCTGTACTCTCGCAGGTGGTGGAGGGGGAGGAGCGCCCGGTGCTGTACATCAGCAGGAAGCTCACCTAAAGGGAGACCAAATACAGCCCGGTAGAGAAGGAGTGCCTGGCCATCAAGTGAGCAATCCTCACCCTCCAATACTATCTGCTGGGGTGGGCCTTCACTCTCTGTTCGGATCACGCCCCATTCCAATGGCTCCACCGCATGAAGGATACTAACGCCCGGATCACCCGTTGGTATCTGGCCCTCCAGCCCTTTAAATTCGAGGTGGTCCACAGACCGGGGGTGCAGATGGCTGTCACTGACTTCCTCTCCAGAAATGGAGGGGGGGGGGGGGGGGGGGGGGGTTTGAGTGGTAGGCAGGCCGGATGAAAAGCGCCCACAGAACCTCCAGTTGGCAGAGAGAGCTACACACATATGTCAGTCCAGTGTTGACGTGTGCCATCATACAGAAGAACCATTTATTGTGTTTAGTAAGTTATGTTAATTGTAAGGAGGAAGTTGTGTGCAATACTGTGGCCATTAAAAGTCTACTTACTTTTCAAAGCCTACATCTTCGCTCTTCCTTTACAGCTGCGTAAACTGGACATACTCTCTAGCAGCATAAGCTTGTACATTCATGCAGAAAATCTCAATGACGCAAAAGTAACGCCATCAACCAGTAATTTGTCATGATTGTATAAGGGTTTCAGGCCACGTGACACTCAGGGCGTGTCCCAATGCGATTATGCAGACTCCCATTCCCACTCAGGAAACCTCTTAATCTGCTATTAATTTCTTGCAATTACCCTGCACCAATAATAAAAAAGGAATAAAATCTTAATACTAGCAAAGGAAATTGTTAGATTGCAGTAGCTAATTTGTCTTCACTTGAAGTAATATTTAAAAGTAGTGTAATAATTCTAAATAAATAAATAAAAGTGGATATATTTTATTGGTAAAAGAAATTCCTAGAATTTATATGATATAGCTGTAGCTGAGCCATTAAGAATATTTTAAATATGTCTATGAATGTTAGACAATTGAATGATTTCCAATTTTGAATTTGTCTAATAACAAAGTAGCGCAAATGTTATAAGGACTTCTGTCTTGTCAAGGGTTAAATTTCGGCACCCCACAAGGCTCAGAATATCTGCATGCCTCATGTGAATAGATCTGGCTCTAAATTGGTTAGGGTATTAAAATGGAGACATACCTTTACAAATGTATGAATTATTGATTGTCTTGGGAGGGGACAAAGCCACTTTGTTCTGAACTTCAATGAGCTAAAATTGGGTTTTAAGGGCCCACATCCCTTCTTTTAATTCTTGTCTTTGACAAAAGAAGGTCACTGGAACCAGTATATAGTAATTAGCAAACTTCACTATCCTTGTGAAGGTCATTTAGTCAGTGCCACTGAGAAAATGATTTCATTTGTCCCAAATGCTGAAATATCTTGTCACGTATCCTGCATTCTATAATAAATGTTGGATCAAGATATTCTCTGCAGGCAGGTAAGTAGAGTTTAACTGTACAGATTTATCTCATGACATACTCTGAAAATGTTTGCCATCTAAGTGCCCTATAAGCTCATAACAAAGAATTTATATTGAACTCATCTTCTCTGTAACTTTCCACCTTTATAAGCTCAAGCCATATGGCATGGGTCATGTGCTTGACCTATTTTGTTATTTCTGATGCTGTCTATCTTTTTCTCCATTCTACAATCTCACATCGATTGAGTTGCCACTGATGATAGTCCTGTCTGGGTTTGAGCCCTCCACAGGCTGTGCCTTCACTCCGCCAAGAAATCAATTTGCCACTAATGCAGAATTTAGGCACAAGGTTTGGTGACAGATTCAGACACTAAAACAGATTATGAAGTGCACTTGCTTAATTATGTATATGATACTTGACTGCTGGCTGTAAATCCAATGAAATAATCTCAAGAAAGAATCAAATAAAATATGGTAGCCCTAGTTTCAATATCCCATTTAGACATTTGAAATATATTCTGACATTTGATAAGCATATCAAATTGCTGGAAAGCAAATGAAAAAGAACCATCCGCTTAACCAAAATGATACAATGAGTAAAGTATATGCCTAAAATCCATTTCACACTAACAGTAAAGGTTCTAGAAATCCTATACAAAGTTCAGCACATTGGTGTATGTGTTCCCAATCAAAAGCTACATTTTGATGCTGCACTGATTTAGCGCTTTGGGAACGTCTTTTAGGAGTGACCAGCTGTGAATATGTGTACAAGTCAATGAAATTGACAGGAATTTATAGCCTCTGCTGGTGACATCATCAGGATGCTAAATCAGATGATAAATAGATGTGCCACAGGTGCATCGTCAGGTCTTTTGTTTTCGGACCATTCTGTGTTATGCTCCACAAGCCTTTCAAACTTTCTACTTTCCTCTAATAGGAGTTAGATTTGTTAGGCAGTGAGCAGAAATAATTTTCTCCTCACTTAAGTGTTAAAGACAAAGAGAAAATGAGTGATAAACAAAACAAACAGTGTTTTTCCCTGTTTACACCATATGGCTGAATCAGACACACACCAGTTTTGTTTTGTTTGTTTTGGGGAAGAGTATGCTGCTCTTGCATTAGAGCGAAGCGGGTGTGAGCACAGTGAAGATGCTGCGCATTCATCTCGCTTATTTCCGTGAGCCAAATCCCACCATTTCATCGTGGGGATCATGTATGGATCTGGCTGAGGAGATCTCTCTCCAGATCCAACTTGTCCCTTGCATGATCTCAAAGTGCGCCTTGGCACCTCTTCAGTTCATGACAGGGACGATGAGTCTCTTGGGACTGCGGATTCTGAGTTGCCGATCTCTGAGGATTCCTAGCGTAATAATAAAGCAGTTGAGGAATTGCTTGAGGTAGTTACTCGTGCAGTGGCCAGAAAACAGTTAGATTGGCCGCATGAACAAGAGACTCACAAACGCTCTAAACTATAGGACAGATTTCTGTCTGGTGTCCAGGGGAAGGGAATGCAAAAATCAGTCCCTTCCCTTCTTTGAAGACCTCCATGACGAGCTTTTTCATTCATGGTGGAAACCTTATACTTCTCATGTCTTCGTGCCTTAGACGTTGTCGACATATTCGACTATCGTGGGTGCTGAGGCATGGGGATATTCCATGATGCCGCAGGTAGAAGAAACACTTGCAGGTTATCTCTCACCTGGCTCGGCATCGTCTCTACAGAGACCTACTCTCCCCACAAAGCCGTGCAGGACCACCTCTATACTTGTGGGGAAAGCTTATCAGGGAGCAGTTCAGGCTGGTACTGCCCTGCACACTTTGGCAGTGTTGCAGGCGTAACAGGCTGACCTGTTGAAGGACCTGAGTGTGGGCAGTATGGCCGATGAAGAGGCTTTCTCAGAGCTTCGTCAAGTACGGATCTGTTTCTCCGGGCGACCAAACAGACGGCTCATGCCACTGGCTGGTCTATGGCTGCTTTGGTCAGCACAGCTGATGCGTGACCCTTTCGGGCATCATAGGCAAAGACAAATTGTTCCTTCTTGATGCCCAGATTTCACCTTCTGGCTTGTTCGGTGACTCTATGAACAAGGTCATCACCAGGTTCAAGGAGGCAAAGAGTCACGAGGAAGCCTTCGGACACTTCCTTCCTCAACGCACTCAGGGGGAGCGGCCACCATCCACCCTGCCCCGGTCCTTCTAGAAAAGAGGCTCAGAAACAGAGCATTGTGAATCGCGCTCAGCCTCGTAGAGACTGGGGACCGACTCATCACCCTCAGCAGCCCCCAAAGCAAGACCTCAGGACCGTTATTTCCTGGAAGAGAAAATCCTGACGGTCTTGCGGCCAGCCTTGTGAGGGTAGCCCCTCTTGGGACAGGTCATGTGAGACATTCACTTGCATCTTCCTGATACCACAGGAAACCTCTCCATTCCTGCCTCCTCTGGTGTTTCGGGAATTTAGCGGTTTCCAATGAAATGTTGGGTGTTCCGTTGCTTCCTGCCGTAGTCCAGGACACGGGACACTTGACATCCCCTCAACAGGAAGTGTCAAATTCATACCCATCTCTGAGAACCTGGCAGTGTGGAAGCTACTGCCGGGTGTTTCTATGTGGGTCATAAGAACAGTAGGAAAAGGCTACAGAATTAATTTTGTTCACGTCCTCCGTGTTTCAATGGCGTGGTTCCCACTACCGTGAAACTGGAACAAACATGTCTACTATGGAAAGAACTGCAAAATCTCTTGGTCAATGGCAACATGTTCCCATTCCAGAGAGAGAGTCAGGTTACTACAGCAGATACTTCCTGGTTCCCAAGAAGGATGGGGGGTTGCATCCGATTTTAGACCTTCGAGTCTTGAATCGCTTAATCAAGTCGTTCAAGATGCTAACCATCAAGACGGTCGTATCTCACATCCAACATCATGATTGGTTGGTCACGATCGATCTCATGGACGCATACTTTCATATAGAAATTCTGCCACAACACAGGAAGTTCCTGAAGTTCACTTTTGGGGGCAAAGCTTTCCAATATTGGGTTCTTCTATTCGGCCTAGCCTTATCACCCCACACATTCACGAAGTGCAAGGATGCAGCACTGGCTCAGTGGGCATTCGCATTCTGAATTATATAGACAACTGGCTGACACTACATAGTCACAAGAACTGGCATTACAGCACAGGGATATCGTCTTAGCTCATCTGGTTTCTCTGGGTTTGAGACTCAACGACAAGAAAAGTGTTCCCTCTTCCACTCAGGAATCTACCTTTCTAGGGATCGTATGGAATTCAATCATGATGCGGGCACAATTGTCTCCCGTTTGAATCGAGACAATTCAGAACACCCTGAGCAAAGTCAGGCTATGCCAAGGTTACATTCTTGGTCAGTATCAATGAATACTAGGTCTCATGGCATCTGTGTCCTCGGTGATTACTTTGGGCCTTTTGCATATGAGACCGTTTCAGTTGTGGCTCAAAGCCAGGGGATTTCATCCAAGGGCCAGTCCCCTAAGGCAGATAAGTGTTATGCACTGCATGCTTCGTACCCTTTCTATGTGGTTCAGACACCGGTTCCTCACTTTGGGTCTCACTCTAGGTGCGTCTTGCCGTTGCAAGTTGCTAATGACAGACGCCTCCCTGACGGGCTGGTTAGCTTTCTTAAGTGGTCGTCCAGCTCAAGGGGAATGGGAGGGTCATCAGCTCGATTGGCAAATCAACTGTCTTGAGTTGATGGCTGTATTTCTGGCCCTGAAATATTTCCTCCAGTATCCGAGAGGCTGCCAGGTCCTGATGCGTGTGGACAACACAGAAGTAGTCACTTACATAAACCTACATTCATGCCAGCTGAACAGACTGGCATGGCAGATTCTCCATAGGGCCCAGGGCAAGCTCCTGTCAATCAGAGCAGTTTATATGCCTTGATGCCTGAATGTGGGAGCAGATTTACTGTCCAGACATAAAATACCAAGGGGGGACTAGAAAATCTGGTTGAGATTTTACAAAGCGGAAGTGGATCTCTTTGCCTCCGGTCTGGATGCAATGGCGCATACATGGCCCAGAATGCGCCTGTATGCATTTCCTCCGGTTTCTCTGCTCCCGGTAGTCCTGGCCAGAGTTTGCCAGCAAGGGTCCTGCCTCTTACTGATAACGCTGCATTGGCCGAACAGGGTGTGGTTCTCGGAGATAATGTCTCTCCACGACAGCTCGCCTTTGGCGATTCCGGACAGGAGATTCCTTCTGTCTCAGGCGCAGGGGACGATACTTCATCCCAGGCCCGAGCTGTGGAACCTTCATGCTTGGCCTCTGAAGGGTACCAACTGATGGACACCGGGCTTTCACCTGAAGTCACATATCTAATTGGCAATTGTGTAACACTTTACAGATTGACCAGTCTGCTCTCATAACAAGTTATAATATATGTTAAAAATAGCCAAATTTAATGAGCCTGCTTGGAATAGTACTCTCATAGGGAAAATAAATGAACCAACAGTATAACTATCTATTCTAAGGATAGTCTCTAACCCAAACCTACAACTAACCAGAATGTTTAACGCATTACCTAAACCTAAACGTGATTTTAATAAGAAAATAATGTATCACAGAAAAAAGAAAACTTGGAATGACATGAGGGAAACACATTACAGGTTATGACATACATCAGTCATTTGTATTGCATAAATATTTGGAATGAGTACCTACATTTATTCTCATATGTTTCCTTTCTTTAAATAAAATGATGGATAGGAAGCTAGCCAAAAATGTTATGCCTGTAATGTAACTGAAATTCTGTTTGTTGATTAGTTGGTCTAAAATATTACCATGTCATATGAGCCAAGTTGTGCAAATTGTTACATACACTTAGGTTGAAGTCATTAAAACTAATTTTTTAACCACTCCACAGATTTCATATTAGCAAACTGTAGTTTGTCAAGTTGTTTAGGACATTTACTTGTGCATGAAATTAGTAATTTTTCCAACAATTGCTTACAGACAGATCGTTTCATTTTTAAATGACTATATCACAATTCTAGAAAATGATGTCAAGTCTTTAGACAATTAGTTAATTAGATTCTAATTGGAGTCAGTTGGAGGTGTACCTGTGGATGTATTTTGGCCAAAAATAATGTGTTTTTGTTTTTGTTTTGTTAAATTGTAACAGCTTGCCAGAGCAAACTTTCAGGGAATTTGCTAAACACCTTACTGCTATGGGTCCAAATTATTGGTACATGTGACTTGGAGCTCCACTTACTTTGAGGACAATAACTCCCATTCAGACAGTTAAAATCATTCTGCATGAACACATCAGCATGCAGTTATTAACAAGCTGGTGCAAATACTTACATCTGTATGATTGTTTGTGTGGAGACATTTTTCAAGAACATACTAGTAATTTACTAGTCTACAAAAGGAATGAAACCTACTCAAAAACTCTTAAGTTCCCATTTTCTCTAATGTTTGAAATGCTAATTCACTCATGTGCCATTTGCAGGCAAAATCCATTCACATATCTGTCTAAAGATATGATTATCATCATTCTGTTGTCTTTATTCTACCCATTCACTCTTTTTCAAAACACTCTTTTATACTCTCATATTTAAAGTAACATCATAACAACAACATAAAGTGTCATCATAAATCACAATAAAAACATGTCATTGGTGCATTTCAGTCAGGACCAATTCCATCAAATGAATACTAACTTGAATACTTTAATAAATGCTTTATTGATTGTACACAAATTAAGCATCGGTTGGTGTTGCCGGTATGGTTCTGTTCTGGGCAAACTCCCCACCCATCCATGGATGGAGCAGGGAGAGCAGCAAATAAAACACACCCAGGGGTAACAGAGCAGATCCAGCAGATTTATTACAACAATATACATAGTTCCCTATGTATATGTACTCAACGTTGTGTCGATGTAGTGTAGGGTATTACATATATAATTTAGAGATGTGGACGGGGTCAGTTAAAATGGGTATATTGCACGCATCTTACCACCATTATATGTAGAGAATAAAGGAAATGCGACATTTAGAAGGGAATTTAGGGTCTCGAAATATGTGAGCTATGAACTAAATGAAACTGTCCTTATTGTACATTATTAGGTAATGAAATGTATAACGGAATTAGTCGCGTTCGACAACCATTATAAATTAGATAAATGACAAATAACTTGATTATTTGTCTTAATAGATTCTCCACCATTGAAATCGTATTACAACGTCTAGTTGTATCAGCTCACAATTTCTACTGTAAGGAATTAGCTTTAATAAGTGTCTCATGGCTTATTGAAGTTAATATCACATGTATTGAGGTACAGCATTGAAGCTAAATCTTTTAGAAACAGGGATGAGCTTATTTATCAAAATATACCACAGTCAAGTCGTCTTTAAACACAGACAAACTGTATTACTATTCTAAACATAAATCTAATCTAACACATATACATGAGACAGGTTGGTGAAAAGTGATATAATGTGAAACAACTGATCAGTACAGAGTATGCTGACAATATCTTAGGAACCATTTATCCTTCTTTGAGTCTACATTGATTTGCTATCAGATTACCCAAATTATTTAATTAATACCCCAGCACTTTGAGCACAATTGTCATGTTCTCTGTTGTCTTTTGTTTTTTGTGTTTTTTATGTTGAAGTTTCCTGTTTAGTTCCTGTTTCCTGTAGTTGTCATGTTCTCTGTTGTCTTTTGTTTTGTGCTTTTATGTTGAAGTTTCCTGTTTAGTTCCTGTTTCCTGTTTGGTTTTTGTAGTCCTTTGTAGTTCTGTTTTTTGATTGGTTTTCCCCTGATTGTTTCCCATGCCCTGATTGTTTCCCCAGGTGTTTCTAGTTTCCCCTTGTGTATTTAAGCCCTTGTTTCCTTCCTGTCCAGTTGTCTGTTATTTCATGTTTTTGTTTAGCGTTACTTTCTCTGTGGATTTCGTTATTCCTAGTGTTCTTGTTTTTTGATTTAATAAAAGCTGCACATAGATCCTCTCCCATTTCTGGACCTTACAGAATAACAGACCGCCAAACATGGATCTAGCAGCTATTTTTCTCCAGCTGAGCCGAGCAAACCTCCCTATAACAGAATACTCCCGTCTGTTTTGCACCGTTGCCCGATGCACTAGTTTTCCTGATAGGCACCTCAAGTCCATTTTCCAGCTCGGCCTCCTGGCCCGTGGATGGATAGAGTTGCCTGAGACTGGTGATCACACGTGGGAGAGGTATGTGAACTTGGTTTTGGAGACGTTTGCCCCTGTGGGTACCTCCAACGAGCCCTCGCCTGCCACGGACAACGAGCTCACGCCTCCCACGGCCAACGAGCCAACGCCCACACCTGCCACGGCCAACGAGCCAACGCCCACGCCTGCCACGGCCAACGAGCCAATGCCCACGCCTGCCACGGCCAACGCGTTGCCAGCCTCGTCCGTCCCAGCGCCAGCGTTGCCTGCCTCGTCCGTCCCAGTGCCAGCGTTGCCAGCCCCGTCCGTCCCAGCACCAGTGTTGCCAGCCTCGTCTGCCAGGAAGAGGAGGAGAAGAGGAAGGGTTTCTGCTCACCAGTTTCCACCCTCCACGGCCCCGTCCTCAGAGCCAAAGCCAGAGCCAGCGCCTGTAGCCTCGACCGTCCAAGAGCCAGAGCCAGCGCCTGTAGCCTCGACCGTCCAAGAGCCAGAGCCAGCGCCTGTAGCCTCGACCGTCCCTGAGCCAGTGCCTGTAGCCTCGACCGCCCCAGAGCCAGTGCCTGTAGCCTCGACCGCCCCAGAGCCAGAGCCAGTGCCTGTAGCCTCGACCGCCCCAGAGCCAGAGCCAGTGCCTGTAGCCTCGACCGCCCCAGAGCCAGAGCCAGTGCCTGTAGCCTCGACCGTCCCAGAGCCAGAGCCAGTGCCTGTAGCCTCGACCGTCCCAGAGCCAATGCCTGTAGCCTCGACCGTCCCAGAGCCAGAGCCAGTGCCTGTAGCCTCGACCGTCCCAGAGCCAGAGCCAATGCCTGTAGCCTTGACCGTCCCAGAGCCAGAGCCAGTGCCTGTAGCCTCGACCGTCCCAGAGCCAGAGCCAGTGTCGGTAGCCTCGATCGTCTGGAGGAGGAGGTGGAAAAGAAAGTATCCCAGAGCTCCGCCTCCCGAGCTTCCCAGGGCTCCGCCTCCCGAGCTTTCCACTGCTCCGCCTCCCGAGCTTCCCAGTGCTCTGCTTCCCAGTGCTCAGCTTCCCAGAGCTCCGCCTCCCGAGCTTCCCAGAGCTCCGCCTCCCGAGCTTCCCAGAACTCAGCCTCCCAAGCTTCTCAGAGCTCCGCCTCCCGAGCTTCCCAGAGCTCCGCCTCCTGAACTTCCCAGAGCTCCGCCTCCCGAGCCTCCCAGTGCTCTGCTTCCCAGTGCTCCGTCTCCCGAGCTTCCCAGTGCTCTGCCTCCCTGTGCTCCGCCTCCCGAGCCTCCCAGTGCTCTGCTTCCCAGTGCTCTGCTTCCCAGTGCTCTGCTTCCCAGTGCTCCGCCTCCCGAGCTTCCCAGTGCTCCGCCTCCCGAGCCTCCCAGTGCTCAGCTTCCCAGTGCTCCGCCTCCCGAGCCTCCCAGTGCTCTGCTTCCCAGTGCTCCACCCTCCGAGCCTCCCAGTGCTCTGCTTCCCAGTGCTCCGCCTCCCGAGCTTCCCAGTGCTCCGCCTCCCGAGCTTCCCAGAGCTCTGCCTCCCGAGCTTCCCAGTGCTCTGCTTCCCAGTGCTCTGCTTCCCAGTGCTCTGCTTCCCAGTGCTCTGCCTCACTGTGCTCCGCCTCCCGAGCCACCCAGTACTCCGCCTCTCGGGCCTACCAGGCCTCAGCCTCTTGAGCTTCCCAGGTCTCCGCCTCCAGGGCCTTCCTCTACTCCGGAGCCTTCCTCGCCTCCAGTGCCCTCTGCGGCTCCGCCTCCTGAACCTTCCATGGCTCCACCACCTATGGCTCCACCTACCATGGCACCACCCCTGGAGTCCTCCTCGACTCCTCCCTGGCCCTCTGACCCTGTCTCGTGGCCTCCTCCCTGGCCTTCTGACCCTGTCTTGCGGCCTCCTCCCTGGCCTTCTGACCCTGTCTTGAGGCCTCCTCCCTGGCCTTCTGACCCTGTCTCATGGCCTCCTCTCAGGCCTTCTGACCCAGTCCTGTGGCCTTCTCCTTGGCCTCCTGACCCTGTCCCAGTCCTGTGGCCCTCTCCTTGGCCTCCTGACCCTGTCTTGTGGCCTCCTCCCTGGCCTTCTGACCCTGTCTTGTGGCCTCCTCCCTGGCCTTCTGACCCTGTCCTGTGGCCTCCTCTCAGGCCTTCTGACCCTGTCCCGTGGCCTTCCTCTAGGCCTCCTGACCCTGTCCCAGTCCTGTGGCCTTCCTCTAGGCCTCCTGACCCTGTCCCAGTCCTGTGGCCTTCCTCTAGGCCTCCTGACCCTGTCCCAGTCCTGTGGCCATCTCCTAAGCCTCCTGACCCTGTCCTAGCCCTGAGGCCATCTCCTAGACCTCCTGACCCTGTCCTAGCCCTGTGGCCATCCCCTAGACCCCCTGACCCGATCCCTGCCCTATGGCCGCCTCCCTGGCCACCTGACCCGGTCCCTGCCCTACGGCCACCTCCCCGGCCTCCAGACCCCTCGTGTCCCCTTGAACTGCCTATTTGCCCCTGGTGCCTCCCTGGACTATCTGTTTACCTTGTGCTCTATGGACAATGTTTTATGTTTTTTTTTTGTTGTTTTTTTGTTTGTTTTTGGAGCGTCTGGAATCCGCTCCTTAAAGGGGGGGCTCTGTCATGTTCTCTGTTGTCTTTTGTTTTTTGTGTTTTTATGTTGAAGTTTCCTGTTTCCTGTTTGGTTTTTGTAGTCCTTTTGTAGTTCTGTTTTTTGATTGGTTTTCCCCTGATTGTTTCCCATGCCCTGATTGTTTCCCCAGGTGTTTCTAGTTTTCCCTTGTGTATTTAAGCCCTTGTTTCCTTCCTGTCCAGTTGTCTGTTATTTCATGTTTTTGTTTAGCGTTACTTTCTCTGTGGGTTTCATTATTCCTAGTGTTCTTGTTTTTTGATTTAATAAAAGCTGCACATAGATCCTCTCCCGTTTCTGGACCTTACAACAATATTGGAGATGTTTTTGCGTGTCTTTGTGGTGTTTCCTTGCATTCTTGTTGTGGCTTGGTTCTGGGTCAAAGGTTTATTCTGTCTATGTTTTGATCTCTGTCTGATCGATGTTTATTGTCTGTATGAATTAGGTTAGCTGTGAAGCGAGGCCTTCTCTTGGGTTTGTGAACCGTAGAGAGTGATGAGCTTTCTCGGAACGTCATGTCCCGTGTTCCCTTGGACCATACATGGCATGGAGTCAGAGCGAAGTCCAAGCAGTCAGCGGAGCAGAAGAGTGAAGAGAGGAAGAGAGGAAGAGAGCAAGAGAGTAAGTTATTCCTGTTTGGAACTATTTGAACTGAAATTGCCCGCATCTCCCAAAAGTGTCCTGCACCAATAAGAAGTGACTTTCAGAGTCACATGGTCAACAGGGCTGTCTTTTCCGACAGTTGAGTTATGGTCCTTTGTTTCAGACTCTTAACATTTTCCCGCTCAAAAATTTTGGATATTTAATCATGAGCTTTTATATCTTGAGAATGTTACAAGAATGTTTCATCAGCTTTCTCTGCATATGCCAGCAAAAGCTTACATACTAAACATGAATTTTTTTCATGGCTGTTATACGTGTAGTATCAAAACATGAAAATCTCTGGTTACAAAATCATATTGGTTTTACACGTCATTGAATTTTATCAAGTTAAATCTTATAGTTACCATTCTTAGTAGAATGAGATAAATCATACAGAATTAAAGATTATAATTATCAAATCAAATCACTTTATAGTCACACTACTATGTACACAAGTGCAACAGTAGGTAAAAGTCTTGTGTGCATTTCCAAGCAACATAGCAGCCATGACAGTGACGAGACATATACCAATTACAATAAACAACATATTTACGCAACACAATTTACATATCAAATGTACATATACTTACGCAACACAATACTAATATACAATGTACAGTAAACAATACACACAATATAGAATACATATAAAATAAAAATACAAAATAAGAGTATATAAAAATATATATGCAGTAGTTATATTGTGGAGAATATATCTGACAGTCCAGTGTGAGAAAATAAGATGAAGATTAATAAAGTGCATTGCTGATTGTTGATCGAGAGAGACCAAGTGTTCAAAAGTCTGATTGCTTGGGGGAAGAAGGTGTCATGTTGGCGGCTGGTGCGGGTCCTGATGCTGCAATAGCGCCTGCCTGATGGAAGCAGTGAGAGCAGACCATGACTCGGGTGGCTGGAGTCTCTGATGATCCTCCGAGCTTTTTTCACACACAGCCTGTTATATATATCCTGGAGGGAGGGAAGCTCACCTCCGATGATGTTTCTGGCAGTTCAAACCACCCTTTTCAGGTCTTTGCGGTTGTGGACGGTGCTATTTCTGTACCAGGCGGTGTTGCAGCCAGTCAGGATGCTCTCTACAGTACTGGTGTAGAACCGTGTGAGGATATGGTGGTTCATTCCAAACTTCCTTAGCCATCTCAGGAAGAAGAGGCGCTGGTGAGCCTTCTTCGCAACGGCCTCAGTGTGGACGGACCATGTAAGTTCCTCAGTAATGTGGACACCGAGGAACATGAAACTGCTGATTCTCTCCAACGGTGCTCCATTAATGGTGATGGGGCTGTGTTCTCTTGTCTTTCCTCCTGAAGTCCACTACAAGCTCTTTGGTCTTACTGACGTCGAAGGAGAGGTTGTGCTCCTAACACTAGCGTGTCAGAGTGTCCACCTCCTCTCTGTAGGCTGTTTCATCATTGTCAGTGATCAGACCTACCACCGTTGTATTGTCAGCAAACTTGATGATGGCATTGGAGATATGTGTTGCCACACAGTCATGTGTGTACAGGGAATACAGGAGTGGGCTGAGAACACAGCCCTGCAGGGCTCCAGTGTTGAGTGTCAGTGATGAGGAGATGTTGCTGCGCATTCTAACCATCTGATGTCTGCCTGACAGGAAATCCAGGATCCAGCTGCACAGCGAGATGTTTAAGCCCAGAGTTTCTCATCAAGCACTAGGGCACTATGGTGTTGAATGCTGAGCTGTAGTCTACAAACAGTATTCTCCCATATGTGTTCCTTTTTTCCAGGTGGGAGTGAGTAGTGTGTATTGTAGATGTAATGGCATCATCAGTGCAGCGGTTGTTGCGGTAGGCAAACTGCAATGGGTAATGTTTTATGTTGTTTTAAGTTGACTTTTACATTAAATGATACGTTTACTGTTCAGCTGGTTCCCGCCTCATCCGAGACCATTCTTTAACTGTTACCTACTTTTACAGAGGGTTTCACCATGGTATTTTTTGTAAATTTACAGTAACCACAAAATTAACCATGGTTTCTATATTAACAATTTATTACTGTATTAACAGTATGGTTTATTGCATTAAAACTATGGTTTCTGCAACAACAAAAAACATAGTTACTACAATATTATTAATACAGCGATGCAATCTACACACAAGCAATGCAAAACCGCGGAAAAAGAGCAATCGACAGACCCCGCCTCCGGATCAAACTCTTCATTGTAATTATGAATAATTCACTCATTGGAATAATATTATTCTCCTGGCTTATTGAAAATAATATCACAAATATTTTAGGTATAGCATTTAGGGCCGGATCTTTGAAAAACTCAAGTGACGAGATTATTTATCAAAATATACCACAATCAAATTATCTTAAAGACTTTACTGCTATTCTAAACATAAAAACAAATTTAACACATACAAACATACAACAGTACAAACATACAACAGGTTAGTGAGTAGAGTAACAGTTAAATGAAATGATCTCTACAAAGTAAATGAAATTTATGGTGTTTACATACAACGCCTTGGAAACCATTCGATACATTTGACTCTTGCCCGATTTGCAATCGGGTAACCCGAATTATGTTTGAGAGAAACCAGCACTTTCAGAAAAGTCTGGAAATGTACTTGAATTTCATTGCATTTCATTGCAAGAGTGTCAGCCTCAATATAATTAATTTATGGCCTTTGATACCAAAATGTGTTAGTTTCTCGCTCAAAAACCGAACATTTCATAAGAAAACGTCTCGGGTTACTTGAATGTAACCCTTGTTCCCTGAAAAAGCGGAACGAGAAGCTGCGCTGAGAAAAGTGCTTTGGAAACATCTTTAGGTGTGACCAGCTGTGAATATGTGCGCAACACGTCAATGAACATTGACCGAAATTTATAGCCTCTGCTGGTGTAATCATTGGACGCACCTGGGGCAGGGCTATAAATATATATATATATATATATAAGCTTGACCGTGCACCTCGTAGGCCAAGGCGATGGCGTCCCTCACCCAATGTGACATAGTCTGCTTGGTGGTGACTGCACCCCTGTTGCGGCCCCCATGGCAAGCGAATAGTTGCCCTGACTTACGCCACTGGCTAGTGGGGTGGACATATGTCTGAAGGGCACAGACTGGACAAAGTCTGTGAAGTCATTCCTGCTCCGGCGTTGCAAATGGCGGGGAGCAGAAGGCTTCAAGAGTTACCAGATGTATGGTCAAGAAAGGCACCATAGGCAGGTAGCCAGGATGAGGGTGCAAAATTGCTTTGGTCATTCCTGGGGCAAACTCTAAACAGGCTGGCAAGACAGATGGAGCCTGTGGGTCCTCAATTCTCTTTAGAGAGATAATCGCCATAAGAAAGACCATCTTGAGAGTCAGAAGTCTGTCAGATGCTGACTCTAGAGGTTCAAAAAGGGGTCTCAACCAGACCCTCAAGGACTATTTCTAAGTCCCATGAAGGGGTCTTGGTCCTAGCAGGAGGCCTAAGTTGCATAGCTCCACGAATGAAGCGAGGGAGTAGAGGACGTCTCCCCAATGGCACCCCATCCACAAAGGCGTGGTGAGCTGAAATGGCAGCCACATAGATCCTGAGAGTGCTGAGGCATGTGCCTGCTGACAGTTTTTCCTGCAGAAAATCCAGAACTGAAGCAATCTCGCAGTTAACTGGATCTGCGTTATGTGTACTGCACCATATTTCAAAGACACCCCATTTATTGGCGTAACTTCTAGTAGAGGGAAACGCATACAGGAGCATTCTGGGCCATGTATGCGCCATTGCGTCCAGCCCCAGGGGGGTCTGGGTGACTCAGGGAGAAGTAGAGGAGACATTGCGCTGTTCATAGAGGCAAAGAGGTCCTCTTCTGCCCTGTAAAATCTCCCCCAGATTTGTTCCAAGTGGAGGGAGCCCTAGCACTTAAAATGGTCATGATAACCTCAGGAGAAAACCATGTGTAACTCAGTTGGTACCTCTCAGGGGCCAAACATGAAAGGTTCCACAATTTGGGCCGGGGATGAAATATTGTCCCCTGTGCCTGATAAAGAAGGTCCATCCTGTCCGGAATCGCCCAAGGCGGGATGTCGAGGAGAGATATTAACTCCAAGAACCATACCCTGTTTGGCCAGCGTGGCGCTTTTAGTAAGAGGCAAGACCCTTGCTGGCGAACTCTGGCCAAGACTCCCGGGAGTAGAGAAACCGGGGAGTAGAGATACAGGTGCATTCTGGGCCATGTATGCGTCATTGCGTCCAGACCCAGTGACTCAGAATGAAGTAGAGGGGACATTGCGCTGTCTGAGAAGTGGCGAAGGGGTCCACTTCTGTCCTGTAATATCTCACCCAGATTTGTTCCACTACCTCGGGGTGGACTTTCCACTCCCCCGTAGGTATTTTCTGTCTGGACAGTAAATCTGCTCCCACATACGGGCACCCAGGGATATAAACTGCCCTGAGCCTCCCACGGCTCTGCCCCTGAGCCTCACACGGCTCCGCCCTTGAAGTCTCCCATGGATCCGCCTTCCACGGCGCCAACCCTCGGCCCTTCTACTCCTCCGGAGCCTCCCATGCCTCCAGACCCTTCCACGGCTCTGCCTGCGCCTGCTCCGTCTTCCACAGCTCTGCCTGCGCCTGCTCCGCCTTCCATGGCTCTGCCTGCGCCTGCTCCACCTTCCACGGCTCTGCCTGCTCTGCCTTCCATGGCTCTGCCTGCTCCACTTTCCACAGCTCCGCCTCCAGACCCTTCCAAGCCTCCAGAGCCTTCCAAGCCTCTGCCCCAGAGCGTACCTGGTCCCTGCCTTCCACGGCTCCGTCCCTAGAGTCCTCCTGGTCTCTGCCTTCCGCGGCTCCGTCCCTAGAGTCCTCCTGGTCTCCGCCTTCCACGGCTCCACCCCTTGAGTCCTCCTCGGCTCCGCCCCCTGTACCCGCCTACAGTGCCTACTGCGGCTCTGCCCGCTTCCCCTGAGAGTCCTCCTATTACAGACACTGCCCTGTGGCCTCCTCCCAGGCCTTCTGGCCCTGCCCTGTGACCTCCTCCCAGGCCTTCTGACCCTGTTCTGTGGCCTCCTCCCAGGCCTTCTGACCCTGTCCTGTGGCCTTCCCCTAGGCCTTCTGACCCTGTCCCAGTCCTGTGGCCTTCTCCCAGGCCTCCTAACCCTCTCCCTGCCCTGTGGCCTTCTCCCAGACCTCCTGACCCGGCCCCTGCCCTTTGGCCGCCTCCCTGGCCTCCTGACCCGGCCCCTGCCCTACGGCCACCTACCAGGCCCCCTGACACAGTCTTGACCCTGCAGCTGCCTCCCAGACTTCCTGACCCGGTCCCTGCCCTGTGGCCGCCTCCCTGACTTCCTGACCCAGTCCCTGCCCTATGGCTGCCTCCCTGGCCTCCTGACCCAGTCCCTGTCCTACGGCCACCTACCAGGCCCCCTGACCCAGTCACGACCCTGCAGCTACCTCCCAGACTTCCTGACCCGGTCCCCACCTTGAAGTCATCCCCTTGGTCCCCTGGGCATCTGCCTGGCCTCCTTGGTCTCCTGGCCGCCCTCCTGATCTGCTATGGTCTCCCTGTTCTTGCCTTGTTTCTCTGTGCCCCTGGTGCCCCCTTGAACTGCCTGTTTGCCCCTGCTCTCCATTGTCGATTTGCCTTTCTTTTTTATTGTTTGGAGCGTCTGGAATCCGCTCCTTAAAGGGGGGGCTCCTGTTACATTCCATATTGTCTTTTGTTTATGTACTTTTATTTTGAAATCATTGTTAAGGTCCTGTTTCCTGGTCTTTATCTTATGTCCTGTTTTTCCTCCATGTCTATGTGTCTGATTTTCATTGGTTCATTGTTTAATTACCTTGTTATCAGTTCTAGTTTGTCATTGGTTTCAGTTTATTGCCTTATCATCTTGTTTTGGGTTTCAGTTTTCCATTGGCTTACATTTCCCCTTGTTTTGGTATTTAAGTCCTCCTGTTTACCTTGTCCCTTGTCGAGTATTGTTGTAGTCCTGATGTTTGCCTGATGCTATCCCGATGTTTTCCTGTCAGTAGTTGTATGTTAGTTAGTGTATCTGATCCTTAGTCTGTTCCTGTTCCAGTTCCTGTTCCTAGTGCCTAGTCTTAGTTCCTAGTCTTGTTATCATCTCTAGTTCCTGTATCACCATAGTTTGGTTAATAAATCTGCACTTGGGTCCTTCATATCGTCTTCATCCTTGCCTTGACTGCTACAAATCGTGACAGCAGGCTTAGTCTGCCTATCCTGTTACATAGGCAACAGCACATTGGAAAAGAGAACAGACAATCTGAATTTGATCGGGAAGCATATATCCTTTTATTAAGGAGCCAGACGCTAAATTGTGTTGAATATGAGCAATAACTGTATGTGTAGCATTTCGAGCAGAACAATCCAGTCTTCTCCTAGAAGGCCAGACATTTTAAAGTACAGACTTCAGTTTCTCTGAGTCCAGAGTTTCTCAGATTCCTGTTAAAGTCATCCTAATGAACTTGATTAGCTTATTTAGATATTGATAGAACCAAAGCCAATGCCCGCAGAGCTCCAGACAGGATTAAAACAGAGCCATTAAATCATATCTAAGGGAGGATAGCCAAACCTCAGCTAGATCCACCTAGACTTTTGTACTCTTGATTTATCATGATCAAAATACATCAGCACTGTCCTTTATTAATCTTACACTGGTCTGTCATAAATTATATTCTCTCTTAACAACACTCTGGCAACTGACTATCAACTGACTAATGTCAATACAGCACAATACAACCTACTGTATATTTTATATATACTATTTTTAATGTATACTGTGTATTCTTCATTGTGTGTATTGTATACTGTACATTGTATATTATTATTTGTATATTGTGTTGTGCAAATTTGAAGTTTATTGTAAATTGTATGTCTCATCTCTGTCATGACTGCTATGTTGCTCAGAACTGCACCCAAAACTTTCACCCACTGTTGAACTTGTGTATATGGTTGAGTGACAATAAAGGGATTTGCTTTGATTTGAGTGACTACATGTTCTTAATTCCTGGATGAACATAATTTTTAAGTCTTCTGATTGCAACAGAAGTCTATCGGCCAAGAGCTTGAAGGCATAGCAGCTGCTAATGTTGCTGCTCCAATGGGACAGAGTGACACCGCCAGAGCATGGACAAAGAAACTGGCAACCAAGAGCAGCAAACCAGGATCTGGACCTGTGGATTCTTTCCTCCATGATGAATATTATCAGGGCATGCACGAGGCTGTAAACTCAGATATCAGGACATGGAACCAAAAATATTTAATCAGTATTAGTAAGCTGCTTTAGATGAGGTGGCGATGAGGTGTAATAAATGCACATAGGGCAGCCATTTGCAAAATACAAAGGAAAACAGCAAAGAATGTAGCTGAGTAAATTAAAACATGTAATGCTAATTAGCTAGGGTAGCTGAATTTGATAGAAACAGGCAATGCAAAGCATATATTCACTGTTAGTAAACTATTTAAAAGCTATTTTATTTGACATGGGGCAGGGGTGCCCTCATGGGGGCTGCCATGTTAGCATCAAATGACCAGCAGAATACTTGCTTGATCTCAGTAACCGTCTTTTTATTGTACACTTTCACTCTTGGAAATGAATCACGGCCGATTGTGAATAGTGAATTTCTACAAAGGCATCTGTAACTGAAAACAATTAATTTTGAATTATGTTGGACCAACCCTGTCACTCACCGGCATGTCCATGGTGAGTGACTAAAGGATAAATTTGTGCAAAAGCTTATGTCATTCTAATGAGAATGTTTAAATTGACATTTATTCACTTCATAACATACATCTTATTGTAATTTGTGACAACTCTGTCAGACACACAAAAAAAGCATGCAATTTTAATTTACACTTCAACAAGAGTGTAAAGTCATTAATTATCTAATAATAGTGTTCAGTATATTAGTTAAGTGATAAAATACATTCTATAATTTATTTCTATTTTCATACTATTCTGAAGATTCTGACAGAGTTGATAAAATTGTCAACCATGTGTTGTGTTCTGGAGCCATTATACACACACATATATATATATATATATATATATATATATATATATATATATATATATATATATATATATATATATATATATATATAAAACTTAACACACCATGAGTCCTACTGTTGCATCCACCATGAGCAGAAAGTGGGAAAGGGGTACTCTTTCGTTATAGCCAACCATGTCATTGTCACGTCATTTTTTTTTTTTTTTAATAGGAGACTCGTAGTTTGAAGTTTTGGGTTTTCCTCTTATGTCTGTCTTCCTATCCATTGCCATAATTGTATTGCAGGTGTTCCTTGTCTCCTTGTTAGCCCTAGTGTATATATCCTCTTAGTTCCAGTGTAAGTTCTTGTTTGTGCGTAATCCGTTAGATGCCAGCATACTGCTGTTGAGTTTGTGTTACCTTGTTTTCGATTCCTACTTTGTTGTGACCCTTATTTTGTTTATAATTAAAGTTCTGCATTTGGATCCACACTCTTATCACCTCTTCCCTTCACAAACATTGACACTGATTTCTTCATCATGCTGAGGACAGTTGCGTTGTGTTCGAGTCTGAGTCAAGTCAGAGTCTTTAAACAATCGAGTCTGAGTTGAGTCAGAGTCCAAAAGGGACCAAGTCGGACTCAAGACTGAGTCCATAGCAGTCCGAGTTGAGTCTGAGTCTGAATGAATCTGTTGGATCTGTATGGAGTGGTGGTGGCGTAGTGGGCTAAAGCAACAAACTGGTAACCAGAAGGTTGTCGGTTTGATCCCCACAGCCACCACAATTGTGTCCTTGAGCAAGGCACTTAACTCCTGGTTGCTCCAGGGGGATTGTCCCTATAATAAATGCACTGTAAGTCACCTTTGGATAAAAGCGTCTGCCAAATGTATCAATCTGAATTAAAATTTGGAATTTGTAAATTTGTAACTCGACATCAATATTTTAAGCTAATTTTAAACTTCACAACTAAGGAAAAGAGTTTGTCAGTATAAATGTAACAAAACCACCTCTGTTTGCTTTCATATACAGTATATTATGATTAGTATCCTGCTGAACAGACTTCAAAGTGGTTTCAGAATGAAAGCATATGCTTTAGGTGTATGAAGACAAAACTATCCTTCAGCACAATTCTTATTGCATTCTGTTGGTTGGCATTTCAATTATTTGTTGTTTTTCCCCTCTACTCAAACATAGACTAAAGAAAGTGAAAGCTGCATTAGTCATTACAACCAAGGTTATTATGTTTCAAATTTTAATTTAGCTCCCTGTCTGTCGCTCACTTTGACATTGTGCCGAAGAAGCAACACTAGAGGTCTCTCTTGAGGCCAATGAGAAATTGGCAGACAGAATTTGCATGTCCCGCCCCCGGACATATGGGCATAAAGGGAGGGAAATGCGTCTGTTCATTCAGAAATTTTCTTAGAGCCGACCAGTTGTGTGAGCAGCAAGCTGCGAGTCACAGTCTGTTTCCTCTCATCTCTAAGAGTGTATGCTGTTGAATCTATAGCGCATATCAGCGACTTTCTTCTTCTCTGCATGGCAGTGCAGCTTTGCCTCTGGGTGCTTCAACAGCGCTATTAAAAGAGAAATTTTCTCTAAAAGAGCAATACACAGTGGCGTTGAACGTCCTATTCAGGACGCATCTTTATGAAGATGCTTATCCACCCCTCTGTAGTTCCTGGATACGGTCGAGTCCTCTCCGCTCCTGATGGTCACATGTGTCTGGGTCGTAATCACACCGAGGCAGCGTTTGTGGATGGTTCGTGTTCTCACTTCGAGAATCTTACCATGGCAATGTTGTGGCTTTCCTTCCTAAGAAGGAATGCCACTCCAGCCGCCCCCCGCATCGCTCCTTCTTCCCACAGGATTGAGGACAACAAGGATGGCGATGGATGCGATTTGGGGATGGCAGTGGGCTCGGTTTAGCCGGGTACGTCCTCTCGAACCACCTGCCCACCGACACGCTTGTTGACTTACGCCTGGGCTCGGGGTGACAGCGGCTTTCCTCACGGCCAGTCTGCCTATCCTCTTGAGCCCCCTGAGCTGGAAGATGAGCTCGCCGCTGCATCGGAGAGTGTTCCGGCGTCTGACGTGGAAGACTCGATTGGGCTGCCACCTTCGGGTCAGCACGGCCAGTCAGAGGCTGACGCCCAGATGGCCGACATGCTTGCCCGGGCCACCGTCAGCTTGGGGTTGGACTAGAGTCCTCCGACCTCACAGCTGGATGATTGGTTCCTCGGGTCTCACAGCCACGCCCCCTGCCCCCAACACCCCCCCCCCCCCCCCCCCCCGCTCTCACTACCCGCGACGGCAGAACGGTCCACGGGTACACAGCGGTCCCCCAGGTGGACAGAGCGGTTGCGATCCAGGATGAGCCAGTCGTCGAGGTAGTTGAGTATGTTGAGTATCCCTACGCTGGGGCAATACTGTGCACTCTTATCCCAGGAGATCCCACTAACTCGGCTCCCTGGATGACTCCTCCCTAGCCCTCTGGTTGAGTGGAGGAATTTGCCGACCAAAACCAATGCGAGTACTCAAATTACCCTGTACTAGAATAGGTGCTCCACAGGTCGTACTGTATTTTCCGCAGTACGGTTCCCTTGCAAGCGGACCCGCATCTCCCTTGGGCAGTCCTCACTGACCCCCAGTCGCCGTGTTTGTAGCAACTCCTCCCTCGCATGTGATGTATTTCACAACTCTTTACCTCCCCCAGTCTGGGCAGGTGTGGTCTCCGCAGGGTCTTTCCCCCTGAAAGAATAGGAACTGGGAAAGAACGCCTTCCCCGATGCGTGTAATAACGTTAAGATGGCCCCAGCCCTTTAACTCTATGCGAGAAACATAGAGAGAGAAAAGGCGGAAACATAAAGAGAGAGAAAAGGCAGAGCTGGCACGGCTTGCTCCCATGCTTGGCACGTCGCCTTGTTCCCCCATATTGGGGCGTAAGGAACCAGAAGGTTTTGGCAATTTTTTGGGGGCGTTGGGGAAGGGTACATGCAGTCTGGCACAGCCTGTCGTTTTGGCATGCAAACTACCTGCCCGCGCCTATGTCAGCAGCACATGTACACCGTTCAGCGCATGGCGTGATTAAAATTGGACCCCTAGTGTCGCTTCTTCGACACAACGTTGAAGTGAGCGACAGACGGGGAACGTCTAGGTTACTGTTGTAACCTCCAGGGAACGAGAAGTTGTGTCCACCTGGCCACGTCGCTGAACCGAACTACTGTTGCGGCCGAACCTCATTGTCGGCTCCTCAGACAAATGCTGGTTGAACAGATGCATTTCCCTCCCTTTATATCCATATGTCTGGGAGCGGGACATGCAAATTCTGTCTGCCAATTCCTCATTGACCTTTTCTCAAAGTTCAGAGATGCATAAGGCTCTCAAGAGAGTGTTGCTTCTTCGACACAAAGTCTCGTTCCCTCCATCAGGGAACAAGGTTACAACCGTAACCTAGACGTTTTCATTTCAACTTAATTTTCAATTTGATAATTAAATGTAATTTAGTTTTATTTAAAATTATCACTTTCTAAATAAATAATAGTCTATATTGAGTCTATATTTTTTTGAGTCTGCCGACTGATTTGGGAAAATATAGAACATACAAATGAGTCAACACAGTAGTAATTAGCACTCGCTGTGAAGTTACGTCTCACAATTTGACTGCAAATGCTACATCCAAAAACACTGGAAAATCCCACTGATAATATTAGGAATAATATTTAAAAAATAGAATAATTGATAGTTGCTTGAGCGGCAGCTGCATTGGTCTGCAATTAGTTTGAAATCAGTTTGATACCAACTAAAGAAATTTTAATTGAGCTCGTCTTTAACTGCAAAAACATGAATAATAATAATTTTGAGTCATAAATTTAACAGAATTGTCCTTCAAAATGACAGCGATGTTGGATAAAAAAGATGTGCATAAGTTACCCAGTGGTTTACAATAAAAAATTAAATTAAATAAAAAATATCATAACTAAATTCATCTCGTAACATGAAGTTTAGCTTCATACACAAACTTTTCATTGAATAATACATTTATATTTTATATTTATTTTTTTAAATATACTATAATTAAATTATAAACGAAACATTTCACTGCCCAAAATATCTGTATATTTTATTGTGCATGGTTGAATGTTGTGAATGGTTGACAAATGCTGTAAAAGAATGTATTTTAAGCCACTCGCAAATGCTTTGAAAATTGTCAATCAATAATAAATTGGTGCTGTTTATCTGTTTAGAGTTGCTGTTTGTTTTAGCAATAATGTTTTTTTCCCAGACTGTTTAAAATGTTACACAGTTAATTCATCAAACTATTATGGACCAGTTCAAGCTGACAAAACTGTGTGGACCACAAGAGACCAAAGAAGCCTACATGTGTAGATACACTACGTCTATTTTTATTTCAATATGCTGTTTTAAGTAAACTGTGAGAGACATGATATGGGTGACTTAACTCAATGATGTTCTTGTTTTAAAGATTTTAACCACCATGAAACCGCACCGTCTTGTCTGCACAATTGTTTCACCCAATTTTATCAGTTGTCAGGTCCCATTATGTGTGAAACTGCCTTGTTTGTTTCTATTACATTGGATACATTCTACTGTATTACATCTTTGTTTTCATCGTGCCAGCCACCTCGGTAGTCGATGTTATGCAGTCTCTGTAGTAACACAGAAGTGTTTTGGTCGACTGATGAGTGTGCCTATGCACGTGCAAATGTGTGTGTATGTGTGTTTGCTTAAACAGTGAAACAACTATGGCTACATCTACGACTTTAGAGGCTAATACTGCTGCATACGGGCAGAGATGTGCTCTTTTCATTACATCACAAATGCCATGGACTCTGAAAAAAATCAAAAAGTCCCAAATAGCTAGAGTCCGAGTCCAAACTCAAGCACCCCAACACTAGTATAGAGCATGCATAATTTTTTTTTTAAACATTTCCTATAGATTAAAATTTTCCAGTAATTTTATTATTAAGAATTTAATAATATTTAAAATAAAGATGACTTTTGTATGTAAGACATGTTTTGTCCCTTATCATACCTAATCAGTAGGTAGACGTCATGGTCTGTGTTCCACTTCACTTTTAACATCCACTCGCTAACTCCCCTAAGCACTTCCCCTCAGTGGAATCCCCACCTCCATTTTGGAAGTCCGTTTCACGTTGTTAAGTGAGCAAGGGAAGTTTATACTGACAGACGCTCAACTCCTTGATTTCAACTGAAGGTGTAAGCCTACTCTGATGTATGCTTCAGGCAGCTCCATATCCCACAGTGCAAATCGTTTGTGATATGACAGCTGATTGCACTTCATCAAACCCACCCCCACACATCTCTAATGTCTGATGAAAGTGAAGTTAGATCAGTAAAGCTGTTTAGAAAAATTATTTTGAGATTTAAAAGCATAATACTTGTAGCTACCTTAAACTAACTGTTTATTACACAGTTATAGCCTATGTGTTCACTGTTCTGTTACAATTTTAGTTTTGGTAAAGCTTAATTAATCCTTTCTAGCAATCAATACTAATGAAAAAAATATTTTGTGTGTGTATATATATATATATATATATATATATATATATATATATATATATATATATATATATATATATATATTATTATTAGTATTATTATTATTATTATTATTATTATATTTTCAAAAATTGTCATAAGTGCTCCAAATGATTAAGGATTTCAGGTGTTCCAGTTAAACATATTGCATGGGTTCTGCCAGTAGTGGGCACTCGTGCAACGTAAGCTATTACGTACATCCGAGTCTGTGAGACAAAGGTAAGTTAGCCAAGAAAGGGCATAGAAATTTGAAGTGCAAGCTGACTTACACGACCTGCCTGAACTGATGCTACGCTTGTATGTAAAACATGTTAATGCATTAGCACCATGCATTAAACGTGACAATGTACACATTATCTATGGAATATTACTTTAAATCATCGAGTAGTTAATACAGTGTATTTTACTAATCTCGGGTGAATTCCACTCCAAGAGTGAGGAATGAAATCATGATAAAACATTTTAATGTCATATTATTTGATGTTTTTCATGTAGTCTTGAGCATCCTCATATGTAAATGTAATTCTAAATGTCTCCACCTGCAGCATGGATGGTGTCTGAATGTTCACCAACTGTACAACATTGCTCAGCTCTTTTCAGATCTTCAATATAACTAATTTCCTTTTTCTGAGGTGTATGAGACTTGGTGACTTTTTGTCCATTTGATATCTGAACTCACACAAAGAAATTGGAGTTGATTTGATCAGTCTAAGTGGTAAAAAACACACAAACACACAAAAGTGCAAACACACACACACACACAACTGGTCAGATTATAAAAACAGAACTATGATTTTTTAATTTGTCAAATAAATAAATATATAAATAAATCAGCCACAATGCAGAACACACTCACCAAAATGAATTGGTGAGACCATAGCATGTTTAACACTTGAATAAACGAAAATAAAAGCAAACTTTCTGTGTGTTTTCTTTGAAGGTTTGTTTTTTATCATTGATTTATATTTAGTTGAAAAAGGTTGTGCATATGAGCTGACATAACTTCTGAAACAGATGTGACATTTTATTTTATTTATTTATTTATATTTTGACTGCATCCATCTGCTAAGCATGAATGCATTTTATTGAATGAGATGCAATAAAATGTGGTTAAATCATAGTTGCTGGTTCATGTTTTGAAGAGGAGTGTAACTGAATTATGTAAGCTTAAACATACAAGCTCCTGTCCGGAACTGGGCCACTGATCGCTTGACAAGCGCTAATGCTGTTGCAGGTGCCACTGAGTGTTGTTAAACTCACCGCTGAGTTTTCACAGAGAGTGCATGGATGTGTAGACTGTGTGTCTCAATCAGCTCCCTAGCTCCCTATGTCGTGAATCAGTATATCGTGAATTCGGGCACTGGCAATTGTGTTTAGCCACTGAACATTGGGACACTTATGACTCAGTCATCTGCTACACGTAAACGAGCTTGCGCATTGAAGCACAGTTGTTATTATTCAGCACCACTGTATAAATGACACTATCTTTCATATTCGTTCATGATATTGAAATGTACAGTGTTATTATATAGAAATAAACATATATAGGAGTCTACTTTAAACCTTCTTTTAACAACTCAAATATTTAAAAGATTGTTTCACTTTCATGGTAATTATGAATGACAGACATTACAAACAACATCTCTTTTAAAGAGGAAATAAGGCTTGGACTTCACAGTTTTACTCGTCTACACTTGTACTCATCATCTAATGACTTGAGAAGACATGAGGATGTTTCCAGTAAGGGAACATATTGAGCAACGATGCTCCCTGGTTTTTACGGTGCATTGTGGGATTATTTAGGGAGCGAACTTTCAGTGCACTGGAATCATTTCGTTATTGAAACAGCCCTAAAAATGTCTGACTCCCTGATCAGCGCCCTGACTACCGATCAAGGGTGCTGATTAAGACATACCTAATGACATGATTTTAGCTAAATCAGTCAGCTAAAAGTAATTGGCGGGCCGTAAATACCCACTGACTTACATTGAATAAATACATTACATTGTACTGAGAAAACCTAGTAGTGGTACACAAGAAAAACTGTCAGTACTCTGTAGAAGTTTAAGAAGTGCAGATATTGCTTCTGTTGAGTACCCGCCCACTTCAACCACTTATTTTCAACTAATTTCACAATCATACATGAAAGACCTACACATGGGCCCTAGTGAGCTAGATTATATTACAAATCTGACAAAAAGTTTACTTTCCATGAGTTATTTTGAAGTACTGTACTAGGCCATTTACCAATCTGTCCTGATATTTCACATAACCCTCTCTGATAAGATTTAATCTCTCAATATTAGATTAATGCACAGTTCTTTTAGCCCCCTCTGTAAATCATATCTAAATCTTATTTTTGGTTTGTAAATGTAATTCTACCTAAGCTCATTGTGAGATGTTAGGTTTCATTTTTTCCTCAGAGTAAACAAGAATAATAATGGACTGTGGCTGATTCATCGCAGGGGCTTTGGATGACAGTGGATTAACCTGCTGCATCTCAAAATCATGATGTATTTACATCTGTGACAGGGAATCCATACAAGGTCATCACATCAGAACCGTGGAAGACTTCAGGTCATTTGATTGGCTACTTCAGCAGGTCTGTCCTTATAAATGCGTATGGATGTTTTTGTCTGTATGCCTATGTCAGAACATAAATAAGTGTGCTGCAGCAGCAAATAATTTTTCTTATTGCAAGTTTTCTGCATGATATGAACAAAGTAGCATATTATAAAAACTGCAATATTTGAATTCCAAAACTAGCACATGACAACAGTGCTCGAATCAATAAAGATCTGTTGTCTGTGTTGCCTTTATTTAGAAATGTGGTTCATGATATAAAATGTTAATTATATCAAGAACCCAATTTTTCCAAAAACTCAACCTCATTCCATAAGAGATGTAGGGATTGGGAAGAGATTAGGCAGGGTGGAAATGCAAAACATAGATATCAATGTATAAATGCATTTTTTTTTTTAGATCCCTTTGGATGCAGATTCACAGTTTGCTCTTATTGCTGTAGCAAGTGACATATTAGTTATACTCTGTTGTCATTAAAACACAATTATATATTTGTTTCTTTATTATTCTTTTAATGCAGAAAAAAAGTTATAGTTTCTTTGTGTCAACTGTAAGAATATCTCCTTTTGAAACACCTCACTCTCGACCCACAGTTTTTATTTTTGATTGTTCAAATACATCTCACAACAAAGTTGACATCTTGCAATCCACCAGAACACCACATTTCAAATAAAACAATCATTAATGCCAAATGCACACTATAAAAACAGCATCATACAACAAATAAATATCTACAATACGTAATATATGCTTTATTATGATTTATAACTCTGTTAATATGTGAAAAAAATAAAAATAAATGTGGATTGGTGCAAATGTAAAGTAAAGTTATATGACTAAGAAGCAAATTACTTGATAAGGAATTAATTAAAGAAAAGGTGGCAGAATTATGCAGCCGTGTTTCTTGCTGATTTGCTGTTGATTTGGTTGTTGTCTTTGGAGTATGTAAAGCAGTTCACTTTGAAAAAACTACATGGACTTGAATTGGCAAAAGAAAACTAAAAAAACAAGATTTTAGAAATTATAACTTTTGTTCCCCATCTGTTGCTCACTTCGACGTTGTGTCGAAGAAGCGAAACTAGGGGTCTCTCTTGAGCGCCGAATATGCCTCTGATCTATGAAAAAAGGCCAATGAGAAGTTGGCGAACAGTATTTGCATACCCCGCCCCCGACATATGGGTATAAAGGCGAGGAAATACTACACGTTCATTCAGAAATTTTCTTCAGAGCCGATGGTCGTATATGCAGCCAACTGCGAGTGACACACCAGAATCCTGCTTCTGTTCCACTAACGCTCTGTTTGCTGTTGGATCTACGGCACACTTCAGTGGCTTTCTCCTTCTCTGCACGGCAGTGCAGTTTTCCCCTGGGTGCTTCGACAGCGCAGAGTATTTAAAGAGTCATTTTCTCTATAAAAGAATTTATTTCTCTAAAAGAGCAATACACAGCGGAGTTGAACGTCCTTTTCAGGACGCGTCTTTTTAAAGATGCCATTCCGCCCCTGTGTTGTTCCTGGATGCGGTAGATTGCTCTCCACTTCAGACGCCACAGGCGTTGTCTCGTGTGTCTGGGCAGCAATCACACTGAGGCAGCATTTGTGGATGGTTCATGCTCTCACTACGAGGGCATACATGGCAGCGTTGCGGTCGCGGCTTGCTTTCAATAGAAAGCACACCACTCCAGCCACCCCCTGTGTTGCTCCTTCTTCCCACGGGATTGAGGACGATGTGGCTGGCCATGGAGGGTATTTGGGGAGGGCAGCGGTTGCAGCTCCGCCGGGCACGCCCCTTCAGACCACCCGCCCCCCCCCCCCCCCCCCGGCATGCTCGTTGACTCCCGTCTGTGTTCGAGGTAACAGCGGCTCGCCTCACAGCCAGTCTGCCTATCCTCTGAAGCTCAAGGTGGATGAGCTTGCTGCTGCATTGGAGTGCGCTGCGTCTGGATTTCCATGGGGGTGTGCTCTTCCTCTTTTGCACCTCCCCTGGGCTGCCGCCTTCAGGCCAGCACGCCCAGGTTGAGGCTGACGCGCAGATGTCCGACACGCTTGCCCGGGCCGCCGTCAGTGTTGGGCTGGATTGGAACCCTCCGTCCTCCCCACACCATCACAGTTGGATGACTGGTTCTTAGGGTCTGGGTGCCACTCACAGCCTTGCCCCCCACCCCCTGGTCCCGTTTTTCCCGGAGGTGCATGATGAGCTGATGTCTTCGTGGAGAACCCCCCTCTCCACTCGTCATAAGCCCTGCTCGTCCGCTCTCGTTTCCCTCGACGGCAGAGCGGCCCACGGGTATACAACGATTCCCCAAGTGGATAGGGCTTTTGCGCTCCATCTATGCCCCGGAAACCCTACCACCTGGCAGGGTCAACCTATACTCCCTTCCATGGCCTGTAGGACGACATCCTTGTTTACCTCCGTAGCCTACAGCGCCGCGGGACAGGCCGCTTCCACCTTGCACGCCATGGCCATTCTGCAAGTCCACCAGGCCAAGGTGCTCAGGGATCTGCACGAGGGTAGCTCTGACCCTGACGTGTTGCAGGAACTGCACTCAGCAACCGACCTCGCCCTCAGGGCCACGAAGGTCACGGCGCAGGTACTCGGGCAGGCGATGGCCACGCTTGTGGTCCAGGAACGTCATCTGTGGCTGAACTTGGTCGAGATGCGTGAGGCCGACAAAGTTTGCTTCCTCAGCGCCCCCCTCTCCCAGTTTGGCCTCTTCGGCGACACCGTCGAGGACTTTCCCAGCAGTTTTCCGCGGTGAAGAAGCAGACGGAGGCCATCTCTCACATCCTGTCCTGCCACAAACCTGCCACAAACCGCCTAGACGGGGCTGTCGTACCCACATTCTCAATAAAAGAGCTATTTCCTTTGTCTCTGGGTCACCTGGCCCGCAAATGCCGTTCTCACGGCACTCTGCCACCAGAATTCAACAGTCCCGGCCTCCTGGACACGGACCACCCATCTCCAGCCCCACAACTGTTCCCCGGCCGGCCGGTTCCGACGAGTCTAGAGGATGCCTACCCTGGACCTCCTCCTCAGTCGCTAACCTGCCCCCTGCCGGGTGTGCGGAGCAAGGTAAGTGCTTTGAGTCTTTTCTCAGCACCAAAGCCTCGGGACGCGTCATTGCCTCCCGACGCTGCCATACCTGCTCCGCCCTGCTGCTCCACCCCGCCGGGTATGTCAAAAATAATCGTCTCTTTGGTGCCCCTAGCACGGAGGTTGGATGCATGGCTCTCACTTCCCAACCCGTCTCGCTGGCTGGCCCGGACCATTCGACTCGGTTACGCAATTCAGTTTGCCAGGCCACCGCCCCCCTTCATGGGCGTCCGCTTTTCCGCAGTACACGGCGAACATGCCCAGTCCCTGCGCACGGAAATCGCCACTCTTTTACTCAAAGACACGATAGAGCCTGTCCCTCCAACCGAGATGAAGAAGGGTTTCTACAGCCCTTACTTCATCGTACCCAAGAAAGGCAGTGTCTTACGACCAATCTTGGACTTGCGAGTTCTCAACTAAGCGTTGCACAAACTCCCATTCAAAATGCTCATGCAGAAACACATCTTAACCTGCGTTCGACATCTAGAGTGGTTCGCAGCGGTAGACCTGAAGGACGCGTACTTCCACGTCTCAATTCTACCTCGACACCGCCCCTTTCTGCGGTTCGTGTTCGATGGCCAGGTGTATCAGTACAAAGTCCTCCCCTTCGGCATGTCTCTGTCCCCTCGCAGGCAGCTCTTGCCCCGCTCCGAGAAGCCGGCATCCGCATACTCAATTACCTCAACGACTGGCTCATCCTGGCCCACTCGCGAGAGTACTATGCACTCACAGAGACCAGGTGCTCAGGCACCTCAGCCGTTTGGGGCTTCAGGTCAACTGGGAAAAGAGCAAGCTTCCTCCAGTCCAGAGCATCTCTTTTCTCGGTATGGAATTATACTCGGTCTCAATGTCAGCACGTCTCACCAACGAGTGTGCGCAGTCATTGTTGAGGTGCCTCGCCGCTTTCAGGCCAGGCACCTCAACACTGTTGTCATGACTTTTCTGTCACGACAATGCATGCCTGGCGGAGAGTGGAGGCTTCCCCCCCAGTCGGTCCAGCTGATCTGGGAACGGTTCGGCAAGGCCCAGGTAGACCTGTTTGCCTCCCGAGAGACCTCCCACTGCCCGATCTAGTACACATGCTCAGAGGCTCCCCTCGGGGCAGACGCACTGGCAAACAGCTGGCCGGCAGGGCTGCGCAAGTACGCATTTCCCCCAGTGAGCCTTCTTGCACAGGTGCTGTGCAAGGTCAGGGAGGACGAGGAACAATTCACCTTGTGGCTCCTTATTGGTCCACCCGGGCCTGGTTCTCGGACCTCGTACTCCTCGCAACAGACCCTCCCTGGCGAATTCCCCTGAGGAAGGCCCTTCTTTCTCAGGGATGGGGCACGCTCTGGCAAAGACCTGTGGAAGCTCCACGTCTGGCCGCTGGATGGGACGCAGAAGATCTAGCTGGTCTACAACCCACAGTCGTAGCCACGATCAACCAAGCCAGAGCCCCTTCTACCAGGCAACTCTATGCCCTGAAATGGCGTCTGTTCGTAAATTGGTGTTCTTCCCGGGCAGAAGACCCACAGAGGTGCGCAGTTAGGTCAGTGCTCCTGTTCCAACAGGAGAGGTTGGAGAGGAGGCTGTCCCCTTCCACCTTGAAGGTGTATGTTGCCGCTATCGCAGCTCACCACGACCCAGTAGATGGCAAGTCTCTGGGTAGGCATGACTTAATTATTAGGTTCCTAAGAGGCGCCCAGAGGTTAAATCCCTCCCGGCCAGACCTGTTCCCTCCCTGGGATCTCTCGGTGGTCCTCGCCGGTCTTCAGAGATCCCCCTTCGAGCCACTAGAATCAGCTGGACTCAGGGCCCTCTCCCTAAAGACGGCCCTGCTGATCACGCTCACCTCCATCAAGAGGGTCAGGGACCTGCAAGCGTTCTCTGTTAACGACACTTGCCTGCAGTTCGGTCCGGCACACACTCATGTGATCCTGAGACCCCGACTGGGCTATATGCCCAAGGTTCCTACCACGCCCTTCAGAGACCAGGTAGTGAACCTGCAAGCACTGCCCCGGGAGGAGGCAGACCCAGCCCCCTCACTGTTGTGTCCGGTACATGCCTTGCTTGCCTACCTGGACCGCACTCAGAGCTTTAGGTGCTCTGAGCAGCTCTTTGTCTGCTTTGGGGGACAGCGGAAAGGGAACGCTGTCTCCAAACAGAGGCTTTCCCACTGGGTGGTGGATGCCATCCTGCTGGCCTATCACACCCAGGCAGTGCCACCCCCCCTACGGGTTAGAGCACACTCTACAAGGAGTACGGCATCCTCGTGGGCACAGGCTAGGGTTGCCTCCGTAGCAGACATTTGTAGGGCAGCAGGTTGGGCAACACCTAACACCTTTGCGAGATTTTACAATCTCAGGGTTGAGTCAGTCTCGTACCTTGTTTTCTCAGGTCCGAGCCGGTAGAACTCGGTACACGCCGACGGTCTGACCGGGTGAATCGCTTGTGTCCAGCGCCCTTTCCCTCAGCCGAGGTAAAACAGTGCGCCTTCTTTCCCAGGACATCCCACCCACACGGGTCCCTGGTCGATTCCTCCCTAGCCCTTTTGGGTCCGAAGTTCAGCCTCCGCAGGGTCTTTTCCACCTGAAAGAATAGGAACCCAGTAAGACCCCTTCCCATGATGCAGTAAGGGCCCCGCCTACTCTTGCTCTTGCAAGCGTCGCCTTGTTCCCCTCTAGGGTAACCAAAAGGATTCTGATGACTTTTGGGGGGCATTGGGGAAGGGTACGTGCAGTTTGAAACACAGTTAGTCGCTTGTGCACGTGAAATACCTGCCCGCTCCTGTGTCAGCAGTACACGTACACGGCTCAGCGCATGGCGTGATTTAAAGTGGACCCCTTGTGTCGCTTCTTCGACACGACGTCGAAGTGAGCGACAGATGGGGAACGTCTCAGTTACATATGTAACCTCTGTTCCCTGATGGAGGGAACGAGACGTTGTGTCCTCCCGTCCACGTCGCTGAGCCGAGCTGCTGAGGTGGCCGGACACTCCCGGCTCCTCAGAAAATCCTGAATGAATGTGTAGTATTTCCTCGCCTATATACCCGTATGTCTGGGGGCAGGGTATGCAAATACTGTTCGCCAACTTCTCATTGGCCTTTTTTCATAGATCAGAGGCATATTCTGAGCTCGAGAGAGACCCCTTGTGTAGCTTCTTCGACACGACATCTCATTCCCTCCATCAGGGAACGGAGGTTACATACGTAACCGAGAAGTTTGATTCTTGTATGAAACAATGATTTAATGCTCAGCAATAACCATTTTGTACATTTTGGTAAAAATTTTAGCCATGTAAATGGCAGTTTTATTTATGAAAAGTTAAATTGATTGGAAAAAAATTATCAACAACTTAACAGTTTCTTTGTTTTTCTTTTTGTCACAGATATCCTTTGCACTTGTCAAACAACTCAATGGGCTCAGAGTGCTTGGGAAACAAAACTAAATATATAAACAAATAAATAAATAAATCAAATCCCTAATGAGAAGAGGGAATCAGGCAGTAGGGAGACAGAATAATAATGTGTCATTTACAAATGATGAAACAGTAAAGACGGTTGTGTGGGGGTAGAAATTGGCTTGTTTCGCCCCAGGAATCTGGCAACTTTGTCGAGCAAGAGTCTTCTCCTAACTTTGGCTCTGTAAAAAAATCCCCATCAAAACAAGTTTGTATCACATTGCAGTTAACCTTCTGTCTTGTGTTTGTGTTGTGCTAATTTGGTCATCACTTGGCTCAGCATGGTGCCATTGTGCTAATTGCATCAGTTGGGTTTATAGGAAGAATAATGGAAGTGTACCTGAAATGCTCCTGAGGCAGGCCTCAGGGCTCGCTGTCTTGTATTTCCATGATTGAGGGTGTGTCACATTGGCTATTTGTCTCTGTCACAATTCAAAACCAGATGGAATGCTGTTGAAAATGTAATAATTGTGATTTATTGTTAAAATAATAAAAATAATTTAATCAAATGTGCAAGATAGACAGTAGATCTAGTTTTCAGTTCCAATGGTTTGCTGTGTAACCATAAATCCCATTTGTAGTTCAGCAGTACAAATCATTGCATCATAATCACATCTCTTCCATCTTCAGAATATTCACATTTCTGCAACAAAAATCTTAATGACTTCTCAGCAGAAGTTGTTTATAGTCTCAGTTAAGCAAAGTAATTCTATTGGAAAACAGATATTTAAAATAATTCTGAGAAAATCCCATATTCATTGTCGCATTCTAATACATCCTTTCATATGTTAAAATATGATAAATTTTTGATGAGTGTTTTATGAAAAGAAGTCATTCTTTCTTTTGAAATGCATCTGGTAATCCTATCACATAAAGGCTGAGTGGAATGTTTCCAATAATTAAACTTTTGGAGCATGACCATTCAGTCTATAACTGTACTGCATTTTTTGTCTGTGGTGTACCGGGAGTAATAAAGAATGATGAAACAATTAAAAGCGCAGGTTTGAAGTGCTTTATCAGCTCCACTCGGTTGGATTTCCATGGGGGTGTGCTCTTCCTCTTTTGCATAATTTTAACAGTAGGATTGTGATTACTGAATGCACTTTTATTTTTTTACTACAATACTAAAAGTGAAATAAAAAAAATGGGTTATTTATAACACATCATAAACATGACATAAGAAAATGTGCCAGAACCCTCACATTAATATGAATGTCAATGCAGCTTTTCCAGGGGCCTGTTTTACAAGTTAATTGAAAAAGAGATGCTATAGATCATCTGCCTTTGAATTATATGGACATTAATTGTATACTGGAGTAAAATATCCGAGTAAGAGAAGGATGGCATATGTAAGGAATAATTGACAATGGATCATTGAATTGTTGAAAAATGATGCACACCTGAGGTGGTAATGTGGTCATGAGGCACAGCAGTGTGAATTATTTGTAAGCAATTTAATGGGCTGGAGTCAAATATTCTGCTTATACCACAGTTACCACACCTTAAGACATCATTCATGGTTTTATCTCAAGACATTTTCTGGTTTTCGTCCCTAAAATGCTTTTATGAGGGGAACTACATTCTTCCGCCACAGATTCAGCATCTTGCTTTAATACAGTCTGAGCCTGCGTTAGTTATTCGAAAATGGAAGCAATGGTATGTGTGTGTGTGAGCGTAAGTGTGTGAGCATAAGCATGTGTGTGTGTGTGTGTGTGTGTGTGTGTGTGTGTGTGTGTGTGTGTGTGTGTGTGTGTCAAGCTTTCAACAGACTTGTGGTATAAGTAAAATTATTTGTCTTTATTTCCCCCCTTTTGATTCTCTATTCGGTCACACTTTATATTAGGCGGCCTTAACTACTAGGTATTAAATACATACAATACTATGTATTTACTATGTCTACATGTTGTTCTACAAATATATATACACATTTTCTGCTACAGGTATGGGTAGGTTTAGGAGTAAGGGTAGGGGTAGGGTTAGGATAAGGTTTTGGGGTAAGGGTTGGGTTAGGTTCGGATTAAGGGTAAAGTTAACAGTGTAACTACAAATGTAATTAAATGCAGGTACTTTCAATGTAACTACAATGCAACAACATGTATGTACATAAGTATATTGTATCAAATGGTCAAGTACAAAGCAGTTAAGGCCACCTAATATAAAGTGAGTCCCTCTATTTTTCAGTGCACTCATCTCACCATTAATCAGAGCAGTTTGGTGTTTTTCATGTCTTGATTAGCCTCAAACTACATACAGTAGATATAAAAGCCATTTTGTGTAATGCTAATATTGCTGTTGTCATGATGGATCTGATAGGGGATTTGGTGAAATCCTCAGACTAATAGGAGACATTTTCTCTCATAAGGATTGTTATCACTGGATGGCCCGTTATATATTGTGAACACTTTTTGGGCTCATTTGTCATCAACAGAATTGTTTGTGATGTATATTCGGCACTGATTCTCATGTAGGAAATGAGCCGTGGAGAGAGAAGTCCATAAAATATACTCATTATTGTTGTTGTAGTCATTAAATGCTGCAGGAAGATGAATGGCAGTGACACTCAAACTCTAGCTCTTCAGAGGGGAAATTGTTTTATCTCTATCATGAATTCATAATCATCTGTAAGAACTCTGCAATCTGGAGGTGTTTGCAAAACCCACTTAGCAAGTGATGCATTTTCCCTGGGTGTTATAGATTTAAGACATAATCATATGGAAATAAAAGAGTAGCAGATGAGTAATTTAATTTCGTCTTTTTTCTGATGAAAACTTAAGGGAAGGTATGGAAAGAGTGGGTATAAACTGTGACAGTTTACAGCGCTCATCATCTGAGCAAATGGCCCACACCTACAGTATCACAATTAGCTGTCTCACTTTATCTTCAAAAGTGCTGCAACAATCATGTGACCCTCTGACAGAGATGGCTGCTTGAGTCTTGAGCTCCCCTACTCGGCGTCGATTAATCATCCGTTTAAGTTTAAGCTTCGGCACTATCGCAGCATATTTGCTCTTCTGGATTTGTTAACAGTGAGTGATGGCTAAACGTCAACTTTTACCAACCTCTCCGGAGAAAAAACGGCTGAAAGATCCTGATAACGACACGCTGCGTGTCATGGTTGCTAACGAGTTGAAATTACAGTTTGGCGTCGTCCGAGAAATATTTAAGGAGGAATTTCAACCGATTGCAGAAAGAATTGGCTCCCTGGAGGAAGAGATGAGAATAATTAGCAACAACTTTGATAATATGCAGACGGCAGTTCGGAAAGTTAAACAAGATTCGGCTGCAGTTAAGCTGGCCGTAGATATGCTTCAAGACAAGATGGCGAGACTGGAAGACAAGAGTCGTCAATGCAATATTCGCCTCGTTGGTCTTAAAGAAGGGGAAGAGGGCAGCGACGCTGTGGGCTTCATGCAAACTCAATTATCCCTGTGGATCCCCTCTCTTAATAATAGACCGATAGAGATAGAGAGGGCACATCGCATTTATGCCGGGGACAGCAACAGAAAGGGGCCGCGAACATTGATCTTCAAACTGCTACGCTTTCAGGACAGAAACGCGATCCTCAAAGGAGCCCGATCTGCGGGTCAAATTCTCCACAAGAACAGTTCGCTTCTCTTCTTCCCTGATTACAGTAACCAAACCGCCATGAAAAGACGCGAGATGAATCAATCCAGGAAAAAACTCACGCAACTTGGGATAACATCCTTCATGATCTATCCCTCTACGATCAAAGTGATGCATCGCGGTTCTACCTCTCTTCTCGAAACGCCGGCCGAAGTGGAATCTTATGCTGCCCAGCAACAGGCACTCGCTATGCCTCTGCCCGTATCTGATGACACGCCAGCGGGAATGTTAACGGACACCAGCCCGTAATCTCTAGGAACGGATTTAAAGACCAACACTGCGATTGTGCCGAGCACTACATTGGTGAACTGTGTTGCCGAGTCGGCCTTTGGACTCAAGTGATCGACTGTAATGTTGGCCACGTATTCAGAAGAGGTTGATGTTTTGGCAGGCAGGAGAGTTCGTTCCAACTCTCCGCTTACTGCCCTCTCATTCGGTTCCTGTTGTTGTTCCTTTAAAATTTCAGATGCCATGAATTATCCATGTAAGTCCACAACTGATTGTTTTATATTCAATGGGAGGTACTTTATTATGACAGATTTATGGCTCTTAATGTAGTATCTTGGAATGTCAATGGTTTAAATGGTGCCATTAAGAGAACTAAATGCTTGGATTATTTAAGAACTAAGCGAGCATCTGTTGTATTAATACAGGAGTCTCATTTGAAAGCCTGTGACGTACATTGTTTTCAGAATAGGCACTATAAATTAGTTTCTTTTTCTTCATCTGCTAAGAAAACGAAGGGGGTTCTGATATTGGTAGCTCGACGCCTTCCCTTTTCCATACATTGTTCTAAGAGTGATGCAGACGGTCGCATTACTTGTATACTTGGTACATGGTCCAATATTAAATGTGCTTTTGTTTCAGTTTATGCCCCTAATGAACATGATAGTGCGTTTTATCAACAGCTTGTTCGTATGATACTAAGTTTTAGTGACTATTACCTTGTGATAGGCGGTGACTTCAATGCTGTGCATAATCCCTTACTTGACAGGTCTCAAATATCCCACTCTGATTTAACCTCTTCAAAGTTGTTCAATGATTTTATAAAACAGGTCAATGTGTGCGACATATGGCGATTAAGGAATGATAGCGCTAAAGACTATACATTTTATTCAGCTCGCCACAAATCCTATTCGCGCATTGATTATCTGCTCGTATCACCTGCTTACATTCCATTTATTGATAACGCAGATATATTACCCCTTCTTCTTTCAGACCATTCCCCAGTAACTTTTTGTCTCCTCCAATTTTCCGCTCCCTCTGGGCATAAACGTTGGAGATTTAACACATCCTTACTCCACGACCAAACATTTCTATCACAACTGCGTACCTCCTTAGTAGAGTTTATTGACTTGAACAGTGGTTCCTCAAATAACCCACAATCCTTATGGGAGGTAACAAAATGCTTTATCAGAGGGAAATGCATTTCTTTCTCTTCTTTTCGTCAGAAATCTAGAAATAGCCGCATAAATGAGTTGGAGAGACAAATTCAGGCGTTGGAACAGGACCTTAAAAACACCTACTGTCAACGGAAGGAGGAAGAACTATGTGCAATTAAATACAAGCTAAAAGGATTACTTTTGCACAGAGCTGAATTCATTATGCATCGAACAAGGCAATCTTATTATTTCAACGGTGAGAGACCAAGCAAATTATTAGCACTACGAATCAAGCAGATGGAATCTAGAGCAAACATACACGCTATAAAGAATGAAGACACTCTATGCACCCAACCTGAAGATATAAATCAGACATTTAAAACCTATTATGAACAACTATATAGTTCAAATTCTTCAGGTTACCAGCAACATACATCTTTTCTTCAACAGTTTCATCTTCCTAAAATTGATGAACATCATCAGGAGATGTTAAACTGTCCCATGTCACTTGCAGAATTGAAGCTGGCCCTGGACTCCATGCCAAAGAAAAAATCTCCAGGTATTGACGGAATTCCCCCTGAATTAATCTCTGCCATTAGGGATATAGTATCACCACTTATTTTAAACTCGTTTAATTTTGCAATTGAAAATGGAGCCCTACATAGGGACCAAAACACAGCTCTGATAACCCTTTTACTTAAAAAAGGCAAAGATCCTTTAGAATGTGCTAGCTACCGACCTATTAGTCTAATCACCGCTGATGCTAAACTTTTCGCCAAAACTCTAGCTCTTAGACTGAATAAATGCATAGACAGGATCGTTCACTTTGATCAGTCCGGTTTTCTCAAAGGCCGGTTGGCGTCTGATAATATCAGGCAACTATTACACATCATTCATAGATCCAATTCTTATCCGGCCTCCTCCGCAGTCATTACGCTGGACGCGGAGAAGGCCTTTGATAGAAATGAATGGAGCTTTCTTTGGGCGGTCCTTGAACATGTAGGAATCGGACAAGGGTTTATTAAAATGGTTAAAACACTCTACAATAGCTGCTCAGCTCGTGTTCTTACTGGATCCTTAATGTCCCTATCCTTTGCTCTTGGTCGGGGTACTCGCCAGGGCTGTCCATTATCCCCCTTGCTCTTTACCTTATCAGTGGAGCCTTTGGCTCAAGCAGTGCGTCAGTCATCGACTATACAACCCATTATCTGTGTAAATACCTCACACAAAATCTCTCTTTATGCGGACGATATCTTGCTCTATGTTTCCAATATTTCGGAGTCTGTTCCTGAATGTTTAAAGCTTTTTAATATATTTGGTACTCTCTCGGGTTACAAAATTAATTGGACTAAATCAGCATTAATGCCCCTTAATGACGCAGCGAGACAGGAATCCAGTAGCTTACCTCCCCTGATCCCCATAGTTAAACAGTTTACATATTTAGGCGTCACTATATCCTCTCCAATTCATCTTATCCCAAAATCTAATTATCAAACTCTCCTGAATAAGATCAAGGAAGATTTAGATAGGTGGTCCCCCTTATGTTTAGCACTTCATGGAAGAATATCTACTATTAAAATGAATGTTCTACCAAGGGTAAATTTTCTGTTCTCTATGTTACCATTAGCACCACCTGAATATTTTTTCAAAGAACTCAACACTGCTATATCTAGATTTATCTGGACCAAGAAGAAACCCAGAATCCAACTTAAGACGATGCAGCGTAAGAAACTTGATGGAGGACTTTCATTCCCTGATTTTAAGATATATAATTTAGCCTTCCAAACAAGAACAATCCAAACCTGGGTTAATCCTGATTCTCGGGTTCCATGGCGAGATTTAGAAGCGAATATTACCCATCCAGTTCGCCTACAAGATCTACCCTTTTCAGGTGTTTCTAAATGTTCTAAGAAAAATTATGGACCAATCGTTGAGTACTCCCTTGAGATATGGAAAAAGGTTGAGAAAAGTATGGGAGGCCCCTTCTTATATACCAAAATAACACCATTGTGGCACAATACTTGTCTGCGTACCGGTAACAAACCTTTTGTCTTTAAAGCCTGGTCTGATTCCGGTATTCATACCTTGAATGACATTTTCTGTGAAAAAGGCATCAAGTCATTTCAGGAATTAAGATCAGAGTTTTCTTTACCTGGATTTTCTTTTTTTCTATATTTAAGACTGAGGTCAGCTCTGAAAGCCTATGGCGTTCCTTGGAACACTAGCATACTACCACATCCACTGTGGAAGTGGCTGGACCCTAATACTCCCTCTAGTGGCTTAGTTTCTAAGATCTATAATTCAATTATTTTATTGCAATACACTTATATTCCAGCTGTGCACTCTTGGGAAAGGGAAGGTTTAGTTAAGCCTGACTGGGATGTGGTATGGGCTAGATGTTTCACTGCATCTAAGAACCTGGCTCACCAGATGATTCATTATAAGTGTATTAATAGGGCTTATATTACTCCTAGTATATTGTATAAAATGAAGGTTAGATCTGATCCATACTGTCATCTATGCAACACATCTACAGTAGGTTCTTATTTGCACATGTTTTGGGAATGCCCTACGGTGGTTCCTTTTTGGACTTATGTAAGTAATGTTCTTTCGGATATTCTACATTTGGATATACCACAAGACCCTTTGCTATTTCTTCTTTTAGATGACTCCGCTCTCCAGTTGAATGCTCAACAAAAAAGGACCTTATTAGCAGCAAAAACACTGCTGCCAAAAAGACTATTTTAAAGCTATGGATAGAACCATCCATACCTACAACTTTCATTTTCCTATCTTATTTTAGAGACATTGTATTGCTGGAAGGTACCACTGCCAAGATCAACGGCGCAAAGGACAAGACTATTCAAAGCTGGGCAAAAATCGCGGATAATTTGTCAGACAAACTGAGATTTTGACATACTACATTTCCCTCTCTCCCCTTTTCCTCTCCCCTCCGTATTCTACATATCCCTTTTAAGGGTTTTTATTTTTATTTTTATTTATTTTTTATAATTTTTTATTTTTTTTTTTATATGTGGACAGTTTCATGGCATCTGTCTGTATATAGTTCATGTGAACTCAGATATGCTCCTGATGTGGTAAATAAAATAAAAAATTTGATCACAAAAAAAAAAAGTGCTGCAACAAATACTACTAGTTCCCCATTTGTCGCTCACTTCGATGTTGTGTCGAAGAAGTGACACTAGGGGTCTCTCTTGAGAGCATTATGCGTCTCTGAACTTTGAGAAAAGGCCAATGTGAAATTGGCAGACAGAATTTGCATGTTCCGCCCCCGGACATAAGGGTATAAAGGGAAGGAAATGCGTCTGTTCATTCTGAAATTTATTCGGAGCCAACCGGTTGTGTGAGCAGTGAGCTGCGAGTCACAGTCTGTTTCCTCTCATCTCTAAGAGTGTGTACTGTTGGATCTATGGTGCATATCAGCAGCTTCTTCCTTCTCTGCACGGCAGTGCAGCTTTGCCCCTGGGCGCTTCGACAGCGCTATTAAAATATTTTTTTTTCCTAAAAGAGTGTTTTACTCTAAAAGAGCAACACACAGCGGCGTTGAACGTCCTTTTCAGGACACAGCTTTATTAAGATGCCTTTCTGCCCCTGTGTAGTTCCTGGATGCGGTCGAGTTCTCTCCCCTCGTGACAGTCACAGGCGCTCCCTCGTGTGTCTGGGCCATAATCACACCGAGGGTATCCTCCTGCTGCTTCCAAGAAACGTGCAGCTCCGCCTCAGCCTGGGCCCAGCTCTCAGCCCCAGCATCGAGCGCCCCACAGGAAGCGCACGCCCCCCATCTCACAAACCTGAGACGGACCACCCAGAAACCAAGAGATTTGCTCTGGAGCTGGTAAGCAGACCACTCTGTCCCCCAGTGGAGGGTCGGGAGGAGAATCTTCAGTTAAGTTTATTTACTTTGCTGCACCCTCTTCTGGCTGCGGTACCCACATTCTCAATAAAAGAGCAATTTCCTCTGTCTCTGGGTCACCTGGCCCGCAAATATCGTTCTCACGGCACGCAGGTGCCACACCTCAACAGTCCCGGCACATTGGCCCACCTTGATGCAGTACACGGCAAGTCTTTGGGTAAGTACGACTTAGTTGAATTGAATCCCTCCCGGCCAAGCCTGTTCCCCTCCTGGGATCTCTCAGTGGTCCTCTTGGGCCTTCAGAGACCCCCCTTCGAGCCACTAGAATCAGTCGAACTCAAGGCCCTCTCGCTGAAGACGGCCATCCTGATCGCGCTCGCCTCCATCAAGAGGGTCGGGGACCTGCAAGCGTTCTCTGTCATCAATGCCTGGAGTTCAGTCCGGCAGACACTCATGTGATCCTAAGACCACGACCGGGCTACGTGCCCAAGGTTCCTACGACTCCCTTCAGAGAGTCTGCCCTGGGAGGAGGCAGACCCAGCCCCTTCGTTGCTGTGTCCGATACGTGCTTTGCATATCTATTTGGACAGCATGCAGAGTTTTAGACGTTCTGAGCAGCTCTTTGTCTGCTTTGTTGGACAGCGGAAAGGGAACGCTGTTTCCAAACAAAGGCTTTCCCACTGGGTGGTTGACGCCATAGCATTGGCCTATCACATCCAGGCCGTGCCCGCCCACTTGCGGGTTCGAGCACACTCGACGAGAAGTGTGGCATCCTCGTGGGCACTGGCCAAAGGCACCTCCCTAGCAGACATATGCAGAGCAGCGGTTTGGGCAACACCCAATACCTTTACGAGATTTTACAATCTCAGGGTTGAGTCGGTTTCATCCCATGTTTTCTCAGGGCCGAGCCAGTAGAACTCGGTAACGCGGTAACAACTGACCGGTATACCGCTTATACCTAGCGCCCTTTCCCTGCATTTACATGGGAAATACATCTGATTAAACAGGGAATTGTGGGATTGGTGAGAAGGTCGGCATTTCTAAAAAGGAGAACCCTATGTCTTTGCAGATATTCCTCAAAAGCACCTGTTTGATGTTGCTTTCTCTCTTACAGTTTCTCCATCCACAAAATCCAAATGTCCATATGATTGCACCACTAGATACAAAATGTCTGGATGGGCTGGTAAAATGTTGTATCTTTTATTTTGGCTGTCTGTAATTTTTCCTACTTTATAATTTTTTGTCCTAGATAAATCCAGTAAATAGAATCTTTATTATGGGTAATTCAGTATTCACAGGAGTATTACAATTATACAGCAACAGCAAATGCAAAGAAGAGTTTGAGTGAAAAGTGATTATCAGTGGGGAAAGGTAAAGCACTGATTGTAATAGTAATTATGCACATATGACTCTTTGCCTTCACAAGCTCATAGATTATCACATGAGGAACCTCACATACATACCTAAATGAAGTTCTAAAGGTAATTTTGGGAGGAACTTCATATAGGTTCATATAGGCCTTCCAATATTTTCCTAAGGATAAATAAGCAGCCACCTCCCTCACACCATTGATGATTCTTCCAGCATCCCCCCATCTCCAACATTATAATATCTATACCCATTTTAATTTCAACATTGACTATTTCTTGCTTAATTCAGTCCAGGAGGGGACATCAGAGCTCAAGCCTAGTCCTGCTCTTGAGCCCCTCCGTATTGGACAGCATGCCAAATCTGTTTAGCTTAATGTGCTACAGGGATGTATGAGCCTGTGAACTCATGAAACAAGTAGTTTGTCTTGTTTTGAGATATTAATCCTTGTGAGTAAAAAAAAGAAGAAAAAAAAGGAAAAATGAAAACAGTAGGGAGACAAATATGGCAGTCATCTCATGCAATGATTGAAATTTCTTGAGCAGTTCTAATCCAGTTACACATTAAGCCTTTGCTGGATAAACATCTGAGGTGGATTAATACACAAGTTGGTGCCCAGGGAGTCAATTGTGAAGCCAGTTTAGTAATGACATGTTTCATTGCCATGACGGTCTGGCACAAGTAAAGACAGTCTGTCCCCATCGTTGCAGTGTGAGGCGATTCTCAAACCGAAACACATAGTTGTCATGCTAAAACAATGGTCAGCCCTAAACCCTCATGCAGACTGGGATTAAACAAATAGAAGTGGAATATGAGTTATTGCAAAATGTATATGGTCAATGCCATGAAATATTATATGTAGAACATATTTAATTACCAACACATTCAATGAAGTTGATGTAGATAAGAGGGGAAAACTGGGTACATTTGTGAATCCACCTCTTGGATCAATTTAAATCAGGGTTTGTTCTCACTGCACATCTTGCATGTTTTCATCACACTAAATCCACAAAACATTTTGTGCCGTGATGAAACATTTCACTGAAGACTTCCCAGCATTTGACCACTGATAATGTTTGTTGTTAAGTAGAATAATTATAGCTCTTAGATTCTCAGAAAGTATCACACACACACACACATGCGTACACATCTCACCAACACAAAAGTGCAAGTGGTAATTTCCGTGTCTGTGAGGGGGAATGAAAGTGGTACTACAGTTGGCCTTCACTTATCATGTCCTTTGGCTTTGATGCCATTGGGCATAAGAAGATGCCCAGTCTGGTTGGTCTTGAGTAAACAATGTCTACTGTGAACATCTCTATATGGTGGCTCGCAGGGGCTGTTCACTCTTTTTTACCCCCCTGCATATTAAAATGCAAATCAAAATTAAGTTGTAAAATAAAAACAGGCTGATAATAAATTGATAAAAGGTAAGTTTTAAAGAAATTTTATTTTAAGTTAAAACTTTATGAAATTAAAAATACTGAATAAAGTTGATTTCCTGATAGGATGTCTAGTTTTAAATAACTCCACTTTTGAGAATTAATTTAATTGACCTAGTTTAAAAGAACACATTTGAAATGCCCAAACTAGAATTAGGTTAATAATTGGCATAATTAGATAGCTTATTGGCTACTTAAAATGATATCCTTGATTATTTATCAAACGTCATTTCACTGATCATTTTTTAGCCCTGAAATTGTATATCAGATCATGACTTTAGGGTAGTTATAGCCTCCTTTCAACCCCTACACAACTGTTGCAGATGTGTAGATTGTAGAACAGTGTAGAAAGATACGGTAGATTAGATCTGTCACATCAGTATGCATAGTATGCCTACTTATTAAGAGTTTGAAGGATATATGTTTTAATTAGCCATACCTCTAGCGATTAAGACTTGGGAGACAATTATATTAACTAAAATGTTAATTAAAGCCACACAAAGAAAAAAAAACTTAATTGTTTTCACTCCACTATTCCTCTGTGAGTCCAGAAATAATTCTCTGAAGCCTTTACCCAATCTAGCATACGCTGACCTAAATATGCTAACTCCCACATCACTATGGCTGCTGTCACACCGCAGCACTACCTGTTCTGATGGGGACACAATGAATGTCAGGACATTTCACACTGAGGAACTGGAACAAAGCTACAGAAATAACTGTTTAGCAGTTATAGAAGATAATTTGGTTAGTGCAGTTAAAAAGGAAGAATGTTATAATATATCAGGCTATTTTATAAAATACAAAATAGTCTTCATGTTAAACTACACAGTAGCAATGTGATGATCAGACATACCTGTACTGTATGGTTTCCCGTGCCAAAAATGACTGCGGTGGTACCAGGTGGTACAGTAAAGGCGGTCGAACGCCGGACGAAAAGCGCCACGCTGCATCGCTGCGTCACTGCTAGGACACGGCACAATTATCAAACGTGGGGCACATCCATGCCGTTCATGTTGCAGACAGTACACACAACAGTTACCAGGGTTTTTCCCTTGTTCAAGAATGAAGAAAACTAAAGTAATTTATCTATGTCCTTTGATAAGGATTTAGGTTGAATTTAATTGAAAATATGCAAGTTGGCATGGCAGAAATTTGAGGAGCCTCCAGAATCGTAGCTGGGTTCTGCTGACAGCTTGTGAGTTGCGGCAATTGTGTGCATACCTTCATTGAAAGCAGTTGTTTCGAATTTTAGAATATGCCATGTCGTCCACCAGACTTGTCCGATGCGCGACCCCCTTAAGGGTATCAAATTGTAATCTATTAAAGGGTTACTTCAGGATTTAGCATTAAGCTTTGTATCAGTAGAAAACCAGTAGTATTTTCGAATTACCGAGCTCTCCCCCCCTCATATCCCCCTGAGACGAGAGATTTATTTATTTTTAGTCTGGAAAAAATCCTCCGATGACGCAAAAATCGTCATTTTGCATCATCGGCGGATTTTTGGGCCAGAGGCTTAAAACTACAGCCAGTATTCCGCATGTTTTCACCATGCCCATATGGGGCGGGATCTCACTCACAGAATGTGAAGATAGTGTCAGCCATCTTTCTGTAGAAGCTAAGAAAACAGGCTCTTGCTCTGTGTAGAAAGTTTGTATACAAGTAGGCTAATCACAATGGCGGAAGGTAGTTTTGAAGTTGAAATGGCAGAAGGGGATTTCGAAGATCTGTTGCGAGAATCTGATGCTCGCGGCTACCTGTACGAGCCGCAGTACAGCGATGGTAGATTTTTTTCATTTGTTTTGACTATAAAAATTCTGCCAGTACATTAAGAAAAAATACACATTGTGGCAGGGTGGAGGGAGGGGCCGGGTCGTGATGATACACAGATTTACGTTTACCATATTGTTTATGTGCCCCTGTCTTGAGAGAATTAATAATAAACTTCAAACAAAGGGCACAAACACACACGACGGACATGTCCGTAAATGATCTCTCTCTCCTCGCACCACCGTCTGCCATCACAACCCGGCCCCGCCCCCCACCCTGCCACACACATGTTAAAAATACATTCTCTGAAATGAGTGTTGTTTCTAAAACAAGATTAATCAAATTGCTTTTTTTTTTTTAAGGATTTTTTTTATATTTTTACAGGAAAACAATACAAAATTGAACATCAAGAATATTATTTTTTTGCCTTAATATAAAAGGTCTTACTGGAAAAAAAGAAATAATGATCCAACGTGAATTTTCTTTAAAAACAAAATGATCGTGCCTGGTAATATGTGCATGTAAAATGGCTAGAAAGAACATTTTAGCTTAGCTTAACTTTTGTGTGCATTTTTTGGAATTTATAAATTACATATTTTGAGGTGGTGTTATTATATCAGTAAAAAAAAATCTGCTACTGAGTTTCTATCTTCACCATGCTTTGAAGTAAATATTGATGCCATGTGACTGTCCCAGGTGGTCTGTATGCATTTTGTGAAGAACAGCAAAAAGTGTGCAATATTGCTGGAGCACAAGGATGCATTTATCCCTGCACCCCTGTGGGTGAGGGACACAGAGCAGAAAAGCAATATGGCCCTGAAGCTTTGCAAGGATCCTGCTGTGAAATATGAAAGCTTAGCTATTGCTAGTTTCCTTTGACACACCATAAATCATCAAACAATTCTTTTTTGCCATCCTGGAGCTTCCAGGGAGGAGGAGCAAATATTGTGTAAGCATTTGACAAATTATTTATTCAAAAAGTAATCACTAACACAATACTAGAAATCTCTTGTTTTGATTTCTACTCAAGGTCAAAAGCTAGATGTTTCCACTTCATCCATTTCTCTGACTCTTCACAAACATCTGAGGCTACTGCATTTGCTTTAGTAGCCTCTTAATACTGCAGGCTTAATAACAATCAAACAACAGAATTCTGCTTGCATTTCTAATTTTAATCATTAAAATTAGAAATTATAATAACAATAATGATAATCTTTATAATATCATTAATTTTATTATTATTATTAGGATTATTATTTGTATTGCTCTCATAAAACAAAACAAAACACAGCTAAGAAGTAAAGATGATACAGTACCGATATACAGTACAGTACATTTATTTCACTCTATTTATTGCAGACTAATACATAACAATCTGAGGCCACTTTGAACTTTATTATATATATATATATATTTATATATATATATACCTTTATAATAATAATAATAATATATATATATATATATATATATATATATATATATATATATTCTTATTATTATTTTTTTAAGTAATGTATAATTATTTATTTAGTTTCATTTTATAATTTTTATATATTATATTTTTATTCTGTGCGTTAAACACATTTCGCCTCTCAAACTCATGTCTGGAGTTCATAATTCCACCAGCTCCTACTTACAAAATATGGTTTAAACTTCATACATACACAAGTCTGAGGAAGACTTTCAAATTGCTTTTCTCCACTCAGTGCTCTGTAGCTTTTCCCACTCTATATGCTTTTCTGTGTACTGTATAGTGAAATAGATTTCCTACTTAAAAATATAAATTAAAATGATTTGATATCACAAGAAAAAGGCACCACCGACAGCAGTAAAAGGCAAAAAAAGAGAGCATCAAAAACTAGCAGGGGTGCAATAACATGCAGTATTTTGACAAAATTGCATCAGATGCTGGAAATGTCCCGCCCCTTACTGAAATGGAAAATATTATTGGTTAGAAAATATCCAATCATGTCTGAAATTAACATTCTTATTGGTGGATCAGCTTAGTCGTTCTGTCTGTCTTGCCAGTGCCATCAGCTGCACTTCCACAGCTCTGTGCATGCTTTTAAAAATGCATATATACTGTGTATATGTAGACAACTCACTCAATGGTGCTTCGGCATCGCTTTAGTAGATTGAAAATGTTCCGGGTCAAAATACTAGTTGTTCTGGCGGCCATACGTATCATCACTTATTTCAGGTGGGCATATGCAAAATCCTAAGAAAGATAGGTGGGCATACGGCGTATGCCCTAGACTACACTACTGGAATTACAATTTGGGCATTTGACAAATGCAAATAAGCATTTTTTTTTTTTACATCAAGATTTTGCTTAAAATGCTTACTATAGATCTATATATGTTTAAAGGAGTGTTCTATATGTTTATGTTTTACACCACTTTGAATCAGCTTTTAGTTTTCACTAGTTTGTTTCAATAGTCCTGCAGTGTGGCAATATGTACAATATATATTTAAGCAATATCACTCAAGCAAGAGTGCTATTTGGCCCTAAATCAGCACTGCTGCGATTACCTACGGCACTCAGCCTGTGGCCTGAATCACAGCAGTGCTGATATAGGGCCATATAGCACGATTGAGAGTGTGATATTGCTTATATACAGAATCAGCGTTTTTGCCAGGTATGCTTACACATTCAAGGAATTTGTCTTGATGACAGGATCTTCCAGTGCACAACAATACAATACAGCAACAAGACAATAATAAGAAAAATTAAATAAATCTGCCTGTCCATCAGAAAGCTAGTAATCCACTGACAGATAGACATAGAGAGTTGTTGTAATTTAGTCTGGAGAATAGCTGGGATGACGGTGTTACAGCATTCAATGAACAAGAACATTTTTAAAAATTAGGAAAACTGAGTACTGTCACAAAAAACGCATTTGTGCATGGAACTACTTTCTTACTCAACAGATCAGAATCTCCCTCTTGCTAGTTCAAACCAAATGAGGCATCCAAGCCTTTGTTAGTAATTAAAAAATGTAACTTTAGAAATATTATCACGGCTTGGGCTGTTTCTAAAAAGTTATTGGAGAAACAAGGATGTGTGTGTGTGTGTGTGTGTGTGTGTGTGTGTGAGAGAGAGAGAGAGAGATGATGATGCTGTAGTTTGTTAGTCAGCTTTCTGAAGACAATTTTGGTTAAATGCATCCTATTTTCTCAGTGGAAAAATAGCCATCCAAGCTGAGTTTTTCCTCCTTATTTCGTGATAGCTGGTGGGCAAGAGTCTTTCGCTATAAAACCGCAATCTCCTCCACCATTTTGTCCTCTCCAATGTGGAAAGACGTTAAGAGGTAAGCGCCTTGAATTTGTTTAATTAATCAGTCTGTTGTGTCTCTCAGCTGTGATGATCCTTAAAGCTGTACTTGTTAGTTTAAAGCCGTTTAAAACTATGTCCTAGCTTTAGTAGTTTAGTAGTAATACGAGCAATCAGGAAAGTGCTATTGAATATAAACACTGAGTGATGCTGACTCACTTCAAGTCACCAACTTGCTCATATTACACACAAAAATGGTCTTTTGCCTCCACCTGCTGGCTAAAATATGTAATGTCTCAAAATGAAATGTAAAGAGTCAGATGGCTATTAACACATATGCACTGGTCTTACACTTTAGTTTAGAACAACACGAACACAAGCGAGTTATACAGACAGTGATGCGTCCAGGTGCTGATGGTTTGAGACCATCAGTACTCATGGAACTGCTCTCGTCCAATCAGATTTTAGGACCGGAACTAACTGTTATAAGTACATAATCTATCAGTCAAAATTATTGAAACACTTGACTGAAATGTCTCATGATCTTAAAAATCTTTTGATCTGAAGTTATACATTTATAAACAAAGGACTGTGAGTGTTAATCGATAATCGATAGCTTTGTATCTACTATATACAAAGGCAGCTCATTTTAAATTGTCCTGTGTTGTGACAGTTTCCTGCTTGTAATGTGAAATAATACCCCATCTAAAACTTCTTTAAACAATATTTTTCAAATTGTATTGTAATGATTGTATTGTAATGACCTCATATTAATTGAAAGACAATAGAATATTTAGGCAGACTGCATGGCATATTTTAGTTTTTTTATTATTTATTTATTTATTTATTTATTTTGTACAGATATGCCATGTAGTCTGTCTGAATATTAATCAGTAATACGTAATCAGCCGTGTTGTTGAAAAGCAGCAGTGGGATTCTGGGGATTGCAGGAGAATAGTGATAGACATGCATCTGTGGCGCAATGCTTGGAAATCACTAAATGGCTAAAAAGAGGCTGCATCCCCACTGTTAGCACACCTCAGATTACTCTCATTTGTCATCTAGGTTTCTTTAATTTTTTTATTAATTTATTTTTTAATAAAACACGTCTTGCAACATAACATAAACATGAATGAAAAATAAAATAAAAAATAATTTAGATTAAGTTAGGGTGTGTTCCCACTTGGATTTAGATTAAAACAAACTCTGGTTGCTCTGTTAGTGCGGTTCATTTGAACAAGCGTGAATGCTGCCATCTGGACTTCCTGAATAGTGGGTCTCAGTCCGCTTCCAAACGAACTCTGGTGCGGTTCGATTGATATATGAATGCAGCTGTATGTCTAAACGGACCAATAACAGGATGTGAATATACGACCCAAAAATCTTGTGATTTGATAACATAGAAAGAGTGGTAAGAGCGGTGTATGCAAAAAAAAATTTGCAGAGGGAAAACATGGAGCAATGAGGAGTTACATTTTTACAGTATACTGGAAAAAGCACACAAAAATGCTCAAGTGTGCAAAATGTTATAGGCTAAGGGAAAGTGGGTCCAACGAGCACATTTAGCCCAGCAGCCAGTATTGTTTTTGATGTTCGGCAAGTTTCTTTGCAAAAAATACGTCATAAAAGCTGTCCAATCAGGTTGTGACCTTATCTTATGCCTTTTGTTTTTTATCTTTAGGTTCGGTGTTAAAAATGCCAGTGTGAACGCTAAGTGAACCAGGACTAAATGTATAATAATTTTTTTTTTGGTCTATACCAAGAGAACCGTAACTACAAGTGTGAACACACCCTTAAATGGCCATATAATATACAACATGATGGTCAGAAATATACTGGTTTGGTAAGATACACCAAAATAGTATTTTTAAGGGGCATGTTTTGCTTTATGAGAGCGTAGTCATCAGGTTTCTGTGGAGAATAGCTAAAAGCTACAGTACCACAGCGTACACTTCTATCATCAGAGGCTGTCAAATCTCATTCAGTTGGGCTGAAGTTCAGTTTTATGTAACAATTTTTCTTTTCATTCTTTTTTTTCTCTCTTCTTTTAGCAAAGTGCACATTGACATTTCAATGTGTGGCTACCCTGGGAGAGGGAAGAATGCAAGGCTCTCTGGTGGGAGATGGAGAGAGACCCACCACTGGAAAGCACTGAAAACGGTGAAAAGCTCTGCACGTCTCTGCATGACATGAATTGCATTTACACTCACATAGATCAAAGGCCCTGTGTCCTTATTCAACCTTTGTGTTTCTGTCATTACCCGTGATACAATAGTTATGCATAGTACAAACCAATGATATATACACGTTCTTACACATTTATTACTGCCATAAATCAGTTTATAAAAAGAGCATTTATTTAAAAGGTTTTTGCTTCTCAGATTGAAGCACATAATAAAGCAACAGTACAATGTTCATAAAATATAAGTGTGATGCTGTAATTTATTCCTTACATGTTGAAATATTGATATTTGTATGCATACTAAAATAATAACATTAAAATTGTACAAATAGTTACCATAAAATCAACATAAAAATTAGCCATTTCTCACTGCGGCAGGACAGACTGTTATTTTCTCACAAAGGAGAATAACAAAAGCCATTAAAGTAAATGAGAAATGAAGAAAACAGAAAATAGTGATTTCAGCATAATGAAAAAAGGAGAAAGATTTACATAAACCGATAGGTGTAAGATTGATCCTCAAGAGACATATTTTGCACATTGTACTGTACGTATGTTATAAGGACTTTAGCTTGCTTTAGGATATAGCTTTCAAGTTACAAAAAATGCACTGTGTTGTAAGAGTGTCCATTTAGTTAAGGCGATTTTAGAGCTCACAGGTCTTTCTTTGTGATTGTTCTTCGTTGGAACTAGGCCAAAGGGTTTTAATTTTCTTTCTTTTTTTTTGAGATGACAGAAACACAACAGATAGTTATATTTTTGCTGGATCCATTTGCTTCCAGATATTTATAAAAAAATAAAAAATACAAAAAAAAACAAGAGGGCCTGTTTGGACATCATCTCCAAAGACAACACAGAGGTGCTACAGAACGTAAAAGCCTTAATTTGTTTTCTCCAGATTTTTTAATAAGGCAACTGTTTTTTTCCCTCTGTGAGCTCATTCACAGTATCAACTTATCCATGTCTGTCTGTGATCCACATCCATAACCTCAAACGTCCAGGAACCTACAAACATCAAAAGTGATTTGTAATGTTCTTTAGTTTTTAACATTGTCTTATTAATATTTCTTGATTCCTACACACCAAAACATCCCACAAATATGTCTCTTTTATCTATTTTTTAATTTTTTTTTATAAAATTTTATTGTCTACCCTTCTGGCTCCCCTGAAGCACATTGTGATCATATGACCCTCTTAGCATCTAGTATACAGCACGTATACTTGAAACAAACAACCTAAAGTTTACTATAAATTGATAAACTCAAAGAATACTTATAGTAAACTTCACAAATAACACACAGTTAGTGGAGGAGGGCAGGGCAGAGGGAGATGTAAAAGGATTTATTTGAGTGAACGTTAAGAGTTGTCATCTTCAGAGTCTTTGCTGCCGTAAAGATCGGCAAGTTTCTTGAAACGTGGCCCCCAGCTTTGGAGGTAATCATAGTCCAGGTCTGAATCTGTGGTCACTGACTCCAAGGAACTGAGAGAGCCAGCAATAGAGCCTCTGCCTTCATAACCATAGATCTGAATGGAGTCATACGGCGGTGCCGTGGGGTCACTGTCCGCATCGGTAATCCGTGTTTTGATGAAATCGTTCACGTCCACGCTTTTAGCGACAGGCCTCAGACCGGGGTATACAGGATATTGCAGCTCGGGCTTTATGTCCTTCCGGGGCAGGAAGCCGTTGGCACCATCTGGGTTCTGTAAGGTGGCGATGTCAAATGCCTCTGTGTCCTCCTCTCCACCTCCTTCATCATCGTAGGTGATGATGTTTTCTCGAATGTCTTCCTCCTCAAATATGATCAAAGGCTCCTTCTTCTGGCGGCGCAGGGCGACGAACAGTACCACAATCGCTGCAGACATGCAAACAAATATCAGATCAACACTAAAAGCTTGTGGGAAAAAAAAGCATCTATCACGCTGGCTACAATTGATACAATGCTTCTGTCTCATTAGAAAAAGTTTTCTTATTATACAGTAGATGCTGGAAATACTTGACTACAAAGATAAATTGGTCCTGTTACAAGGCTTTAGCATTGCTCTTTATTAAGTTAATTTAACTTGAGACTGCTAATATATTTTGGGTAGTGATGAAGTGCAGCATTGCAGCTCCACAATAAACCATCAGATGCTTAGAAGTTAAGAGTAAATTTGAAATCCCCAAGAAACAGTTCTGAAGATCTGACCAGCTTCTAGGGTTGAGCAAAGTAAATACACGATTGTGCTTCATCTTAACCTCTCTCTAAAGCACCTGTTCTATAAATACTTAAAGCCTCTAAGAGTGTGAGACAGACTTCAGACCATTGTGGAGTGAAATGCTTATATTGATATGCATCAGGTCCAGGGTGTGAAATTAATGGCCTCAACCAGCCACATGTGGGTACATTTTGTTTATATGCACTACTGTGACGGATGACTTGTAAAGATGTCTCAAATACAAACATAATGCAGTGAAATTTAATTTAGTCATTTTTAGATTTATTAAAAACGGCTTGACCAATAAATGCTATGATTATTTCCCATATTTCTTGGAAACAAACTTGTAAACCCATTATTAAGTCTGTTGAATCTCAAGCTCTTAATGTTTTAGCCAAAGTCAAATAGATTGTATCATTGTGGTATTATAGCTATGGATTATTATTATTTTTATTATTTATTTTATTTTTAGTTGGGAAAATCTGATTACATTTGCAGATGTCCTGCTGGTTTTAAAATTCCACCCACATTTAAGGAAGATTCACAAGGGCTGGTACAAGGAGTGATTGCAACATACCATTACAAAAAAAGTAATTTTGTCAATAAGCCTTTGTTTTCAGAGCAACCTATGACTGAACACACTTCCAGCAGACAAAAAAAAAAAAAAAAAAAAAAAAATCATGAAAATTTAAAATCTGTTTGCAGTAAAATCAAAATTGTTAACATGGTATTTAGTGTGATCTATTTTTGATTCATATGCATTGATTTGTATGACTTTTATTATGACTTTGTTTTCCTTTTACACTTTCTTTTAAGATTGTGTATAGTTTGTATTTTGTATTTTGTATCTTTGCATGCCTGTTTAATTTATTATTAATATATAGTGAGTTATTTTATATATTTGAGATGGATAAAAGTGATCTAAGTGACGATAATGTTTTACCCTCATCAGGTCCCCATAAGATAGTTAATGGAATAGTTAACCCATAAATAACATTTCTGTCCTTATTTACCCTAATGTCATTCCAAAACCACAAAACTCTATTCCATGGAACACAAAAGGATTAATTAATAAATTGATTTGTTAAACTCACACAATCTTTTGCCATAAAATTATATTGAATAGTGACTCTAGGCTGTCAAGTTACACCATAAAACCACATCAAACCTCACTGGTTCTTGCACATCTCAAAACCATGACGTCATGAAACAAGAATCAGTGAGGTTTGATGTTGACATAGCCACTGTATTTGATTTTGTTTTAGGATTAGATTTTGATGTTGTTTAGGGAGTTGATCAATAGTTTGATTGAATTTCGAGTGAATATTGACTGTTTATCATACAAAATGATCAATTGTTTCAGAAGACTTGGAAAATAGTACATATTGTCATATACTTCTTTGTAGTAGTGCAAGTCATATCGACTTCTTTTACTGTGGTTTTATGGTGTTTATGGAGTCAGTATTCACTTTCATTATATTGCAAAAAGTGAAAAAAGAAAAGAAAAAAAAAAGAAAAAAAGTTATACAGGTTTGGAACAACATAAGGTTTCATAAGGAGTAAATAATTACATAATTTTTAGTTTTGGATGAAATATCCCTTTAAGCGAACCAAGCCGGCTCTTTCTTATTTATATATGGTAGTACAATTATTACATTTCAGTTTCTTCCTTCATACTGCAGGCGTTATATAAAAAAAATTCACAATGAATTACATCAGGAAAGTAATATGAATCGTTTGGTCCTCTAAAATGTCCAACTCACCCAGTAGAATAACAATACAGGCCAAGATGGCAATCAGGGCGCCGGTGCTAAGCCCTGCCGTAAGGATAAAAGGTTCCACATTACAAGAGAGGATGGTGTCTTTGCTGTCACAGCTGCATACACGGATTTTAAGGGTACTGGTGCTGCTCATGGCGGGTACACCGTTGTCGTTGATCTCGATAGGAAGGTGGTATACATCCTGGGTCATTCTGCTGAAGCCCTTCCGCATCACATATATGCTAGCGGTGCTGTCTGTAGAACCAACAGAGGAACATTAAAGGAATGTTTAACACAATTGAAAAGGAATTACACGAGTTTTTACAGAGCTGTAAATGTGCTAACCGTTGTACAGAATTACAAGAAAGCTCTCCTCTCCCTGGAGTTTAGGTGCCAGAAGAATGACTTGCAGCCAATGGTGAGTCAGTGAGGTGTGAATCATCCAATATAAAATTCATGTTTAATATTGTGAACATTGATAAGCTTTAGGAAGTGTGATCAAAGTTAGAGCAGAGGGAGCAGTATTGGCTTTATTTGTGACTGGGAGGGATGGATCGGTGCCAGCACACTTCCCTGACTCAGTACAAGGTCACGCTCAAGGCTTAAGTGGAGTGAGTTCATTTAAGCACCTGGGGTTTAGTTATTGTCTCTCTCTCTGGCACCACTGTCTTCAACCTTCAGTGGCTCTGTCAGGGAAAAGGCCACTAATGATATGGCTACAGCACTCCTATAGCACGGCACCACAGACAGGTTCAATCAATCTACTGTTAGCCATTATAATTCTATATCATATTCTGTCAGGAATTTACCATAGCTAGTGTAAAGTATCAGTTTGCCACGGTGAACATGAGAGTTCCTCTGGGTCCTTGTTTACTATATTGTGTTGAGGCTTTCTTTGGACACTTTAATTGGGAAATGCTGAACATATAGAACTCTGGCATCTGCCAGGAAGGGAGCATTAATTCATATGATACATTGATTATGCTATTATTCTTTATCGCATAACAGCTTTGAATCCAAGCACACAGAAATAACCAGGCCTGCTGCATTTGCTTTTGCCTTAAGAGATGTTGATTAATCAAATAATTTAAATTGGACTTATTGCTTTTATCACTTCAACTAAGCACAAATAATATTCTATACTCAGTTCAGACAAATATTTAGATTTCATGCAAATACATAATCAGCAGGCATTCATTTAGTCAAACTGATAAGAAGAACAGTGTCAGAGGCTCTGTGCAGAGCTGAGCATAATGGAGCTTTAGATAAACTGATGGGCAAAGCTGTTGAAAACTAGATCCATTTGAAAGGCTTCAGACCCGATAAAGCCAGTCAGTATGAGTCACCTAATCTGTCTCCCTAATATTGGTGGCTTTTGAAATCGCCTGCTAAAAAGTGCTCATCTCTTTTCTCATTAAAGCAGACCAAATGGGAAAGAGAGTGTAATTTATCTCTCCCTTTCACACTTGTAACTTCTCAGTTTACATGCTGTAAAGATCATTTTCATGGGCAATGAAGAGGCGAGAAACCGGCTTGTCAATATAAATAATATTTTAATGAAGAACTTAAAACAAAAGCATAAACAAACACATAGGACAACGGACATGTCCGTGATTAAGCTCTCTCTCTCGAACCGTTGTCACCGGCCGCCTTTATCCCTCGCGCGCCCCATCAGGCCGATTGGGGACCGGGCGTGCAACATTCCAGCCCCGCCCCCCTCCACTCCACACATGTGTTCTTTATATCAACCTAGAGAACAGTCTAAGCAGATCTGTGATTTTAAACATAAACCAATAAAACTTAAATTAATGCATTGTTTCCTCAAGTATTCATGATGACATGTGTGTCTCACAGTCCATAAGGTCACTTTAAAGGTAGCAAAATCTTTGGGCAACTATTCATCTCTTTTGGTCACTTGACATTTTCCTTGCAGTCACCTATTTATGACCGTCCACAAGGGAAAACAATGGGGGTGAATGGCAAAACACCTGAGTAACGAGATATAAAAAAACACCTCAAGAAAAAAATATTCAGGTCTGAAGTTTGCCCAAGATTGCCAAATGTGCATATATTTATATATATCTACAACCCTTCTCCGTACACAGTGAGTCTGATGGGTTTAAAGAGTACATCAACTACTAACAGGGTACATATTTGCATCTTTGTAACCATCTCTAAAATTACAAGTACTTTTGCGTTGTTTTTTGTCTGATTTGGTCACTATTACAAAAAGTCTGTGATTTATCTTTTTTTTTTTTTTTTCTGCAAGAGCTGTTTTTAGAGCAGCCCAAATGACGGTCAGATACACAGAAGGCAAGTGAGCACACTTCCATTAAAGGTATAGTTTAAACTACTGTTGTCATGCATTTAAAACTGTATATTTGAGGCTTTAAAAAATATTCTATGATCATTTAAAAATAATGTATTTTCCACATTAACTTGCTTTGGACAAGTTGTGAATAAAGCTACTGCTTCATAATCTTAACCTTGTGAGACTCTACATCCACATGCATGGACATTATGTTTTGGCTCCGCTATAGGCTATACTTATTTTTTATTTAAAATCAGCTGATCTCAGTTCAGGAGAATCTAGGCTGTCATTAAAGGGTTAAACTTTTAGCACACGAGTCTTGTGACAAATCACCACCAAGTTTGTCTTTCTGAGAAACCGGCTTAAGTTTTCACATTAAAACCTGTTTGAGTCAAAAGAGTAGAGTCTCTAGTTTCATCTGATATGCCTTGTTAAAACTTGCATTGATTTACTGCAAAATGGCACGCTGTTAAACAACATCCACTTATGTGGACAATAGGACTTAGGACCTAATTTCAAAGTGTTCTGAGACCAGTGAAGACAGACAGCAAACTAGAGGTTAAGTCATTCACTAATTAGGGAGCAAATGAGCATCCTATAACTTTCCTATGCAACCTAGTGCATTCACTACTAACACCTGGTCAAAAGTTCAGTTTCAACTGCAGATTATGTTTGGATCACTCAACATGTTTGGCAAACATGGAACAATGATAATCAGTACATAAATTCAGAATTTTATAACGCAAAATGTTATTTTACATGGTTGGCAGTGATTTAATGATGCTGGATTTTACTTTTAATCAGAATGATTTATTCAGCTTTATAGAAAATCAGCTGAAATGTCTATAACGTCTCAAAAACATGAATGACTCCTGGAAACATAATAAAATATTTGATGAAAAAAATCTGACCTTCTATAGCCTGAAAGTTCGCAACTTTGTTCACAACATGTGGACATCATTTTTTTAGGGAAACTATTTATTATATTTTTTTGCTTGTTTATTAGGTGCTACAAGTTACAAATCAAAAAGGGAAAATGGAAAATGCACACAGAAGTCACACAGGGGTCTCAGGGACTTAAGATGTGTTGTTTAATGGCTAACATTAATGTACACATTAAATACATGCTGCATAATGACATTATAGTGCTTTGTCATGCATTTCCAGTTTAACTATATTCAACTCCATTATGTTATATGTAAAATTGACTCAGGTAATGCCAACCTACATGTCAAAGATGTTTGTGGGACAATTTCAAAATTTTAGGCTAAATATTTTCTGAATAAATAAGCAAACACCAACAAGTGTTTCGTCACTGCTCTCATTTGTTACTGTTCTTGTGCTTCATCGATGCTAAACTGTTATTGTTATACTAAAAACGTTATTGAAATTAAAAAAAAAACCTTACTGGTTGGGTAAGTAAACAGCAGTATCATTTATCAAAATAAAAAAATAGAAATACATGTTTCGCCTAGTTTTGCCGCATCCCACAGTGCATCGCATTGGAGATAAATAGGGTTTTGGTCACAAGTATGGCGATGTTTTCTCAGGGAAAAATATTTGGAGAAGTTTGCTATTATTGAAAATGTTTTCTAATCAGTCAAGCAACTGTTATATGGCAACAAGCAAATGAAGCAATTGATTGAAATATTTCCTAATATGTAGTGGTCAAAGACATATATAGCACAGCCAGAAATTAGACAGTGGAATAGGTTGGAACTGTGGAAATAGTTTAATGTGATCCAATATGCAATACTATTAATTATTATATCATAGCAGTCATACTGAGCACTCCAAAATTATGGTTAGCTGAGGAAACCATATTCAGTTTCTTTGAAGCATAAATAATTCAGCCTCGTAATCCACCAAGAGCCACCGCATAATGAGTTAATATAAAAGCAGGAAATTCTCCTCAAACTGAGCACCACCCAGTCACCATAGCACTCCACAGAGAGACACAACACAAGGCATGTTAGCGGCTCCCCATTTCACAGCAACTTGGTCTCACATCAGGTGAGGCTCTTACACATAATCTTCTGACATGCGTGTGCATATTTGGGAAAAACCTGGCAAGGCTTGAGCTTGTGGGATGTTGGACTAAAGCATGGTGATGAAATTTTCCAAGGTGCACAAAGCAGGATGCCTGAGAAACGGATTCAAACACTGCTGCCTACTACCACATCCACAGATGGAGAAGCTCAAACGATGCTTCCATAATTAATAAGAGAGGAAGTTGACTTGAGTTTGCCCACCTGATCATGACCTAATTATCAACACAAGGTTGGCTGGGCGACTCTGAAGACACTTACTCCTACGCATGGATAAACTAATTTGGCTTGCAAAGACATTGGAAATATGCCAACTGAAAATACAAAATATTTTAAAGGCAGTTTGCTTGGCTTGAAATAGGCAGTTCTGCAGTGGAAATAATTCTATAATAAGGTGTTTTGTGTTTCACACACCTCTATTGTCCTTGAGGGAAAAACTGTGGTTGCTGATAACATCAGGGACCAATCTGAAGTGGAAGTGTTGACGGTGGGCCATTTCATCCTTATCCACAGCACTAACTGTCTCAATGAGCTGTAGAACAGAGAGTTCAAATTATGTCATGTTAAATTGATTAAAATGGCCAGGGCATGCCTTCAAATAAAATTTCAAAACTTCCAAATTTACAGCACTCCTAGTCATCACAAGTCAAGATTTCACAAGTCACCAGCCCAAGGATCATACAAGTTACCAATCCATAACTTTCACCATCAAATTTTTAGCTAAAATATGATTTAATTAGTTCCCAAATAAACAGTGACTTACTTTGCCAGGACTGACATTCTCACACGCAAACACTTCACTTAGAGTGATGAATTCTGGGGCATTGTCATTCACATCTTTGACTTTGATATTGACTCGTACTTTTGCGTCTTGGTGATGGCCACCTGTAAATAGAACGGAAATCAAAGAGAAACGCAAATTAATTAATGTATAGGGGAGAGCAGGGCTAGTTGTCATATGAAAAAGTTGCTATACAGTATCACAGTAACTATATGGGTTTGAGTCAAAAGTCCAATAACACAAATACGATTTTTCTGTACCAGCGGTTTTGCATGTTGGTTTCAAATACCTATAGAATTTCAAAAACCTCTTAAATCAGAATAATTTAAGTGAATACAGTTCTTCAAAATAAAATGTAAATATTTAATTACATAATATCAATTTTGGCTATAGCTGTTAGATAAACATGTCAACAATATAAAAACCACACTTGAAAACATTCAAACAAGTGTCAACTTTATAATGTTAGCAGATTTTAACCGAAAGGCATTACTATTATTATTATTATTATTATTATTATTATTATTCTACTGTATAACTACTGAAAGTTTTCACAAAAGTTTAATATGAGTTTGAATGGGCTATCCTTTTTCCTGGGCAATACCAGAAGAAATGTTCAGTAGCTTTTTGTAGTCAATGGGTGCAGATTCACAAACTGACTTTTAAAAAAATTAAACCTTCAGAAATATTTACAGAAGTAAAAAGTGTGACAACTAACCCCTGTCTCCCCTATCTGTGTTCAGTGTTTTGTATAAACTGGTTTTGAATTTAGTAGATGTCAGTGAATGACTTCAAACGAGACAGAACCAGAGCTGTTAAAGCTCCTGAAAAAAGACTCTTGCCAAGAGTGTGCTTAATTGACTCCTATCTGAATCTGAAATGCTCAGGTTTTGTGAATGCCTATATTATGTTTCCAGACATGAGTGCATTCCACATAACAAAAGAACATTTTCTATGTGGCGCTCCAGACATTAAATTTCAGATGCTTGAAATTAGCACAGACAGTGGAATGAAAAGGAAAATGTATGAGACTGAATCATTAAATCCAACCAGACGCAAATGTTAACTGCACCATGAGGAGATCTGGTGCTAAAAATAAAAAAAAAACTGGCTATTCTCTGTTGACCTTTCTAATCAACAAGGCGTTTTCGTTTGCAGAACTGCCCCACACTAAATGTTTATTTTTTGTTTTTGGAACTATTCTGAGTAAATTCTAACCGCTCAAAGTACAATTGTGGTGAGAAGAATAGAATCTTAGAATGCTATTCTGAGATGCAGGTTGGCACTGTTTTGGTGGCATGTGGGGGACCTTCACAGTATTAGGCAGGTGGTTTTAATGTTGTGGCTGATCGGTGTATATACTGTGTATGTATATACGTTTACTGAGCTGAGGGCATCATTTGGAGTTTGACGAGTTAACTGTGGATGTCTCTTCTGTAATCATTCCGGTGGCCTGGCAACACTGATCTTACCAATCTCTGTAGCACTGACAGAGATGTTGTGCCAAGCCTGTGCTTCCCGATCCAAGGGTCGTGTGGTCTTTATAGTGCCATCCTCTGGATTAATAGTGAAGAACTCTTCCAAGTCTGTGTAACGTGGGATCATATATCTGGAAGGAAAAAAAAATAAAATTAGAAAATTATATATATATTTTCATTCTCTTTTCCTTTCTCTTTGTATTTTTGTATTTTTTTTTGTATTATTTTTAATTTTTTTTGTATTATTCACTCCTAAAATTGTAATACTTTCATCCCTCCCTTAATCACAACCCATTTTACTTTCTTTATTTTTGGAACACTAAAGGAGATCTTAGGGAGAATGTTATGACCTGACAGCCTCAGTAGCCATTCAGTGAAAGTGAATGGTGCCTGAGGCTATCAGCCCCTTACATTCTGTATTTTACGGAAGAAAAAAAGGGTAAGTGACTACAGAATTTTATTTTGGGTAAAGATTCCCAGAAGAGTAAACAACTTTTTAGACTTTCATCAGGCACAAAACACAGATAATACTGGAGGTCTTGACAAAAAACATAAACAGCCAAAGACAAATCATTTGTGCCTTGTTTTTAGAGGGAGCGGGTGTTACCTAATTGGGCTGTTTGCGATATCAGTGTCTTTGGCATGCACACGGCCAACCAGCGTGCCATCTGGGGAGTTCTCCTCCACCTCAAAGTTGTAGCTAGGAGCCATGAAGTTTGGGGGCTCATCTGCATCTTCTACTGCTATTTTCACAATGGTAGTATCTTTGTATGGACCCCAGGCAATGAAACGGGCATCCACATGTGTGTTGGAGGCTTCAACCTTCAGTGTGTATGATCGCTTGGTCTCAAAGTCCACAGGCTGAAAACAAGAAGTCATGACTCATTTTAATAAAAACTATTTTTGATGGATGGTGCCAATAAAAATAAATGAATAAAACATTAATATATAAATTGTAATTTTCAGGAATTACTGTGCAGTTTCAAATATGTAATTTGACTGAATACTACATGGAGGACTAAAGATTATTTACCAGCTATAAAGGGTCTGTGTTATGAAGAGGGCAGACGAGGGAGTAAGGATCCAGATGCAGCTTTATTAGAATATCAAAAGTAAAGGCAAGTACAAAAAACAGGAACGAATGAAACCTCCACGAGGGGAGAATAAAGAAATGAACATAAGAAGACAACACGAGGAATCTAGCAAGGAGGGCTTAGGCAGGAACACGGGCCAAAGCAGGATTCGGGACAGGGCTTCAAACATCTAACATCAAACAACGACCGACAAAGGACAAGGTGAACATCAGGGCTAAAATACAAAACAAGGGAAAACATAAACCAATGGACAAACAGAACTCAAAACAAGATAACAAAGCACTTAACAGAAACCAATGACGAGGCTAGAACAGAGAGTAAAGTAATTAAACAATAAACCAATGAGGACCGGACACATGGACGAGGAGGGAAGACAGGACATGACAAAACTTCAAAATAAGAGTGCATAAAACAGAAAGCAATACGGAACATAAAAGGTGCCAAAACTCAAAGAGTGCATAAACAAAGAACAATGTGGAACATAAAGAGTGCCAAAAACTTAAATAAAAAGGTAAACAAACCAAAGACGGTGTGGGTCGTTACAGAGCCCCCCCTTTAAGGAGCGGATCCCAGACGCTCCTAATCAAAGGAGGAGCAAAACGACAACGAAAAACGAGAACGAACAGGCAGATCTAGGGAACACGAGGGGCATAGAGGGACAAGACATGGACAGGAAGACAGAGACAGAACAGGTGGGTGGCCAGAAGACCAAGGAGGACGGGTAGGTGCCCTGGGGACAACTTGAAGGAGGGGACCGGGTCGGGGGGCATCCATAGGGCAGGGACTGGGTCAGGAGGCCGGGGAAGTGGCCGTAGTGCAGGGATCGGGTCAGGTGGCCAGGGAGGCAGCCCCATGGCAGGGACTGGGTCTGGAGGCCGAGGAAGTGGCCGTAGGGCAGGGATCGGGTCAGGTGGCCAGAGAGGCAGCCCTATGGCAGGGACTGGGTCTGGAGGCCGGGGAAGGGGCCGCAGGGTAGGGATCGGGTCAGGGGGTCTAGGGGACGGCCACCAGGCTAGGGCAGGGTCAGGAGGCTTTGGAGACGGCCTCAGGACTGGGACAGGGTCAGAAGGCCAAGGAGAAGGCCACGGGATAGGGTCAGGAGGCCAGGGAGGAGGCCGCAAGACAGGGTCAGAAGACCATGAGACAGGGTCAGAAGGCCAGGGAGGAGGCCGCGAGACAGGGTCAGAAGGCAGTGAGACAGGGTCAGAAGGCCTGGGAGGAGGCCACAAGGCAGGGTCAGAAGGCCTGGGAGGAGGCCACAAGGCAGGGTCAGAAGGCCACAAGGCAGGGTCAGAAGGCCTGGGAGGAGGCCACAAGGCAGGGTCAGAAGGCCTGGGAGGAGGCCACAAGGCAGGGTCAGAAGGCCACAAGGCAGGGTCAGAAGGCCACAAGGCAGGGTCAGAAGGCCTGGGAGGAGGCCACAAGGCAGGGTCAGAAGGCCTGGGAGGAGGCCACAAGGCAGGGTCAGAAGGCCTGGGAGGAGGCCACAAGACAGGGTCAGAAGGCCTGGGAGGAGGCCACACGACAGGGTCAGAAGGCCTAGGAGGAGGCCACACGACAGGGTCAGAAGGCCTGGGAGGAGTCAAGGAGGCCCCCAGGGACGGTGCCATGGTGGGAGGTGACCAAGGAGGCTTGGAAGGTCCTGGGGTTTTAGTAGGCGAAGGCAGAGCCGTGGGAGGCGGAGCAGACAGAGCCATGGAAGGCGGAGCAGACAGAGCCGTGGAAGGCGGAGCAGCTGCAGGCAGAGCCGAGGCAGTCCTCTGAGGCGGAGACCTGGGGGACTCTGGCAGCAGAGGCGCGGAGGGCTCGGGAGACAGGGGTGTGGAAGGCTCGGGTGGCTGAGGCGTGGGAGGCCTTGACCTTGGTCTCGAAGGCTCGAGAGGCAGTGCGCTGGGTGACTCGAGAGGCGGAGCGCTGGGTGGCTTGGGAGGCGGAGCGCTGGGTGGCTCGGGAGGCGGAGCGCTGGGAGGCTCGGGAGGCGGAGCGCTGGGAGGCTCGGGAGGCGGAGCGCTGGGAGGCTCGGGAGGCGGAGCGCTGGGAGGCAGAGCTCTGGGAAGCTCGGGAGGTGGAGCTCTGGGAAGCTCGGGAGGCGGAGCTCTGGGAAGCGGAGCTCTGGGAGGCTCGGGAGGAGGAGCGGGCAGAGCCGTGGAAGGCAGAGCGGGCAGAGCCGTGGAAGGCAGAGCGGGCAGAGCCGTGGAAGGCAGAGCGGGCAGAGCCGTGGAAGGCTCAGGTGACTGAGGCGTGGCAGGCTCTGGTGGCAGAGGCGTGGCAGGCTCTGGTGGCAGAGGCGTGGCAGGCTCTGGTGGCAGAGGCGTGGCAGGCTCTGGTGGCAGAGGCGTGGCAGGCTCTGGAGGCGGAGCTGTGGAAAGCTCTGGAGGCGGAGCTGTGGAAAGCTCTGGAGGCGGAGCTGTGGAAAGCTCTGGAGGCGGAGCTGTGGAAAGCTCTGGAGGCGGAGCTGTGGAAAGCTCTGGCTCTTGGACGGTCGAGGCTACAGGCTCAGGCTCTTGGACGGTCGAGGCTACAGGCTCTGGCTCTTGGAACGGGGCCATGGAGGACGGAGACTGGTGAGCGGAAGCCCCTCCTCTTCTCCTCCTCTTCCTGGCAGAGGAGGCTGGCAACGCCGGCCCTGGGACGGATGAGGCTGGCAACGCCGGCTCCGGGACGGACGAGGCTGGCAACGCCGGCTCCGGGACGGACGAGGCTGGCAACGCCGGCTCTGGGACGGACGAGGCTTCCAGCTCGTTGGCCGTGGCAGGCGTGGGCTCGTTGGCCGTGGCAGGCGTGGGCTCGTTGGCCGTGGCAGGCGTGGGCTCGTTGGCCGTGGCAGGCGGAGACCGGGAAGCAGAAGCCTTTCCTCTTCTCCTCCTTCTCCTGGCGGATGGGGTTGTCAACGCTGGCCCTGGGACAGACGAGACTGGGGGTGCGTTGGCCGTGGCAGGCGTGGGACACCCAGGGGACCTGCCCGGAATCGAGAGAGGCGGCTCCCCTGCAGCGTAAGTCTCCACAATTAAGTCCACATACTCCTGCCAGGTGCAATCCTCGATCTCCGGCAAGATCCTCCATGGGCGGACGGGTACATTGTACCGGTAGATACTCTTTAGTGCCTGGTCGTCCCAACCGGAGCAGCTGGCCACGTTGGAGAAGAAATAGGAGAACTCACGGACGGTCCGGTTTGCCCTAGCAAGCTCCACGAGAAAAGCTGCTGGATCCATTATTTGGTTCGGTCGTTCTGTTATGAAGAGGGCAGACGAGGGAGTAAGGATCCAGATGCAGCTTTATTAGAATATCAAAAGTAAAGGCAAGTACAAAAAACAGGAACGAATGAAACCTCCACGAGGGGAGAATAAAGAAATGAACATAAGAAGACAACACGAGGAATCTAGCAAGGAGGGCTTAGGCAGGAACACGGGCCAAAGCAGGATTCGGGACAGGGCTTCAAACATCTAACATCAAACAACGACCGACAAAGGACAAGGTGAACATCAGGGCTAAAATACAAAACAAGGGAAAACATAAACCAATGGACAAACAGAACTCAAAACAAGATAACAAAGCACTTAACAGAAACCAATGACGAGGCTAGAACAGAGAGTAAAGTAATTAAACAATAAACCAATGAGGACCGGACACATGGACGAGGAGGGAAGACAGGACATGACAAAACTTCAAAATAAGAGTGCATAAAACAGAAAGCAATACGGAACATAAAAGGTGCCAAAACTCAAAGAGTGCATAAACAAAGAACAATGTGGAACATAAAGAGTGCCAAAAACTTAAATAAAAAGGTAAACAAACCAAAGACGGTGTGGGTCGTTACAGTCTGAGCAATAACTATAATCGTGAATATATTATCAATAAATCTACAGAAATTAAACAGAAAACACAAGAACATACAGCGCGCACACACAAATTAGCAATTTAAAGAGATAGTTCACCGAAAACACAAAAGAAATGTTAGGCAGAATGGTAGGCATAGCATCACTCACCATTCATTTGCACTGATTTATTCTATATATACACACACACATACACACACAATGAAAGTGAATTGTGATTGAGGTTGTTATTCTGCCTAACATCTCTGTTTGTGATGACTGGATGGAAGACAGTCATACAAGTTTGGAACCACACACGATTGAGTACATGACATAATTGTTATTTTGGATTTCATCCCTTTAAAATCTAACCACATTTTGAAAAAGTCTAAAAGAAACACCTTTTGGAGAAACTGACTAGAGGGCAGTGTTGCAATACATTTGAGAAGGAGATGGAGATATATAAAGAAGCACATAAAGCACAAGGATATCATGGACATTCAGTATATAAGTTAGAGATCACACTACTTCTCATATTTCTCAAATTTAACCCACATGCCATTTAAATGCAATCAAATGAAAAACAACATTGTAAGAACAACTGTACTGTGTACAACCATACACTAGTCATTTGGTCTGCTTCTGCATGGACAGTTTTCACACATCCGCCTGTGTTCTGATTAGCCTGTCTCACCCGTCACACTTCACGGTCACAAATTACTAAGTGAGAATTACACTTAAAGGGTACATATCAACTCAAATACACACTAGCAAGTACACATTCTGGATAGCTCGGTGTTGATTGGTTCAAAGTTATTTTTCTTGCTTGCTTGTTCCCTTTCCCCAACCTTATTGTATTCTTTTCTTTGAATCTCTTTAATGGAGCTGCCAGCAGTGGAAACAAGTATGACCCAGTTCTTTCCTCCAAGAGGTTGAAAACCATTCTCTGTTTATCCAGACAGCATGGGTTCCTCTCTCTTTCTTTCTCCCTCTTTTATCCCACTGCAATCCTTTATTTTGGCACCTAATAATTCCCAACTGAACATAATCAAGAGCAGATAATATTCACAATAATGCTACATCTCTTCTTAATATTCAGCCTGTGTCGCTTGCCGCAGTTGAAACAGAATACATGATTAAAACCCAGGCAATTCTGTCAGTAATTTCGACTTCAATTTTCAACATGCTTTGAAGAGCAAAAGGTGATAATTTCCCAAGAGGTGTATCAGCGAGGCATTGTGTTATTGAGTGAAGCAGCATTGCATCAAGCTGATTGTTGTTGGCATACCGTATTGTCTAATCTCTCACCCTTCTGCTCGCTTCACCCCCTATTTACCCTTTTTGGCAATCTGAAAAGGCACTGCTGTGGCCTGTGGTCTAAAAACCAAGCGAGGCTAACAATTACAGCCCCTTCTTCCAAACCTTTCATGCTCTATACACACCTCTTTACACACACAACATACACAATGCTGATGATTCACCGGGTTGCAAAGCTCAAACAAACAGAATAGTAATGCAATAATTCTACACTGCATAAATTTTGAGACTAATGACATAATATAAAATTGGAACTTAAGCTCTGGGATGACATAGAGCGATCACCAGCAGATGGCACTCTTATGGCTGCAGGCAGGGTCTCTTTGGCTCTCAGGCTGAAGCTGGTTGGTGGCTTTCAGGCTGCTAGGGATACTGTGAGAATTCCTTTTAGCCACAGGCAGTGGGGGTACGGATGGGCAGCAGCCTAACCTGAGTGGCTGTGTAATTGTTTGTATAATCCAGGGCCTCAGAGCAAGGGAGGATTCACCCATGCTCCAGCCCAGACTTGCAGCACAGCATGCTGCATGGCACAGATCAGCTCCCCTCAGATGGAGAAAGAGAACTAGCTGTTGAAGTTAGGAAGGGAAGGCAATGTCTTTGCAACTCAAGAGTGGAATGGTGAAAAATCAATGCAGCCCCGACTGCACAACCCAAGGCCTTACACCACACATATGTGTATCTACGCAAGAAAAGAAAAAGAGAGATAGGGAGTAAACTAGAAAACTTCAAATCAATGACAGAGCCCCTTACCCCTAATTGGAGTAAACTATTTTTGGGAGTTTAATATGAAAAACAAATGTCACTGACAATTTTGCTTGAGATGTGATTCATTTTAAGATGCTCAAACTCATTTCTATGGTATCCGCAAACAGTGATTTGATGTTGTAAAACTCAAAGTACTTAAATGACGTGAGAGCCGTTATATGATTGGCTTCCATGACTCACATGAACAAAGTTGACAGTTACCCTTTCCCCAAAAATAAATGCTGCCCTCAAGTGTATCAGAGAAGTTCTTATATCTGAGTTGGGAAATTTTTATTATAGCATGTCACACATTCAAGAAGAAATGCAAATCCACAATGAACGATGACAAAATCACTTTTTTTCTAGTATGCCAGTACATAGCATAAATTAATACACCTATATCACTTTTACACAACCTATTTGATTTAGTAATGCATGGTATCTAACAGCTTATTAATACATTTGCTAAAAACACACAAACAATGGTGAGTCAATATGTTTACATAAGTTTACTATATGATAGTTCATATATAACAAATTCATATTTAAATAAAGCACAGAAATTTATATAATTTTGCTAAGTTGTTACTTTCCATCAATGTCTGATGTCACACATTGGCAACTCGGGTATCATCTATAAAATTCTGCAACTTCTCTTGATCATTAATGTGTTTGGAACTCATAATTGCGATATTTCCGACACCACTTTAAGGTCGAAAAGCTGGAGAGGTTGATATCACCTTTTAATAAGACAATCTCGCTACCCAACCCCTCTGTTTTCCTCATGCTCACTTCCTTCCAATCGCAATCACACTTACATAACGAGGCATAGCATTCACGCATACTGCTTTGGCAATCATCCTCTCTTTTGCAATCTCACACTCTACTAGTTCCCTTTGGCCCTCCTCACCTTCTTCAGTTTGACGACAGCCTCTTGGGTCTCAGAGTCCTTCGTGATCTCAAAGAAGTTCACGCCATCTCCATCCAAAATACGATAATCCACCAGTCCGTTCTCCGCCAGATCTGGATCTCTGGCCTTCAGTCGGCCAACCTCCTCACCAGGAACCTTATCCTCAGAGACTGACATGGCATACACACCTGTGGAGGAGGAGAGTGATTGAGTCCCAGGAGGGTCTGGAACATTGATTAGAATAAACGTCATGGTTAATGTTGTAACCTCCATTCCCCAAGGGAAGGAACGATACGTTGTGTCAAATGAAGTGACACAAGGGGTCTTCCTGGGACACCAAACGTACCTCTGAACCTGAGAAAAGGCCAATGTCAAGTTGGCAGACAGAATGTGCATGCCCCGCTCTGGGCATTCGGGTATAAAGGGAAGTGGGGCAGCGAGTGCCAGTCAGGATTTTGCACTGAGGAGCCGAAAATAAGGTACGGCCATTTACATTGGTAGGTCTAGTGCTGTGGCAGGAGGGACACAACATCTCGTTCCATCCCTCGGGGAACGGAGGTTACAACAGTAACCATAACATTCGCCTTCTGTCACTCACGCGACATTGTGTCGAATGAAGTGACACAAGGTGTCCCATCTAAAAATGCCACACACTGACCTTGTCACGTGAACTTTCAAGACAGGTGCAAGCAGGCTACTGCGTGCTAGAGGCAACTGGAACGGCTGCACATAGCCCTCCCCAACGCCCCCAAAGAGATGTCACATACAGACCTTAGGTTCCCCGCACCCCTGAGGGGAGGAACAGGCTCTACATGACTAGCATGGGAGCAAGCCCGGCAGCCGCGGCCTTTTCTCTCGCTATGTCTCTCACATAGGACGTGAAGTGGCTGGGGCTATCTTAAGGCTATGAAACGCATCAGGGAAGGCGGTCTTTCCCGGTCCTATTCTTTCAGGGGGAAAAGACCCTGCGGAGGCCACATCTTCCCAGTCTAGGGGGAGGTAACATGTGGCAAATACACCACGAGGGTTGTGAAGCCTAATGGGGGGGGACTCTACAAGCACAGCGACGGTGGCAGTGGGGCTGCCCAAGGAAAACACGGGTTCGCCGACAGGGGGACTGTACCACGAGAAATACATCACGGGGAGTTTGCCTGAAAAGGGAACTAAGCCTGTGGAGCCGACCCCAGTACAGAGCACCTGTGACCAGAAGGCTAGGGAGGAGAACATCTAGGGAGCGATGCTTAGTGGCTAACCTGGGATAGAAGGCGCACTGGATTAACTTGGTGAAGGGCGCTGTGTGCAAGCGGAACACCCGGTCGGTTGTGCGGCATTACTGAGTTCTACCGGCTCAAAACTGACAAAACACTGGATGAGACAGACTCAACACTGAGATTGTAAATTCTTTTAGGGGGTCGTAGGAACCTTGGGCACGTAGCCCGGTCGTGGCCTCAGGATAATGTGAGAATGTGCCGGACCGAACTCCAGGCAGGTGTCGCTGACAGAGAACGCATGCAGGTCCCCAACCCTCTTGATGGAGGCTAACGCGATCAGGAGGGCCGTCTTCAGGGAGAGGGCCTTGAGCTCAACTGAATCAAGCGGCTTGAAGGGGGGTCTCTGAAGGCCAGAGAGGACTACAGAGAGATCCCAGGAGGGGAACAGGCTAGGCCGGGGAGGGTTCAGTCTCCGGGCGCCTTTCAGGAACCTGATAATCAAGTCATGCTTTCCTAGGAACTTGCCATCTACTGCGTCGTGGTGGGCTGCGATAGCAAGGTGGAGGGGGACAGCCTCCCCTCCAGCCTCTCCTGCAGGAATGAAGGCACTGCCCGAACTGCGCACCTCTGCGAGTCTTTGGCTCGAGAAGAACAACAGTTCGCAAACAATCACCACTTTAGGGTGTAAAATTGCCTGATAGAGGGAGCTCTGGCTTGGTTGATCATGTCTACGACTGCAGGTGGTAGATCCACAAGATCTTCTGCATCCCGTCCAGGGGCCAGACGTGGAGGTTCCAGAGGTCTGGGTGCGGGTGCCAGAGGGTGCCCTGTCCCTGAGAAAGAAGGTCCTTCCTCAGGGGAAATTTCCAGGGATTTTGCTGTCACGAGGAGTGTAAGATCCGAGAACCAGGCCCAAGTGGGCCAGTAAGGGGCCACCAGGATGGCCTCTTCCTTGTCCTCCCTGATATTGCACAGCACCGGTTCAAGAAGGCTCACTGAGGGAAATGCGTACTTGCGCAGCCACCAGGGCCAGCTGTGTGCCAGCATGTCTGGTACTCCCTGACAGGAGCTCCTCTCGGGACAGAGCGGGCAGTGGTAGTTGTCTTGGGAGGGAAAGAGATCTAGCTGTGCCTTGCCAAATTGGTCCCATATTGGCTGGACCACCTGGGGGGTGGAGCCTCCAATCTCTGCTGGGCAAAACCTACCGTGACAGTGCATCCATCGTTGTGTTGCGGTTGCCAGGGATGTGAGTGGTGTGCAGTGAACAGAGTCGCGGCTGACTCCAAAGGAGGAGATGGCGGGCGAGTTGTGACATATGTCAAGAGTGCACACTGCCATGGCGATTTATGTATGCTACCGTTGCGGTGCTGTATGAATGGATCAAGACGTGCTTGCCCCAGATATGTGGGAGAAACCTTCGTAGGGCAAGAGATACAGCCAACAACTCTTGGTAGCTGATGTATTAATGCTGCCAGGGTCCTGTCCAGAGGCCAGCAGCAGTGTGCCCGTTGCACATAGCGCCCCAACCCTGTCAAGAAGTATCTGTGGTCACCACGACATGTCTGGACACCTGCTGCATGGGGACTCTGGTCTGCAGAAAGCAGAGATATATACAAGTGTTAAAAGTCTGATGGCAAGAAGGGTTGATTGTCACACAGTATGTGTCGTGGCGCCGTGCCCATCTCGGGACTCGAGTCTGTAGCCAGTGCTGAAGCGGTCTCATATGCATCAACCTGAGCGGCGCGGTTGCAGCTGAGGATGCCATATGCCCCAGGAGCCTCTGGAATTTTTTAGAGGAACCGCTGTGCCGGGCTTGAAGAGAGCGAGGCACCTGAGCACAGACTGAGCATGCTCATTGGTGAGACGCGCTGTCATTGAGACTGTCTAACTCCAGGTCTACCACTGCAAACCAATCTAGCTGTCAAACGCAGGTAAGATAATCTGTTTCTGCGTGAGAATTTTGAACGGGAGTCTGTGTAAGGCCCGGTTGAGAACTTGCAGGTCCAAGATTAATCAACTCACTGGTTTTTTTTTGGTACGATGAAGTAAGGGCTGTAGTAACCCTTCTCCATCTCAGCTGGAGGGACGGGCTCTATCGCATCCTTGAGGAGCAGGGTCGTGATCTCTGCTCGTAAGATACTGGAGCAGGTAATAGTGCGTCAGGAGGCAGAAGAGTGTCCCGAGGCTTGGGTGCTGAGAAAAGACTCGAAGCACTTACCTTGCTCCTCGCACCCAGCAGGGGGCGGGTTAGAGACTGAGGAAGAGGTCCTAGAGAGGCATCTTCAGAACTCATCAGTGCTGGCCTGCCGGGGCTGAGCAGTCGTGGGGCCGGAGACGAGGGAACTCCGTCCGGCGGGCCAGGACTGTAGAGTTTTGGGGCCGGGGTGCCGTGTGAATGGCGCACACCGGCTGGATGACCCAGGGAGTGAGGAAATCTCTCTTTACTGAGAATGTGGGTGCCGCAGCATGAAGGCGGTGCGGCAAATGAAACAAGGATTCTCCTCCCGGTCCTCCACCAGGGGATGGAGTGGTCTTGGTACCAGCTCCGGAGCGAACGTCTGTCTGCCTGGATCACACATCTCAGGAGCGCTTCAGAGCTTTCCTTGTCCTGGAAGGGATCCTGGAGACGGGGGGGCATAGACCGCCAGCAAGGTGCTCGACGCTGGGGCTGAGAGCTGGGCACGGGATGAGGCGGACCTACCTGTTGTTTTGCCGCAGGAGGACGCCCTCATCGAGCAGGCGGGGCGCACTGGTTTGGCGACGCCACGGCAAGATGTGCCATCTGGTTCTTCACTGCCGAAAACTGCTTGGCGAAGAATTCAACGGTGTCGCCGAAGAGGCCAAGCTGGAAGACAGGGGCGTTCAGAAAGTGTACCTTGTCAACGTTGCATATCTCTACCATGTTCAGCCAGAGATGACGCTCCTTGACCACGAGGGTGGCTATCACCTGCCAGAGTGCCTGCGCTGTGATCTTAATGGCTCTGAGAGCGAGGTCGGTGGCAGAGCGCAGTTCCTGCAGCACGCCAGGGTCGGAACTACCCACGTGCAGATCTTTGAGTGCCTTGGCTTGGTGAACTAGCAGGAGAGCCATGGCATGCAGGGTGGTGGCGGCTTGTCCGGTGGCGCTGTAGAGAGGTCAGTGATGACGTCATTCTACAGGCTCTGGAGGGGAGTACCGGGCGGTCCCGCCAGGTGGCGGCGTTCTCGGGACACAAGTGGATCCAACCGCTCTGTCCACCTGGGGGACCTCCGTGTACCTGTGGGCCGCCCCGCCAACCAGGGTAGTGAGAGCAGTCAAGCGGAGGGGTCGGTTCTGGGCAGTAAAAGGTGCCCTACACGACCGCGTCAGCTCGTCATGCAGTTCCGGGAAGAATGGAACCGGGAGAGCCTGGCTATGAGCGGTGCCCTGACCCGAGGACCCGATCGAGTAGCTGTGAGGGGGGGACAGAGGATTCCAGTCTAGCCTCACGCACACGGCGGCCCGGGAAAGCATAACGGACATCTGTGCGTAAGCCCCAATTCCGTCGGCTCAAGGGAGAATGCCTGCTGGCTGTGAGGCGAGCCGCACTCATCCCGAGCTCAGACGGAAGCAAGCAAGCGTGCCGGGGGGACGGGTGATTCATGGGGATTTACCCGGCGAAACCGAGCCCGTCGTTATCCCCAAATCACCTTCAACGGTAGCCGGGTCATCCTCCATCCCATGGGAAGCTGAAGTGGGTTTCTCTCGTGAGAAAAGAAAGCCGCGACCGCAATGTTGCCATGGCTATGTTCTTGCACTGAGAACATGAACCATTCATAAAACGCTGCCTGCGTTTGATTGCAGCCCAGGCATGGAAAGAAGTGGAGAGAAATCAACCGCATCCAGGAACTACACAGAGGTCAGAAAGAAATCTTTAAAAAGACGCGTCCTGAAAAAGACGTTCAATGCCTGCTCTGTATTGCTCTTTCATGAGTGGGAACTCAAACTCTTTTTAGGAGGAGAAACACGCTGTCGAATCACCCAGGGGCATAGACTGCACAGCGTGCAGAGAGAGAGAGAGAACACCAGCTGGTAATGCGCCGTAGATCCAACAACAGTGCTTATGGCCAGTAGAGGTGAGTGAAACAGTGGTGAACTCAGCTTGCTGTTGGTGACTGGCACTCACTGCCCCGCTTCCCATGCAAATTCTGTCTGCCAACTTGACATTCCCCTTTTTCTCAGGTTCAGAGGTACGTTTGGCGTCTCAGGAAGCGAGTGAGTGACAGAAGGGGAACACTAGCTTATTGATCCTATTGAATTCAACAATCATCAAAGATAATTATCAATCATCATAATCAATAGAATATTAAAAAGGATTAATATCACCGGGGCACCATCCTGTAATCAGTAATAACCAAACTGTATAACAGTCTCAATATTAGATTGTTAACTTTAGGACAACATCAACATTCAAAAGGAAACAATGAAAGCTTGAAACCAAGCACTGTCATCCCCTGCCAGCCTTTGACACAGATGTATGCAAACAAACGAAAACACTTTTCTTTTAAATATAACAAAGTATATTGATGCAGTAATATCAATTAATACCATTACAATGCAGTCAATAAACTTACAACTACAAACTAAACAGTGACATGATTAGATATGGTAACCAAAATAAGCCTATAACACATGAGGAAGGTATATGATGTGTTTGTGCACGCACGTGTTTGTGTGTAAGGAGTGACACGCACAAAATGGTGGACATGACTCGTGGAGAATACATCACGCAAGATTTCCGGCCATAGAATATGTAACATGACCTCAAGACAAGATTATTGTAATGCATTACTGGGAGGATGTCAAGCAAAGATCAATAAATAAACTTCAATTGGTTCAAAATGTAAAACCTGTATGTGTGTAAAATTTGATATTAGTTTTAAAATTCTGTTAACTACATACAAAACTTTGAATGGTCTAGCTCTGCAGTACTTAAGTGACCTTCTACCATGCTATATTCCATCACGTTCATTATGATCGCAAAATTCTGGCCTGTTAATAGTTCCTAGAATATCAAAATACACAAAAGGAGGTAGATCCTTTTCATATTTGGCTCCTAAACTATAGTCTCCCTAACACTGTTCGAGATGTAGACACACTCACTCGGTTTAAGTCTAGGCTAAAGACTTTTCTATTTAGCCAGGCATACACCTAATTTATCCATCAACTCACAATTAGGCTGCTTTAGATAGGTAACAGTGATTATGATCTATAACTGCAATAAATTGAATGGCATATAGGCTAAAATTATTTTATTTGTTTCCCTGACCCAACCTCAGGACTCCTATCCTGAGGTCACCAGAACCGGTTGGATCCAGCTCCATTCCTGCTTCGTGTTGGACTCCACTGCTACGTGTCGCTATGTAATGATTAATAATAGCAGCCGGGGCCAGCCTAACATCACTTCAGTCTATTACGATGGACTTCATGGGATGAACTGATGCCAACTTCAACCACAATGGGATACTTCATATGCCATTGCCTGAACTTTGGACTTAGGATAGACCTCATCAAAATAACCTGGTTTAACTGCCATACACCTGCCTGCATCACCTTCATCTAATGATGGACTACACTCTTGAAATGGAATACATAGACTATCAATTGCCAACAAAACCCTTCATCAGCCAACTAACAAGGACAATTGCATATATGTGAACTCCTGCAGTTAATACAGGATGCACTTCAAAGACATCAGTCATTAATCTTACAGTTCATATAAAATCTTTGTTTAAACATTGACCCTTAACACTTAGTTTAATCATTTTAAACCATGACTTGCACTATACATAAGTACTATTGGCATTATATTAATGATGTTAGTCAGAGAGGAACTGGCCCTCACAGTGAGTCTGGTTTCTCCCAAGGTAATTTTTCCCATTAACTTTTTCCCATTAACCAACATCTTATGGAGTTTTGTGTTCCTTGCCACAGTCCCATTCGGCTAGCACACTGGGGTTATAAATACAATTATTATTTAATTACTTATTTTTAAACACAATTCAAAATTGTATTTGATCAAACTACACAATGATGACTCTAAGACGTTATAAATATTACAGTTTTATCTTCTGTTAATGCCTTATCTTCTGTAAAGCTGCATTGAAATTATGTGTGTTGTGAAAGGCACTATACAAAAAAATGACTTGACTTGAGTCAAAGGCAAGAAAAATCATGATCACACTGCCCACCCAGGAGTATAGAGCCTGTTTGCCACACAAGCGCTACCTTCAGCTACCTGACACCTGTGAGCTCTTAGCTAGTGGGAACCTTAGTGACTGTATGTGCAAAATTAATTGTTTTGAGCTAAAGTGAGAGTCTATGTGTGTGTGAATGTGGTTGGGGGCGTGAAGACTATAACAGACACCTGCCTGAGGCTGGCCATCAGAAGGACCATATGACTCCACTCCCTGTCTGCTAAGAGCCAAAAGCTTCAGCTGACAAAAATAACTCCCACATGGTAAGGAGGTCATCATGAAGAAAGGCCAGTGCATGTGAATGGGTCTGCTTTTTCAATCAGCTACTCAATAGTAATAAAAAGTAGCATTCATATCTAGACTTTTTTTGAACTATTGTAAATCTGAAAGCACACTCAGACTGTGGTTTCAAAGTCTGTTTCTTATAGGACAAAAAACTCCAAATTGACCCTAAAAGAGACAGCTGACTTTTCAAGCTGCATGTCCTAAGAAAATGGAACCACATTACATATCAGAAGCTCACATTCTCATCCGTATTCTGAGCCAGACTGCTGTCCACATTATAAAAGTTTCTCCCTGAACTTTTCCATCATGCAGTAGGATCAAAACTACTGGTGCAGTAGATTTAAGGATCTGCCAGCCTAAGCTATTCATTGTGGGCAATAACCTTCCAATGTACGGTTTATTTTGGTCCGCGAGTAACGGTCTATAGCACCACAAAAAACAGGGCTTGGGTAGGAGCTGCAGCTCTGGGACCATGCTGCATTCTGCTTAAGTCAGTGAAAAGCTTCAAGTCCCTTTGCTGCCAACCCTGAGGATCAAAGCGCACAAAAAAGCAAAAGCTCGAGGAGATTTATATGGCCGATTACTGCAACAAAAGACAGATCAAATCTATGTGCTTAGTGCGCAGTATAATATCACATTGGCAACATGCGAATGCTAGCTAAAGCTGCCTATTCCTGCTCTCTTCAGTATACACAAAAACTTTAAATATTTTATCCAGTCACTCTCAAGAGACTTGATGTCATCATGATTGTGTTGAACATTTAATGAACATTTGAGTAATTAAGTGGTGATATTTTCATGTTAACATCTGTTCGTATTAGCAGATTCTGACTCAGCCCTGAAGGGCTTGACTATGTTAATATGTGGATTGAGAACTGAAGTATCAAGAAAAATGAGCAGTACACTGGCTAACAGCAAACTCTCCTCCCTTGGTGCATTTACAGCAGAGGTCAAAGTGTAGCCAGCCAAAGAGCATGGCATGGCCAAAGTGACTGCAATAAAACTTGACAGGGATGGAGGGGGACGGAAAAAAAGATTGATGGAGAGGGAAAATAGATCACATGTATAATATAAAGAATAAATTATCTCACCCTGAGCAAATTTAGGAGGGTTGTCATTGACATCGGTCAGGGTGATTTTAACCTGAGTGGTACCTGACAACCCACCCATGTGTCCACCCATGTCCTTGGCTTGGATGACAACATCATATTCCTGCCTGGCCTCTCTGTCCATGTTGGGAAGAGCTGTTCGGATTACTCCTGCAGAAACACACACACAAATAAATGACATGCTCAGATAATAACCAATCATTTTTAATCCAGGGCCTGCTATGATCTTACGATTTAGAACATTGCTGTAAATCAAGTCTGTGTAACAGGTGACTGTCCAGTCCAAATGCACTGCTTCCAAACAGATGTGATTTTCAAATTACTAAAATTCCTGATTTCAATTGACACTTTACTCTGCTAGTCGACACCCAGCTCTAATAAGGATTTGTTGATCTCATTATTTGCTGAGGTTCATTAAGCACTTAATGTATTCCCCAATATTGACAAAGTAATACATGTGGGATAGTTGTATGTTGGCTTTGTTAGTACCTTACAGATACGCCTGGAGTGAATTGGAAATATCAGCACTGAACAGGATCAGGCAAAACATCCAGCTTTAGTTTATTAGCAGCATTTGCTCTATCCCTTCTGACTGCTGCAAATACATCGACTGCCACTGGGACATTGTAGGACTAATCTGACCACAGGTTAATTTAGCTCTGAGAACGCAAGGTGCACTCATGAAGTGTGAAAGGACTTCCCTCCTCATTCCCAATCCTCACACCATGGTAATTGAATTAAAGCCAAACATGAATTTGCATGCAATGCATATTTTTAGGCATGGTTAGCTACACAAACAAAACATTGAACCAGTAAAATACCATTACTGGGGACTGTACCTGTTTGTGGTTCCACAGAAAAATAAGGCTGGCCCTGTAGGATGCTGTACACAAGCCTGGCACTGTTGCCGTATGTAGGGTCATCTGCATCTGTAGCAGTGACCTTTATAACTGATGTACCTGAAGAAGAAGGCAATAATGTTGACTCATAAGCAAAAAAATAGGGATCCAACACTATTGGATACTTGCCCCAAAGTGGGAAAGATTTCACAGTCAGAGATACAGCACCCACCGACATTCACAGCAGAGAATAATAGATTTTGCAACATAACAATTTCTCATGTTTTAAACTACAGTTTGAATTATCTTTAAAAAAATAAGAGTATTTCAGAATGGGCAGAGTTTAAAACCAAGAGGATATGATCTGATGAACATCTCAGGTGCTTTTCTTAATCTCAAGCCTATCATTGCCTCACGCTGCATGTGTGTTTTAGCTTCAACTAAGCAAATTTTCCTGAAATCTGATTCTTTTTACTCACTTAAATCAATTTACCCACTATGTTTACCAACTTGTCTAACACTATTTGGAACTGACCTGGCCAAAACTGGCCTTTCCAGGATCCCAGCAGAGCTGTGAATGGGGGTATCGGGGTAACAGATCATTACCTCATGACAGGAGAGCATTACTGATGATGTATTACGCAGTGAAAAAAGCAGTAAACACATTCAGATACACGCAAACATATGTAGGCACACAAAAACACATATACCTAGATAAGTCAGCAGTCTGACTGGAAAACAACAGTTGCAACAAGATTACCGACTCACTTTCTGAGAGTCAGGTTTCAGCTGTTTTTAATAATGCATGAGGAACAAGCTGTCGGGCATAGTTTCATAGAGAAAGAGAAGGCACTTGACAAATATGCTTTTCCAGAGGTCCAGACTCACCAACATTGGACATTTCAGCCACACGTGCATAGTAAGGCCCGTGAAGGAACTCTGGAGGATTGTCGTTGATGTCCTGCACCTTGACAATGAACTCTGACGGAGGCTCCAGAGGTTTGTTGGTATCTCTGGCCACTGCCTGGGCATTTAGGGTGTACTGGGCCTGTTCCTCTCTATCCAAAGTCTTTGTGGCATGGATGTTGCCAGTTTTATCATCAATGACAAAAATAGTGCCTGCTCCCTCGCCTGAGAGAATGTATTTAATATTTCCATCTCCTGAATCGACGTCTGAATGAAGCTGGAAGGAAAGACAGTGAGAGAAAAAATGTGAGTTAAAGTTTTTCAATAACAATGAGTAGGTCATATAGACTATGTGGTAAACTGAAAGGAACACTGACTCTGAAGTAGAATGCTTTTAGCTGATCTTCAGTGACCCATGATACCATCTTCACTAGAGTATCACATTAACACACTCACAACTTACACTAATATACATGATAGCCTGCTGCATCTGCAGTGTGTTTAGCAGGGGAAAATGATTCTACTGAGTGCAAATCTTCATTACTCTCAAGCAAACATCAACTTTTCACATAAAATGAGAGCATACCTAATTTTAGTGATGCTTTATTGTTATGTTGCACACAAACTGTTTTGCTTAAGGGATGTTGATTACATTGGTTAAAATGAAATTAAACTCCTGACACAGAATATCCCTACTCAATAATTTTAAACCTTCAGTTCAGTTCAGGTAGGAATTAAAATGCCAATGTGCTGTAGGTTGGCCATGTAACTATCAGGTAACTATCAGGTAACTATTAGGCAAGAACCAAAGGGGACTGCACCATTATTAAAAAGGAAATCCAATTTATAACCTTTAATCAAGTAGGCCACTGATTGGTTTTGTGGAACAAATGGAGGATATTGCAAGGACTCTGTCTATAATGAAAACCCCACTGACTTTCATTCACAGCATAACCTTAAGAGAAAAGAGGGGGAGCGAAGGAGAGAATGAGTATAAGGACAACAATAAATGAGTGTGAAAGTTGCTTACCCGACCTACTAAGACGGGATCTGGGCCTGTGTACTCCTCAATGACAAAGAACTGGTTCCATACCCAACCTCGTTTGGAGCGGTGAAGCACCTGGCCCTCTTTGCCCCGCTCTCTCTGTCTGTGTAAAGAGAGATGACGGCGATGGCCATGCTCATGTGAAACTGAGACCCTGTATGTTGTTGCTGCTGTTGTCCATAGGGCAGCACCCAAACACAAGAAGAACACCTGCAGTCTCAGTCCCTCCTGCATCATGCAAACACTCTCCACTTCCTCTGGGCCTTCCTGTTCACAGCCCTCTGAGTATTAAGGTCCAGAGATAATCTGGTATAGTCTCTAAAGGGGTTGAGGGGTTGGAGTCAAGAGGACAAGGGTAGCAGACCTCACCAGTTTTGACTTCCCACGCAGAGATCCATCACAAAGTTGTACTTTGCCTCTCTTTCTCCCTCTCTATGTGGACCTTAGTCTGAAAAAAGTGAATAGACATGTAATTGGTCACATAAGTAGGCACAGAATATGCATTTAAAACATGGGGTTTCAGATCACACTGGATTCAATGTTAAATTGACTGTTGAAATGTATTAATTAATTGTGTAACAGTGTACCCTGAACTAATTAAGCATCTGAGGTTGTAAGCCCATATACTCTTATTCAATTAGGCATTACGCAGTCAGTGGTCTACCAGCAAGCCATTGTTACAGCAAGTTATTCTTCATGTTGCAGAATATAAACCACAAGGCTCAGCAGGGATCACGGCTGTTTATTTCAGAAAGTAATGTAAAAGAACTTTGTCTAATTCCCAAGGAAAACAGCTTAAGTATAAATAAATAACATATACAATATGTATTAAGTGTGTGGTCAATCACCTTTTCCAGAGTTCTTCACTGTCAATGGCATCCCTTTCCAAATATCTATCCTGTGTAATCACTTGTCATGTTACACATCCCATAATTAACCACTTGAGGTGTTGGGTGAAATTCTATAATGGTTGTTCATCGCTCTCTGTCTGGGTGTAGGTGGAAGTGGTATGGGAGTTAGGCCCATGGGTATTTTCTCATCCGCTGAGCCACTACCAACCTTCAGCTCTGACAACAACCACCACGGTGGCCTGTCGCACCCACACACACATTCTTACGCGTACACTGCAACATTCAAATCCTCTCTTCACAGATGTAGGAAGGAGGGGTTTTTAAAAGTGTGAAAGGCAATTGAGGGGCGGATAAGGGAGAGAGAGAGAGAAACAAAACCTAACCAATCCCCAGTCTGCAAAGCTAAGCTCGTAAATATTTGTCAAATAAAGTTCATCCAGAGGAGAACTAGGTGCCCTAACTCAGGCAGACTGCCATCCTGTCAGGACCTATAATGATTACATTATATTGCTTCATGCTGATCTCAGTCTTGGCTGTAAATTGGCAGTGGCACTGGTGAAAAAAGACATTCCATTATTGACTGGCCACCAAAACGTCAACATGCTCCTTTAGTTGGAGTGGTTTTACAACCTCTAAAGCCTTCTTCTCAAGGGTGTTTCCTTTGGAATCTAGATCAGTTACTTTGCTAGGAAGGAATATATATCCCTAGTTATGTAAAATTTAAGCTCAATCAACATTATTTGTGGCATAATGTTGATTACCACAAATAATAATTTCATCCCTAATTTTCTTAAATTAAAAAAAAAAAAAAAAAAAAGCAAAAATCAATGTTACAATGAGGCACTTTCAATAGTAGTTTTATGTTGAATGGGGCAAAATTCTGGAGGGTTTAAAGACAGAAATTATACACTAAAATTGTGTAAACATGCATATTGTTTACATCTTGTGGCTTTAAAATTGATACAACTAGTATTTTAATGCTTACAGATTGGTCCAACTCACTTCCATTGTAAGTGCCTCAATTTAGCCCAAATTTTGGCTTTTTTAAAGAAAAGGAGGGACAAGTCTAACTTGTATTTAATTATTTATTGGTAATCAACATTATGCCACAAATGCTGTTGATTGAGCTTGAAACCGGAATATTCCTTTAATCAACACAGCTGGTGTAGAGATACAAGGAACTCATTGGTGAAGGACATTTTCCATCTATGCAATATCAAAGAAAAAGGCTATAAATTAAGCCAGAAAGGCACACAAAGTATCTCCTTGTTTGAGGCTAAGATTATGTTACTGATATCTATTCAACTCTATAGAAAGAAACACTTTGATATCAACTGCATATCTCTCAAAAAAGCTCCATCTGTACCATGTTAGAATGAGACTGGATCTATTGTCTTAGAGACATAGCTTCATTTTCTGGGCCTTTTCTTGTTCAACATATGAAAAAAACTCTGTTTTAACCACAACCATTTATGATTTGTGAAAAAATAGATGATTACAGAAAATGGTTAAACCCCAGACTGATTTATTCCAGGACTGACAAGAACTTTTGTACAGCAAACCAAGTCTGAAGTAGAGTCACTAGAATATGATAAATAATTTGCATATACAACCACATCTTTAACAGTGATACAGTAAGTTATTTGTTGAGCAATCTTTTCAGCCAGACGTCCAGTGTCTGTTTTAGTGTCTCCACTGAGCGATTTTAATGAGGGAATACAAGATCAGTTGAATGTGTGTGTGTGTGTGTGTGTTTGTGTGTGTGTGTGTGTGTGTGTGTGTGTGAGTGTATGTGTGTATGAGCGCGTATTTATCACTTTGTGGGGACCAAATGTCTCGAACTAACGGGAGAAACTTCCGCAGGGCAAAGAAAACTGTCAACAACTCCAGGCAGTTGATGTGTCAGCGCCTTTCCAATGGCCCGCCACTGCGTGCCTGTTGCACACGGCACCCCAACCCAATCTGGAGGCGTCGGTCGTGACCAAGACGCATCGGCACACCTGCTGCAAGGGTACTCCTGCCCGTAAAAAGCAGAGGTCCGTCCAGGGTTTGGGACTGTTTAGATCTGACGGCAGAGTGCCGTGAGAACGGCATTTGAGGGCCAGGTGACCCAGAGACAAAGGAAATAGCTCTTTTACTGAGAATGTGGGTACGCGGGTGCAGCAAATTAAATAAATTCAACAAAAGATTCTCCTCCCGGCCCTCCACTGGAGGATGGAGTGGTCTGCTTACCATCTCCAGAGCTAATGTCTTGGTCCCTGGGTCGAACGTCTTTGGAGTGCCTGGGAGCCTTGCGGGTCCTTGAGGGGGTCCGTGAGATGGGGGGGGGGGGGGTGTCTGCTTCCTGCGGTGGGTCCTCAACTCTGGGGCTGAGAGCTGGGCCCCGGTTGAGGCAAAGCAGGGTGTTTTTTAGCCGCAGGAGGACGCCCTCGGTGGGCAGATGGGGCATGGCCCATGGCGGCAGTCCTGCGGTGGGGCAGGATATGCGAGATGGCCTCCGTCTGCTTCTTCACCGCGGAGAACTGCTGGGCGAAGTCCTCGACGGTGTTGCCGAAGAGGCCGAACTGGGAGACAGGGGCGTTGAGAAAGCGAACCTTGTCGGTCTCACGCATCTCGACCAAGTTCAGCCACAGTTGACGTTCCTGTGTGGCCATCGCCTGCCCGAGTGACTGCCCTGTGACCTTCGTGGCTCTGAGGTCGGTCGCTGAGCACAGTTCCTGCAACACATCGGGATCAGGGCTTCCCCATGAAGATCTTTAAGCACCTTGGCCTGGTGGACCTGCAGGAGGGCCATGGCATGCAGGGTGGAAGCGGCATGTCCGGTGGCGCTGTAGGCTTTGTCAGTGAATGACGATGTTGTCCTACAGGCAAGGGAGCACAGGGTGACCCCGCCAGGTTGTTGGGTTTCCTGGGCATAGGTAAAGCGCAACAGCCCTATCCATCTGTGGAATTGGCATATATCCATGGGCCGCTCCGCCGTCGAGATTAGCGAGAGCGGATGAGCGAGTGACTTTGCAACGAGTGGAGAGGGGTTTCCTCCATGAAGACATCAGCACATCGAGCCCTTCCGGGAAAAACGTGACTGGGGGTTGAGGCTGTGAGCAGCGCACAGACCCCAGGAACCACTCATCCAACCACGATGGCTGTGGGGAGGACGGAGGGTTCCAGTCCAGCCACACGCTGGCGGCGGCCCGGGAAAGCATGTCGGTCTTCTGCGCATTAGCCTCAGCCTGGGCGTCCTGGCCCGAAGGCGGCAGCCCAGGGGTGTCATCAGCATCAGACGGCACGCTATCCGATGCAGCTGCAAGCTCATCCACCTCGAGCTCTAGAGGATAGGCAGGCTGGCCGTGAGGCGAGCCGCTGTTGCCTCGAGCACGGACGGGAGTCAACGAGCGTGCTGGGGGGCGGGTGGTCCGAGGGGGCGTACCCGGCGGAGCTGCACCCGCTGCCATCACCAGATCGCCTCCAGCGCCAGCCACATCGTCCTCAAATCCCGTGGGATGGAGGAGCAATGCGGGGGGGCGGCTGGAGTGGCTTGCTTTCTATTGAAAACAAGTTATGCATTAGCTGGATAACCAGTGTAAGATGTTGTGTAGTGTTAACTGATAATGTATGATGGCATTTGGATTGTGTATATTTCTTGCTATTGTGCTACTATAACAGATCATGTCCAGTCTACTTTATGCTTTATCTCTTTATATATATATTTATTTATTTATATTACCTCCTTTATTAGAATAAAACATCAAGCAAATTCACAATAAAATAACAAAAGCAATAGCCAGTTTCAAACAGAAAGCCAGGGGTTTAATTTTTTTAATAATAATAATAATAATAAAGTTCATTATGATAATTAAAAGCTTTGCAAATCACAGAGAAAAGGATGTCACATGTTTTTGTTTATTGAACCAGAGTGGGTTTAGAGCTGTAGCTAGTTTAATAATTTATTTCACACAACATGCATATGCTCCGGTTCTGGTCTGCTTGGCAGTGAAGTGTCCATAAGTTGAACCCTATGGAAACATTTGAAGAGCCCTTTGAAGCAGCTGTTTATGAGCACTTCAGTTATGAACAGCCCTTCAACATGGTGGCCATAATTTTTCTCCCTTCAAAGTGCCATTTGGATGCTCATTTATCCCATTTAGAAAGTAGGGTGTATATAGCACCATCAATACGTGATGTAAACATTACAAATTTTCTACTGCTTATATATCTTATTTTAAATATGCCAGAACGGAGGGCTATTTAATGTCTTAAGTCATATCAACTCATTACAACTTTGAACCTACAGATAGAAAGTTTGTTAATAACATAAACTGTGCTGTAAATATTTCTACTAACTATAACACAAATAAAAATATATTGGTGACATCTACGATTCCTTTTCTTTGCATCTTTACATTCTTTGTCTTTCCACTGATTTTAAGTTAACTTGCGCCATGAAAGGCAATATAAATATCAGTTGCAGTACATACAATACTCACACTCTGACTTTCTAGGAGCACTTTTTCCTAGCCTTCCTTAATCTTAAAAATAGGCTAATAGGCTAAAATATTTTTGAAGGAAAATAATAATAAACAAAATCAAACATTTACTAAAATGTGATAGATGAAGGTCTGTGGAAGATATCGGTGAGAAAACAGAACTGAAACTATGCCGCGACACAGTAGTGTGCCATGTAAGATTGTCAGGTGTGCTGTGGAAAATTATCAAATTCCACAAAATAAATCAGGACTCCAGACTGTGACTAAATATTTTCCCAAACAGTGTGATGAAACTTTGCAAGAGGTCACACTTGTGCGACTACAAAGTTGGCCGTGCGCTGTCGTTTTTTTGTTGCGGATGAGTAATATTAAAAGGCAAACATTCCAAACGCGAAAGGAAATGGCTCTACCTGGATCAGTCAGCGTGGCTCAAGGCTCAATCGACAGATCAGTGCAGAGACGTGCATTTTTTCATGTGGACTGGTCTCGAGCGCTCTGCAGTGCAGATCATCAGAAACAGTGCTTCGAGAAGCACGGGTTGGGTTGCGGATTCAGCATTGAATATTTGTTTAAAACCTCTATGAAAATCCATAATTTGCCAATCAATAAACAATTTAAAATTACCCCAAAATTCTAAACAGCATTCTGTGTAAAATCTTTTCTAATGATCTCAGACCATTCATTCAACATTAAAACATTTTTTTTTGTCTGGAGCCGTGTAAATAAATCCATAAATAAAAAATGTATATGCTGTGGCATTGCAAGAAATAATTTGCAAATCACAATTCAAATCTAAAATTAGAATTTTCATTACCCAATAAGCGCTCTTGTCAGCCTACGTTACTTGTTTTTTGCATAGCTGAATTTCAAACATTACGAGTAAACATGCTGCTAAGACGGACAGAAAACAAGTTCTTGAAAAGGAAAACTATCGATGATGGTTATGTTGGATAGTGGTGTGCATTGAGATTTTTTATTCATAATAAAAAAATTTAAGTTTGCCATGGCAGAAAAATGGTTGGGAAACACTGGATTAAGGAATAGCCTAAAGAAAAAAAAAAGAAAAAAACCTTTAACTCTATTATCTATAATTTATGCAAAGACCATTTTTCCTCCTGAAATGTGTTTCTGAACAATGCAATGCATTTTTAAACTCAAGGAAAAATATTTACCAAAATCGCAATCCCAATATCTAGCTTTTTTTGTTCAAATTGCACAGATAGCTAGCATACTCTCATCTTGTACATGCTCATCGTTCTTAATCCTGTTCTCCTCTGTGTCTTCACTCCCTATGCCTCCTCATCACACACTGATCTTGCCCTGACATTGCCAGATGTACCCGTCACACCAACAGTTTTTTTCTAGGTAAAAACAATTTTGCAAGGCAAAGACAGCTAGCTTGTCTAACTAAGGAAAGATAAAATATTATAGATAGAAAGATAGATAGCTTATCCACCTCCTGAGTCAATGGGGCTGGAGTAAACATTTACAATATTTTCATTTTTATTTTAATAATTTGAGATGTTTGGCACTGCTGCCAACACTACAGCCTCTCTTGATTCTCTATCTTTTTCTTTACTTTTCTTTTTTGTTAAGCTCCACTACAGGACCACCAAAACTCCATTATTACATTTGTACCCCAACAAACCTCACATAAATATTAACTACTGCTAATGTGGAAAATGGTTCGGTGCTAAATACCGGCCTCTGATTGGTCCATACTATTTCTGGGAATCAAAAGCCAATAAGCTATTTATTTATAAAATAAAATGCCATCCATTGGCAAAGAGAAAGCAGACATGCCTCAGACTGAATCTCTGCAAGCAGGATTCAGCTATTTCAAAACACAGAGGCCCTTAGACATCAGAGCCCCTGGGCACCCGCCCAATTGGCCCAGTTGTTGATCTGACCTTGACTGTGGCAACTCAAAAACAAACACAAGACAATGTCAAGCTTCATTTAACAAACCAAACAGCTTTCAATATTCAACAGTGTTTGATATTATGGCAAGTGAATTTCTAGAACCAAATTAACAATTTATCATGATTACTCAAGGATAAGGTGTTGGAGTGATGACTGCTGGAAATGGGGCCTGTCTAGATTTGACCAAAAATGACTTTTTTCAAATAGTGATGGTGCTGTTTTTTACATCAGTAATGTCCTGAATATACTTTGTGATTAGCTGAATGCCACTTTGTTGAAGTACCAATTTCCTTCCAAAACAGAAACATCTGTAAATTATTCCAAACTTTTGGCCACAGTGTATATACAACTTTAAATAATCATTGAGTAGTTAATACAGTGTGTATTACTCATGTGAATCCTACTGAATGAATGAGACATGAAGTCATTAACAACATATTTTAGTGTCACATTAGTTGATGTTTTACATGTAGTGTCCTCATAATTAACTCTACCTCTAAATGCCTCACCTAGCAGTGTTGCGGGTGTCTGAATGTTTGCAAACAAGTCATTGCTCAGCTTTTTTAGACTTCTTTTTGGCTCTGAGCAAAGAACAAGGAAGCAGTTCACCATGAGTGTTTTGGGGCCATAACACATGACCTTGAGTGGCTTTTGCTTAAAATGAGGGCAATGATCAATAAATGGTTAAATTTAAAAATTATTTTGCCAGGAAATTGTGCTTATCCTAGCAAAAGGCTTGTTATGGTTGTCAAGCAATGCATCAACTTTGCTCATCAACAAAATACAATCACAGGTTTCTGTATTCCATGGCTTCCAGAATCAGAATTTAGAGTCTGAACAATGGTCCAGTTGTTGCATCAGCATAATTTTCTATAGCATCTCCAGTTAAAGTCTGGTTTTTGATAGTCTGTTGAGATTTGTGTAATAAAATTGACTGTGCACATTAGTATATTTACTGTAGTTCATTTGCCAGGGGTATTATGAAAAGAAATTTTAAAAAGTATATAATAAGTATTGTCTGCTTAGTTGATGTCTGGCTTTGAATCCCTTGCAGAAGAAGTTAAGCATTATTGGTGCTTGTTACCCTTGTGTTTATTGAGGGGAGGCATTTTAATAGCACATAAGTAACCCAGCTTTCACTTTATCATCATATATCCACTCTCAAGTCAAGTCAAGTCATTTTTATTTCCATAGTGCTTTTCACAACAAAAAAGCTTTACAGAAAAGCATGCATTAACAAAAAATGAAACTGAAATGGGTAGTTTGATTAAATATGATTTTAAACTGTGTATAAAAATAAAATACTTAAATCTTAAATTGTATTTAGAACCCCTGTGAGCAAGCTGAAGGTGACCGTTGCAAGGAACACAAAACTCCATTAGATGTTGGTCAATGGAGAAAAAATAACCTTGGGTGAAACCAGACTCACTGTGTGGGCCAGTTCCCCTCTGGCTAAACAATATTAATATAAGCAAATATTAGTTATTTGGGTTCAGTGCAAGTCATGGTTTAACATTTGTAAGCTTAGTAAGTGTTAAGGTCCAGTGTTTAAAAAATATTTGTTTATGAACTGTAAGATTAATGACTAAAGTCTTTAAAATCCATCCTGGATTATCTGCAGAAGTTCACATGCATTAGTTCAAAATATATTGTCCTTTGTTAGTTGGCTGATGTTGGCAATTAAATGATTGTCTATGTATTCCATTTCAAGAGTGTAGTCCATCAATAGACAAAGGTGATGCAGGCAGAGATCAATGAGTTGCATCACAGTTCAACCGGCAGGTCATTTCGGTGAGGTTCGGAGGGGTCCATGCTAAATCCAAGGTTCAGACATTGGCATATGAAGTATCCAATGTCTTACAGTTGGAGTTGGCATCAGTTCATCCTCTGAAGTCCATTGAAGTTCACTCTAATGGGTAGAACTGCAGAACTCACATGACTGGAATCTATGTAATAGTGTTATTCCTCTGAAAAGAGACAGTTGCACTTTTCACATCCATTGAGTCCAAAATTGTACATCAGGGGTTTGATGGAGAAATCAAATGCGTGTTTACGTAGGTGTATTTCACCACAGGCAGTGAGTGACTCTTTCTCAGCTTCTTTTTTTCAAAGGCTCTGACAATGTGAACTGTGAACTTCAGAGACGTATGCTCCATTCTCATTCCACCCCTACATGCACCTACACGTTCTCCTTAGGCACACAGATAAAGTATTATGACAAAAAAAAAAAATTAATACGAGATTCATCCAGGACACTAAAACCAGGCAAATTGTTTAAAAATGGGAAATGTTGAGAACCAGAGTGTCATTCAAACCTTTCTTTTGCAATCTTTGTGTAGCCAGTTAACTCTTCATAAACAAAAGTGTCAACTCTTGTTTTAAGTAATGGCTGGAGTGCTTTTTGCCTAGAAGAGATACCATTATTTGAGATGTAAAGTAGGTTCAAATAAAGCAAAAGTTTTCATTCAATGGCTAATTGCTATTTTAGCCATATAACCTAGCAGGCTTTTAAAAAGTGCAATGTAACACGAAGTCTTAACATCTAAACATTACACATGCTCATAAATGACCTGGCCATTGAGATGTGTATCTATTCACTTCAAAATTCTGCCATCAAAGCCTTTCCCAATGCTGTCACAGAGAAAAGAGCTTTTGGGTTTCTCATTACACAGCAGCACTTCCCCTGGTCAGTGATTGTGCTCACAAGGTGAAACCTGACTCTTAATTGACGTTCAATTACAGAGACTAATCGGTGGAGGTGTTTCACCAACAAAAATCCCTCAGCCTGATTCACTGCAGAGTTAAAGAGCTGATTTGTATTCTAAAAAGGTGACTAATGTTCATGCCTCTTTCTCCTCTCCTGCCTCCCGCACTTCCTCTGAGAGGTCGGGATTATGAATATGCTAACAATCGTGGCCAGCGTTCTTAGGTATGGTTAGAGGAGAGGGAACATGATGTAACACGCAATGCCTTTCTGTTGTTGATGCAGCTACTGCTGCCACCAGGACAACCACAGTTTCTAATGACAGCTAACAACCAGCCTTCCCAGTTGAGCGCAAAGAGTCCATACTGATCGGAGCAATGGCGATAAGTTTTGTAACTTGGACTTTAGCAATGACGTCCTTACATTTTGTCAGTGATGTTATTTCTGAAGAGCCAAAGGCTATATACAATGTATACATTAAATTCCCTACATACCTCAAATATGCACTCAAGAAGGTCCATTTGACTCAAAAGAATTAGCCTCCATCAGACAGGTGAACAGAAATATGTCCAGGTAATAAACAGAACTCTGAAAATATGGCACAATTTGTGTGAATATACAGGGTGGCCTGTATTTGGTGGGGATGTGTATTTGAGTTATTCAACCACATTACCAAAACTCATTAAACTTTACCTGTAATTATTAACTACAAGGATCAGCTTTTGCTCATGCCTGGTAATGGTAATTCATCTCATTATTCATCTTTGCTAACACATCACCCTCATGTTTATTCATGCAGGCACAAATACAGGAGTATTAATAACAATCTGTAAATTCTCTCAGTAAACCTGTGGTATTCCTGCCATAACCCCAAATAATAATAAAAAAAAAAATCTACAAGAAATAAAATTACAAAAATAAAATAAAGAAAAATTCACAGATTAAATAATCAGTACAGTAATTTCACGAATAGATGTACAAATACACTGAAAGCATAATTAATTCCCTGTTGCATATTTTAGATGGTGACATAGAAACTGAAAAAAATCTAATACAATAAAAAAGTAATTTTGAGCAATTATCAAGGAAGTTGATAAAAAAAAAAAAAGAAAGACAGATAATCAGTTCAAGGAGACCTGCATGGCAGTATTAAATATAGCAGTTTAAGATGATTCCGGAGTTTTACAGCTTCTCAGCTGACTTCTTGGATGTCATTTAACATGGTTTCTAATAATTTAAGATGATTGTTTCTTTCTTCTCTTTCCCCCTCTTTACACATCAATAAAATCATAATTATGTCTTCAGTTATTATGCAGCTCCAATAAGCACTTCATAGTTTCACTGTGTATCCAAGAATACTAATGATTAGGTTATAAAAACACTGACTAAAGACAGCTGCATCTCCTCAGAGCTTCAATCTCCCAAAAGACACTTCATCCATTATTAAAATGTACAAGGCAAATAAAGTCCCTGGGTCTTCTCTTTTGTCTCAGACATAAGGCCACTAAAAAATTCTGTCACTGTGGAAGATACCTTGCATATTTTCCTTTTAACTGCTACATTATAAAGAGGTACATGGTGAGGGCCTGCCAAAGTCTCCAATTTCCAAACCTTTCATTTCCTGGAAAATGGAGGACTAGTCAGGGATTTCAGACAGCCCCATCCTGGAGGATCCGGGGAGCAGGAAACAGCAGTGTCTGGAATTGATTTGAGGCAAAAGGAAAATAACATACTCTGGATACTTGAGGTTGGAGGAAAGCAGACAAAAAGTATTGGATCCCACCAAACTCTATGAAGGGAGACACTGAATTGAAAGATAAATTGGACTGTTATGCTACTGTGACAAACTTGGGTGGATTTAGGGAGCCATTTCAAGTTGCAGAGCCCAGACAACTTATCTGACCATGCCAAGTCCAATATTTAAGTCACTAGGCATATTTCAATAAATCCCCTTCTGAATTTCAGTGTGGATTTTTTTCAAATCCACTTTTTTTTACCAATAGCATCTGCAAGCTTCTCCCATGCTGAAGCCACTTGACTGACAGCTTCATTGTTTGCCTTTTTTCAAGATGATTGAAAACCAAATGGCGCATTGATAAACATCACTTGATTTTTAATACCTTTTCACAAAGCTTTTCCTCTGAGAGGTTAATTCACTGAATTGGTAAACAGAGAAGTTAAACTTCAGAGCCAATTCAATAGAGTGCACAACAGAAAGGAAGAAAGACAAAAATGATTATCTAGCTGCTCTGGCACAGAACTGCAAAGAACTGAGGATGAAATGGTGTCACCTGAAGTCAATGAATGGACTTGTCCTTAAGCAATCATAGCATACATTAAGAAATATCATGGCTCATATCATTATCTCATTGTTTTAAAAGTGATAAATGTGACAATAAATGAACTGGCTGAATTTGAAATTATTGTTGAAAGTCTTGCAGGTTGTCTACTGGTTAGAATATAGTTTTTTATCTGGAACAAGGGTGTGAGGGATATACTTACAGTCTGTACAATGGCATGCAATGCAGTATATAAAGGTCACAGATTATCAAATCTTGTGTTCCCTTTCAAAAAGCTACACTTATGATGCTGCGCTGAAATAGCGCTTTGGGAACAACTTTAGGTGTGACCAGCTGTGAATATGTGTGCAACACATCAATGAACATTGACCGGAATTTATAGCCTCTGCCGGTGTAATCATAGGATGCACCTGGGGCAGGGTTATAAATAGATGCGTCACAGGAGCATCGTCAGATCTTTTGTCTTCAGATCACTCTGTATGTGTATGCTTCAGGGCCTGTCAGAACTTTCTTTCCTCTGTTAGGAGTTAGAATTTGTTAGGCAGTGCGCAGAAAACCTTCTCTTCTTTCACTGAAAAAATATAGAAAAATTAAAAAAATGAATGCCTGAAAGACAGAGCAAGCGGTTTGCGTTCCCTTGTCTCCGCTCTATGGCTGAAAGGCACACCCATCAGTTTTGCTTTGTTTGTTTAGGGGAAGAGCATGATGCTCTCACGTTGGGGCAGGGCGGATGCAAGCATTTGGATCTGCTCTCGGTCAAAATGCTTCGCACTCGTCTCGCTTACTTCCGAGAGTCGGCACCCACACTTCATTCGTGGGGCACTCTTTTGGATCTGGATGAGGAGTGAGAGACAGGTCCGTCCCTATCGCTCGCTCTCTCCCCAGACCCAGCTGGTCCTTCCCGTGATCTTTAAGCACGCTCCAGCGCCTCTTCGCTTCATGAGGGGGACCTTGAATCTTTTGAGTCTGCGGACTTTGAGCTACCCACCTCCGAGCATTCCAGGCATGATAGTAAATCATCGGAGGAATTACTCGAGGTGATCACTCATGCGGTAGCCAGGCTTCAAATAGACTGACCACGCGAACGAGACCCCCAAACGCTCCAAGTTGGAGGACAGATTTCTATCCGGTGGCCAGGGGAAGGGAATGCATCATCAGTCCCTTCCCTTCTTTGATGACCTCCATGACGAACTCTCTCGTTCATGGAGGAAACCTTATACTTCTCGTGTCCACGTGCCCTCGACGTCGATATATTTGACTATCGTGGGTGCTGAGACACGGGTTATTCGATGATGCCGCTGGTTGAAGTGACACTTGACGCAATCATCTCTCGCCGGGTTCGGCATCATCGCTAAAAAGACCCTCTCTCCCCACAAAGCCGTGGAGGACTACCACTACACTAGTAGGGAAGGCTTATCAAGCAGCAGGTCAGGCTAGTGCTGCCCTGCACACTATGGCAGTGTTACAGGCATACTAGGCTGATCTGCTGAAGGACCTGAGTGCGGGTACCACACTTGATTAGGAAGCTTTCTCTGAGCTTCGTTGACCCACGGATCTATCTCTCCATGCGACCAGGCAGACAGCTCATGCCATTGGCCGGTCTATGTCTGCTTTGGTCAGCATGGAGAGACCCTTATGGCTCAATCGGGCATCAAAGATAAGGACAAAGTTTTCCTTCTTGATGCTCCGGTTTCGCCTACTGGCTTATTTGGGGACGCTATGAATGTAGTTATCACCAGGTTCCAGGAGGTGAAAAATCACGAGGAAGCATTCGGGCAGTTTCTTCCTCGCCGTACTCAGGGGCAGGGCTGTCGGCCACCCAGACCCGCCCCGGTCCTGCTTGAAGGTAGGCTCAGAAGCAAAGTGTGGTGGGTCGTGCTCTCCCTTGTAAAGACTGGGGACAGGCTCGTCACCCTCTGCAGCCCCCAAGGACCCAAGGCAAGACCTCAGGGGAGAAATGTCTAAGAGGAAGAAACCCTGACGGTCTTGCGCCCAGCATTGTGGGTGTAGCCCCCCTCGGGACGGGGTGCATGTATCATCCACTTCGGCCCTCCCGGTACCCCCACGAAACCTCTCCATTCCCGCCACCTCTGGTGTTGTGGGAGTTAGAGGCTTCCAGTGAAATGCTGGGTGTACCGTTGCTTCCTGCCTTATTCCAGGACACGGAAAACTCGAAATCCCCCCAACAGGAAGTGTCAAAATTAATACCCATCTCAGAGAACCTGGCAGTGTGGAAACTTCTGACAGGTATCTCTATGTGGTTCCTAAGAACAGCAGAAAAAGGCTACAGAATTCAATTTGCTCGCTGCCCTCCGTGTTTCAACGCATGGTTCCCACTACCGTAAAACCGGAGCAGGCATGTCTACTGTGGAAAGAACTGCAAAATCTCTTGTTCAAAGGGGCCATAGAACGTGTTCCTCTTTCAGAGAAAGAGTCAGCTTATTACAGCAAAGAAGGGTGGGGCGTTGCGTCCGATCTTAGATCTTCGAGGCTTGAAATGCTCAGTCAGAGTGTTCAAGTTCAAGATGCTAACTATCAAGATGGTTGTGTCACAAATACAACATCACGATTGGCTGGTCACAATTGATATCATGGATGCATACTTTCATATAGAAATTCTGCCACAGCACAGGAAGTTCCTGAGGTTCGCTTTCAGGGGCGAAGCCTTCCAATATCGGGTTCTTCCGTTCGGACTAGCCCTATCACCCCGCACATTCACAGAATGCATGGATGCAGCACAGGCTCCTTTGCGACTCCAGGGCATCCGCATTCTGAATTACATAGATGACTGGCTGATACTAGCACAGTCTCAAGAACTGGCAGTTCAGCACAGGGATATTGTCTTAGCTCATCTGGTTTCTCTGGGTCTGAGAATCAATGTCAAAAAGAGCGTTCTCTCTCCCACCCAGGGAATTACCTATCTAGGTGTTATGTGGAATACGATCACGATGCGGGCACAGTTGTCTCCCGCTCGAGTCATGTCCATTCAGAACACTGTGAGCAAAATCAGGCTAGGTCAAGGTTTCACTGTTCGTCAGTATCAACGAATACTAGGTCTCATGGTGTCTGCGTCCACGGTGATCCCTTTGGGGCTTCTGCACATGAGACCGTTTCAGTTGTGGCTAAAATTCAGGGGATTTCATCCAAGGAAAAGTTCCCTTTCTATGTTGTTCAGACCCCAGTTTCTTACCTTGGGTCCAACTCTAGGTGTGTCTTGTCGTCGCAGTTTGCTAAAGACAGATGCCTCCCTGACGGGCTGGGTAGTGGTCTTAAGTGGTCGTCCAGCTCAAGGGGAATGGGAGGGTCGTCAGCTCGATTGTCACATTAATTGTCTCGAGTTGATGACTATATTTCTGGCCCTGAAATACTTCCTCCAGAGGCTGCCATGTCTTGGTACGGGTGAACAATACAACGGTAGTCTCTTACATAAACCATCAAGGAGGTCCATGTTCATGTCAGCTGAAATTTCTGGCACGTCAGATTCTCCTTGGGGCCCAGGGCAAGCTCCTGTCACTCAGGGCAGTTTATATCCCTGGATGTCTAAATGTGGGAGCAGATTTACTGTCCAGACAAAAAATACCGATGGGGCAGTGGAAACTCCACCCCGAGGTAGTGCAACAAATCTGGGTGAGATTTTACAGGGCAGAAGTGGACCTCTTCGCCTCTTCTCAGACAGCGCAATGTCCCCCTACTCCTCTCTGAGTCACCCAGCCCCCCTGGGTCTGGACGCGATGGTGCATACATGGCGCAGAATGCATCTGTATGTGTTTCCCCCGGTTTCTCTGCTCCCGGGAGTCTTGGCCAGAATTCGCCAGCAAGGGTCTTGCCTCTTACTGATAGTGCCGAGCTGGCCGAACAGGGTATGTTTCTCGGAGATGATGTCTCTCCTCGACGGCTCACCTTGGGCAATTCCGAACAGGAGGACCCTTCTGTCTCAGGCACAGGGGACAATATTTCATCCCCGGCCCGAGCTGTGGAACCTTCATGTTTGGCCCCTGAGGGGTACCAACTGAGGGACACAGGGTTTTCACCTGAGGTTATCGAGACCATTTTACGTGCAAGGGCTTCCTCTACCAGAAGAATCTACGCCAATAAATGGGGTGTCTATGAAAGATGGTGCAGTACACATAATGCAGATCCAGTTAACTGCCAGATTGCTTCAGTTCTTGACTTTCAGCAGGAAAAACTGTCAGCAGGCATATGCCCCTCCACTCTCAGGGTCTATGTGGCCGCCATTTCGACTTGCCACGCCTTGATGGACGGAGTGCTGTTGGGGAGACATCCTCTACTTGCTCGCTTCATTCATGGAGCTATGTGACTGAGGCCACCTGCTAGGACCAGGACCCCTTCATGGGACATAGCAATAGTCCTTGAGGGTCTGGTTGAGACCCCCTTTGAACCTCCAGAGTCAGCGTCTGACAGACTTCTGACTCTCAAGATGGTTTTTCTTATGGCAATATTTTATAGTATATTTTCTTTACCTCTCTAAAGAGAATTGGGGACTTACAGGCTGTCTTGCCAGCATGCTTAGAGTTTGCCCCAGGAATGACCAATGCAATTTTGTACTCTCATCCTGACTATCTGCCTAAGGTGCCTTTCTCGACCTTACATCCGGTCACTCTCGAAGCCTTCTGCTCCCACCATTTACAATGCTGGAGCAGGAAAGACTTCACAGACTTTGTCCAGTCCGTGCCCTTCTGACTTATGTCCACCGCACTAGCCAGTGGAGTAAGTCAGCGCAACTATTCGTTTGCCATGGGGGCAGCAACAGGGGGGCGACCGCCACCAAGCAGACTATGTCACATTGGGTGAGGGTTGCTATTGCCCTGGCCTATGAGGCACGCGGTCAAGCTTTGCCAGTAGGTATCAGGGCTCACTCCACCAGAGGGGTCCTCTACAGCTTTGGTTATTGGTGTCCCTCTGCAGCATATTTGTGATGCGGCAGGCTGGTCCTCTCAGCACACATTCATTAGATTTTACAGTTTAGATGTTCATGCCACTCCGGGCTCTTATGTCCTTGTCGACATCACAAGCTCATGTCTGAGACCTCTCGCGCTCTTGTGAGCACATTACACAACTGTAGGGGGTCCGGACATCCACATTGCGGCGGCGTGGGTATTCTCGTTCCCAAAGCGCTATTTCAGTGCAGCATCATAAGTGTAGCTTTTTGAAAGGGAACGTCTCGGGTTACTTGACTGTAACCCCTGTTCCCTGATATAAGCGGAACGAGATGCTGCGCTTCATTGCCGCACTGGGATGCCCCAGGACTGCTCTTCAGACAAAATACCTGAAGATGCTCCTGTGACAGATCTATTTATAGCCCTGCCCCAGGTGCATCCAATGATTACACTGGCAGAGGCTATAAATTCCGGTCATTGTTCATTGACGTGTTGCACACATATTCACAGCTGGTTACACCTAAAGTTGTTCCCAAAGCGATATTTCAGCGCAGCATCTCGTTCCGCTTTTATCAGGGAACAGGGGTTATATTCAAGTAACCCGAGACGTTATCTGGAGTTTCTGCCAATGACAACAACAACAACATTTTTGAAAATACGTTCCATCAGCTGAACGATCAACACAAATGTAAACAACAGTACAACCCACTGAACCAACTGGGCTTTTATTCCTGACAGCCTTGTTTCACTTTTATCAAAATGTAAATATGTCACTACTCTGACTAAGATCCCATAACACTGTTGGGAGAAATCAGTATACCATTATGGCTATGCAGCATAACTGTTAATATTAATAAAAAAATACTAAAATATGTGGGGATCAGATATAAACAAAGAGATTAAACTTACAATTCCATAGCCTCTTAGCCACTGAGATAGTCTTGCTCAAAGCTGCAGGCCGTAGTCCCCAAACTGTCCTTATGGCTATTAAACAAACACAGAAGACTTCAAGGTGATGTGCAGGAAGAATCTAAGAGGAAGGGAGGGTAAATGGTATAAGCAAAGGGAAATCAAAAGGAAAGGACCTAGAATGTCAGAGCACTTCACTGCTTACAATTTCCTCTTATCAATGATGAAGACATATAGACTCATTTGAAAAGAAGGCTGTGGCATTACCTACAGTATACCCCTAATCCCTCCACAGAGAGCTGAGGTGCCATTTCATCAGCTTGATTCTAGTCTAAACAAGCATTTAAAATGTGGTTAAATTATTCAGATTGAAACATATTGCATTGTTGTGGCAAAAATAAATAATAAATATTGCATTGTTGTGGCAAAAATAAAGCATTGATTAGACAATACAAAACATGTCTTTAAAAGTCAGTGTATATGTATGTATATATATATATATATAGGGGGGGGTATACAAAAGAAAACTTAGAGGGAAATAATTTAAAATAATTTTAAATAATTTAAAATTCCACTTGATATAATTCATTTCAATACCTTCTAGTTAAGAGCAATGGTTATTAATAAGCACTAACTTTTCCGAACTGCAAAAATATAATAAGTGAATAACATTTACATAAAATCTAAAACCGCAGAGCTTCAGGTTAATGAGTCATAATCCAGAGTCAATTAGGAGATGCTCTTGTCTGTCTGAGTCACTATTCAGGAAATTAGCCATCACCCATTCCAAGGCACATAGTGATTATGTGAATTTATAGAGAGCTGCCATGACATATTTTAAAGAATATGACACAATGGCGTAAAGTGTTTTAGTGCATATACATACTCTAGGTGGTGTATGTATAAACATAACCTTTAAATCACTGCAAGGCAGACCAAATCACACTACCATTAGGTCTCTTCTGTTGAAAGGTATCTTCCCCAACCAATCCTACATAGAATTAGGCATTGCTTCCCCTATATACATTGTTTTTTGCCTTTACATAATGACCTTTACACAACAACATAAACATTGAGACAGGTGCGTCAACATGCCTCAAGGGGCTTTCAAAATATGCCATATCAAGAGCAGCACAAAAGACGGCTTGTCTGCCTGCTTGATTCTGACCCGAGCTGCCCAGGCCCCAGTGCACATGGTCAAACTGTGCAGCAGTAGAAATTAATAATATAATAATCTGACAAGTATCAAAAGCAGCAGGACAATCCTCTCTTTTTACTAGCAAGTGAGAAAATTAGATTGTTAATCCTCTGGGGCTTACATTTGTTTGTGTCTCCAAGTTTGATTCCTCCGGGATTTATGAACCATCATAATCCCACAAAAAGGGAGTTCTAACTTTATTTATTTATCTGGACTATTGTTTATTTATTTATTTAAAATCAATTCATTCATTTGGTAAGTATTTCAGTATTAATTAAAGTTCTTACTGAAGATGTATATGTAATACTTCAAACAGTAAAATTTTGAATTATAAATAAAATATTATAGACTTCCATGGGGCCTCTGGTGTTTGTATACTAACTGGTATGTACAAATTTGATCAAAGTGGCACAAATATGAGCAATTGCTTTCAACTGCAGCACTACTATTGATTTATCATTTTTGTATCTCAGTTTAATCAAACTCTTGCTTACAATCAATAGTTCCAGTGGGTCTGCAAAACACCCAAGACATCCAGGAAAATCTGTCAAGGGGTAGTGATTTGGATGGATCGAAGGCTGCTAATCTATTTATAGCGATAAACTAGTAACTAGTTGGGGAAAAAAATCTGTCTTCTACCATGGCAACAAGATCCTAAATTTAACACGGCTAGAACTAAAATGTATAATCTCTGTTTAAATTTCAGAAAGTGTTTTGTTTCAATGCCTAGCATGTGTGTTGAGCTAATGTCGGGTCTGTTGGTCAAAAGGTTAAAGACAACAGAATAATCTGCACATGAAGAGTCTGAGTCTTCATTAAATGTCACCCACACACTGATTTATCTTATGCAAGTGTCAGAAGGGGGCTAACTGCGGCAAATGTTGACATTAGCATCCAGCTCCTAGGATATTTTCTTAAAATCTGGCATCTCACTTCTTGCCTTTTTTCTCACATTGTAGACAGGACGGAATTAGTGGCTGCTGACAATCATGACATATGGCAAAGCTAGGCTGCATGCCATCAAAAATTATCACACTCCAAACAATTATAATAATGAATAAATACATAAAAAATTTTCATACTCTAACAGAGGAGATTTGGTTGGTATGGTTGTATAAAAAGACAAGAATTAAAGGTACATTTAAGGTGAACACATCTTAGAGGTCTTGAGAACTGTCAGATGTTGATGTCATAAAATAATGGGAGGTGAAAGCTAGCTTAAGGCAAGAGAACATTGACATGAAGATGCACATTCTTTAACCACATGACATTTACATGCATCACACATCAATATGGCACACTAATTGAATCAACTACTCTGTCAAAGGTATTTGGAGAAAAAATGAACCTAGAGATACGTTTATCAAATGTCTGAAAATATATGGTTACTTTATATTATATACAATACATATAATACTTTTATTTTCCTGGAACAGCCCAGTTAAAGAGTGAAGAGCATTCATATCTTGTCTTCCACAAAAAAACTAAATGTGAGTAACAATAACTGGTAACATTGTGTCAAATGTTATCAAAACTTTACATTTATATTCAACATCATATTGTGTCCAAAGATATTCAATAGGGCTGCAACTAAAATTTATTTTGATAATCGATTAATCTAACGATTATTAGAATGATTTTTTTTCGACTATTCTTCGATTATTGCAATGATTAATCATTAAATCTTAACTGATTATTCAGCTTGTGCCCCAACTTAAAAGGTTGTATTAAACATTCTTACTAACAATAAATAGGACAAAATACCTTTTAATGACATTCACTGAATTAAAGGGAAAAACAAGACTTTTTACTAAATTTAATTCAGTAAAGAAATTCACAGCAATAAATTATATTGTTATAAAGTGTTTTTGTCTTGTTTTCCATTTAAAATTATCTAAAAATACGTAAAACAAGATACATTTACTTGAGAAGCAACATATTAAATATTTAGACTTGCTTTAAGAGAAAATATCTTAAGTGCATCTTAATAAATACACTTATCAAGTGTATTTTTTTCACTTGGTTATACTTCTGCGAGTGCAGTAAAGACAAAATATCTTATATGCTGCTTCTCAGGTGAATGCCTCTTTTTGTAAAGTATTTTTAGATATTTTAAAATATTTTTATTTTTAATATTATATTCAACATTCTCAGGTAACATTTTTTTTCTTCTGCAGTATACCTACTAAAGTAAATGTATGTTGTTATAAAGGAGTTTTAGATATTTATATTGGAAAAGCCAAAATAAAAACTAATCAAAAACGTACACTAGTGGGTAAAAATGTGGAATAATGTACAGGATTTTGTGCTTATGGAAAGAAATTGGTACTTTTATTCAACAAATTGGCATTCAACTGATCACAATGTATAGGCTAGTCAGGACATTATTTAATGTGAAAAATTACTATAACCATTTGAAAAAAAAAAATCTGAAATTCTACTTCAAACAGTTCTTATCATAAAATGCAGCAATGAGAGTTTTGCAGATCCTTGGCATTCTAGCTGTCAGTTTGTCCAGATACTCAGGTGACATTTCACCTCATGCTTCCTGTACCATTTGCCATAGATGTGGCTGTCTTGTCTTCTCACACACCTTACAGTCTAGCTGATCCCACAAAAGCTCAATGGGGTTAAGAACCATAACACTCTATCCAATTATCTGTTGTCCAATGTCTGTGTTTCTTTGCCCATTCTAACCTTTTCTTTTTGTTTTTCTGTTTCAAAAGTGGCTTTTTCTTTGCAACTCTTCCCATAAGGCCTGCACCCCGAGCCTTCTCTTTACTGTAGTACATGAAACTGGTGTTGAGCAGGTAGAATTCAATGAAGCTGTCAGCTGAGGACATTTGAGGTGCCTATTTCTCAAAATAGAGACTCTGATGTACTTATCTTGTTTAGTTGTACATCTGGCCATTCACATCTCTTTCTGACCTTGTTAGAGCCAGTTGTCCTTTGTCTTTGAAGAATGTAGTGTACACCTTTATATGAAATCTTCAGTTTTTAGCATTGTATAGCCTTCATTCCTCAAAACAATGATTGACTGACAAGTTTCAAGAGAAAGCTGTTTCTTTTTTGTCATTTCTGACCTTATATTGACCTTAAGACATGCCAGTCTATTGCATACTGTGGTAACTTAAAATCAAACACAGAGACAATGTTAAGCTTCATTTAACAAACCAAATAACTTTCAACTGTGTTTTATATAATGGCAAGTGATTTACTAGTACAAAATTAGCAATTTAGCATGATTACTCAAGGATAAAGTGATGGCTGCTGGAAATGGGGCCTGTCTGAATTTGATAACAAATTACACTTTCAAATAGTGATGGTGCTGTTTTTTACATCAGTAATGTCCTGACTATACTTTGTGATCAGTTGAATGCCACTTTGGTGAATTAAAGTACCAATGTCCTTCTGAAACAGCAAAATCTGTATATTATTCCAAACGTTTGGCCGCTGGTATATTTTATTGCAGTGTAATGTGGCAAAGACTACCCTCTCTCACCTTTCTGTTCACTGCAATCCATCTTTAACACACACACACAAACAAAACCTCTCTCTTGTTAATAAAGCTGTGTATTTCCAATTTTCTTCACGATAAGAAATATATTGGTGACATATATTATAATTCAATAAGTCACAAGCCATCATGTTATAATCTAGCTGCATTAAGCGTGTGTGCTTGAGGGATGAGCATCCACACGACAGTGTGTGCCTCAGCTGCTTGCAGTTTCAATCTCTCCCCCTTAGATAGGGACATTCGCGCAACTCATAGAAGAGGCGCTGACTACACAGAAATATATTAATATATAATAATAGTTATTTGCATGACCTGCTTCCATATTATTTCAACTTTAATAAAGCTATAACACATTAAATATAACTTAATTTAAGATGTAAAGCCAGGATGTTTCCTTTAAAGAGCTCCTCTGCTTATTCCACAACGAGAGTGCTTCTGTATTTACTTTTTTATATTTTTGTATAATTCCCTCGTACTTTGCATTCTACATCATCTGAAGCTGTTTGGAAAGTTTAGAGTACATCTGGACTGTGAGCTGTGTAATTCTTCCTCTTCTTCTGCTGCCCTTGCTTGTCATCATTAGAGTTTAATGTGATCTCATGTTACATTAAATGAGATCAAACAACTATGACAACAAAACATTTTGTTGACAGTTTTTCATTGTTGACGTTGCCGATATTGTCAACCTATCGTTTCAGCTCTACAAGATGTATAGGGATCCATGAAATTGTTCTTCGATTATTCACAAGTATATTCACTCTCAAAATTCAATTTCTAAGAATCTTGTCTGAGAACACAAAACTATAAGTGCGAGTGAGTGCATGCTCAGGAAAATGTCAGTCGCATGCAAGTAAAGGCAGCAGTTCTCATATTAATTCTACAGTCTCTGTGAATCGACAGGGACTTCTTGATTCACAAAAGTCCTGCTGCTAAAAATAAATAAATAAAATAAATAATAAATACATAAAAACTAAATAAAAATAGTAAGTACAATTCTATTCCGGGAACTCAAGCTTAAAAATTATTTAGTTGAATTGACGGATTTGCCTTGAAACCTCATATAGAGGAAAGTAGTATATACTGTAAGTTCTGTGCCTAACATGACTAGGTTGTGATAACTGTGTTGTGGGCCACGCTGCCAATGGGTTATTGACAAATACTGTAAGGTTGTCTGAGGTGATAAACATTTGAAATATTTAAATCTTGTGTCAAGTTGACATGTAATCTTTGAGTTCAATTGTTTGAAAAACATGTATAAAATTTTCTAAAAAAAAAAAAAATGTAATGACTTTAAAAATGTCATGTTGTGCAACCATCAAATAAAAGGTATTAAAATAATTTCCTTGAACTTTGCATACATGAGGTCTAAAGAGATCTTCTCTGTTTAATGATTTTTGTCACATGACCGCAAACTTAGTAATTCCAAATATTTTCATCATAGAAGAGGTGTATTCATGAAATTGATTTGTGTAAATTGCATTTGTAATGTATTTTGGAATAATGTATTAGATGCAGACAAAAACATGCCATCACTGACCCTAATAGAGGTGGGTGAAAAAATCTATATGTTAAAGCATTGTGATATTTTTCCTCATGATATTGTATTGATGTTCAAGTGCCAAAAAACAATATAGTTATTCACATTTTTCCAAATAAATGGGAAAAACAACATTCATGGGAAAAAAAACATTCTCTTGACCAAATCGATCTAGTACTTAAACAGCCCAATAGATGGCACAGTTAATATGGTTTACCGCTGAGACTAAACTGAACTATTCAGACATCACCCACAATGTGGAAAAGTTGTTGACAGCATGGATACGTCAGAGACTATTCAATGACTATTCAAATACGGTGGGATTGAGATCCGGGCTATTTACTGGACATGACAGAACACTGACATTCCTATCTTGCAGGAACTAATGCACAGAATGAGTAGTATGGCTGGTGACAATGTCATGCTGAAGGGTCATATCAGGATGAGCCTGAAGGAAGGGTACCACATGAGGGAGATAGATGTCTTCCCTGTATCGCACAGCATTAAGATTGTCTCCAATGACAACAAGCTCAGTCTGATGATGCTGTGACACACCGCCCCAGACCATTACGTACCCTCCACCTCCAAATCGTACCTATACCTGTGATATTCGGATGTACCGATCCTGTTCAGGTGTTGTTACACGTGGTCTGCCACTGCAAGGATGATCAGCTGTCCTTACCTTGTCTCGCTGTAGTGCTGTATTAGGTGTCTCACAGTACAGACATTGCAATTTATTGCCCTGGCCACATCTGCAGTCCTCATGCCTCTATGCAGCATGCCTAAGGCACGTTCATGCAGATCAGCAGGGATCCTGAGCATCTCCACAGAACGGGACGACTCCCAAACAAGTCAAGAAAATAAAGAGGAGCTTGTAATTAAAAAAGGTGTGGCATCTGTGGTGTAGGTTCACAAATCCCAACACAGAACAGAAAAACTTAATATGTAAACTGTGTCGTAAGACGATTATATATATATATATATATATATATATATATATATATATATATATATATGTGCTGAAATAAACATTCCCCTGAATGTTGATATATTTTCCCTGTTCAAATGCCATTTGATCTAGGGCTGTGTGCAACCTAAACAAGCGTGTCCTGTTGACAGGGCAGCAAACTCTGTTTCTAGGGCTGGACCTGGATTTGCGTGCGATGCTCGCGTGTCTGTTACTAGTTCACGTTCTGTCATTTCACCAGTGTCTAGCAATGTTCAGAGTGGGACGTGTTCTCCTTGTGAGAACATTTCACAGCACATCTTCAACTATCATTCCCCTGGGCATGTTGCATGCGAGACCTTTTCATTGCTGAGTGAAATCCATAAAGGGATTTCAATCACTGAAGCATGCCTTCCATCTTTCCAGATGCATGGTACTACCAAACTCTGTTACCATGGAAACGGACCCGCCTTTTGATGTTGGGCATTCTATAGGGACAGGTGTGTCAACGCAACACTATAACAACAGACGCCTCCTCCATGGGTTGGGGCGCTGTATAAAAGGGTCGACCAGCCTACAGGGTTTGGATGGGCCAGTGGTAATATTGGCACATAAACTGTCTGGAGATTTTCACAGTGCTGCTGGCGTTTAAGATTTTCCTCCCGGAGATTCATGGCAGCCATGTCCACATCTGGTCAACAAGAGGACGGTGGTGTCCTACATCAGTCGCCAGGGAGGAGTGCATTCTTATACCATGCTAAGACTGGCATGTCGCATTCTTCTGTGGGCATGGTGTAATGTGCTGTCTCTAGGACCCGTGCATGTCCTGGGCCGGTAGAATTTGTTGGCGGATCTCCTGTCCAAACAGGGCTTGATACCCAGAGAGTGGACATTACGTTTTATGGAACAAATCTGGAGAATGTTCGGCAGAGTGGAAGTGGACATGTTTGCTTCGAGTGAGATATCACACTGGTTTTCCCTTTCGCTCCTGGCGTTGGCACATCAGTGCCCAACAACGTGTCTTTACGCATTCCCACGATCAGTCTGCAGAATGTTCCGAAAGTTATGGTTCGGCTTCTGTTAGTGGCACTGGTAGTGGCCATCTCAAGTATGTTTTGCACCCATGGCCGGACTTGTGGAAGTTATGGGTATGGCCCCTCAAAGGGGTGCTCCTTTGAATAATGGGTTAATCCCCGCTGTGGTTGATACATTCTAAACAATAGAGCTCTATCTATTATCTTGTCTCTCCATTAATGCGGGTACGCAGGCTTTGACCTTTTTGTCCTGTCCGAGTTCTATTATGGGATTTATCTGTTGTTTTAGAGGTGCCTCTTCAGTGCTCTGTTTAAGCCCTTGGCAACAGTTGCTATAAGTTTCAGACCTTTAAAAAGGCCCTGCTAGTATCACTGGCATCATTTAAAAGGGTTGGTGATTTGCATGCCCTGTCGATCAATCCCTTATTTATGGATTTTGTGCCATGTTGTTTAAGACTGGAATTAAGATCTTGTATCGGCTATTTGCCCAAGGTCATTTCTACAAAATTTAGCTTGCAGACTATTAATTTTCAGGCTTGCTATCCTCCCCCAATTAAGTCGGAGGAGCAGTTCAGGCACTGCAAATTTATGTTGACCGTACTAGCCAGTGGTGTAAATCAGAACAGTTGTTTGTGTGCTTTGGTGGCCCCAACAGGGGTGTTTTGGTGTCCAAGCGAAAGCTGTTTTTTTGGCGTACTGATGCAATTTCAAGTGCTTACGAAGCACGTGGTTCACCTCTGCCTTTGGGCATTCGAGCACATTCTACGAGGAGCATGGCATGCTCATGGGTTTTGGCTAGAGGTGCGTCCTTGGAGGACATTTGTAAGGCAGCAGGGTGGTCCTTTCTGCATACATTTGTTAGATTTTATAATCTGGATGAGGGTTTGACTCCAGATTCTCTCTGTTGGAATAGGAGTAAACTCATAATTTTCTCTGTTTTATTTAGATGCTTTAGCTCGCTTGCACGCTGCTATATACTTGCTACATGGGCGTAGACAGTTGGCAGCTACAGTTTGCATGGCGTGAATGTATATCGTTCCCAATATGATTACACAGCTTGAGTTCCTACGAAAGGCAATGTCTTGGTTATGTGAAATGTATCCCTGGTTCCTAAGTGGGAATGAGATGCTGCTTAAGATGGCCATACTCTCCAGCAGCTGCATAGGCTTGTGCCTTTCTGCAGATAATCAATGGCAAATGGAAATTGACTCGATGGCACCAAAGCGAGCACTTTTATGGAGCCTGTGATGTAGCTCACTAGGGGCATCAATTAAGCGCCACCAGCTATTAAATTGGCATGCTTGTACAAGGGCTTCAGACCATGTGACACTCAGGAAGAATCCCAATACGATTACGCAGCATCTCGTTCCCACTCAGGGAACCAGGTTTACGTTTCGCGTAACAAGAGACATTTCTGACTGTAAAATTAACAGGATTTTTTTAAAGAGGATTTTTTATTTAAATTCTTCCTTTGATGTTTAAACAAGTATTTATTCCAAATATGATTTTAAACCAATTGTACATTCATACTTTATTTGTGATGAAAAAGAAAAAAGTCTTCTCTCAAATAGTTGTATGTTCAGGTCCTTCTACCACTAATATTACAGCTGAGTATGTGCACAATTCTAGAAAACCTTTCTGACAAATACATCACACAATAAGGTGCTTATGACAAACTGGAGAAGCCTCATTGCCAATTAGAGCAGGGAAAGCACTGTAGAGAGAAAATCACTATAGTCTTCTTCCTTACACAAAGCTACATGCTAAAACAGCAGTGGAAGATGGAGAAAGGTTAAACTATTAAATGCTATATGCTCTGGGCCAGCAAATGACTTATGGTGACATATAGAATTTCATTTAGTGTTACGCTAGCATCAAATCAACTTTGGGAGCCAGGAGGCAGACTCACAGTGACTTCCTTGAACTTCATGAATATCAATGATGGCTGCTTATTCAGTACAGTAATGAGGGAACATGAGAAATGGTCTCTCGGTGTGAAGTATTGGATGAAGGGCACAAGGGGTTTTGAATTATTTGATATATCAGCAATCATTATGAAATATGATTGTCCTAACTATTCTATAAGGATATGAAATGTCTGTAAAATCAAACCTTAATATTTGAAATGTGACAGTGTGTAGAGCTGAAAGATGTTTTTTCCATTAGTTATTTTTGATCTTAAGTTTTACTTATTATAAACTAAAAGTTACTAAAAGTTAATGATTTTTAAAAATTATAAAACTAAAAGCTAAATTTGGAGTCACATCTCCAAAGTTCAGATACAGATGTTTGTCTAGATTGTTTAGACAAATGCATGTTGAAAGAAATGTGCCAGCAAATATATCTAGTCACAGCCCACTGAGATTTGCTGCTTCGCAGCTGCACAACTGCAAATCTTAAGGCATGAGAAGGATAATTAAGAGCCTAGCCATGAAGCCTGGCAGAGCAAGTTATCCTTTAATAATTACAGCGGGTAGGACCTCTGATCAGCCGTCTACTGGAAAAAAATACTTGATCTCTTCTAAACATAAACATGTGGACCTGCCAACAAATAACCAAGATACACATTTTAAATAGGCATACAAAATACAGAGAGGTATCTCTGAAACAAATTACATTTTATCAGTGCTTGCGCAGCTGACAACTGTTGTGTTCTGTCTAAATGTATTTCTTTTTCCTATACTGTAGAATTCCGTAATCTGAAACAGATCTGTTCCATGCTAAACACTGTGATCCTGTCCAAAAAAAAATGCCTGAGCAAATCAGGACAAACAATGAAAGCAAAGTTTAGGCAAACAAGGGGCATGTGTGGACAGATTAGGCCTTTTTACGAGGTAAATATGCAGGTAAAATATGTGTGGAGCCGGTGCCACAGCCTTTATTTTTGCAACATGTGACTGAGCATCCAGCCAGGCTTTCTTACACACCAGGTACTACTGTTATTTGTGGCAGGGGAGTCAGACACAACTAAATTTCCCCGTCTGTCACTCACTTCGACGTAGTGTCGAAGAAGCGACACTAGGGGTCTCTCTTGAGCGCCGAAAGATACCTCTGATCTATGAAAAAAGGCCAATGAGAGTTGGCGAACAGTATTTGCATACTCCGCCTCCGGATACGGATATAAAGGCGAGAGATATATGCTCGTTCATTCAGTAATTTTCTTCGGAGCCGATGGTCGTGTGTATGCAGTCAGCTGCGAGTAACACAACTGATCCTGCTTCTGATCCTCTGACGCTCTGCTTTGCTGTTGGATTTACGGCGCACTACAGCGGCTTTTCTCTTCACTGCCGGCGTGCAGTTTGCCCCTGGGCGCTTCGACAGCGCAGAGTTAAAAGAGTTGAAAGAGTGATTCTCTCCATAAAAGAGTTTATTTCTCTGAAAGAGCATTACACAGCGGCGTTGAACGTCCTTTTCAGGACGCGTCTTTATAAAGATGTAATTTCCGCCCCTGTGTAGTTTCTGGATGCGATGATTTCTCCCCACCTCTCTCGGTCATAAAACACTGTCTTGCATGCCTGGGCTGCGATCGCACGCAAGCAATGTTTTATGAATGGTTTATGTTCTCAGTGCGAGAACATAGCCATGGCAACATTGCGGTCGTGTGGCTTTCTTTTGTAATGAGAGAAAGCCGTTTCAGCCGCCCCCCGCGCCTCGCCTCCTTCCTACGGGATTGACGCAGGCGCCGCGGGCGATGAACACGATTTGGGGACAATGACGGGCTCTGTTCGCCGGGTAAATCCCCTCGAACTTCCCGCCTCCCCGGCACGCTTGTTTGCTTCCGTCTGAGCTCGGGATGAGTATTCTCTCCAATGGTTCATCTTCTCAGTGTGAGAACATGGCCGTTATAGCATTGCGGTCGCACGGCTTTCTTTTGTAATGAGAGAAAGCCACTTCAGCCGCCCCCCGCGCTCTGCCTTCTTCCTACGGGATCGGCGCAGGCGCCGCGGGCGATGAAGGCGATTTGGGGAATATGACGGGCTCTGTTCGCCGGGTAAACCCTCTCGAACCGCCCGCCTCCCCGGCACGCTTGCTTGCCTCAGAATTGGATGACATCACCGCTGCATTGGAGAGCGTTACAGCGGCATCGGATGCTGATCGTTCGCCTGGGCCGCCACCTTCGGGTCTGCCGCCCAGCCTGAGCCTGACGCACGGAGATCCGCTATGCTTTCCCGGGCTACTTGATCGGTTCCGCGGGCAGGTGCGCCGCTCACAGACACGCCCCCCCCGTTCCTTTCTTCCCGGACGTGCACGACGAGTTGAGCTAAGCCAAGGCTTCTTCGCTCCTCCGCTCTCACTACCCTCGCGGTGGAACGGTCCCAGACCGCTTCCACTCTGCACGCCACGGCCCTTCCTGCAACCAATGCCAGGCCAAGGCACTTCAAAACTTGCACCTTGGGTAGTCCTGTTCTTGATGTGCTGCAGGAACTGCGCTGGATGACCAACCGCGCCCCCGGGCCACGGAGGTCAGAAGCGCTGGCACTCGAACAGGCGATGGCCACCCCTTGTGGTCCAGAAACGCACCTGTGGACTGGACCTGGTCGAAATGCGGAGGCGGACAAGGCACACCTTCTCCCACACCCCCGTCTCCCAGCTCCGTCCATTCGGCGCCACCGTTGATGACTCTGCCCAGCAGTCCTCAGCGGTGAGGCAGACGGAGGCCACTACACATCCTGCCCCGCCGCAAGCCTGCCGCCATGGGCCATGCCCCGTCTGCTCGCCGACGGGCGTCCTCCTGCGGCTGTGAAACACCCTGCTCCGCCTCAACCCGGGCCCAGCTCTCAGCCCCAGCGTCGAGCACGCTGCAGGAAATGGACGCCCCCGTCTCACGGACCCCCTCGAGGACCCGGAAGGCTCCCAGGCTGTCCGTAGACGTTCAACCCAGGGACCAAGATGTTAGCTCCGGAGGCTGGTAAGACCGCTCCGTCCCCGGTGGAGGGCCGGGAGGAGAATCTTTTCTTGTTGAGTTAATTTTCACATTCTCATATTCTCTGTAATGAGCTATTTCCTTTTGTCTCTGGGTCACCTGGCCCGCAAATGCCGTTCTCACGGCACTTTGCCCCCAGATATCAACAGTCCTGGCTTCCTGGACACGGACCACCCGTCTTCAGCCCCACGACTGTCCCCCGGCCGGCCGGTTCCGACGAGTCTAGAGGACGCCTACCCAGGACCTCCTCCTCAGTCGCTAACCCGCCCCCTGCCGGGTGTGCGGAGCAAGGTAAGTGCTTTGAGTCTTGTCTCAGCACCTCAGCCGCGGGTCGCCCCGTCGCCGCCCAACGCTGCCCTACCTGCTCCGCCCCGCTGCGAAGCCCCGCCGGGTACGTCAAAATTAATCGTCCCTTTGGTGCCCCTAGCGCAGAGGTTGGACGCGTGGCTTTCACTTCCCAACCCGTCTCGCTGGCTGGCCCGGACCATCCGACTCGGTTACGCAATTCAGTTTGCCAGGCCCCCGCCCCCTTTCATGGGCGTCCGCTTCTCCGCAGTACACGGCGAACACGCCCACTCCCTGCGCGCGGAAATCGCGACTCTTCTGGCCAAAGACGCGATAGAGCCTGTCCCTCCAACCGAGATGAAGAAGGGTTTCTACAGCCCCTACTTCATCGTACCCAAGAAAAGCGGCGGCTTACGACCAATCTTGGACCTGCGAGTTCTCAACCGAGCGTTGCACAAACTCCCGTTCAAAATGCTCACGCTTAACCTGCGTCCGGCATCTAGATTGGTTCGCAGCGGTAGACCTGAAGGACGCGTACTTCCACGTCTCCATCCTGCCCCGACACCAGAGTTACTATGCAAAACCCACAGAGACCAGGTGCTCAGGCACCTCAGCCGTCTGGGGCTTCAGGTCAACTGGGAAAAGAGCCAGCTCACTCCAGTTCAGAGCATCTCTTTTCTCAGGATGGAGTTAGACTCGGTCTCAATGTCGGCACGTCTCACCAACGAGCGTGCCCAGTCAGTGTTGAACTGCCTCGCCGCCTTCAGGCCAGGCACAGCGGTCCCCTTAAAACTTTTCCAGAGGCTCCTGGGGCATATGGCATCCTCCGCGGCGGTCGCGCCGCTGGGGTCGATGCATATGAGACCACTCCAACACTGGCTCTAGACCCGAGTCCCGAGACGAGCATGGCGCCACGGCACGCACCGGGTAACAATCGCCCCCGCCTGCCGTCAGACATTCAACCCCTGGACAGACCCCTGTTTCTTATGGGTTGGAGTGCCCCTACAGAAGGTGTCCAGACGCGTCCTGGTCACGACCGACGCCTCCAGATTGGGTTGGAGCGCCTTTTGCAATGGGCACGCAGCCTCAGGCCGTTGGAAAGGGGCCCAGCTGCGTTGGCACATCAACTGCCTCGAGTTGTTGACCGTCCTTTTGGCCCTGCAGAAGTTTCTCCCGTTAATTCGGGACGAACATATCCTAGTCAGGTCGGACAGCACCACTGCGGTCGCGTACATAAATCGCCAAGGCGGCGTACGCTCCCGTCATATGTCACAACTCGCCCGTCGTCTCCTCCTTTGGAGCCAGCACCGACTCAAGTCGCTGCGTGCCACTCACATCCCTGGCAACCTCAATGTGATAGCGGACACGCTGTCATGACAACGCTTGCCTGGCGGAGAGTGGAGGCTTCACCCCCACTCGGTTCAGCTGATTTGGGAACGGTTCGGCTAGGCCCAGGTAGACCCCTCTGCCTCCCGAGAGACCTCCCACTGCCCTCCCGGCCAAACCTGTTCCCCTCCTGGGATCTCTCGGTGGTCCTCGCCGGTCTTTAGAGATCCCCCCCCCCCGAGTCGCTAGAATCAGTTGGCTCAGGGCCCTCTCCTGAAAAGACGGCCCTGCTGATCACGCTCACTTCCATCAAGAGGGTCGGGGACCTGCAAGCGTTCCCTACTAACGACACTTGCCTGGAGCTCGGTCCGGCAGATACTCATGTGATCCTAAGACCTCGACTGGGCTATGTGGCCATGGTTCCTACCACGCCCCCTGGAGATCAGGTAGTGAACCTAAAAGCGCTGCCCCGGGAGGAGGCAGACCCAGCCCTCTCACTGTTGTGTCCGGTATGTGCCTTGCGTGCCTACCTGCCTGCCTTCAGGCGCTCTGAGCAGCTCTTTGTCTGCTTTGGAGGACAGCAGAAAGGGAACACTGTCTCCAAACAGAGGTGTCTCACTGGGTGGCGGATGCCATTCAGTTGGCCTATCACACCCAGGCCATGCCCCCCCCTTACGGGTTCGAGCCCACTCCACTAGGAGCGTGGCATCCTCTTGGGCACTGGCGAGGGGCACCTCCCTAGCAGACATTTGTAGAGCTGCGGGCTGGGCAGCACCTAACACCCTTACAATCTCAGGGTTGAGTCAGTCTCGTCCCGTGTTCTCTCAGGTCCGAGCCCGTAGAACTCGGTACACGTTGACGATCTGACCGGGTGAACCGCTTGTTCCAGCGCCGTTTCCCTCTGCCAAGGCAAAACAGTGCGCTTTTGTCCCAGAGGACCCAGGTCCCTGGTTGATTCCTCCCTAGCCCTTCGGGCCCGCAGCAGTTCAGCGGAGGAACGTGCTGGTCCAGTCCACTACGGGTACCTCCGGCTACCCCTACTGGAATAGGTGCTCCACAGATCAGGCCTCCTACGGGACTCCTTCTGTGTGTATTTCCGCGGTACGGTCACCTTGCGAGCTGACCCGCGTCTCCCTTAGGCAGTCCTTCGCTGCCCTCCGGTCGCCGTGTTGTAACAACTCCCCCCTCCTCGAGGCTGGATCTACCACCGCGCCATTTCCTCCCACATGCCCAAAGTGGCCATGTGATGTATTTTGCCACCTATACCTCCCCTGCTGGGCGGGTGTGGCCTCCGCAGGGTCTTTTCCCCCTAAAAGAATAGGACTTCGGAATAAGACCCCCTTCCCTCGATGCGGTAAGGGCCCCGGCTGCTCTTGCTCTATGCCGAGAAAACATAGAGAGAAAAGAGGCCCAGCCAGGCTTGGCCCGTTCCCTAGTTGGGAGCGTCACCTTGTTCCCCCCTAGGGTAACCAAAAGGGTGCTGACGCTTTTTCGGGGCATTGGGGAAGAGTACGTGCAGCCTGAACACAGTTGGTCGCTTGTGCACGTGCAAAATACCTGCCCGCTTCTGTGTCAGCAGTACACGTACACGGCTCAGCGCATGGCGAGTTTTGAAGTGGACCCCTAGTGTCGCTTCTTCGACACGTCGTCGAAGTGAGCGACAGACAGGGAACGTCTCGGTTACGTATGTAACCTCCGTTCCCTGATGGAGGGAACGAGACGTCGTGTCTTCCCGGCCACGTCGCTGAGCCGAGCCGCTGAGATGCCCGGAACACTCCCGGCTCCTCAGAAAAATCCTGAATGAACGAGCATATTTCTCTCGCCTTTATATCCGTATCCGGAGGCGGAGTATGCAAATACTGTTCGCCAACTCTCATTGGCCTTTTTTCATAGATCAGAGGTATCTTTCGGCGCTCAAGAGAGACCCCTAGTGTCGCTTCTTCGACACGACGTCTCGTTCCCTCCATCAGGGAACGGAGGTTACATACGTAACCGAGACGTACTCATGCTAAAAAACTTTGTTTTTAGGAATTATGAAGAAATAGTGTGTAGAGAGTTAGGCTCAAATGTAACGTTCTCTCACCCTCTTTATCTCTTTCTGAATTGTACATATTTTTATTCATAATGTATTACTGTGGTCCAATCACAAACATTTGAAAGCTATCCGTTTTGAGTAACAATGTCCAGATTAGTGTTGTCAAAAATACAGGTACTCCGGTTCTACCCGGTTCCCATGCAGAGTCGGGAACTTTCGAACTCTCACAACAAGCAAAAGACTGCAACAAGCAAAGTAGCTGCTGCTGCGGAGTCTCAACTGAATCTTGTCGAAAAGAAAAGTGGAAAAAGCCAGTTTTGGAAATTCTCTGGATTTGATGCTGATGAAAAGGGAAACATCATCATCAGTAAAAACCTATTTGTAAACGCTGCTTTCACAAATTTCTGACGAAAGGAGAAAACACATCAAACTTAATAAAGCACCTGAAATACAGATATCCGTATTTATTCAAGCAACTAAAGCAGGTGAGTTTAAAAGCATATTATCATTTGTATTAAGGCTGAAACGTTTAGTCGACATTATCGACAACGTGGAAAATAAAAAATTGTTGAGAAAAATGTTCGTTGTCGAATGGTCGTTGATCTCATTTAACTGTTTAATCACATTGAACTGTAATGATGAAGCACAAGAACAGCACTGCAGTTCACGCCTGACGGAGGAGAGGAAAAATTACACAGGTCAGTCCAGATGCACTCTAAACTTTCACAGTGTAATCTTATGTAGATCCCAAAGTATTGGGGAATTATTTATAAAAAAAAAAAAATTTTAAAAACGGGAAATTCAGAGGCACTCTCCTTGTGGAATATAAGCGGAGGTGGAGCTCTTTTAAATCTCTTTTAAATCTTAAATGCAGTTATATTTAATTAAAGTAAGTAATAAAATTAATTTAATAAAAAAAGTATATTTTTATTAAAGTTCAATTAATACAGAAGCAAATCATGTTAATAACTATAAACTCAGAAACTGGCATTTCTCTGTGTGGTTGGTGCCTCTTCTATGAGTTGCGCGAACGTCCCGATCTAAGGGGGAGAGATTGAAACTGCACCCGGCTGAGAGAGACTCTGCCTCGGGGACGCTCATCCCTCGAGCGCGGATGCTTAATGCAGCTAGATTAGAACGCGATGTAACTGTGCATTTCTTATCGTGAAGAAAATTGGCAATATGCAGCTTTATTAATACGAGAGCACTTTGCACATTAGTTTGGAAATTGTTTTTATTCATTCTATTGTATGCTTTATTTAGTTTTTTTTTAGTACTTGGTAAAAACTTTAAATAAAAGTTGCAAAAGTTGAAGCAAATCTTATATAAGTGTTCAAAAATACTTTAAGTGTAAATGGTATCGAGTACCGTGAAATTTCACTGGTATTGGTACCGACTACTGAAATTTTGTTACCGTGACAACACTAGTCCAGATATTACCCTCGGATAAGAACACACAAATTGGATATTAAAGATGCATGGCAGTATAAGAGAATACACACAAATACACAAACACACACATACTGTATATTTATGACCTAAGCAGCAAAATGAAAACAAACTTAAAGGGTTTGTCGAGAGAAAGAGCACATTTCCACAGCTCTGCATTCTGCAGCCTCAAACAGCACTGTCTGGCCCTGATTTCCAGCACTTCAAATGAGACAGTGGTGGAGCAAACCGATTTTTAGAAGAATATTTCAACGCTGTAGGTCCTCACAATGCAAGCCAATGGTGGCCAAAACTCTGAAGGTACTGTAAACATCACATAAAGGCATCATAAATGTAATCCATCCGACTGCAGTGGTATAATCAATGTTCTCTGAAGCGATCCAATCGGTTTTGGGTGAGAACAAACCAAAATATAACTCATTTTCGCTGTACATATTGCCATTGCAGTCTCTATGCAAGTGTCAAGAAATGATGTCAAGAAATGTCAAATTCTTGACATTTTAGGTGGTCCTCCTCACTTGTAAAAAAATTGGCCAAATCATGTTTATCTTTAAATCTAATGATGTGCACAAATTTCTGCAGGGTTAGGTTTAGGGGTAGGGTAAGGAAAAAACTAAGCCTGCTATGAAAAAATGGAAGTCTATGAGATGTCCTCACTTATATAGTGAAACAAACGTGTGTGTGTGTGTGTGTGTGTGTGTGTGTGTGTGTGTGTGTGTGTGTGTGCAACAACATGAGGTCAAAAAAAAACTGTGATTGCATCAGTAATGTATGTAAAAGTGGAGAGCGGCAGAAGCTTAAGGAGACTATGGGTCATTGAAACACTTGTGCTGATATTCCTGACACCTCTTCTCTCTCTCGAGGGTGATGTTTATGGATAAGTTCTTGAATATGTATTCCTCAAATTATGAGATGTGCCTCCAAACAGCTGTCTTTTATTTCCTCCAAAAGAGGTCACCGACCCTTCATTGCTGACGGTCACCTCGAGCCCAAACTAAATCACTCAACCTTTCCTCTTTGACTGTCATTTCTCTTGAAGAAGAGGCTCCTACTGCATTGTATTACCTGTGTGAAAGTCCACAATTGTGAGGAATTCAATAGCTTTTAATATGCATTTAGACTCTGTAGGACTGGTGTCAGCTTCGCTATTGTGTATATCTGAAAAAAAGCAATGTTTCTTCTGGTGTGCACATCGAATTATTGCAGTTCCACCTATCTGACCCTAATTTTGTAAATCATTAGATTTGTATTATTTGTCCATAGTTCTTCACATCAAACTGCAAATTATTTTCTCCACTCTGGTGCTTTTTTAATAAGATTTGTGCAGCAGCATATTTGATTATAGTAATCTATATTTTAAAAATGAAGAGAGCGTGAGAACAAGCTGTCAAAATGGTAAATTGCTATTAAATGGCTTTGTGCCAGCAGATCATTGATGCCCTGTTGATAGCCACTGTGCATTCTGATAAAATCATCATTAAATAGCAAAGACAAACAAACCTGGTGATACATGTGAGGTATTTCGATAGCTTGATAAGTAAAGGACATATGAAAAGTGATCTGCTCTTTAGCTGAAACAAGCATTAATTCTGAGATAAGTCCAAAGCTTGTCTGCCACATTTTTAATTACAGAACTTTGCAAGATCAGAATTTAGTAGTCAATATAAACCCTGTGATTACTTAGCACTTGAACTTCCGTGCATCCTGTGCATTCCAGGAGCTAAATAATAGAAATGTCATCTTACAGCGATATTTACGCATCACCTCACGATAAGAACATATAATTTTTCTTCTTTCCTTATCCGTTCTCATTGGACAGTAACCTATAGAATGCAGTTTTTTTTTTAATTTACAAAGTTATTTATTTATTTACTCAATTTATTTCAGTGCTTAAAAGCTAGGAGTAGTTGAATGGTTATCTTGATAAGAGTAGGCCCGGAGCGGCATGCGCTGTCACAGTCTCCAATGAATATCAAGTGACATGAGTCAGACTCTGCAGCCATTCTGGAGGGGATAAAAAAAAAGGCCTTCCATTATAATCGCTGCCTCCTTTTAAACAGCCATTACCTCAGGGCTCTGCAGCCAGAGGTTAGGTAGGGGTGCTGATACACCCACTGTCGCTTGCCAAATTAAAAGAGGCTTCTGCCTGCTGTTGTAAATACTAAACATACTGGAACGCGCAATGTGTTTCCAAATTATCCATTTGGACTCAACACATACCATTCGCCCTTGCAACGAAATCCAATGTGCAGATATAACACAAGAGAATTAAATCAATAAGCTTGAATTGTCAAGCTTTAATGGGCAACAAAGTGTAAAGAGTCATTGCAAGAGGACGCTGGCTAAGCTGCTGAGAGGGAGATTTTTGGAGTACGATCTGGCTTCTGTATCTCACCCACTCATAGACACGTCACTAATCGGCAGCAGTTAAGACTCATTTATCAAAACGGTGGCTCTCGTCCCCCTCTCACAGCCCTCACTCATGGAGGGGAGAGGCAGATGTAACACCCAATGTGTGCTCCATACTGTGGCTAATTACTAAATCTGTCATTTTCACCATTATAAAGGTCTTTATTCGTTATGCCTACATTCTCCATCATTGTTGATTAGTTGTGGTATGCTAGATCCACTATAATATACGCCTCTCACTCAGACTTCAACAGCTACCTCGTCATTTTGCCCAGCATCCCTCCATCATTCTTTCTCTCTCTTTATACTCTGGTCTTTCAACGGCTCTCCCTGATATTCTTTGCCCACGTCTCCTTTCTGCAATCATTTGCCCCATTATTAAGCAGACTACAATATGGAATTCATGACAATAAATTATTCCAATGGCTTAATGAAAGTGAGCTGAGCCTTGCATATATGCCAGTATAGACAAAGTAATCTTCTATACTGACAGTAATAAGTCAATATGTTAAACAGAACACTCGATCTATAATACATATTTGTACAGTTTTACCCCCTCACACTCTCTCTCGCTCTCTCTCTTTCTGTTTTTGTTCCTCTCTCTTTACTATAAAACTATCTGTGCTCGCCAGCAGCTTTGAAATGACCTAAAATCATAGGCCTACAATTTTGTTCAAGGGCTGAACAAACCCCATGCATTTCTCCACAGACTGAAGTGTCTTTTGAAAGTTTTATCCCTAGATTCAGTGAGGTTCCTCTAGCCAGTCATAATCTGTTATTGTGTGCCTGAAACCATGTGTGATTAATTTCTCTTTTAAATGAACCATCCAGCCCGGTTTGGCAATGGGGCTGTGATGGAGCCGCACTATAAATGGTTTATGTCATGGCTTTTGTCAAGAGCCTTTCCCCTGAAGCCTTGCTCAGTAATTGAAAAGCCACCTCAGATGGAGGGACTGAGCAACGGTGTTTGCTGCATACTGACGATGGAGACCGAGGGGGAAATGATCCGAGAGGCTTTGACCACCTCAATGTGAGAAGCTACCCAACAGGATTTCCAGGGACACCTGCACTGACACATAAGGACCCACTGGGCACCCTCCATCCACGCAATAAAGTGTTCTGTTCAGACTGGGTGCGAGGTGGAATAACTGGATGACTGAATGAATAACAATTTTAAAGCTCTCACTGAGCTTTGTGTTTGTATCAGATGCGTTCATTGTGAATTTGGAGGCGACCATGTCTGTCAGCATGGCCTCAACAGGCATGGAAATCTCACTCTCTTTTTTGTCCCTTTCTTTCTGTTGTTAGCCCTAGGCTTTGCTTTGCTTGCATACAGAAGGTTTATGATAAATGATAGCATCTGCCTGCCTTCTTCCCCATCTGCATTCAGAAATTCTTCACATGGTAAAAAAGTCTATATAGGTGGTATATGAGGTGGTGGTGGCGTAATGGCTAGAGCACAGGGGCTGCTAATCAGAAGGTCGCTGGTTCGAACCCCACGGCCACCACCATTGTGCCCTTGAGCAAGGCACTTAACTCCAGGTTGCTCCGGGGGGATTGTCCCTGTAATAAGGGCTCTGTAAGTCGCTTTGGATAAAAGCGTCTGCCAAATGCATAAATGTAAATATAGTGTATTTCTTTATTATTATTTTCTCCCCTTTTCTCCTCAGTTTGGAATGCCCAATTCCCAATGCACACTAAGTCCTTGTGGTGGTGTAGTAAACTCCACATGGGTGGTGGAGGATGAATCTCGGCTCCCTCCGCATCAATTCACACATCTTATCATGTGACTTGTTGAGCGCATTTCCGTGGAGACAAAGCATGTGGAGGCTTCACACTATTCTATACCACGTGTCCCACCGTGAGTGAGAACCACATTATAGTGACCATGAGTAGGTTACCCCATGTGACTCTACCCTCCCTAGCAACCGGGCCAATTTGGTGGCTTAGTAGACCTGGCTGGAGTCACTTAGCACGACCTAGATTCGAACTTGTGACTCCAGGGGTGGTAATCAGCGTCTTTACTCACTGAGCTACCCAGCCCCCCTATCTATATAATATATTTTAACATCTAGTTAATCTACTTTAAATATTTTAGTGTTTAGAATGCATGTTAGGGGTGGGAAACAGCAAGGACCTGGTCATATAATATACTATTGAAATCTAGGTCATAATACAAATTCTGGGATTCTTTATGTTTAGCGTTTTATGATTCTGTAATATATCCTAATCTTACATCAGTTTGTTTCTCATTCATCTTCTTTGGATTTTGGTGCATAGGGAATTTATGGAGAATTTTTTGTTGAACTAATGCCATCTCCTCTCCTCTGCTCTGAGTGGTACTACATCTCTTTGTTCCCAAAAATACTAATGAATTAATATATTATTATGAGACCAAATACTGTGCTACTTTGAAATATAGATTGTTCCTCACCTCTAGTGCATAATGCAGTGAAGTCAGGCCAAATTAAGCAAGGGTTAGTTGACACATAATGTTAACACAGCCATTTTATTTTTTTAACAAATGGTTTAAATGAATAATATTCATAATTGTTGGGGAAAAATAACAAAAGTAGTGTTTAAAATGTTTTAGATGGAGAATAGCATGTCAAGTCCGCAGGAGTATTTTATGACGTCATCTACAAGACACATCTGAAACCAAGACTTATTCTCCTCTCTATCCATCCACCACATCCAGCAGCATTATTCTGTGCCCCAAATAGCCCTCAGATGTAGAGAAACACCTCCAAGTTAAGAAGTTATAGAATTGTCATCTTTCATGCCACCCATAATCTCCCATAAGAAAAGCCGCTTGAAGCAGCGCTTTTGAAATTCCCCATTTGTGTGCATGTGGTGACGCATATGCTTCTGTTCTACTTCAGGACACTTCTGAGAAACAATGCACACTGGCTCACCCTGAACTGTCCCCAAATATAACATACAGCAGAGTGTTGCACTGAAAAGCAAAGCTAATCTTTTAGATCTTATATGCCTACAGCAACTGTTCCCTGTCAAAAAGCTTCACTTTGATGCTGCACTGATTTAGCGTTTTGGGAACAGATTTAGGTGTGACCAGCTGTGAATATGTGTGCATCACGTCAATGAAATTGACTAGAATTTATAGCCTCTGCTGGTGACATCAATTGCATGCACCTGTAGCAGGGCTATAAATAGATGCGTCACAGGTGCATTGTCAGATCTTTTGTCTTCAGATCACTCTGTGTTTGTTATGCTTCTCAAGCTGTCAGAACTTTCTTTCCTCTGTTAGGAGTTAGTATTTGTTAGGCAGTGTGCAGAAAACCTTTTCTCCTTTCCAAGAATGAGTGTGAAGCAAAGCAATCAGTGTGTGTTCCTGTGTTTATGCTCTATGGCTGAAACGGACACACAACAGTTTTGCTTTGGGTGTTTGGGGGAAGAGCATGCTGCTCATGCGTTGGGGCAGGTGAGAGCATTGCAATCTGTTTACAGTCAAAATGCTTTGCACTCCTCTGGCTTCCAAGAGCTAGCGCCAACTATTTCATCGTGGAGCTCTTGCATGGATCTGGCTGAGGAGTGAGAGACAGGTCCATCCCTATTACTCACTCTCTCCCCAGATCAAGCTGGTCCTTCTCGTAAGCCCGAAGCACGCTCTTCGGTTCACGAGGGGGATGCTGAACCTCTGAACATTCCATGCACAATAATAAAGTGGCTGAGGAATTACTCGAAGTGGTTACTCGGGCTGTGGCCAAACTACAGTTAGACTGGCCACGCAGACAAGAGAGATTTCTGTCTGGTGGCCAAAAATAAATAAATAAAAATTCAAATAAATAAATAAATAAATAAAAAGGAAGGGAACGTTATATCAGTCCCTTCATTTCTTCTATGACCTCCATAATGAGCGTTCTCATTCATAGAGGAATCCTTATACTTCCCGTGTCTTTGTGCCTGACGAAGAGGCTTTCTATGAGCTTCGTCGAGCCACGGATCTGTCTCTCCGCACGACCAAGCAGACGGCCCACGCCATTGGCCAGTCTATGTCTGCTTTAGTCAGCACGGAGAGACACTTATGGCTCAACCTATCAGGCTTCAGAGACAAGGACAAAATTTTCCTTCTCGATGCCCCGGTTTCGCCTTCTGGCTTATTTGGTGACATTATGAATATAGTTATCACCAGGTTCCAGGAGTCAAAAAGTCATGAGGAAGCCTTCAGGCAATTCCTTCCTCGCCGCACTCAGGGGTAGGGGCTATCGGCCACCCAGCCCCGCCCTGGTCCTTCTAGAGGGGAGGCTCGCAAACAAAGTGTGGCGAGTGGTGCTCCCCCTCGTAGAGACTGGGAACCGGCTCGTCACCCTCAGCACCCCCCAAAGCAAGACCTCTGGGCAGTCATTTCTAGGAGGAAAAAAAACCCTGACGGTCTTGCACCCAACTTTGTGGGGGTAGCCCCCCCTTGGGACGGGGCGTGTGTATCATCCAATTCTACCCTCCCGATACCCCCATGAAACCTCTCTATTCCCTCTGCATCTGGTGTTTCGGGAGTTTGAGGCTTCCAGCGAAATGTTGGGTGTACCGTTGCTTCCTGCCTTAGTCCAGGACGTGGAACGCTCGACATCCCCTCAACAGGAAGTGTCAAAATTAATACCCATCTCAGAGAACCTGGCAGTGTGGAAACTTCAGCCAGGTATTTCTATGTGGGTCCTAAGAACAGTAGAAAAAGGCTACAAAATTCAATTTGTTCGCAGTCCTCCGCGATTCAACAGTGTGGTTCCCACAACCGTGAAACCAGATCAAGCATGTCTACTGTGGAAAGAACTGCAAAATGTCTTGGTCAAAGGGGCCTCAAATGTTCCCCTTCCAGAGAAAGAGTCAGGTTATTACAGCAGATACTTCCTGGTTCCCAAGAAGGGTGGGGGGTTGCGTCCGATCTTAGATCTATGAGGCTTGAATCGCTCAGTCAGCGAATTAAAGTTCAAGATGTTAACTAGCAAGACGGTCGTGTTCCAAATCCAACATCACGATTGGTTGGTCACGATCGATCTCATGGGTGCATACTTTCATATAGAAATTCTGCCACAACACAGGAAATTCCTGAGGTTCGCTTTTGGGGGCGAAACCTTCCAATATCGGGTTCATCCATTCGGCTTAGCCCTATCACTCCGCACATTCACAAAATGCATGGATGCAGCACTGGCTCCTTTGTGACTCCGGGGCATCCGCATTCTGAATTACATAGATGACTGGCTGATACTAGCACAGTCTCAAGAACTGGCAGTTCAGCACAGGGATATCGTCTTAGCTCATCTGGTTTCTCTGGGTCTGAGACTCAACGTGAAAAAGAGCATTCTCTCTCCCACTCAGGGAATTACCTATCTGGGCGTTGTATGGAATTCGATCATGATGCGGGCACAATTGTCTCCCGCTCGAATCGTGTCCATTCAGAACACCCTGAAAAAAGTCAGGCTAGGCCAAGGTTGCACTGTTTGTCAGTATCAACGAATACTAGGTCTCATGGCATCTGCGTCCTTGGTGATCACATTGGGCCTTCTGTACATGAGACCGTTTCAGTTGTGGATCAAAGCCAGGGGATTTCATCCAAGGGCCAGTCCCCTAAGGCTAATAAGGGTTACGCGCCGCAGGCTTCGTAACCTTTCTATGTGGTTCAGACCCTGGTTCCTTACTTTGGGTCCCACTCTAGGTGCGTCTTGCCGTCGCAAGTTGCTAACAACAGACGCCTCCCTGACAGGCTCGGTAGCAGTCTTAAGTGGTCATCCAGCTCAAGGAGAATGGGAGGGTCGTCAGCTCAACTGTCACATTAACTGTCTCGAGTTGATGGCTGTATTTCTGGCCCTGAAATACTTCCTCCAGAGGCTGTCATGTCTTGGTGCGGGTGGACAACACAGCGGTAGTCTCTTACATAAACCATCATGGATGCCTATGTTCACGCCAGCTGAACAGACTAACACGGCATATTCTCCTTTGGGCCCAGGGCAAGCTCCTATCAATCAGAGCAGCTTATATCCCTGGATGCCTGAATTTAGGAGCGGATTTACTGTCCAGACAGAAAATACCGACGGTGAGTGGAAACTTCACCCCGAGGTAGTGGAACAAATCTGGGTGAGATTTTACAGGGCAGAAATGGACCTCTTCGCCTCTCAACAGACAGCGCGATGTCCCTGTAACACAGATCACGTTCATGGGCAAGGAAGAGGCGAGAAACCGGCTTGTCAACATAAATAATAATTTAATGACGAACTTAAAACAAACATTTAGGACAGCAGACGTCTGCTGATTAAGCTCTCTCTCCCGATCGCCGTCTGCGAGTGGCCTTTTAACCCTCTTGCCGGCTCAATCAGCCAGATACGGGACCGGGCGTGCGCAATCACGCGCCGGTCCTGCCCTCCACCGTGCCACACTCCTCCCCCGTTCTCTCAGGCTGGGGACCCCCGGCCTGACGTACATCCCCTGGGGGGGGGGCGCCTCCCGCGCGGTCTGCCGGCGGGTCATCCCCATCAACCTGGACGAGGGAGGGGGCAAGGGGAGGGAAACAACCATTAAAAATAAGGGGGGGGGGGGAGGGTCCCTGCACTGGGCAGTACCTCCCCCTCCCATAAACACCATAATTTAAAAAAAGAGGGAAAAGGCCACCGCAGAGCGGTATCGAGAGAGAGAGGAGAGAGAGATTAAAGAAACGAAAGAAAAAAAAACGTACTCGCCGGTTCTCTGATACGCCGCAGCTCGTTCCTCAGCCACTTCTCCACCCTCTTCAGGACAACAGCCGCGCCTCTCCGGGCAGATCGGAGGCAGTCCTCAGCCCCTAGCGGACGGAACGCCCCGCCGCGTTCCCGGGGTGTCGAAGGGGCCTCCCCCCGCCCCTGGCAGCGGTTCTCCCGCTCCAGGCGGTCGGCGGCGAGCCCCTCCCCGCACGCGGTCGGCAGTCTCCAACCCCGCCGCGTTCCAGCGGCCAGTAGGGAACTCCCCCGCCCCTGGCAGCGGCCCTAACCGCTCCAGGCGGTCGGCCAGGAGCCCCTCCTCCCCTCGCGGTTGGCGGCCGTTCCTCCGCGTCCAGGCGGCTGGGCTCCTCCGTCCCCCGGCAGATGGCCACGGCTGCTCCATTGAGAAGTGGCGAGAACTCCGCTACGGCGCATCCCTCTTCCTTCCCGGGTTTTCGGCACCAATGTAACACAGATCACGTTCATGGGCAAGGAAGAGGCGAGAAACCGGCTTGTCAACATAAATAATAATTTAATGACGAACTTAAAACAAACATTTAGGACAGCAGACGTCTGCTGATTAAGCTCTCTCTCCCGATCGCCGTCTGCGAGTGGCCTTTTAACCCTCTTGCCGGCTCAATCAGCCAGATACGGGACCGGGCGTGCGCAATCACGTGCCGGTCCCGCCCTCCACCGTGCCACACTCCCCTCTACTTCTTTCTGAGTCACCCAGCCCCCCTGGGTCTGGACGCAATGGCGCATACATGGTCCAGAATGCGTTTTTCCCCAGTTTCTCTGCTCCGGGAGTCTTGGCTAGAGTTCACCAGAAAGGGTCCTACCTCTTACTGATAGCTCTGTGCAGGCCGAACAGGGTATGGTTCTCAGAGATAATGTCTCTCTTCAACGGCTCGACTTGGGCGATTCCGTACAGGAGGGACCTAATGTCCCAGGCACAGGGGACAATATTTCATCCCCGGCCCGAGCTGTGGAACCTTCATGTTTGGCCCCTGAAGGGTACCAACTGAGGGACACTGGGCTTTCACCTAAAGTCATCGAGACTATTCTAAGTCTCCCTCTACTAGAAGAAGTTACGCCAATAAATAGGGTATCTTTGAAAGGTGGTGCAGTCCACATAATGCAGATCCAGTTAACTGCCAGATTGCTTCAGTTCTGGACATTCTGCAGGAAAAAATGTCAGCAGGCACATGCCCTGCCACTCTCAGGGTTTACGTGGCCACTCTATCGGCTTGACATGCCTTGATTGACGGGGTGCCATTGGGGAGACATCCTCTGCTCACTCGTTCCTGGAGCCATGTGACTGAGACATCCTGTTAGGACCAGGATCCCCTCATGGGACTTAGTAATAGTCCTTGAGTGTCTGGTTGAGACCCCCTTTTGAACCTCTAGAGTCAGCGTCTGATAAACTTCTGACTCTCAAGATGGTTTTTCTTATGGCAATTACTTCTCTAAAAAGAATTGGGGATCTGCAGGCTCTGTCTGTCTTGCCAGCCTGCTTAGATTTTGCCCAATGGCTAAAAGCAATATTGCACCCTCATCCTGACTACCTGCCTAAGGTTCCTTCTCGACCGTACATCCAGTCACTCTTGAACCCTTCTGCTCCCCGCCGTTTACAACGCCGGAGCAGGAAGGACTTCATAGACTGTATCCAGTCCGTGCCCTTCAGACTTATGTCCACCGCACTAGCCAGTGGTGTAAGTCAGGGCAACTATCCATTTGCCATGGGGGCTGCAACAAGGGGCAGCCTCCACCAAGCAGTCAATGTCGCATTGGGTGAGGGATGCTAATGCCCAGGCCTACGAGGCGCGCGGTCAAGCTTCGCCAGTAGGGATCAAGGCTCACTCTACCAGAGGGAGCCCTCCTCTAAAGCCTTGGCTAGAGGTGTCCCTCTGCAACATGTTTGTAATGCGGCAGGCTGGTCAAATCTAAGTGTAGCATTTTGACAGGGAACGTCACGGGTTACTTAACTGTAACCCCTTTATAAAAGCGGAACGAGATGCTGAGCTTCTTTGCCACACTGGGATGCCCCAGGACTGCTTTTCAAACAAAATACCTGACAATGCACCTGTGACGCATCTGATGTCACCAGCAGAGGCTATAAATTCTAGTCAATTTCATTGATGTGTTGCACACATATTCACGGCTGGTCACACCTAAAACTGTTCCCAAAGTGCTAAATCAGCAGAGCATCTTGTTCCGCTTTTATCAGGGAACAGGGGTTACATTTAAGTAACCCGAGACATTCTGCTCTCAGCCTTGGCTTGAGAAACAGCACAAAGAAATTAAGTAATGTAGTCAAATTGCTCAAGTATAAGTAACAAGTGAAGTAATGTCAAGAGGGCATGATGCAATTTATAAGAAATTTTTGGGAGTGGTGGACTGATTTTCATAGAGGGGGGTATCTAGTTTTAGGGCTTCTGTACAACACACTGTCCTGGTCGCTCAGTAGGGGTCAATAACTTCCATTACAAGCTGGTTTGGTTTACACACCAGGCTAACTGTCATGTTAAAGCATGCCTTGTCAGCCATCAAAATGCCCTGTGTCCTTGTGGAAGTTGAAAAGCAGTGTTCATCCCTTTACCATTCCCACTGAAAAGGTCATTGCATCCCTTCTCCCACAACAGTTGTAGTGCTAAAGTTTTATTAGCCTAATTAGAGGAGCGGCAGCTTTTTTTTAAAAGACTGTCCACTGATGGGCCACCCACAATGTCAGGCAACTGGAAAAAATTTTTGCCTTACTGTAACCTACAAACCTCTACAAACAGGGGTCAACAGGATGTGGACACTTTTCCTTTAAATTATAACAATTAAAACCTCAGGCTGGAGTCCTTGAGGCCCGAAACTATTTACTACAGAGCTTGTCCGTGACAGAAAGAGGTCTAAAATAACCTCCCTGACACAACAGAATTTACAGAAAGATGACATTAACTGCAATTTGGCATCACAGTGATACAGGCAAAACTAAAATGCCTGAATGCATTTTATAATACATATATATATATATTCACAGCCCTGCAAGTGACATGAAAATGTCTGCTCTATTGTGGTCGCACTGCAGAGCGGGTGCATTCCTGAGGGTGCTGGCTCCAGGAGTGTGAATGGGTTTACTGAAGCAAATTCACATTGACAGGCACTAAACAAGTAGGACACTAGATGGACAACCAATAACATTAACTATTAATATTTTTATTAAAAATTTAACAATAATAATAATAATAATAATTCATTGATGTTATTTCATATATTATTATTATTATTATTATTATTATTATTATTATTATTATTATTTCAGGGCTCCAAACTGTGACTAAAACATAACATTTAACTATCTTTTTCTGCCAGTGTGACTAAATTTTGTAAGTTTGTTGCACTGGTGCGGTCAAACCACTTTTGAGTATATGTTGCCATTTTCATCTAAATTTGAGGAAAAGCCAAATTACACAGACTGGACTGGACCATGCAGCCGAGAACAGTTTGAACTGAGAGGCAAGGACCAGAAGAAAGTGAGGTGTTAGTTGTCTAATCTACTTAAATATGACAGAATTCTCCTTTACAAACTGCAATGGGACCCACAAATGACATGGTGCTTATGTTATTTGAAACTATATTAAACAGCCCTGCACTGAAAACGCTAATAAGTTCATTGCACTCGTTTGAGTAAACTCGTTCCCTCAATTCCATTGAGTAATGCAGTCTCCCAAAACTTGAGTATTTAAGTTCAGTTAACTTCGTTTTCAAGTAGAGTGAACATAACTATTTAAGTTGAGTTAACTACATGCATGTAGACTTAACACCGATTTGAATTTAAATATTTTTGTTTCTACTGTTGTACATTTGAATTTAATTAATTCAATTTTAGATCAAACAACAGCACAGCTCAAATAAATATGATAACTGATTCTAGGTCAGTTATTAAATGATTATTTACAGAAATGCATATATGCACTTAAGCTGCACATGCACAAACTGAACTGAGATAGTGTGACCAGGGTCCAACTTGACCAAAGAGACACAGATCACCCTAATGGTGACATTGCACCAAACAACTATTTGCAACAAAGCATAAATAATACAACAAAAGAGCTAAATCTTATATGAATTCTTAATAACAATTATTTAAATTCCCCAATCTGTTCCTTCTGACCAAGGAAACTAAGTCAAGCAGCAAGGGAGTGTGCGTATTCTCCATCTCAATATTGTACTCAAGATTTAAAGTGTTAATAACTCAAACTATTAAGTCTATGGATTTTATTAAGAAAAAGAAGTTTATTGAACTTATTTGAGTTATGAGTCCAAAACCTGACATTTCAAGTAATACTTAATTAAAACAACTTGATTTTTACATTAATGATAACTTTAGGGTTTACAGTGTGACATAGACAAGCAAAACAGCAAAAAAAAAGTGTTCCATGCACAACTGTTATTACAAGTATTTTCAATCCACATAACGCCACCCTTCAAAAAAATTTACTTTGGATTTACTGTGGTAACACAAACTATAGCAACAATGGTATTTTTGCAGAAATGTTGTATAGCCATATGTTATATTATATTATATTATAACATGTAGTTGCACAGTAGTTGTACATAATCTTGTATGTATTAAATATTAGTACATCAGTCCAGACTGCGACTAAATTTGTCGCAAATGCAACCAAAAATAACTGATTGCGATAATCATTTAAAATCTAGTCACCACTGTATGGTTGTGTGCAATCATATGCGGTTTTGTCAGATATCATCTTGAGTTATTGAATGCATCTTTAGAGCACACAACCAGTGTGTCTTGCGCTGCTTTTCACCCGTCCTGTTTCTGATGAGCTTGCTGCACCACATGCAACCACAAGCGCAAGAGAGTCGTGAAAAAATTACTCTTTTGAACTGGATCTTTTTCATGAATCACCTGAAAAGAACTGAGGGTTTGATCTCAGGAGCTCAGGTTAGCAGTTTGAATCAGGTTTACTTTCTCAGCGAATCAGCCATCAGTGAGCTCACAACTGGGAGTGCAGATTTCAAAATAAGAGTCCCATGTGTATTTCGGGCTTCTTTGTAATTAAAAGTCCTGTATTGTGTACCACTTTTTTTTTTCTTATGGTAATTATTTATTAGGATTGGAGTAGCAAAATAAACTGCATCTGGGATTTCATACAATTTGCACTCTTGTAGTCTCTGTGTCTGGGGCCATCCAGTAACAGTAAAGAAAGACTAAGGCAATTTTTTTAAACAATTAAAATCTTTCATCTCTTATATTTGTATAAATTATGAAAGGGATGTAAACATTTATGAGACAAAAGCGAATGCAAACTTATCTTCTCAACTATATATACTGTTTATTAAACCTTCGATGAAAGGGTTATCAGCTTTCTTCCTTTTCTTTGGCTTTCTATCTCAAAATTTGGATCCTTAATGCATCAGTTTCATTTTTTTAGTCTGGAGCCCTGTACATAGTAGTTAAGGCCACCTAATGTAAAGTTTGACCTTATATTATATTATATTTGTAAGGTATAACATATATAATTTAGAGATGTGGACAGGGTCAGTTAAAATGGGTATTTTGCACGCATTTTACCACCAATATATGTAGGGTAATTTGCGTGCATGCTAAATTTAGGAGGGAATTTAGGGTCTTGAAATATGTGAGCTATGAGCTAAATTAAACTGTCCTTATTAGGTAATGAAATGTATAACAGAATCAGTCACGTTCGACAACCATTATAAATTAGATTAATAACAAATAATTTGATTATTTTTCTTAATAGATTCTCCACCATTCTTAAATAAGTGAATTATGATTAATTCTCTTACTGGAGTGATATTATTCTCATGGCGTATTGAAAATAATATAACATTTAGGTTTTCAGAAACAGTGATGAGATTATTTATCAAAATATACCACAGTCACATCGTCTTTGAACACATACAAACTTTATTACTATTCTAAACATAAATCTAATCTAACACATATATACATGAGACAGGTTGGTGAAATGAGTGATCAGTACAGTGAAAATGAAATTTATGGGGTCTGTTGACAATACGTTAAGAACCATTTATCCTTCTCTGTGTCTAAATCGATTTGCAATCGGATTACCCAAATTATTTAATTAATACACCAGCTCTTTGAGCACAATATTGGACATGTACTTACTTGTCTTTGTCGTGTTTCCATGAGTTCTTTGTGTGGCTTGGTTCTTGGTCGAAAGTTCGTTCCATCGAAGTTTGGATCTCTATGTGACCAAATTTATTGTCTGTATGAATGATGTTAGCTGTGAAGCAAGGCCTTCTCATGGGTTTGTGAACTGTAGAGAGTGATGAGCTTTCTCTGGACCTCGAGTCCCGAGCTCCCTTGGACCTCACATGGCGTGTGCAGGCAGAAGAGCAGAGAGCCTCAAGAGGATGAAGAGACAAGATGAAGAGAGTAGAAGAGCACGTGTCCTTCCTGTTTGTAACTATTTGAACTGAAATTGGCCGCATCCTCTACTGCGCCAATCAGAAGTGACTTTTCAGAGTCACATGGACAACTGGGCTGTCTTTCCCGACAGTTGAGATATGGTCCTTTGTTTGAGACTTAAAAATGTCCTGCTCAAAAATAGTGCATATTTAATCATGAGCTTTTATATCTTTAGAATGGTACAAGAGACATGATATTCATTTTCACCAGATTTCTCTGCATACGCCAGCAAATGCTTACATACTAAACATGACATTTTTTTATGGATGTTATACGTGTAGGTAATAAAACATGAAAATCCCTGGTTACAAAATCATATTGGTTTTACACATTGTATTTTATCAAGTTAAGCCTTATAGTTACCATTATTAGTAGAATGAGATGAATCATACAAAATTAAAGATTATATTTAGCAATTATAGGTGATTGCACATCGATAGACACATTTTAAAGAGTTCCATCAGTCTATAATCATTAATTTGTCAGGTACAAACATTACTACAGTTCAAAGTGATTTTAAGCATTATCTAGCAAGGCTAGATTAAGATGAAATGTCTTAGAGTTGTGCAAATCTGATGGTCCTTGTAACCTTACACAGAACAGCCTGGTGTGGGGGGTTCCATCTGAAGGCCGGTAATTTATGATGTGGAAATATTCCAAACTGAAAGGCTGGATTTTTCCTGTTTCAAATCATGTTGGTGGAATTCTTCTGCATATATAATCTTACATATTATAATATATTCTATTCTATTATATAAAATTGGGTAATGTAATTCACTATAATTACAACTACGGCAGCTGAATTTATATTTATTTATTTTTTAATTTATAATTTTATTTAGGATATACATTTTTTCACAATGAGAATAGTTTGTTTTATGGACATCAATGTTCTAACCATTGTAATGAAGTTACGTGGGGTCGCCATTGTCCTATTACAAATACCACAGTTAGACTATAGATACTACGTAAGAATATAATTAATTTTTATAAGGGCAAATACAAAGAACAATCAAGGTCTTTAAAGCTTGGACCTTGATGAATTATAGACCAAGTTGTCATTTTCCACTGGTGTGAAATCAGGTCAGTTTTAATGTGAAAGGGGGAAAATCACTGCCTTTATTTGCCCTCAGTAATTCCAATAGGTGGTAGTGCTTAAATAATTAAAAGCCTGATAAAGACTAAAAAAATTACAAAAAATAAAAACCACTATTTAAAGCAGTCCAAACTCAATCTCCCTACTTTCAAAATATTTGAACTTAAACTATATAACTATACAAATTTAACTATATAAACAAAGTGTTAGTTTACTATTTATAGATTATTAATATCAGTAAATGTGCATGTCAATTCAAAATCAATGCAATGTGTGTTTTATAGTATATCTATAAGATCTCGTCGGCAAGGCCGAAGACTGAATCCACCTTTGTGGCTGCCTGTTAAAGTGATTAGGGCACTGTGAAAGGAGGCAGGACTGCATCTCTGTGCATCTGAGATGGTTAGCTGAAAGGCCCATTGTAGGCCCAGTACACATCCTGCCTTCCCAGAGTACTTGACAACCAAAACAGCCAACAAAAGAATTCTTGTGTCAAACAAAATGCTCCTTGTCTACCCAAAGATTTATCTGCCTCATTTCAAATGTATGCCTTTGTGACCAAATCTCTCCCCATTAACCTAGCCACTAGAAGCAGAACAAAATAAATTATTCACTTGTTTCACACTATTTTTGATGATCTCAGGGTTAAAAACGGAAAACGACACAAATAACGTTTAGAGAGGTTGAATGAATGGGCCTTGAGAACATGTGCAGGGATTGTCCCTGTACTCTTATGAGTGTTTTTCCATTTAGCCTAAAAATTTGATTAGCATATTGAGTCAAAAGATTATACATTTTTTAAAACACCAGATGTCCCAATCCAATTGAGTTCATACACATTTTGTTTTTCATTCTCAAAAAAAAAAAAAAAAAAAAATATCTTGATTTAGTAGCAATTTCAATCTTACAATCTGAGGAAATTAGGTCCTCAGATTGTTATCTTTAGATAAATGCATGTAATCAATCATGAATCTTGTCCTATTATGATTCCCTGGAAAAACAAAAGACAAAGAAAAGAAAATAATTTACATATCTTTTCGAGTCACTGGCAGAAAAAGGTCACATCATACAGGATCTGTGGCCCTGCATTTGGCTAAAGTAAACAAACTACTGATTACAAACCCCTGGGCTTATTTTTGTTTTATAATTCAACTGAGACAGATTTCCAGCCAAGAGTAAAGATGACACCATGGATACAAGGCTATGAATGCCAAGGACTACAGAAGGTTATCAGCTCTGTACTCGTTAAAGTCCCGATAGCGCACACTCAAATTGTTCTACTCATTATGTATACACACAAAAATTGGAAGCATTTAGCCATATCATTAACTGAAATATTGGCCCACCAGGATATTCAACCAATTCTTTTATCTCAAAACATTCTATATAATCTGTTCCATAAACCTACTTTTCTCTCACAGTTTGTAAATTGTGCTCCTGTATTTCCAGCACTTGTCCCTGTTCTTTTGGGGACTGCGTTGTAATTACTCTGCTTGTTATTCACTGTTGACAAAGCCCCAGTGGTGCTAGATTTGGATCAATTGTTTCCTCTAAGTGAACCATCCACAGGCAAGCATTGTGGCCATGGGCCGGTTACACCAGCATTACAAATAAAATTTAATTGTGGCATAAATGGGCACTGTCACAATTTACGCACTACCAAAATTTTGAGCGTTTCACCATTAAACTTAGGTAGGATGTATATAAACTAAATATTTACGGAAGCCTCCGACCAGGAGTAATGGATGAAATAAAAAAGCAGACTCATTAAATGACATCAATGAGCTCATGTTTTGCGTGACAGGCTTCAATCCTTTCGACATACAGTATATGATGATGTTGGCATTTACACTCGTTTACATTTAGAGAGGGAGAAAAAACTTTTAAGCGTCTCTTTATCATGAACCAGTACAAACTGCGCAGTTTTCAGGGTGCGTGTCAAATTTCAACGTACGAAATGTATAAGATATTAAAATGAATAAATGTATATTTCTCCAGCTTGTTGTATTAGTATTTATTTATCACCCCTTATTTATTTTAGATACAGTTCCTATTTATTCTAATTTACATAGGGCAAATATACTATTTATCAAATGTAGCTACTTTTATTACGTATTGTATTTTAATGGGGGATATAATTTATTCCATCTGACAGTTACGTGAGCAAACAAGGTTTGAACATCAACCGTAATGAGAGAAAATTTAAATTCACAGCTTCTTAACACTTCTAGTCAAAGTTGAAGGCTGCTAATTGGATCAATTAAGGTAAACATCATATTATGCGACTACGAAGCGCTTAAGACCTACTAGTTAAGTCTTGCCTTAAGAACAGGTGGTGCAGCCAAATTAAACACTGACTTACAGTAGTTACTAAGCCCTTAGAGTGAACTTTACGTTTAACTTGCATGATAACTTACACACAGCTGGTGCAACCCTACACAGGTCTTTAGAGAAGGGTGCCCATCAGATGGTCAGTGGAATGGAACATAGCCTGGTTCTTCACATGCCATTGGGTCAGCTTAGGGATTCAAATAATGGATCTTTTATCAAGGTCAACAGGACCACACAAAACTGAAGCACTACATCTGTGAGGTGATTGGTAATGTCTCTGACAAAAGAAACAATGTGTACTTTGAGATCCCCCCTCCCAACATAAAAAGTGTGTATATATATATATATATATATATATATATATATATATATATATATATATATCAAGTCAAGTGGTTTTTATTGTCGTTCAACCATATACAGTTCATACAGTACAGAGTGAAACGAGAAACGTTCCTCCAGGACCATGGACCATATATATATATATATTCTAAAACAAATATCCTGTTACAGTACACATCACAAATGTCAAGTTCATTTAGTTTGATTTTCTCCGTCTTTCATCAGATAAGAAAAATAAGTGCTATAGGGCAGATGAGTGACAGAAAAAAAAGGCTGATGATGTGCTAAAATAACATGGAAATAAATGAGAGCTATGGCTGAGCAGAGGCTAAGGCCCTGAGAAGGATTATGACTAAGGTTGGCGGAGATTGAGGGAGCAAAAGAGTGGGCAGTGATGAAGAAAAAAAAACGATGACTGACTGAGGTAGACGGGAGAAAGTTCAGACTCTTTCCTCACAGCCTGTCTGACATTTACAGGGCCAGTTTGGAGGAAAGAAGCTGGAGGAAGCTCTTGACCTCCACTTCATTACAAGCCCACAAGACTCTACATTAAATATTGAGAACAGTTAAGGCAGCTGATCCGAGGAAGTATGGCCAAGATAAAGGACAGCAAGCAATGAGAGATCCATTGAACTGTGAGAACAGTAATCCACTTTCCCTCTCTGTGTCTGCAGCAAACTTAAAAATTCAATTTCATGCCTCATGTCATAAACTTAGCTAATTTTAATATATTTGCTTTCACCATTTTGTTTATGCATATCAATAATCTGCAGCAATATTCATTACGTTTAAGTAGGAAGCAATGAACCACTTGAACGTTGATTCAAAATTTCATGGGATGGCATATGAATTGCAGATTATAAGAGACAACTAGCTAAACAGACAAATACCAGGCATTAGCCACTGTTATCATGCCTGTCAATCCATGTCTCTTTCCTTTTATTCTGATCATTTCTGGGCTGTTGAGGCAACATAAATATTTAAAGGCAGAATACAGCCTGGTCTCATGAAAATAAGTGACCGTGGCAAAATTTTTGCAATAATGAAGTACGTTTTCCCAGTGAAATGTCAAGCGAGGGGTGCCAAAAATTACGTTAAATTGTGTTGTGATCAGATGAGGTTTTTAAGGTGAATGCTTGGAGGTAGGTTTTAATGAGTAAACGTGCCTCCCTAACCTAAAACCTTAACCGAAATCTAACCAATAGTCTCTTAAAAGCAAAAGAGAAGTAAACAAAACACAATCAAGTCTAATGACTGATGTATCAGTGGTATTATGACTGTAATTCAAACAGAGTGAAAAAAAAAAGTTGATGATGGGTTATGAAGGCGCTTCTGTCGCTGTACACATTTTAGAAGAAAAGGTTACATGTCTCATGTCTAATTGTGTACCGAGGAAATGGGATCAGGATAATGCTATCTGCTGCTTTGTGGCCAAGCAAGCCTGAGAAAAGAATCAGGTCTATTAGTGCTCATACACCTAAGCCACATCACTTATTACCTGTGCTTTATCTCTAAAGGCCAACTGCATGAGAGCACAGCAAGATTCTGTATTTTGGATAACTTCAACAAAATTAGCCGGTTTAAATATTAGTCTGAATTTTAATTATGCAACAGTATTTGATTATGCAAGATCTGGCATTTATAACAAAGATTAAGGAACATCAGTATTGTGCGCTTCAGCAAAAGGGGGCAGCTTTATGTTTGTAAGAGGACTTAACAAATATGTGCAATGAAAGTAACATATTAAAAGCCTCACAGATAATGTCAATCTTACATGCACTAACTTGTTATTAAAAATTGAGTGAATTGAGAAAAGATATCATAAATCATACATTTCATATTCTCATAAAGCTGAGTATCTATGAACAGATTCTCGGAATGCAAATAATACCCTGCTACTAATACTCACAATGCAAAATAAGAAAAAGGGCACGTAACACTGATTTACCAAACTTTGACTATGTTGGATACAGTATGAGAGTTGCCTCTTTATTTTGAAACAATTAATTTTTACAGTAAATTTATTCTATTTTGAGGCATGTAAATTAGGAAAATTTTAATTTGCAGCACAAGCAGAAGTAACTAGCAACTAGCACTGAATCAATTAATTTTGCAAATGTGAGCATTGCCCATGAGATTACCGAGCACTCATATCATACTCAAATATAGTGGATTGCATGTATAGCCTCCATAAAAGAATGCATGATAAAATAGTCAAGAGTTGCATCATGGTCTTCAAAGGCAAGGTTAAAAAAGCAATATGATGATATAGTGCTAGATCAAAGAGTGGTCTTGACGTAAAAAAAAAAAAAATTAAAAAAAAAATTCCAAACTGCTTTGACAAAATCTATTTCGACTGTCAAACTCCAGGCCGTCCAGAGTAAATTAACAATATTACCAGTAAGGCCTACTAAAACTAACTGCAAATTCACAGAGCATCCCTGAGTATAATTAGATGGAAATTTGTTATTCAATTAAAATGGATACATCTTGAAAATAGGCTAAAATATTTTTTTGAGTGCATATTAAAGTGCAGAGACGCTGAAGTATTATTGTTAATGTAAATCAGAGGTAGTGAATACAGGAATATAAATAAATATCAATTAACCTAAACAAATATGAACAAATGTGAGGATTTTTTATTTTTTTTCTGCCAGAACTGTCTCTGCAAAGTGATACCTTCCCATTGTTGACTTGTGGATTCAAAATCGGTGTCACTAAAAGTCTGGATGGACTGAGTGCCCGGAACAGCTGTGGTACTGGCCTACCTGTCATCCAGCTGGTACTGCTCTGTGAAATCTCTGGTGTCCATGGATGTGTTCAGTTTTATTTCAATGTTTGGGCAACTTCTGGCAGGGTCTACAAATGATGCAATGTCTATAACAAGGATTGCCTGTCTGCTGAGAACGTCTGTGTTAAACTACCCATTTTAATGTTGCCCCCACACCATCTACAGCACCTTTGCAATGGCTTGTGGCACTACATTTAAATTTGAGAGCAACTCCTTGAAAGAGGTTGAGAAGAAAAAACAGATGAACTATATTTAAATTGAGATGCAGCACCATCACTGAACACGTGAAGCTGTCTCATCTCAGGATATTTCTCTTGAACATTTTCTGTGATCTTGGTAAGGAATGTTACCACAGACCTCTTGTCGTGTTCCAAGCTGTCACTCACAATGTCTTATGACTCTAAATCTCCATCAGAATGTAAATATCGTGATCTGTTTATGATGCCAGTGTGCAGATTTGATTTGATCTTGGTAGGCAGTTGTGTAGTTTTCTGCAAAGTCATCTTGCAGCAACACAGTTTCATTGTTTGACTTTGAATTGGATTTTGTTTGTCTGAAAAGAGGCATTTTGTTTTCTTTTTATGAAACAGTGCTGCAAAAGCTTAGAAGAGGCTGCCTTGAGAAAATAAAAAAACATCACCCAGTGTGCCGCTCTTTTGTACCTTACATGGCAGCTCTCCTGTTGCTTCCCATGTATACCAGGTGACCTTAATTTGTTTATCTTCCTCAGGGATGTGACAGAAGGTACACATTTCCAAGAGCTCGTTATTTTTGCACTCAGCACACTGGCCTAGCATCCACTGAGGCCTGTCTAGGCTACAGACTACAGCCTCAATACAATTCTGTGTGCTTTGAAATGCTTGCCTTGGTATCACATGATGCACTCATTCCAGGTCTAATTTGATATTTTCAAATATTTTAGTTGTACTGGCTAAGGCACGCATTCCTTGGCGTGTCTGAACACAGGAGTACATGGGATGACCGGAGCTCAGCTGACTTTGATTTCCCAATTGCAGGCTCTGGATGTTCCCTTCTGAAACAGCGGTAGGCCTCTAGTATGGACAATGTCAAATGCCGTTTCTGAATCTTCTTTTTTAACCCTCCCTCTCTCATAGTGACCAAATTCCTCATCCCTGGAGCTTGTCTTGAAATGTTGTCTCATTTATAGAAATGCCTGACACAATCATATGTAGCGCTAGTGGAAGTCACATGATTATTTATTTATTTATTATTGATTTGTTTTTCACTATAAGGCCCATTAGCATGGATTTTTTGTTTTTGTATGACAGCATTTTCTTTAAAATAGTCATCATTTTTCTTCCTCTCCCAGAAATCTTTGCCACTGCGCTGTAAAATGATGTGTATTAATTTGTTAAATTTTGTTAATTTGTTATTTGTTACTGTATATAGATTTATTGTTTACTTTTCAATATTTTTTTTTTATGTTAGCATTGCAAGATTATAATAAATAATGCGGTTAAAACTGACAAGCACAGTTTTTTTTCTGTTTCTTTTAACAATTACACAATTTACTGCTTTTTTCACAGATACATTTACATATACTAAAATTTACATATAAATTTAGACAGAAACATTTACATATACTTAAAGTGTAAAATTACTAACAAATTAGTTGGAATAAAGTGTGAACTAGATCCGAAAATCTAAACTTGGGAAACACCTCAGAAATAACAGACTTCATGACCACTTACAGCGTGTGCGAGAACGACGAGGGAAAATATGTCAAGAGGCGTGTCCTTTATGGTAAGATGTTAGTATGCGAGTTGGCGCCCACTTAGATCTGCCTATTTATTCATTCATCTCTCTCTTTCTCTCAGTTTCAGTTTTAAGGTGCTTTATTGGCATGACACATTTGTTCATTCATATTGCAAATGCTTTTACAGCTGAGCTGCATACAAAAAAAAAAAAGAGCCATAATAAAATATGATTGAAACAGAGACTAAAGTCTCTTTCTCTCACTCTCTTTAAATTAGCACAATAATTTAGAGTACACCATGTAAACAAATGTGCATTGGAGCTTGGAGGTTAGTTATTCACCCATTGATTATCCATATCATTTGATATGAAGCATCCGTAAAGGTCACATCCATAACGCATTATTATGGATGTTTAACGTAAGGGAGGGAGACAATTTGTTCATCATACTGGACATCAACAAAGGTTAGCTTTGTACAGAAAGTATCAACTTTGATGAATTAATATTGTTTTAGTGATATCAACTTAACCTCTTAAACATTACAAATGTAAATGTGGCTCTTTTAAATTAATCAAAAAACACAGTTATGACAAAATTATACTATATATGTCTTATATATCTTCATATCTTTCTGGAACAATATTACTGTTAACATAAAGTGAAAATAAAGAGTCATTTGACCCCTCTTTTGCAACCATGAAATATGGCTGGTTGAAAATTTTGTTTTAGAATTGGTGCAGGCCCCATAAGAGGTGGATAATTTAGTTTCATAATAAAAAATATAATATTACTAATATATTAAAATATAGACTTAAATGTATAATTTAAAATAGTTTTTGTTAATTTGCTTAAAACGTAATTTTTTCATGGTATGGTTGACATTTTCGTGGAATTGCCCAGCTGTCTTTTATGGCAGCATCCTAACTAAAATGGAGCCTCATTAGAGACCAATTTGGAACCGTCGACATAGACGGCATCTCCACACACATTCAAATAGCACTCCTTAAATGCAGCCCATGAGACACACTTTGCAACTGATTTCAGTACAGGTGGTGTGAGAGGAACGACGCAATCCTCTAATGAATGTATATACACATAGCACACATACATTCTGTGTGAAATAGTACGTTTTCTATAATTTTCTATATTTTGTCAACTTTTCAGTATTAAATGGATAATAAGTATATGTATTCTCAAAAATTTACCTCAGTTCTTGGACTTATTATTTTAGTTTTTTTAAACACATCACAGTGAATTATGGGACCGTCTACCCCAGGAAGGATTCATACTAGGGATGCACCGATATATCGGCCAAACATCGGTATAGGCCGATATTCGCCTTGTTGACTGACATGTGCCTATCGGCAAATACGATGTGATTCACCGATGGCAGTGGCCGATGTTTATCTGTTTATATGTCTTGTTTATTTGCGGTCAACTTGGACAACAGTTGCCTACCCAGCTGCAGATTCAGAAAAGATCCAACAGGTGGAACTATAATACCACCCACAGCTACTGGCTGGACACGGCTCTGGCATGACGTAAGAGGGCAACAGATGCCATGCGCACAAGTGATTTGTTTTAAAAATAAGTGCAAGAAAATGTCGGTGGTGTGGGAGTATATTCATTTGTGATTTAGTGAAAAATTCTGTGTATAGCAGGCTAAAAATGCTCTTGAAAAAGTAATTTTTCACAAAAAGAATCTAGGTTATATTAAACTATGTTTCATAAATTTGTATTATTGAATGTGTGCTCATGATGGCTGAAAGACTTAAAAACAGCTCATTTGTTTTTTTATAATGAAGATTTATTTGTTTCACCTGCACAAAGGGGAGATTTAAATAACTGCAAAAACAAAATAAATATCGGTATCGGCCCAGAATTTCACAATCGGTGCATCACTAATTCATACAATGATACCTTACAATTTTTCCAAAATTAGGTATCTTAGGAGGCAGCACAATGAAGATACTAGCTTTTGAAATGGCTACGATGCCTTAAAACACTGCTCCTAAGGCAGCTCATGAGGTTTAGGAACAGACGCATTGACACATTTTGTTGCATACCGAATCAATTTTACTGTATTACTGTGATCCAAAAAAATCTTTGAATCACTGAGGAGTTGTTAAGTCAGCATCATTTCCACAATCCCATCCCAATATCTCCCTGGTACAGAATTACACCGTTATGAGATAATGAATGATGAGTAATTGTTTGTCATTGCACTGCCTTGTAAAGTAAGGCATTAAAAGAATACAAGAAAGAAAAGAAAATCACCCCTGCTCTACAAGTTACCATATAAAAATGGTGTATGATTTTCTGCTTTGCTAATTGCTGCTCATAAGGGTGAATGGATGTATGCACCCACGCAGTAATTAGAACAACCATGAAGGCTCCTTTGTATACATTTTCTATAATTATCCACTGTGTTGAATAGTCTATTAATAATTATTTGAGGGGAATTTAAAAAAATGAACGCATCCAATTTATTCTCCTGTTGGCTTACCCTGCACATTTTATCCGCCTTATTTTGTAGTAGTGGTAATTAAAGACTCTCTTCTTGACTCTTTGTGAAAACACTTCACATGTGAGGATGCATCCAGATCAAATGGACCAATTTCATCAATCCGCACAATGGATGCCCAACCGCAATTACCAGGAAAGAGTTTTTATACAACAGCAAAGTGTAGTGTTGTCTTAAATCACCATTCTACCAGTCAGAAATTTTTATTTACATGTTCCAAGGCCACTAACAGATGGCATGAGATTCCTGCACTAGAGACAGTTGACATGAACTGCTCGGCCCTGCCCAAGCACCAGAATAATCATCATTATTCTGCGCCCGAGGAAAAAACACCACAATGAGAGCATAGTTGAGGAGGCTGCCAGATGTAAAAAAAAAAATAAAAATACTCTTTTTCATGCTTCAACATGACTGAATTTACCTAGGAGTGCATGTTAATTTACATCACCTTTCCTCAGTCTAGACAATGTATTTGCAAAAGCACTATTTGTGTGAATGTCTTTCATTTTCACTTTTTGCCTTTCAAAAAACTAGCATTTATGAAACCTGAAAAGAAACAATCCCTCAATGAACAAGGACTGACCAAAAGTGATCAGAAGTGCTCAATGAATATTATTTTCTGTTACTTTCTAGCAGAGGTATAATTTCAGTAAATGAAAATTAAACTTAATACAGAGATCTTTCGTCAGCTGCCTTGCTTGGACATGAAAAAAAGGGCTCTTTGGGAAGCTTTACCAGTCAAAATAACAAATGTCTTTTTTTGTTGAAAATGATTGAGTCTCTTCCTCGATCAACCAGAAGTGATGTGGCAGTGCAGCACCCAGCACAATGCAGGGCAAGATACTGAGGCTTACTTTTTTTTTCACCCGCCATACAACTTCAACAGAGGCGGCACCAGGGAGGGGCTAGCGTGTGCTTCAGCCTCCCCAAGAAAGTCCATAGCAGCCCCGTATAGGGATGGGCTTATTTTCCCTGGTGGATACCACTTATTTTCTTTTCGATCCGATACCAATTAAAGTCCAATATCATCAATATCGATAACAATACCGATACCTATATTATATAATTTTTTTTTTTTTTTTTGCGATTACTTTGGATAAAACGAGCAATTTCAAATTGCATTCAGAAATCAAGACATAATTTTTTTTTTTAACCTAAACAGAAAATTTTCAGACTTTTGTTTTGTTTACCCTCACAAAAATTAACCATTTCACTACAGTAACATAGTATAACCATGGTATTTGGTTAAACCATAGTTACCACACAATTAACCATGGTTACTACTACAATAATACTTTAGTAAATTTTTTTTACTTATTAATAACAATTACACACAATTATAAGAAATAAGAAATGTCACCTTTAGATATGTTATTTTAGCGTGAATTTACTCCAGAAGCAGTGGTGTAGTAGTGTCTGAAGAGGTGGGCATACTGTGAATTTATAAAAAACTAATGCACCCAATCTCTAAAATTAATTTACATTTATATACAGTTCATGTAAAATGAATAAGAATTGTTTTTTTTTTCCCATTAAAATTGGAACTGATAACCCACATAAACTTGCAATATGTATATCAGGGTAAGTTTATTGTGTAGAGTACACTGCTAAGAACAATTGTATAGTAACTTAATGTTAAATATGTATTTAAATTAATAGCTGTCATTAATGTTCCTTTAATTAGGCTATTAAGAAAATGGTTAGTACTTTATTATTATTCTAACTAACAAACTAATTCAAAATATGCAAAAAACTGTGTTAAGCATTGTAGCTAATATGAGAGTAGTAATGTTCAATGTAAACATTTTATCGTGTATTACCATATAGAGCCTGCATAAAAATGTTTGTTTATTTTTTTTATTTGTGTACTATTATGTGCTTTTCTGTGTAGAGAGAAATAGTTTTCCTACTTAGAAATATAAATTTTACTTATTTGATATCACAAGAAAAAGGCACCACTGACAGCAGTAAAAGGCAAAAAAAAAAGATAATCAAAAACTATTAGGGGTGCAATAACATGCAGTATTTTCACAAAGTTTAATTGCATAAGTTAAATTTAAATGTATATACATATATTTACGTTTAGCAGGGATATAAATATGCAGTGCAAATGATAGTTTCTCCAGGGATGCTTGTGTATCAGATGCTGGAAATGTCCTGCCCCTTACTGAAACTGAAAATATGATTGATTAGCAAATATCCAATCCAGTCTGAAATGAACGTTCTGATTGGTCGATCAGCTTAGTCCGACTGTCTGTCTTGCCAGTGCACCCCAAAGCATCTCCGTGCATGCTTAAAGAGAATCTATGTATATTTTTTAAAATAATAATAATGAAACACAATTCACTCGCCGATGCTGCGGCATCATGTTAATAGATTGAAAAAGTTCTGGGTCAAAAGCCTACTCATTGTTCTGTCGGCCACACGTATCATCGCTTATTTCAAGTCGGCATATGTAAAATCCTAAAACAGAAAGGAGGGCATATGATGAATGCCTGCGTATGCCCTAGACTACTCGACCAGAATTTGTTTCTCTGATTTTCAGAAAACAATCAAGTGGCATGTTTACTGTCATGATACACAGAGCAGATGAGCTCAACTTTACTGTTGAAACTCCAACTGCATGTCTCACAATAGTTCTCTCTCAGTAATGGTGGAGCAGCCCCCGTAACCTAGCAACCAGATCCTGCTTTGTAACAACCAGAGCCCTTCTACCAAGGTGAGACTACAAAGTTAGCAAAAAAAGCATAACGCAGCAGTCCTATAGACATTTTTATGGCGGTTCACTGGTGAGTAGACAAGATACAAGAATAATAAACTGCTTTTGTGAGGAAACAGCGCATAACTTAATGAATTGCCCGCTTGTCCGCTAATCTTCAACATGTTTTACACTCAACAATCCTACTAAAGTGAACAATGTGTGGAGTTTACTACAATAAAAATTGCCTGTTTTTTAATAGACGTCAGGGACAATTTTGCGACATGAAGGTGTCAGTTTATGGCTCTCCCCATTTTTACAGGAGATATTTTGAAACAAAGATTGCAAGTACATCCTTCGTTTGACAGCAATGAATAATATCTTTATTTTTTTATAATTTTTTTATCTTATTTGATCTTCTATTTAGTAGGTCTTCGTGGTGGCGCATTTACTCACCTCAATCTGGGTGGCGGAGGACAAGCCTCAGTTGCCTCCGCTTCTGAGACAGTCAATTCATGCATCTTATCACATGGCTCGTTGTGCATGTGGAGGCTCATGCTACACTCTACTCTCACGCGATCCACGCACAACTTACCATGAGCCCGATTGAGAGGAAGAACCACTAATCACGACCACGAGGAGGTTAACCCAAGTGACTCTATCCTCCCTAGCAACCGGGTCAATTTGGTTGCTTAGGAGACCTGGCTGGAGCCACTCAGCACACCCTGGAGGCAAACTTGCGACTCCAGGAGTGGTAGGCAGCACCAATATTAGCTACCATGCCCCTCACCCCCACCAAATAATGTTTTTATTAAGTTCAACACCTGCATGTGCAGCTTTTGAACAACTCAAGGTAAAGCCATTTTTCCAACTAAACAGGTATCAAAAAGTATCATTGCATGTTTTGTTTTGTTTTACATTAGAATACTATGTAAATCCTATGACGTACATTAGCGCACAGCAGTATTACCATTTGATATCACAATATAATGGATCTGCCACAGCACACTATTTATTTATTTTTTTTTTTTTTTAAATGTTGCTGATTTTGAGGAAATACTAGAGCTGGATGTTACCACCACCTTGGTGGTAATGTGACACCAAAGGTAACAGAAGCAGACACTGACTAGAAAGATGTTAATCCTGACAAAATGCCACAGCATTAGCCATAGCCTCTGCTAAATTGAATTCTGCATCCCTGGAGAGCATGGACAACACAGACAGGGGCACTTAATCTTTTTGAGTGGCCCTCCAAGACAAACTGTGGTGAGCAAACTGGGCCAGGACTAAAAAGAACAACAGCACCATCTATTGCCTGTAAGCATACATGGTATTCTTTATTTATAATAACAATAATTTTTATAATTATTATTATTACCACCACTAATTATTTATGTTATTCCACCTTTCCATTGGGCTTTAAATATTTATGGATTAGTTTTGCATTTTTAGGAAAACTGATACTGATTTGTATAATTTCAATATACCTTGTAAGTTAGCCTGCATATGAGATGTATTTGCTTCAAAGTCACGTTACACCTATTGCAATTCTGAACCTGTCAACTCACAACTCGTCAAATATAAAATTACTAAAACACTAATTTCATGGGTCAAAATAAAACTTCAAGATATTACACTGCAACAACAACAATTTTTTTTTATAACAATTACATTTTTCAATTCTAATTCGTTTGTTTGCATTTGTTTTATTATTTATTTAATTAAAAATCACACTATGCAGATTTTTAAGGGCCTCTCCCAATCAAATTCAAACATATACAGCTCCGTTTCGCTAATTCACTCACTGTCTTGACCATTTATTTGCGTTCATTATCTTTCTCAGGAACTGATTTCGTTCGTGAAGGCTATGCGTAATGATGTGATTCTCACACTGGGTGGTATATGTCCAGAGTTGTACTCTCTCCCCGCCTGCACGACTCTCCGTTCCCAACCGAAGAAGATCACCGTGAAGGGTTTAAGGATTCACTCAAGGGAGAGGCGACAGTCATTCTCAGTTTTATATAACGCCCTTCTGCAGACCAAAAAGTCGCCGAACATATGATGCGGAAAAAAGACCCACGACTTGTTTCAAAATATTGTCTTAACTGGTGCTCTCTATACTTGAACTTATTCTTAAACTAAATAAATAAGAACATCGTGCCGACACTGTGCACGAGAAGGAATATTAATATTACTATTATATAAAAGAGCATGGATACTTTTCTTCACCGCAAAGTGCCTTAATGGCATAGCCAAATGAAATAAATAAATCAAATAATCAGAGATGCTAACCTATAAACAGATAAACATTAAAAAGAAAACTGCTAAGGTAATTCTGTAATTGTCTTATAATCGCTTACCTGTATTTCAGTAAAATTTGAGGGTTTTTTTTTTTTGGGGGGGGGGGGGGGGGGGGGGGGGGGGGGTCATATCCACCTTGGTGTCAAAAACTAAAAGTTGCGCTACTCACAGAGCCATAAGAGAAGAGTCCATGACTCGTCAATGTCATATAATGCGCGAACATTTATTGCAGACGGAATCGTGCACGGTTTGCAAAGGAGCTGTCTATAGATGAATTGCCATTAAACGTATTTCTAATGTGTGCCTTCTCTTCCTTCAAAAAATGCTACAACAGTCCTGATATAATCATCATTCCCTACCTTTGAAGACTTTCAGACGCGACAAAGGCTGTCCAGTGATGATTCCAACAGCGGTCTGTCACTTCTTCACTTTCACCAACAATCAACATCCAACAAGAGCAGTCTGTCACTACTAGCACTCCAGACACAAGGTCCCTCTAGCCAAATTCCTCTTCCAGAACTGAACAAACCAATAAAAAATAATTAAAAAAAAGAATCCCACTTGACTTTTTATATTCCTTCTTAAGCAAGTACCGATGGCAACTGTTATTTGAAGAATTGCAAATACAATTGAGGTATCCACGATCAGTCAGGTGCTGCTGCTCTGCGCGCACGTTCGCTCTCCTCCTCTACCAGTTGGAATGATGATGACCGGTGCAATGTAACGCAAACAGGATGTGCCTTACCGCCGGTGACTACGTCGAGACAACCCCCCTCTCCCTGCGTTTCCAGATGGAAGCAGTTTCTCATCTACCCTGTTGCGCGGTCCCATCTGAGGCGAGCGGCCAACGCAATAGTTAAACCAGCCTCTAAAATCCTCCTCCAATCAAAACAGGCGGATTTTTTGATGAAAAAAATAAAACATGGGTTTAGGTAGAAAAAAAAACGTGACAAAATTATCTTTAAAGGCGTCGAGTTTCAAAGACTGTGATTTTGTTTGCAATTTCATTATAGGCTACTCTTTCTCATGCACTCTCTATGCAGTTCTGTCTACTTTGTTGAGAGATGATAGGCATGTCTTGATAGGAGTTTCTCTTGCTTTTTTTAGGCTAATACAGTTTAGTATGGGGGTATTGACAAATATACTTGGCTGAGGTGATTACAATAATAAATCACTTAAAATTATTTGATTAAAACGTGTCATGTTCATAGAAATGTAATTTTGTGTCCATGCTCTCTGTGTATACAGTGCATTCATAAAGTATTAAGACCCCTTCATTTTTTTTCACATTTGTTGTGTCAGCTTTATGCTATAATGCTATACATTATTTTTTCACACCACTCCATACCCAAAAACGACAAAGCAAAAAAATTATTTTGATAAATTTGCAAATGTATTAAAAAGAAAAAAAACTAAGTAAAAGTATTCAGACCCTTTGCTTTGACACTTTTATTAGCTCAGGTGCATCCCATTTCTCTGGATCATCTTTGAGAAATTTGAACAGTTATTCGGTTGTATATTAGCCTTTCCAGAAGCTTGAAGCTGATGCAGAGGAGGCTGATTGGCCAATAGATTTTGGTTCATCAAGTGGCTTGTTTGGTTTAAGAATATCAATGACTTTTGCTGTTTTCCAGATCTTAGGCATTTTGTATAGTGGTAGGCAGTTGTTGAAAAATTCTAGTAGCCATTCTAAGGCAGGTGCAGAGAGATGGGTAAGCTGTTCATGATGCAGGTGATCAGGTCCTGGTGCTTTCCCTGCCTTGAGGGTGGAAATTGCTGCAATCAGTTCAGGATAGGTGAAGCTGCTGTGACTTATATCATCTGCTGAGCTTGCTCGCCAGTCGTGAACCTCTTGATTAACTGTCCTGGCAAACTGCTTGTCTATATGGGTTGGTTTACCATTGTCAGCATGCACCTTTGCGATGACTTTGGCTTTGACCTGGTTTTGGATTTGTGGTTTATGGCTTTGGCCAGTCAGTCGGTTGACGGTTTGCCAGGCTCTTCCTCTGGAGTGCTTCATGTCGATTTCAGAGACCGTGTTGATCCACTCTTGTTTCCTTTTGTTGTCCAGGTATTCTATTAGAGCAGGATTCTATTAGAGGAATGTATTTCTATCAGGAAGACTCACAGAATTGAGTGAAATTTAAGATTACATTTATTTGATGAATATAAAACAGAAAAGTAGTGTCTCTCTTTGGTTTAGGCCCCTTCTTGCGGTCTGAAGTAGTTGTAGTCGCAACCGTCATATCCTGCCGGAGATAGGAGGCAGTGGTGAGGAGCCTACTCCCTTGCAGGACGAGACTCAACTGGTGGCAGTGGGGTGGTGTAGGTTGCCGTGTTAGCACTCTGAAACAGCAATGTGATAGATTGTGAGCAGACTTATATGTGATTGGCTGGGAATTACCCATCTAATGGTGAGATGATGTACAGCTGCTAGTCTTCCCGCTAGAACTATGCCGTGCTTACATGTCTTCAGCTTGCTGGTTTTCTAGGTGGAGGATTATGTTCACAGAAGATGTGTGAAGCCTATGGGAGGATGTGTGAACCCGGCATGACAAACATCTGTATGTAGAACTAAACACTGTCAGGATATATCATGCATAGGCAGGTTCAGTGACACTTCACATAATCTGTCATATTCTATAATGCTTAACACGAAAAATGCTTAACGTGGCTCAAAGTACTAAAACAGTGATATTTGAAGACTAAATTCAGTTTGCATCTTATTGATGACGCATACTACAGGTATGCAGATGAGCCCAGAATCAGCTCTTTAAGCATTTCCCCTGTGTTTAAGAAAACGCTTATCATGGCTTTATGTACTAAGATTTTGTTCAGATTGTGGGTTTTGTGTTGAACATATAAACTGACATCATTTCCGTTACAGCTTTCATTTTTTTTTTTAAGTTTGTAGTTTTGACCCAGCAGCTAAACAATTTGCATAAATACATTTGAGTGAATAAGACGTAATAAAATGTGCTCAACTAAATGTTGCTGGTTAATGTTTTGGAGAAGATTGTAATTCAACTATGCCAAACCAGCTTAAATAGATGCACTTTTTGAAGGGTTGTGCCAGAAATGGACCATGGATCGCTTGATGACCACTAGGCTGTTGCACGTGCTGAGTGTTGTTAAACTCACTGCTGAGTTTTGCACAGAGAGCACTGTGCTTGGATATTTGGAAGGTCAGATAAAAGTGATTGGCGGGTCTCATCAAATTGCTAATTAAAATTTTTATAAAGACATTACATACTACTGGGAGACTTGAGAAGTGGTGGTGTGCAAAACATTTGACCCCAGTTAAACATTTTATAGGCAATGCTACCAAATACTATCAAAGTATACGTAAACATCTGACCCACTAGTAATGTGATGAAAGAAATAAAATCTTAAATAACTAATTCTCTCTACTATTATTCTAACATTTCACATTCGTAAAATAAAGTAGTGATCCTAACTGACCTAAGACAGTGAATGTTTTCTACGATTAAATGTCAGGAATTGTGAAAATTGTGAGTTTTAATGTATTTGGCTATGGTGTACATAAACTTCTGACTTCAAATTATATATATATATATATATATATATATATATATATATATATATATATATATATAAGGAGGAGGAGGGCGCAGTCGGGCCTTAACAATCGACGTCCAATGCTGAATCAGCCCAATCAGCCAGGAGGGGGATAAAGAGGAGCCGGGGATGCCAATTCGAGAGAGAGAGAGAGCGAGAGAGAGAGAGAGGGGGATAGATGCATACAGTTGCTGTGTGTGTAAGTGTTTGTGTTGTGTTTAAGTAGTAATTAAAGTATTTTTGTTTGATAACCCGGTTCCTGCTGCTTCCTCTCCTGATGAACAAGAGGCTTCACTGCCACACTGGTGCGAAACCCGGGATTAGAGGAAGACACACTGTCATGGAGTACTCACCTTCAGGGCCGGCTCTAGCCCTTTGGTTGCCCTAGGCGAGATTGAGTTTTGCGCCCCCCGTTTGTAATGTAATGGCGACCCTAGAGGGCGCCCACGCCCTCAACACATTTGTCGCCCTAGGCAACCGCCTAGTTCGCCTATAGCAATCGCCGGCCCTGCTCACCGTTGCTGTCTCTCAGGGGGCGGAGGTGCCGTTTCTGTCCACCACCAGGCATGGGATCCCGTTTTCATCCACCACGGGGCGGAGGAGCTCGCTGCCATCCACCAGGGGGCAGTGCAGTTGGCTGAGGACCATGTGGCAGTGTGGTCGGAAACCAGAGGTTTTTTTGTCCTTTTCCCTCTCTCTCTCCCCACACTCTCTCTCAGGCTCTACCGCTCTCTCTTTCCCTTTTCCCTCTCCCTACCCTCATCCTACTCAGATTTCCAGTAGGCGGGGAAGACCGGCCAGTGGGAAGATGGCCGAAAGTGCAACACCTCCCCTATAGAAAGAAATACATGGTCCTGACTGTTCCACACATTCATTGAAAACTGAACAAAGCTAACCAAAATTCATTTTGGAAACAGGTCATTATGCAGTAAGACCTTTATTCCGGTCATCATGTCAGATCTTAATGGGATGGTGGGTCTATAATTATGGTGTCCATTACTGCCCTGCTAATTGGAATGTCTACTCTTACCATTTTTCTTTGTTGATTGAAATTGGTAGTCTAGTGAAACTGCAGTTTGACCCATTTTTTATTTTTTTTTTTTCATTTGTGGCTTCCCTTTTTCAGTGAATGTGGATCTTACATCAATTCAGGTCTAATATTGCTATTTAGAATCCCATTTTGGAGAAGTGAGAAATGAGATCAGGAGAAATGAATAACTTTCCGTTTAGATAGAGTTTAATGAGATGAAAATAATTTTCTTCACTGGTTCTTTGGTTTTTTGCAATTATGTTATAATAAAGAAAGTTATCACAAGAGTTTTGCTAATAATAATAATAATAATAATAATAATAATTCCATGTTTTCAGGTTCCACACTCTCAGATTTTGGAAGCGTAGTGCTTTTTATTAAGAGCAGATCCTAGTTATTGTCAACCTTCCTTTATTCCTGTCTTAACTCTAATACATCTCAAACATGATCCTCTTCCCATCAGCCATTTGGCTAGGGATATAGTGAACAATCAATTCAGTCAGATTATTAGCCCATCTAATAATTGAATTGAGCTGTCACTTGGATAATGGATTCACTACTCACACTGTCGTTTCAGCCAAGGCTGGTTTAAAGAAGTCTGTTAGAGAGAGAGAAAGAGAGAAGTAGCAGAGAAGGGCAGGGGTGTGGATGGAAAGGAAAAAGAGAGAGAACACTTTGGCAGTGACTTCTCAGGATGGCAGAGCAATCAGATGCATGTCAGTTTTTAATCAGTTTCCATTGAGGCACAAATGATTTGTCACATAAGGAAAACGTCTTGCTTCTCCTCTCTAAATCCCAATTGCATTTATCAACTTACAATTCTACATCTTAGGAGAGACAGTTTTAAGCTCCCCTGGAAAAGTCATGGCATGTTTTTATACATGTCTGCCTTATTAAAGGGATAGTTCAACCAAAAATGAAAATTCTGATCATTTACTCAACCCTTATGCCATCCTAGATGTGTATGACTTTCTTTCTTCTGTAAAACACAAATTATGTTTATAAGAAAACTTCAGCTCTCTAGGTCTCTAGGCAAGTGAATGGGTGCCAAAATGGTAATGCTCCAAAAAGCACATGAAGCAATAATAAAAGTAATCCATACAACTCCAGTGTTTTAATTGATATCTTCAGAAGTGATGTGATAGGTGTGGGTGAGAAACAGATCAATATTTATTTTATTTTATTTTTTATTTATATTTTTTTTTTTTGCTAGAAATTATAAGTGAATGAAACACATAGGGGGCGATTTGTATGATCACCAAAAGCACAAGAAGAAAAATGTGAAACTGAAAGTTAAAGTGGAGAGTGACTGAGCAGGGAGGATCATATATATATTAAAAAAGGACTTATATATTGACCTTTTTCTCTCCAACACCTATCATGTCACTGACTTTAACACTAGAACTACTGGAATTCTACTAGAATGGCCATAGCGGTCATTCTGACCGTTCATACTAGACTACTGAATGTTATATTTGTCATGTCATATTTACATTCAAAGCTTCTATTGAGGTTTAAGAATGAAGCTTCTAATGTCTGTGTAACAGGTGTTATATTATTAATTTCACTCAAATCTCTGTCCTTATTATTATCATTTGTTATATTTCTATAATTATTTTGTATTCTGGAATTTATTCTTTTAATATTGATTTCTTTTAATTGAGATGTCATGTTTCCATGGTTACATGGTTATTTTCAGTATGGTGCGTGGCTCCTTTAAGATTCATGTTCCGGTTCTAGTTACTCTCTTTCAGTTCGCGGTAAGCGCGACTGAAGAGAGGTGAGTTTCGTTGAAGCTCAGTCTAAAAAGTTTGATATGAGTTCTGTTTAGTGTAATAAAACATGTAATTTTGTTCTGAATGCGCTTTAATCTTATTTAAATATGTATGAAGTTTGTGTGAATGATAAGGAGCATGTATTTTTGGAGAGAGTTCATTAAGCATGAGTGTGCAAGCTCTGTGGCTAAAATAATGATTTTCACTGATAGGTTGGTGTTCCAATTGTGAGAGAAGGCCACAGATTCGAGTTTGATTTATTTGTCTATTCATGCAGAATAAAATCTGGCCTGAGTAATTCCTGTTGCCCGGTCTTGTTCATTATACACAACGCAGAGCTGACCAGGACCGGTTACATCTGTCATCGTATTTTATTACTTAAGCACCCGAAAAAATATAAAAATCCTTGAACGAAGTCTGCAATTTGAATAAAATAGAATAATATGGATTAAATGGAGCACCGAGCGCCAAGCGAATGCAGATAGGCCTACATAATATGACATTTTTTGTAATAAATAGTGTAAGCTGCTGGACTGCCCTGGAAGGGGTGTGCCTCGTTTTGTGGTAAGCGGGAGAGCAAACTTTTTTCACCGCAGTGAAAATGTTGTTTTTGAAAGTCTAAACACCAATAAACATGGATTGATGCAGAATATTTCATTAGACAAAAACATGTTGTGAATATTGGAGATTATTACATTATCCTTTTTCAATATATTTTGACTTTTGGACTTGCTCTGGCGATATTGGAAATGTTTGGATCACACAAATCAGAAATAATCCTATGCAACCACCACTGGAATCAAAACCATGAATAAATTGATCTGTTATGTTAGGATAGTTAATAATAAACATCAGGACATGAAATTGAAATTTTAATGAATGCGAAAATGTATTAGTTCATCGATAACCACAGAACCTGCTATTGTAATTACAGATACAAATTTGATTATTTATATTCTATTATTTACTTTGTGAAATAAAAATAAATCTTAGGATATAATAACTTAGAAAAACATTACCAATATGTATTTCAGTGCATAGTAAAAGCCTTTATGGACATGTATGAAACAAATATAGGCCTAACCCAACATGGCCAAAATATTTAATAAAGAATATGAAACTGCAGGAAAATGAACTGATGTAGAAAGCAATATTTGCTTTACGGTGAGCAAAAATATCATGCTGTAAAATGAAAATGAAAATATCATGCTGTAAAATTATAATGAACACATTCTCCTATAAGTGGGCTCACTTGAACAAGGCATCTGGTTTTGGTTTTGGGGGCAAACACGGTGCATGATTCACTGACACTTGTGGATCGATTACTCAGTCAACACAGGTAATCTCTACCTTCCGTACTCCACCCAGCTTTTTTTACGAACCACAATTAAGCCTGAATCACTCTCAGATTCAGTGTCAGATGAAATGTCAACAGACCAAGAGACATCACTATCTGAACCTGCTCCTCCTTCAGACTCTGCATCGTCAAGGCACTGAAGCAAGGCTAAAGCCTCTGTGGCAGTCAGTCTCTTTTTTGCTGACATTTTAAAGCTAAGTTTTAGCTTAGCAATAGCATATAAAAACAACTAGAAAAGGTTGCTAGACAACAGTGACGCACATTTTCAATGGCGGGAAATAGTAGCAAACTCTGAAATGATACACTGTGACCTTTCAATATGACCTTTATGGCCATTCAAGATAGAAATACTCAGAACTCTATAGTGTTTGTAATTTTAATAAAATAACAATGTTAGAAAAAAATATACATGCATTTAAGAAAAGTCAGGGTCTTATGGTTATATGGGTTTTATTTCAACAAATGTGTTACATTGCAAAATTTTTAAACTGTCAAAATGACTGCCTTGGTAGTTCTGTCCCCCAGATGGGATTCCAACACACTTTAGAACTATTATTACTCTGTCTGTTGTTTTGATCACATATTCACTGCAGAAACAGCAAGACACATGCACTCTTTGATATGATATCCATTTTGCCTAACCCTATTTTAATCCATTACTAGACAGACTGATATCTGTTTGTGGATCAGAGAGCTGGCGGGGGTCTCTGTACTCACTCTGTTGCAGTTAGATTTCAAATGAAAGAAAAACAGAACGACCTTAGTCACAGTAATGGATTGGTACATCTGACACCTTATCAGCTGTAGGTGTTCATCAGTGAGAGCTCTCTTTATTTTCTTTAAGAGTTTCTCCAAAGATATGGTTGTGGTTGAGGTGCCAACTTTCTACATTAGGTGATTTTAGAAACACTGGGTCCTTTCTCTTTATCAGGTCATGTCACATCAGAATGGACTTGGATAGACTTTAAGTGGTAAGTAAAAATGAAAGCAATTATAAAGCAAATAAACAGCCATTTTTATATCTACTTCTTAATCTTGTTTTCTTTTCTACTCATTATTTTCTCTACCTTATTATTTACTCTTTTACTCGCTCTTTTAGTCTCTTTTAGAATATCAGAAAAGACCTTGTCAGAATAGTTACACAAAAACACGGCAGGAGCTTCATCTTTATAATAAACCATGTCATTCTAAATGGAAAATATACATGCAGAGGAAGCCTTATTAATAATTTAATGAGTAAACCATGAGGAAGGCCTTTCACATAACTGCAAATGATTACTTTTTTTCTGCTGATACAAGTCTTCATGAAGAAACTGGCTAATTGATGGTGCAGCTGGCTAAAAGTTTCACTCACAGACATATATGCTAATAAGGAAACTGTGGCAGACCTGGAGGAAGCAGGAACTGTGTGAACACTTCACATAGCACTTTAATTACAAACAGTTCACTCAGACACAACATAGTGCTATCTAGCAAACATGCTAGACACCGGCAGACACACAAACGGCTCTGTGTGATGCTCACACCATTGACCTTCCCGGTCCAACACAGAATGTACACGTTTGCGAGTTGTGTGCAACTCTCTCTCTCAAACTGGCTCTTCTATATCCCTTCGCCGGCTGATTGAGGCAACTCAGCAGCAGGCATCTGTCCGTACGGCCCAGTCATGCCCTCCTCCTCATAACAGAAACCTCATCATGTTACTGCCCCTAAATTTGAATAGGTAAAGGTAAAACCTGCTTTTAACTTGATAAGTCCAGTCAATGAGTGGATCAGCCTGCACTGGTGCAGGGGAGCCATTAGCAGGTATAGTGAATGTAAAAAAAAAAAAAAAAAAAAAAGACGCTGTTAAAAAGAGACCCGTTCCCCCAGTCTCACTAGCCCCATGGCCATGTGTTACACACTAATCTGTTCGCAAGAAGCATGATACTTGAGACCACTTCCGAGGGTAAACAAGGAGAATGATAACATGCTACAACACATGGACCGAACAGGCAATGCAAATTTGGTGTAAACAGAGGGTCATTAGCACTCATTTCAATATTTTGCTTGTATTTATCTCAGCTAGTAATTGCTATGAGAGAAGTCAGCATTTCCTCAGTTTCATGAAATTCTACAAAAATGTGCTTCAGATTTATATGAATAAAGACACACTAGCCTACAAATATTATTTTTCACCTGGCAAATTTTAATTGCCATGATTATATTGAGTGCTAATCATTTACCACATGATAATTTTTTAGAATTTTGGAAGAATGATGCTAAGGTAGGTTGACCCTGAAATATGCTAAATTATCAAAAATAGATGGAAGAATTGATTTGTCATGTCTCCAGCTTATCAAACAGTGTGCTGTTTTGCTGCATGTTTGAGCTGAGTGACTTAACAGCTGTCACTGTTTTAAACAAGGTGGATGAGATTCTAACTTCCTTTCAAGCACCATCCCAGAATCACCTCTGACAGTGCCTGGGTCACACCTGTCACTTAGTTGCCTTGTGTTTTCTCTAAAGTTTCCCCTCACCCGGTAAGGGACACTCAATCGAATCACACTGTCACAACCTATTGCCCCTTCAGTCCAACTCATCCATCAATCTGTTCAGAGTCACTACCCACCACAGAGTCAAATACATAAGCTCTCCTCTAAAATTCACAATTCATCAGTTTGCTGTTTCTGCCACAATGTCAAACAGATTAAGAATAACACTTTGCTAGGGGCCTGGGTAGCTCAGCGAATATTGATGCTGACTACTACCCCTGGAGTCGTGAGTTTGAATCCAGAGCTTGCTGAGTGTCTCCAGCCAGGTCTCCTAAGCAACCAAATTGACCTGGTTTAGTGAGGGTAGAGTCACATGGGGTAACCTCCTTGTGATTGCTATAATGTGATTCTCGCTCTCGGCGGAGCGCATGGTGAGTTGCGTTGATACCGCGGAGAATAGCGTGCGTCTTCACACATGCTATGTCTCCGTGGTAACGCGCTCAACAGGCCACGTGATAAGATACATGGATTGACGTTCTCCCTGACAGCGGAGTCACTATGCCACCATGAGGACTTAGAGCATATTGGGAACTGGGCATTCTCAGACTTTGCCTGTTATTGGTATACACCCTCAAACTCCATCCCTCTAATGACTGTGAGCATGTTGTGTAAATTTATTAACTGAGTCCAAAATGCCAGTTACAAGACAAAATTGCTGGTTTCATCTTTATGACTTATGCAACATTTGAGTTTGAGTTCGATTTCAACATAAAAACCTTCAGAAATATTCTGTTTTACTTTATCCTTTCATCCCTTATCAGAAACATGCTGGAGGCCTAGGCTTCAGCATGCAGAAATCCCTGTTTTAGATTGCAGGGGATCGAGCAATCCACAGCCAGCTGGCGTGCTCTAACACTTAAGAGCTATGCCAAGAAATGGCATGGGACATTTCCTTAGTGACATGAATGGACCACTGTGGCTAATCACAAGACAGCATGGACAAAAATTGGAGTGTATTCACAGTAAAGGAAAGTTCCAACACCACAGACTACAATGCCTCAATGTCAGTTATAAAATGTTACAATTCTGTATAATAATTTATTCATTGTTTATTAATTGATAGTGTAGTTTTTATGCTATTTTTAAAAATGAAAGATGAAATAACATGGACTGATGTCTTCAGCAGAAGCATATGCCATCCATTAATAACCTCAGAGTTCACAGTAGGTTATTGTTAAAAATTGCTTATGGATTAAATTAATTATATCTTTTTTTTTTACTTCTGGAACCAGACTTGTGTTCTATTGGCTCCTCAAAATAATAATAAGAAAGGAAGTCCATGTTAAATTTATTAAACATGAAAAACTGCTTTTTCTTTGATAATAGTAATAATAATAACAATTATTATTATTAGGGCAAAGACCCCTCTTGTTTTCGTTAGTTATTATTCTTATTCCGCTCTTGAGTCTATTGCAGCCCATAGAAACACTTGAGGGAAAGTTATGTATTTTGGTACACAGATAGAGGATAGTCAGATCTGTTAACACAGCAAATTTGGCATCTCTACCTCAAACACTATAGTGCCACCAACTGCCCAAATTAGAAGATTTAATAACTTTTGAATCGTGAGTCCTAGACACAAAATTCCCCTTTCTCTGATTCCTTGGCTCAAGACGATTCCACCCTATGATGTAATTTTCTGTCATGAAAATGTTTCCGCCATTTAGAATTTTCTGAAAAACCTACTTTTGTTTACTCATCCTAGGCTGTTTGTCCGATTTGCACGAAAATTGGCCTGTATTATCAAGAGGCACTCACGACAAAGTTATTCACAGAATTTTGATAAACCATACCGTTTTCGGATGGTACTTCAACAAATTAGATGAAGAACGCACAAAATTTAACTTTGAACTGAGGTTGTATCTCTGCAACGCTTTGAGGGATTGGAAGAAAACTTGGTACATGTCATCACAATTAGGCCCTGAGGTTACCTGTAGCGTTTTTGCGCACTGTATACTGGAGATAGAAAAAGTGATATTTTGGCTTATAACTTCTGAACACTTTCCTGCATGGTAACCATCATGCCCAGATAGTACCTCAGCAATTTCAGAACAGTGCCACATACTGGACAAAAATTCTAAGAACTAGCTATTTTAAGTTATTTAAATTTTTTTTTATATATATATAACATCTGTGTTCCTTCTATAGTGTGTGTGTGTGTGTGTGTGTGTGTGTGTGTGTGTGTGTGTGTGTGTGTGTGTGTGTGTGTGTGTGTGTTTGTGTGAATAAGGGTGTTTTTGTGGAATCCAGACCACTTTTTTGGCAAAAGTTATGATAATTATTATTATGGTTATATTTATTGTTAAGAGTACATATTAACTACATACTACATATTAACTTATGAGATTTTTAAACATGTTTAATACCCTTAAAATGAATAATTAGCATTAGTTTAGTTCATATAAAATAGTTCACCTGTGTCTTTGTTCAATAAAACATATTTTATTGATCTTCTGCATCAAAAAAAGAACTGTATTACATATTGTAAATATATAATATCTTGCTTTTTTATAAATTAAGAGGGAAAATCATTGCATTAAACTGAAATAATTGTTTTAATTAATTTAATAATAATAATATTGTATTTAGAGGTGAAATTCAATCATGGATTATGGTAGATTAGTCGTATTACCAAAAAAAAAGAAAAAAAGTAAATACGATTGATCATGGTTTTACCTATTGAAAGCATTGAGCAACATCCATTCATTGAAAACAATACTAATATATTCATATCCTAATCTCTAACACTAATCTCTATCTGTCACGCTTCATTCTAATTCGGTCCAGATAAACAGTCTAAATAGTTTTCATCAGCAACTTTCTCTGTCATCTCCATACAAAAAAATAAGTGGTTGTTGTGTCTCTTCTCTGCGCATCATCATTACTGGTGTAGGGTTACCTCTCAGGGTCGAACATGTTTGGCATTTGGCGAAAGAGAAAATCAAGTTAGCCCAGAGCACTTTGTGTTCACAATGCACATTATTAGCTAACCAAACCACAGACTGCAAGCGAACCATACTCAAACCACCTCCTGAGATCGTCTCAATTTGGTTCACTTTAAAGGGGTCTGTAACCGTTTGGATTGTTCACATATGGGCCAGAAATCCCACAAGCCACGCTCAGACCCCTGAAATGGATCAAGTGTGAAAATGCCCTAAGAAATGAAGGGGTAAATGTTTTTGTAAACTTTATTGTTTTGTTGCTTAATTGTGTCATTAAGGTAATGCTTCCTAATTATGGTTAAATATGCTTGATTTTATATACAATATTTGTGCATTTTTTTATACATTCGGGCAAGTTTTGAACAATCACTGTTGAAATCATCAAACTAATCTGGCAACACTGGGTGCGAGGTGACAATCTGACATGGTGCACCTTTTGAGTAATTTTCTTTACAGTATTTAGACTATGTTCTACATCTAGACCATGGGTGCTCATTACAATGATTGTGACAGCAAGACGACCACTGGTTGATCTCTATACAATCTAAAAGAAAATGTTTATTTTCTTTGCTTCTGTAGCCGCATGCTGTTTGACTAACAGGCAGCTTATGTATATGTGCTGCTCTTTACTTTTTGTTCTTTTCTGTTCCTTGCCACAGTCACTTTTTTCATGCTCACTGTGGGCCTAACGACAAATTATATATGTATACTGTGTGTGTGTGTGTGTGTGTGTGTGTGTATAATAAATATATATATATATATATATATATATATATATATATATATATATATATATATATATATATATATATATACAGTACTGTGCAAAGGTTTTAGGCACTTGTCAAAAATGTTGCAGAATGAGAATGTCTTCAAAAATAATGCCATAAATAATTTTCATTTATCAGTTAACATCATACAAATTCCAGCAAACATAAAAAAGCTAAATCAGTAATTGGTGTGACAACCTTTGCCTTCAAAACAGCACCAATTGGTACACCTGGACAGTTTTTTCACAGTTTTTCTTGGTTGTTGGTAGATAGGATGTTCCAAGCTTCTTTGAGAATTCGCTACAGTTCTTCTATCTATTAAGGCTGTCTCAATTACTTCTGTCTCTCCATGTAAAAAAAACAAATCTAAGTTACCCCATCTTTCAAATGACACCTCCTCAAACGCCGCCACCCTCCCCATCTCCGTGCACCACTCCCGAAATGGGGGTACCCCAGCCGACCTCCAACCCCTCAGATTAATCTGCCTGGTGATTATCACACTGGTCAGAACCCAATTCTCTATGTGCCTATTCCTCACATCGATGACCGCCCCATCAGCCCAAACACAGATTCTGGGGCAAAACGAAACCTGAGTGCCCAATACATCACACTCAAAACTCTGAACCTTCAACCAAAATTCCTGGATCTCAACACCACCAAAAAAGTATGAGCCGAGTCTACATCTTCCGACTGGCATCCGACTGGGGGGGGGGGTGTCTTTAAGGCCAAGCCTATACAATCTAGAGGGGGTCCAATAAAAATCTATGTAAAATCTTGAATTGCATAATGCACACCTTTGCATCTCTAAATGCAGACTTGGTGTTCCCTGGAATCCTAGCCCACACTCCCACCTCCAAAACCAAGTTTAAATCTTTTTCCAATAATCTCTTGATAGGAGTTAAAGCTCCATCACTCAGACTCTGAATTAGCAGGGAGTAATACACTGATCCCTCATGACCTTTTCCAAAAGCAGTAATCACCATGGAGGCAAGGCATAGATCTAATGGGGTCAGAGACGAATAATACTATATCATCAGTGAAATTAGAAAAGGAGTAAATAATTGTGTGGAGAGAAGGCATATATCTAATGAGGTTGGAGACGATTAATAAAATATCATCAGCATAAAGCAAAAGCTTATGCGCCGTACCTCCCATCAAAACCCCTGGAAAATAATCTTCTTTTCTTATCGCAGCTGCTAATGGTTCCAGGGCAAGACAGAACATTAATGGGGACAGAAGGCAACCCTGCCGGGTAAAGTAATCGGAATTTAATCCATTTCTTTGTACCGCCGCTACCGTGTGTCTATGAAGTAACTTAATCCATCCAATAAAAGTATTCCCGAACCCATATATTTCAGAAATCTTAAAAAGATAATCCCATTCTACCATATCAAACGCCTTTTCGCTGTCAAGTGAGATGGCAGCGACCGGAGACTGATCATTCGCCACTGACCACATGATATTGATCGAACACCTAATGTTATCAGAAGAGCTGCGGCCACGAATAAACCCCACCTGAGCTATATGTATAAGAGATGTCATAAGTTTACTTAACTTTGGTTAGCCAGAATTTTTGACAATATTTTAATGTCTAGCTGGATCAGGGAAATTGGGTGGTAACTCTTACACTCGCTTGGATCTTTGTGCTTTTTAACAATCAGGCTGATCCAGGATTGTGTCATGGTTGGCAGAAGCTTTCAATTATTTAATGATTCCAAATAAACTTCCAGCAAAATTGGAGCCAGTTCTGTAGCATAAGACCTACAAAATTCAGCAGAACAGCCATCTGGCCCCAGAGCCTTGCCTGTTGGCAAGGCCTTTATTACCTCACCTAGCTCCTCCAAAGTTATCTCAGAATCAAGAGAATTGTTGTGCTCAGTCGTCAGTTTAGGGAGCTCTAATGGTTCCACAAAGTTTCTAATATCTTGAACAGTTGGCGAATATGTAGAACTATAAAGATTGAGATAAAATTATTTAAAATCATTATTAATATTAATGGCTGAGGTATAAATTTCATCACCATCAGATTTCACTGAGGCAATGGTAGAAAAATACACTCTCTGCTTTATATATCTAGCCAAAAGCTCCCATGCTTTGTCCCCCGACTAAAGTATGACTGTCTTGTCCTGAATAGAAAAACTCCACCTTCCGAGACAAAATAGTATCATATCTGCATTTCAATCGGGTCAATTCTCTGAAGCCATCAGACGACATTCGGCACTTCAGCTCTGCCTCTACACTTTTAATATTCCCTTCCAACTCCACCAGTTCTCGTGCTTTGGATTTTTTGATGAATGAGGCATATTGTATGATCCAACCCCTAAGAGCCACCTTAAGTGCCTCCCAATCCTCACCAACAGAGGATAGGGACCAGTTGATCTCCATATAAACATTGATTTCAGCCTTTAACATTTATTGGCATTCAGGATTTTGCAAAAGGGATACATTGAAGGCAACACCTCTAAACTCAACAAGGTTTTATCTGAGACTAAGATGTTTCCAACTGATCAATTCACAACAGATGAAATGAGGGACTTGGATATAAAAAAATAAATAAATTCTAGAATATATTTTATGTAATGTAAAATGTATAGTCCCTACCAAATGGGTTCAAAGTCTCCAAATATCTGTAACACCAATATTTTTACACATCCTTTGAAGCGTTTATGTATGGGGCTTACAGACTTTTGCATCACTATGATCAACGAGTCCATCAAAAGTTTAAAGTCTCCTCCTAATATTATATCATGAGGGGTGCCAGCAGCTCGCAACATCCTTTCAAGATCTATAAAAAGCCCCGATGATCAGCGTTAGGTGCGTAAATATTAGCCATAATCAACCTTTACCCCTGAATTTCTGCTAAAACAATAATGACTCATCAAATTGTATCTATAATCTGTTTGAGACATTTGCATTGTAGATGCTTAGTTATCAACATAATGACTCCCCTGCTCTCACTTGAGGCAGCACTAAAATAAACATGTCCTTCCCAAATTTTTCATCTTCTTGCAGGGAAAGATGTGTTTCTTGAAGAAAAACTATATAATATGTTTTACATTTAAGAAAATAAATAGCTTTCCTTCTTTTCATGGGGTGCCCCAACCCATTCACATTCCACGTGGCGAGAGACAATCCACACATATTAACATTTAACATTTTGACATATGAGAAAAAATACATTGTGTGTCAAAAATAAAATTATAAAGACTACATTCCAACCTTAGTGGAACAATCAACCCCCGAACATCTGCCAGAACTAAAAACAAAACAGAAAAAAGAAAAACGTGCTCATTAACCCCACACACGACGGCGCCAACTGGCATCCATCCCTCTAAATTCAAACAGTCCATATATGCTTATGAGAGTCCCCATGACATTTTTGCCATCGGATTGCTCAAGTCCGGTGCTACTACACAAAATTTGTGAGATTTAATTACACAACAGAAAATAATCTATAAAATAAACTCCAAAGAACAAAGAACATGTAGATTCATTCACATAACTGTCCCGGATGCGCGTTCCTCCTCAAGACAAGCTCCAGCCTCTAGTGGAACCAGCACACACACACACACACACACACACACACACACACACACACACAAACTTACAGTTTCCTCAGGCAGTCAAAATGAATGCTCAGTGAGCCAGCCCATTTGGCTGTTACATGAGTGTAACAAATGCCCTAATCACTCCAATGATTGCAAGAAATATTCCACAAAACAAACTCCATCAAATAGGATGAATAAGCACAAAGAATTTGCAGATTCATCCACAAATTGTCCCGGAGGATTGTTATTCCACAAAACAAACTCCAGCCGCTAAGTGGAACCTACACAAAAATAAATTATAGCCGCAAGTTCCATTTAGCGGGGTCCAAGCGCATCTGAAGAAATAACCAAAATAATCAGAATTGACAATTGATCCAGTGGATGCCAAATAATACAGATTGACAAAATAGATCCTGCCTAAACTATATTGGTAGACAATTGGGTACCAAAATTGTTATGCTGTAAAAATACATAAAGGCAGCATAAAATTAATCCATAATCCACAACTCCAGTGGTTGAGTCCCTCTTTTGAATCCAATATTTTGAAGCAAAATTATAGATATTAATCTCTGCAAAAGTTTTAGTAAAAAAGGCCATTACATATGTTTTGGCATACAAATTAAAAATTAAATAAAAAATTCCTTTGATAACTTTACATATTGGGACTCTGAATATTTCTGCACTGGATGGGTTCCAATCAGGCAAATGGCCTTGGACTAATAGCTGCTAAAAATGTATTTGTCAATTGCAGCCATGTTTTTCAAGATATGCAAATGTCCTCATAGACCTTGATGTCACCTTGGACAAAGAAACTGCTAGCAAAAGCCAATCAGACTGTAAAGACTTCACAAGAAGGAGGACACGGGAACAGGGTTCAACACAAAGGTAAGGCTCTTTAATTACGGGTTGCAGACAGACAGGGGTAGTGCAAAAACGTGCATGTGTTATACATAAACTCTTTATTGCCAACACTGGACTGGCAGCTCTCTCTCTCGACTGGAGGCACTGGTGCTCTTTTATGCCGCTCTCCCCATACTCACTGAAATTAGAGACAGGTGTTAGACATAATTTAGCTCAGGTGCAAGCGCCCTTACCGCTTTCTCCCTTCGGACAGGCGCTTGACCACGCCCCCGCTGCCACATACCCCCACCGCCCGACTCAGGCCGGGGCATCATCGGCCTGCCTACCACCCCCCCCCCCCCCCATTTCTGGAGAGGAAGTCAGCGACAGCCATCTGCACCCCCGGTCTGTGGACCACCTCGAACTTAAAAGGCTGGAGAGCCAGATACCAACGGGTGATCCGGGCGTTAGTATCCTTCATGCGGTGGAGCCACTGCAGTGGGGCGTGATCCGAGCAGAGAGTGAAGGCCCGCCCCAGCAGGTAGTAGCGGAGTGTGAGGACCGCCCACTTGATGGCCAGACACTCCTTCTCTACAGTGCTGTACTTCGTTTCCCTTAAGGAGAGCTTCCGACTGATGTACAGCACCGGGCGCTCCTCCCCCTCCACCACCTGCAAGAGTACGGCCCCCAGCCCTCTGTCTGAAGCGTCCGTCTGTAATAAGAAAGGGAGAGAGAAGTTAGGTGAATACAAGAGCGGCCCTCCACAGAGTGCGGCTTTAACTCGTGTAAACGCCTGTTGGCACTGCTCCGACCATTGGACCGGATCTGGAGCCCCCTTTTTAGTGAGGTCAGTCAGCGGGCTGGTGACATCCGAATAATTAGGCACAAATCTTCTATAATAGCCAGCCAGCCCCAGGAACTGCCTCACCCCCTTTTTGGTCTTAGGTCTAGGGCAAGTCTCAATTGCCGCGGTCTTATCAATTTGGGGACACACCTGGCCATGACCCAAGTGGAACCCCAGATACCGTACCTCCACACGCCCAATCGCGCACTTCTTGGGGTTTGCTGTGAGTCCCGCCCGCCGCAGCGACTTCAAGACCGCCCTCAGATGTTGTATATGCCGCTGCCAATCATTACTATAGATAATGATGTCATCTAAATAGGCAGCGGCATAAGCGGAGTGCGGGCAGAGGATACGGTCCATCAGACGCTGGAATGTGGCTGGGGCCCCGAACAAACCGAACGGAAGTGTCACAAATTGGTGTAATCCGAACGGCGTGGTGAAGGCTGTTTTCTCACGGGAAATTGGTGTCAAGGGGATCTGCCAATAACCCTTTGTCAAATCCAATGTCGAATAAAAGCGAGCAGTACCTAACCGATCGAGCAGTTCATCAACCCGAGGCATTGGGTACGCGTCAAATTTAGACACCGCATTGACTTTTCTGTAGTCCACACAGAACCACACAGACCTGTCACTCTTGGGAATAAGAACGACCGGGCTGGACCAGTCGCTATGGGACTCTTCTATTACTCCCATATCAAGCATCGCATCCAATTCGTCCCGAACAATTTTCTTTTTATGCTCGGGGAGGCGATAAGGGCGGCTACGAACGACCACCCACGGCTCGGTCTCGATGTGGTGTTCGATGACATTTGTGCGACCCGGTAGAGGAGAAAACACGTCTGCAAACTCTTCTTGCAACCTGGCAACGTCTGATCACTGGCACGGGGAGAGGTGGTCTCCACAAATGACCGGGGCATTGTGATCGGGCTTTAGATTTACCTCCGGTCCGAGCTCCGCCCTCTCTGGAACCACCATGGCCAATGACACAGGGACCGCCTCCCTCCATAATTTGAGGAGATTGAGGTGGTATATTTGACGTGCATCCCCCCCTATCGGTTCGCTTAACCTCATAATCGAGATCCCCCACTCGTCGTGTGACCTCAAAGGGTCCTTGCCACTTAGCGAGTAATTTGGAGCTCGATGTGGGGAGCAATACTTTATCTCCCAGTGCAAACTCCCTTAGCTGTGTTCCCCTGTCATACAGTCGGCATTGATGTTCTTGGGCCCGGAGCAAATTCTCCTGTGTTAGTTTCCCCAAAGTGTGGAGTTTTGCTCTGAGGTCAAGGACGTATTGAATTTCATTTTTGCTATTCGAAGATCCCTCCTCCCAGCCTTCTCGTATAACATCTAAGACACCGCGTGGGCGTCGCCCATACAGTAGCTCAAACGGAGAGAAGCCGGTTGAGGCTTGCGGGACCTCTCGCACTGCAAACAACAGGGGATCGAGCCATCTGTCCCAGTTTTTAGCATCCTCGTGTACGAACTTACGAATCATGTTCTTGAGCGTTCCACTAGGCCATCTGTCTGCGGATGATACACGCTAGTGCGAATCGATTTAATGCCCAAGAGATCATAAAGTTTGCGAAGTGTGCGTGACATAAATGTTGTGCCTTGGTCGGTGAGGATTTCTTTTGGAATCCCCACCCGGGAGATTATTTTGAAGAGCGCCACAGCAACACTACGTGCTGAGATGTTGCTTAGAGGCACTGCTTCCTGATATCGAGTTGCGTAATCCACTAGGACTAACACAAAACGATGTCCCCATGCTGTCCGTTCTAATGGCCCGACGAGGTCCATTCCAATTCTTTCGAAGGGAACCTCGATTGATGGAAGAGGGCGCAATGGCGCTTTTGGGGTGGCCAGTGGGTTTACCAGCTGGCATTCACGGCACGCCGCACACCACCTGCGGACGTCGCCGGTAATGCCCTGCCAATAAAAACGGGCTATTATACGGAGAAGTGTTTTCCTTTCTCCTAGATGACCCGCCATGGGATTATAATGAGCCGCCTGGAATAACATTTTGCGGCGGCTCCGTGGAATCAATAACTGTGTAACTTTTTCTTTTGTTTGAGTGTCCTGCGTCACTCTATACAATCGGTCATTTATAATCGCAAAATAGGGGTATGCGAGAGCGATGTCCAGCTGAAGACGCTGACCATCAATCGTAGTCGAAGGCGTGTTTAAGGGTTTCATTCCGCGACTGCTCCAAAGGGAAATCCACGTCAAGGAATTCCCTACGAAGGGGAGGAGCGGAGGGCCCGCCCCTTCCCTCGTCATCCTGATTAGGAACAGTCGAAGATGGCCCCGGCTCCGCCTCCCCTGCCAAAGCATCGCACATCTCCCTATTTTAGTGCAGGACCCATCCGTGCATATTCCCCCCAACACATCCCTAAATACTGGCCAATCGGTCCCCAAGATTAGTGGATGGGTGAGGCGGGAACTAACCGCTGCCTCCACTCTGTTTTATTTGCGACTGTAGAGAGACTGACAAACCCCCCAAGCCAGATTCCCTGTGAACTGCTCTCAGACAGCAAGTGCGGTGAGTTTACTTTTTTCTTCTCTGAGAAAATAAATAATATCAGAAAGGTGATCAGCACATCCTTGAGTTGTGCTGGGGTCAGACAAATCAAACCACAACCTGAGAAAGTGGTTACTTTGTCTGACTTCAAAGAAATTGATGGCAAAATTTTGGAAGAAACCGTACGGCACCTTAAAACATCAACCTGCGCCCTTGATGCACTTCCAACATCTTTTTTCAAAAGTGTGTTCAACTGTTTAGAAGCAGATCTCCTAGAAGTGATAAACTCCTCACTTCTCTCTGGGAGTTTTCCAAACTCCCTGAAAACTGCAGTTGTCAAGCCCCTCTTGAAAAAAAGCAATCTGGATAAGACCATATTAAGCAACTATAGACCGATCTCAAATCTTCCTTTCATAGGCAAGATCATTGAAAAAGTTGTCTTCAATCAACTGAACAAATTCTTGAACTCGAATGGATACTTTGACAATTTTCAATCTGGTTTCCGATCGCATCACAGCACAGAGACAGCGCTCATAAAGATAATAAACGATATTCGCTTAAATACTGATACAGGCAAATTATCAGTACTGGTACTACTCGACCTCAGTGCTGCATTTGACACTGTCGATCACAACATACTTCTGGAAAGGCTGGAAAACTGGGTGGGGCTTTCTGGGATGGTCCTAAAATGGTTCAGGTCATACTTAGAAGGGAGAGGTTATTATGTGAGTATAGGAGACCATAAGTCTGAGTGGACGTGCGGACATGCGGAGTCCCTCAAGGCTCAATTCTTGCTCCACTCCTGTTCAACCTGTATATGCTCCCAATTAGCCAAATAATGAGAAAGAACCAAATGGCTTACCACAGCTATGCAGATGACACACAGATCTACTTAGCCCTATCACCTAACGATTACAGCCCCATTGACTCCCTGTGCCAATGTATTGATGAACTAAACAGTTGGATGTGCCAAAACTTTCTTCAGTTAAACAAAGACAAAACTGAAGTCATTGCGTTTGGAAACAAAGATGAAGTTCTCAAGGTGAATGCATACCTTGACGCTAGGGGTCAAACAACTAAAAATCAAGTCAGGAATATTGGTGTGTCTCTAGAGTCAGACCTTAGTTTCAGTAGTCATGTCAAAGCAATAACTAAATCAGCATACTATCATCTGAAAAAATATTACAAGAATTAGATGCTTTGTTTCCAGTCAAGACCTAGAGAAACTTGTGCATGCTTTCATCACCAGCAGGGTGGATTATTGTAATGGACTCCTCACGGGCCTTCCCAAGAAGACCATAAGACAGTTGCAGCTCATACAGAATGCTGCTGCCAGAATTCTGAGCAAAACCAGAAAATATGAACATATCACACCAGTCCTCAGGTCTTTACACTGGCTCCCAGTTACATTTAGGATTGATTTTAAAGTATTATTACTGGTATATAAATCACTCAATGGGCTAGGACCTCAATATATTGCAGATATGCTCACTGAATATAAACCCAACAGATCACTCAGATCATTAGAATCACATCAGCTAGAAATACCAAGGGTTCACTCTAAGCAAGGAGAGTCTGCTTTTAGCTATTATGCCAGCCGCAGCTGGAACCAGGTTCCAGAAGAGATCAGATGTGCTCCTACAGTAGTCACATTCAAATCCAGACTCAAAACACATCTGTTTAGCTGTGCATTTACTGAATGAGCACTGTGCCACTGTGTGTCCGACTGTTTGTACTGTATTTTATTAGATTTTTTTTTTATTCTAAACTGTTTTAATTATTCTTATTTTATTATTCTTGTTTTTTTCTTTTTAATTTCTACTATGTAAAGCACATTGTGTATGAAATGTGCTATATAAATAAACTTGCCTTGCCTTGCCTTGCCTTGCCTTCTCCCCCGGAATTTAACTAGTAGGGTCACCATCGGATAGTTGTGAACATCCCCATGTACACACCTCACCCTTACCCGCTTAGCCATGCTCAAAGCCCCGGGTTGAACCAAGCGTTGATGGATGGTGGTCTGATTACAACCAGTATCCAGCAAAGCTTGGTGTGTACCCCCCTGGATTCTTACCGGAATCCGGTACGCTCCAGCCCGATCGGGGGCAGCATGTGGGAGATCGGAGACCCGAACCACCATCCCCACCTTCATCAACGAACACCGATCGCGGAAGAGGCTCGGGTCCCCAGACCTCCGACAGGCTGGCCCAGGCGCTACACCCGTACCTGTTTCGGCGGACGCCCCCACCTGAGGGGGAGAGCGGTTGTAGGTTGTGGGGGAAGGAGGTGATGAGGCTGATGACTGGGTTGTTGATCTTAACCAGGCTCCTCGCCTGCGAGGGGCAGGAACGGGCCCTGGAGAGAGGACAGAGGGAGAGGGTTGGAGGGGATGGGCGAGAGCAGAAGAAAACACAGGGGGAGGGGGAAGAGAGAGAGAGAGAGGGCTCATCCGCCCTTGGGATCGCCGCCATGTGGTCCTCTGTGAGATGGACGGCTGCCTCCAGCGACGCCGGGCGGTGGCACTGGGCCCATTCCGCCGTTTTCCTGGGCAAGTGTTGGACGAACTGCTCCAGCACCACCTGATCGATGAGTCCCTCAACGTCGCGGTCCCCCACTAGCAGCCACCTACAGCAGGCATCACTGAGCCACTGGGCAAAGGCGAACGGGCGGTCAGACTTTTCCAGCTTCATATCCCGGAAGAGTTGGCGGTTTTCTTCGGGGCTCCGACCAACCCGTTGCAAGATGGCTTTCCTCAAGTCAGCATAGGCCAGGAGGTTTGCTGCCGGCAGTTGTTGAGCCACGAGTTGGGCTTCCCTGGACAGAAGAGGAACAAGGCGGGCTGCCCACTGACTCTGCGGCCAGCCCCAAATATCAGCGGTTCGCTCGAACAGATCCAAGAACGCTTCAGCATCGTCAGCCACCCCCATCTTCTGTAACGTGGGCGGGGGCAACGTGGCACGGGTGTCCGGGGTCGTGGCTGTGGCAGCCTCCTGGCTGAGGAGGCTCCGGATGGCCTGTCGATCCTCTGCTTGGGCCCGCACGATCTCACAGAATCGCCGATCTTGCTCCTGTCTGAGCTCAAGCAGGGACTGTTGGTGGTTTTGATGTAGGGCAGCAAGGGACTGGAGGATTTCGGTCAGCTGGGAGGACTCTACGGGGCGACCTTTCTCCATGATTTGGATGTAGAGGATCCAAAAGTTTTCCTTTTCCCGGGTTTCGGCACCAGTGTAAAGACTTCACAAGAAGGAGGACACGGGAACAGGGTTCAACACAAAGGTAAGGCTCTTTAATTACGGGTTGCAGACAGAGAGGGGTAGTGCAAAAACGTGCATGTGTTATACATATAACTCATACAACTCTTTATTGCCAACACTGGACTGGCAGCTCTCTCTCTCGACCGGAGGCACTGGTGCTCTTTTATGCCGCTCTCCCCATACTCACTGAAATTAGAGACAGGTGTTAGACATAATTTAGCTCAGGTGCAAGCGCCCTTACCGCTTTCTCCCTTCGGACGGGCGCTTGACCACGCCCCCGCTGCCACACAGACCAATAGTTCCATAGTTTAAATTTTCATATTATTATAGAACCAACAAGAGGCAGAGGTGTGCAACGTTTTGTGTGTATCCTCAGAATCATCCCATACACAAGTGTACTAAATTTGGTGATTCTCAATCCGTTCAATAGTTATAACCACTTTAATAAAACGTTGCCTACTATATACATTTTGGCATACCATGTGGAGATGAAAAGTTCAAAATTTTTACATTAGGACTCTGCTAAATCTTTCTGCTGTGGTTTGTTTCCGATCAGGCGAACAAACTACGACTAGTTTGAAAAAGTAATTTATTTAAATTATTATATTTAATATTATAATAATTAAACAATTATAATAATTAAATCATTAAATTTAAATAATAAGTATTTAATGAGTGTTTTGTTTCACAACAATGGTACTTCAGGCTAAATTGTTCAGAATGAGGAGATTTACAGTATGGTATGAATAAAGTCTTTGTGAAAAAACAGGTATCCACCTTGGTCGCTAGCAGGTTAGCAGATAATTCCCCCTCTGAAGACTCCAGATAATCAATCTGATTCTCAACATCCGCCACTCTTGTTACCAACTCAGTGAATTTTGTCTCCATGGCAGTTATAGATGTATTACAGTAAGATCCTCCAAGTCAGCAACGACCTTCGTCAGCATTGCTGAAATTTTCAACAGTTGACACTGAATCTCTTTCACCTCACTGGTCAAATTGAGTCCTGGGCTTTAGGCCTGCTGTATGGGGCTTCAGCTTGAGCACGTAAGTGTTTTTAATGTCTCCAGAGCCCGAGGATATTGAATTCTTTGACATTTTGTCTTCCTAGAACAGTTATGGAACAGAGCGTATCGAATCTCACTGGTTTATGACACAAAAAGTATTAAAACTAGCAAAGTGCGCTGTTCACGTGTCCGACCTTGCATGGTGCCACACTACTCTCTATAAAAGATTTATTAATGTAAATTACATTGGATTAGGTTTGATCTGTGGGAACTAGATCTGCTTTATGCAGGCTGCTGCTCCTTGACATTAGTTAAAATGCTGCTGGACATGAGGCAATGTGTTGCTGCTGTTGGAAACATGTTGCGTCTGAGTCAAGAGACATGCTGCTGCTACTGATCAAAATCAAGCAGAACTTGGCAACTGGAGCTGGGGAGGAGGAGAATGAAAGCTATGCAAGGCTGTGCTGCTGAACTTGAATCAAAGCCATTGTGAGAACCGTTTGAGTACCGCTTTTTTGACAGAAGGGTGTAATTGCCTGATTGGTTTATCTGATTGGTGTGTCAGGAACTGAACCTATTGGCCTGTGCCATGTAGAGTTTCCTAACTGAATTTAGTTGTACATTTATTGTATCAGCCTTCCAGGTTAGGCTGTGGATCTTTTTTTCCTTTCTGTTCTTTTTTTTTTGTTGTTGTTGCACACATCACTTCTACCAGTTGATTTTGCTTTTAAAAACTGCATTTATTTTTTGAATCACTTAAAAGTTTAACCATTTTTTTAAAAAAAATTCAAATCACACTAAAAATATAATAAAAAAAACGAAGTTCCAACTTCTTTCACAGAACACTTTTACAGTGACTTAATCACTCTATGACAGCAGGTGGAAAATTACTAATACAAATTAGATCATAAATACAATTGTATATACACTACTACTACTACTGCTACTACTACTACTAAAATAAGTAAAAAATAAACCAAGACCTCTAGCTAGTTTAACACAAATATCATAAATTGTTTCATTTAATGGCTGCAACAGTGATTGTCATAATTTGATGTTCCATAATATTTTGAGTTTGGACATTAACTTTATTACCACCTGCTGGTGGAATCTCCAAATTGCATACACAGGAACAGAATTTAGACTTTTCGCTGCAAAAAGACGTGCTGCAAAAACGTATTAGCGCAATTACCTATTTCTCAGGAAATATAAAATTCCATTTAGCGCCATTTAATTAACATATAATAACACCCACAGTTTGTGCGCATTCATCCACACATAGCGCAAACACTCCCACCCATGCCTATTTAGACTTTGCACTGGCACAAAAATTGTGCTTAGAATTAGTGCTCTCATGAAAATTGGATATGACAAATTACATGAAGGTTGCATGTAGCTACGCTAAGCACGACCATGAAAACAGAGCCCATAGTGCAACATATGAATGGCTTTTATGTTCTAATATAAAATAAAATAACAAAGGACAAGTCAAACAAGGAGGAAGGACCAGTGGAAAGCCTCTGGCTCATCCAAGTCACTTCAGGTCAGATTAATTCAGGTTGCTCTTTTCTTTCATCTCAGTGTCTTTCATAATAGGAGCACAGGCTGCTATGCAAACTACACTCAGTGTTAATCTCCTGTTCATAACGCCTATCATCCTATTGTTAATTTAGCAGGTGGATGATTGAGTGGTAAAAACTCATTAGAGGCCCTGTTAGCTGACTGCACACTGCTGTGCCCTCTCCCATGGAAAATTAATCAACTGTTCTAGACTCTTTGTGCACTATAGGCTATGCACTTATACGCACATGTTATATGCACCTAGTCATGCTAAGAGGGTGATTTGCACTCAAATATTTCCCCTATTTTTCTAATCTTTTCCCATTGTTTTCTGTTTAATCTCTACTCCTCACAAGACAAATGATTGCAATGTCTAACCCACAATTAATATGCTACCCATGCATCAGTATATATTTGAAAGCACATATACATCAAAGTTTAATACAATTTTTTTCTTTTGACATTTCCAGCTTTGTTCTGTTTGTGTCGGTTGTGTATTATGCTCCCTCAGCATAATGCAACACCTGCATCATGTTCTCAGTTTCCACAGCTGAATGAAACTATCCAATAAACATGCAGTGAGTGCCAGAAAAGGAGGCTTTAAAGGGCACAACCTGAACCAGATGGTGAAATAAAGGCCTCACAGCAGCTTAGCAAGATGGCTCAAATCACATTTTACAACAGATATTTTGATTTGACAGTGGATCACATAAAAGACGAAAGATGTAATTGTTCACCAGTGTTGTGTGTGTGTGTGTGTGTGTGTGTGTGTGTGTGTGTGTGTGTGTGTATTTATCACTTTGTGGGGACCAAATGTCCCCATAAGGATAGTAAAACCCCAAATTGTTGACCTTGTGGGGACATTTTGTCGGTCCTCATGAGTAAAACAGCTTATAAATCATACTAAATGATGTTTTGTTTTTTAAATGTAAAAATGCAGAAAGTTTTCTGTGAGGTTTAGGTTTAGGGATAGGGTTAGGGGATAAAATGACTGCACCACCAAGGATCCCTCTGTCAAGCTCCTGAAGTTTGCAGACAACACCACTGTCATCGGCCTCATCCGAGATGATGATGAGTCTGCATATAGAAAGGAGGTTGAACGGCTGGCTGTCTGGTGCAGTCATAACAACCTGGAGTTGAACACGCTCAAAACGGTGGAGATGATTTTGGACTTTAAGAGGAACACCCCAACATTGTCCCCCCTCACCATTCTAAACAGCACTGTGGCAGCAGTGGAGTCATTCAGGTTCCTGGGCACTACCATCTCACAGGACCTGAAGTGGGAGATACACATCGACTCCACTGTTAAAAAGGCCCAGCAGAGGGTGTACTTCCTTCGCCAGCTGAGGAAGTTCAACCTGCCACAGGTGCTGCTGAAACAGTTCTACTCAGCAGTCATTGAGTCTGTCCTCTGCACTTCAATAACTGTCTGCAGCTATGAAATCAGACATCAGAAGACTACAGAGGACAGTCCGGACTGCCTTTTTGAACTGTTGCCTTCTGGCCGGCGCTTCGGAGCTCTGAGCACCAGAACCGTCAGACAGAGGAACAGTTTTTTTTCTCTCAGGCTATCCATCTCATGAACAATTAAATTGCCCCATTGAGCAATAATTTTGTGCAATACACAGTTGATGTCTATTTATATTATCCAACATATCCACTTCTGCCATTACTTACATTGCTCTGTACATAATATACTGTATTTTTGTTCTTTATATAACAGATTGTAATAGATTTGCACTCCGTGTGTGTATGTACGTATATGTATAATTATTTATTTTTAGTCTTTTTTTTGTTTTAATTACCTATGTCTTGCTGCTGTTTTTGGTATTGTTTGTATTGTTGTACACTGGAAGCTCCTGTCACCAAGACAAATTCCTTGTATGTGTAAGCATACTTGGCAATGAAGCTGATTCTGATTCTGATATAGTTTGTACAGTGTAAAAACCATTGTCTATGGAAAGTCCCCATAAATATGGAAACCCAGTGTGTGTGTGTGTGTGTGTGTGTGTGTGTGTGTGTGTGTGTGTGTGTGTGTCTGTGTGTTTGCTTGAAATGCTAAATGTGTTTGTGAGAATGTAGCCATATATTTATGTGTGCTTATGTCTATGAAATATCTAATACCAAGTCTTATCAATGGAAGAAAACTTTGTCTTTATGATAATCACACAAACCTTTATTTTAATAATGTAAATAACCATTAATAATGAGGTTTAACATCTCTAATTGCCTAACCTATTCTGTTTTATGCATATTAAGACATAACTACAACATAATTATTGCTTTCAATTAATCTTATAAGGATATATGGACATAATATTTTACAGAATGTGCCCCTACCAGCAACTTTACTGACTTATGATTATCGGTATTTTTATTATACCTAAGAAACGGCCATCTGTTTGTTTAAGTACAGGGGACCCATGGTGATGGTACAATTCATGATGCTTTGTTTATGTAACCAAGTTACCAGCCTCTTTTAATTTTATCAATGGAGATCACTCAATGCTCAGAGGGGAAAGGTTTGGGTCAAGAATAGCCACAGATGTCTGCGCTCTTCAGTTATTCGCCTGAAAGGTGGCTTTAGCTTAATGGCTCTCCCTAAAAGAGCATTACAAGTGCTTTGTGTTCTCCAGAGGCCTTCTACAGGTCAGCTCCTCCACAAAAGGCGTCAAAGGCATAATATACCAAATAGCAGACGTAATCGACTAGAGTGGTGGATTTCACAGTTCATGGGAGTTATCTGCAATTTTCAAATAACACGACCTTTCAAAAAACGACTTTTTGTATTATGATGGTGTGGCAAGTGGGCCAAGAGGATACTACGGTATCAACTCTGTATCTACAAATAAAGCTAAATCTGACTATGCCACCCCAGGTCTAAAAACTTAGGGATATAGGTAACCCCAATAAGGGCACAGAGGTTCGTTCATATACAAGGAAGGGCAAAAGATTTGGGTTCAGTACAAAAGTTGATTCTGTTCTTTATTTCATAAAACAATTATAATTTAGTAAAAAAAACACATAAAGCCATGGGAGTTACTGTAGCAATAAAGGAACACAAAAACATTCTCTAAACCAAGAAAACAAAGAAAATATAACAGATACCTCTCATACCGAAGATACATTCAGGACATAAAATCTAAACTCTAAAGCATCCATCGGGTACTGGCCTGCAGCTTACCAGCAGAAAAACTGTCTGTCACGTGGAGAGAGAGAGGGGGACAACCAGTCTTCAAAGAATAGATCACCCCACAGTGCACACGCACACACGGCACACACTTTCTGTAAGTTTTCCAAATGAGTGAACACGACACCACCTTGAAAATAAGGATGGGAACCTAGCCTCTCTGCCTTGGCTCTCAGCTCCTGAAATACAAGAAACAAACAAAATAAAAATGTAATAACACAACACACACCTTAAATATCTCTGCAGGCATGGTGGACCCATCCCAGTTGTTCTAAATTGCCGGGGTTCAACTTATAGCAAAAAAGGGGTTCCAGCAATATGGTGCAGCAGTTGTACACTTACACACACATGAGTCACAGAAAAAAAACAAGCAAATGGAAAAAAAAAAAAAAAAAAAAAAAACTTAAAACACAATAGCTTTATCTCAGATTAACGAAAATAATTATCAAAAACATTCAAGGCTCCGGCGTGAACGTTATACGCTTACACACACAAAAAAAACCCCCAATCAAAATAAAAAAATAAAATAAAACAATACACACTAACGGTAACTCTAATGAAAGAAAGGAATAATCCAAAGTATTCAAGGCTCCGGTGTGGCCGTTGTACGCCTACACACACAAGCTGAAAAAATAACCAAGCAAAATAAAACAAAAATATAAACACAATAAAGTGGCACTAAGGGGTTACACAAATGGTATAAGAAGAAAACATATAAATTAATAACCTATATCAAAGCAAAAAAATTATGATGCCAATCTTAATTTAACTTCACAACCTAATAGGTCCCGCAACAAGACAGCAACACTTCCCGTGAGTGGCGGCTATTCAGCCCAGGAACTCCAGCATGAGGCCATGGGATCTGTCAAAATATCTCTCTCTCTCTCTCTCTCTCTCTCTCTATATATATATCTATATTTATTATATATCATGATATATATCTGCTAAATATATATCTAAATACAAAAATAAAACTATCAAATCAAACAAGGAATTACTTACCCATAAAAACGTCTTGGGTTACTTGAGTGTAACCCTTGTTCCCTGATGAAAGCGGAACGAGATGCTGCATTGGGAAAGTGCTTTGGGAACAGCTTTAGGTGTGACCAGCTGTGAATATGTGTGCAACACGTCAATGAACATTGACCGGAATTTATAGCCTCTGCCGGTGTAAGCACTGGATGGACCTGGTGTAGGGCTATAAATAGATGTATCACAGGAGCATTGTCAGGTATTTTGTCTAAAGAGCAGTCCTGGGGCATCCCAGTGCGGCAGTGAGATGCAGCATCTCATTCCGCTTTCATCAGGGAACAAGGGTTACACTCAAGTAACCCAAGACGTTCCCTTTCAAAAAGCTACACTTATGATGCTGCGCTGGAAAAGTGATTTGGGAATGAGAATACCCATGCCGCCACAATGTGGCTGTCCGGACCCCCTACGGTTGTGTAGTGTGCTCACAAGAGCATGAGAGGTCTCAGACATAAGCTTGAGATGTTGACTCAAGGGCATAAGAGCCCGGAGTGGCATGAACATCCAAACTGTAGAATCTAATGAAATGTGTGCAGAGAGGACCAGCCTACTGCATCACAAACATGCTGCAGAAGGACACCTCTAGCCAAGGCTTCAGAGGAGGCTTGGCTAGAGGTAGAGGGAGCCCTGATACCTACTGGTGAAGCTTGACCTCATGCTTCGTAGGCCAGGGCAATAGCGTCCCTCACCCAATGCGACATAGTCTGCTTGGTGGCGGCCGCCCCCCTGGTGGTGTCCCCATGGCAAACGAATTGTTGCCCTGACTTATGCCACTGGCTAGTGCGGTGGACATAATACTGAAGGGCACAGACTAGACAAAGTCTGTGAAGTCTTTCCTGCTCCAGCGTTATAAACGGCGGGGAGCAGAAGGCTTTGAGAGAGATGGGATGTAAGGTCGAGAAAGGCACCTTAAGCAGGTAGTCAGGATGATGGTGCCAAATTAGTTTGGTCATTCCTGGGGCAAAACTCTAAACAGGCTGGCAAGACAGACAGAGCCTGTAGGTCCCCAATTCTCTTTAGAGAGGTAATCGTCATAAGAAAAACCATCTTGAGAGTCAGAAGTCTGCCAGATGCTGACTCTAGAGGTTCAAAGGGGGTCTCAACCAGACCATCAAGGACTATTCCTAAGTCCCATGAAGGGGTCCTGGTCCTAGCAGGAGGCCTATGTTGCCTAGCTCCAAGAATGAAGCGAGCCAATGGCACCCCGTCCATCAAGGCGTGGCGAGCCGAAATGGCGGCCACATAGAGCCTGAGAGTGGCGGGGCATTTGCCTGCTGACAGTTTTTCCTGCAGAAACTCCAGAACTGAAGCAATCTGGCAGTTAACTGGATCTGCATTATGTGTACTGCACCATCTTTCAAAGACACCCCATTTTGTGGCATAACCTCTAGTAGAGGGAAACGCATACAGGCGCATTCTGGGCCATGTATACGCCATCGCGTCCAGCCCCAGGGATCTCACCCAGATTTGTTCCAAGTGGAGGGAACCCTAGCATTTAAAATGGTCTCGATAACCTCAGGAGAAAGCCCTGTTTCCCTCAGTTGCTACCCCTCAGGGGCCAAACATGAAAGGTTCCACAATTCGGGCCTGGGATGAAATATTGTCCGCTGTGCCTGAGAAAGAAGGTCCTTCCTGTCCAGAATCGCCCAAGGCGGGATTTCGAGGAGAGATATTAACTCAGAGAAGCATAGCCTGTTCGGCCAGCGAGGCACTATTAGTAAGAGGCAAGGCCCTTGCTGGTGAACTCTGGCCAAGACTCCTGGGAGCAGAGAAACCGGGGGAAAAGCGCATACAGATGCATTCTGGGCCATGTATGCGCCATCACGTCCAGACCCAGGGGGGAGGACAATATTTCATCCCAGGCCCGATTTGTTCCACTACCTCGGGGTAGTGTTTCCACACCTCCATCTGTATTTTCTGCCTGGACATTAAATCTGCTCTCACATTCAGGCATCCAGGGATATAGCTGCCCTGAGTGACAGGAGCTTGCCATGGGCCCCAAGGAGAAACCAACGTGCCAGAAATTTTAGCTGACGTGAACGTGGACCTCCTTGATGGTTTATATAAGAGACTACCACTGTATTGTCCACCCGCATCAAGACATGGCAGCCTCTGGAGGATGTATTTCAGGGCCAGAAACACAGCCATCAACTCGAGACAGTTAATGTGACAATCAAGCTGACGACCCTCCCATTCCCCTTGAGCTGGACGACCACTTAAGACCACTACCCAGCCCGTCAGGGAGGCGTCTGTCGTTCGCAACCTGCAATGACAAGACCCACCTAGAGTGGGACCCAAGGTAAGAAACAGGGGTCTGAACCACATAGAAAGGGAATGAAGCGCGTGGCACATAACCCTTATTTGCCTTAGGGGACTGGCCCTTGGGTGAGATTCCCTGGATTTTAGCCACAGCTGAAACGGTCTCATGTGCAGAAGGCCCAAAGTGATCACCGTGGACGCAGACGCAGACGCCTAGAATTCGTTGATACTGACGAACAGTGCAACCATGACCTAGCCTGACTTTGCTCAGGGTGTTCTGAAATGGGAATGATTCGAGTAGGAGACAATTGTGCCCGCATCATGATCAAATTCCATATAACTCCCGGATAGGTAATTCCCTGGGTGGGAAAGAGAACGCTCTTTTTGACGTTGAGTCTCAGACCCAGAGAAACCAGATGAGCTAAGATAATATCCCTGTGCTGGACTGCCAGTTCTTGAGACTGTGCTAGTATTAGCCAGTCATCTGTATAATTCAGAATGCGGATGCCCGGAGTTGCAAAGGAGCCAGTGCTGCATCCATGCATTTCGTGAATGTGTGGGTTGATAGGACTAGGCCGAATGGAAGAACCCGATACTGGAAGGCTTCGACCCCGAAAGCGAACCTCTGGAGCTTCTGAATTTCTATATGAAAAATATGCATCCATGAGATCGACCGTGACCAGCCAATCGTGATATTGGACTTGTGGCACAACCGTCTTGATAGTTAACATCTTGAACATGAACACTCTGCTTCAAGTTCAAGCCTCGAAGATCTAAGATCGGACGCAACCCCCCACCCATCTTGGAAACCAGGAAGTATTTGCTGTAATAACCTGACTCTTTCTCTGGAAGGGGAACACGTTCTATGGCCCTTTTGACCAAGATATTTTGCAGTTCTTTCCACAGTAGACATGCCTGCTCCGGTTTTACGGTAGTAGGGACCATGCCGCTGAAACACGGAGGGCGGCGAGCTAAATTAATTCCTTAGCCTTTTTCTACTGTTCTCAGGACCCACATAGAGGCAGAAGTTTCCATGCTGCCAGGTTCTCTGAGATGGGTATTAATTTCGACATTTCCTGTTGTGGGGATGTCGAGTGTTCCGCTTCCTGGATTAGGCAGGAAACAGCAGTACACCCAACTTTTTATTGGAAGCCTCTAACTCCCGAAACACCGGAGGCGGCGGGAATGGAGAGGTTTCGTGGGGGTACCAGAAGGGGTGAAGTGGATGATACACGCGCCCCGTCCCGAGGGAAGCTACCACCACAAGGCTTGGCGCAAGACCATCAGGGTTTCTTCCTCTTAGAAATTACTTCCCTGAGGTCTTGCTTTGGGGGCTGTTTAGGGCGACGAGGCTGTCCCCAGTTTTTACGAGGGGGAGCACAACTCGCCACACTTTGTTTCTGAGCCTACCTTCTAGCAGGACCTGGGTGGGTCTGGATGACCGATGGCCCCACCCCCTGAGTGTGGCGAGGAAAAACTGCCCAAATGCTTCCTTGTGGCTTTTCACCTCCTGGAACCTGGAGATAACTGTACTCATAGAATCTCCGAATAGACCAGAATGTGAAACCGGGGCATCAAGAAGGAAAACCTTGTTCTTATCCTTGATGCCTGATAGGTTGAGCCATAGGTGCCTCTCTGTGCTGACCAAAGCAGACATAGACCGGCCAGTGGCATGGGCTGTCTGCTTGGTCGCACGGAGAGATAGATCTGTGGCTCGACAAAGCTCAGAAAAAGCTTCCTCGTCGAGCATGGTGCCCGCACTCAGGTCCTTTAGCAGATCAGCCTGATATGCCTATAATACTGTCATAGTGTGCAGAGTAGCACCAGCCTGACCCGCTGCTTGATAAGCCCTCCCTACTAGCATTGAGGTAGTCCTGCATGGCTTTGTGGGGAGAGAGGGTCTTTTTAGCGATGAAGCCGAACCCGGCGAGAGAGAACCTGCAAGTGTCACTTCAACCGGTGGCATCATCAAATACCCCCATGTCTCAGCACCCGCGATAGTCAATTATATCGACAACGAGGGCACGTGGATGCGGGAAGAATAAGGTTTCCTCCATGAATGAGAGAGCTCGTCATGGAGGTCATCAAATAAGGGAAGGGACTGATGAGGAGTTCCCTTCCCCTGGCCACCAGACAGAAATCTGTCCTCTATCTTGGAGCGTTTGGGGGGTCTCTTTTTGGCGTGGCCAGTATAATTGAAACCTGGCCACCGCATGAGTAATTATATCGAGCATTTCCTCCGCTGATTTACTATCATGCCTGTAATGCTCGGAGGTGAGTCATTCAAAGTATGCAGACTTAAGAGGTTCAAGGTACCCCTCATGAACCGAAGAGGCGCCGGAGCACGCTTCAAGATCATGGGAAGGACCAGCTGGTTCTGGGGAGAGAGCAAGCGAAAGGGACGGACCCGTCTCTCGCTCCTCATCCAGATCCACATGAGAGCCCCACAAATGAAGTGTGGGCGTCGACTCCCGGAAATTAGCAAGGCGAGCGCGAAGCATTTTGATCGAAAGCAGATCGCAATGCTCACACCCGCCCTGCCCCAACGCGAGAGCAAGGTGCTCTTCCCCCAAACAAACAAAGCAAAACTGATGCGTGTCCCTCTCAGCCATAGAGCGGAGACAAGGGAACACACATTGTTTGCCCTGACTTTCAGTCATTTTTTTTAAAATTTTTCCCCCTTTTCTTTTTTTTTTAGAAAGAAGAGGAAAAGAGAAAGGTCTTCTGCGCACTGCCTAACAAATTCTAACTCCTAAGAGAGGAAAGTAAGTTCTGACAGGCTCGCGATAGCACACACACACAGAGAGATATGAAGACAAAAGATCTGACGATGCTCCTGTGACGCATCTATTTCTGATGCTCTATCTACCGGCAGAGGCTATAAATTCCAGTCAATGTTTATTGATGTGTTCCACACATATTCACAGCTGGTCACACCTAAAGCTGTTCCCAAAGCGCTTTTCCAGCGCAGCATCATAAGTGTAGCTTTTTGAAAGGGGACAGTTGCTTACAACAAATAAGAGCACCGAAGTGAAAACTCAAGGATACCACGATGCGATCAAAGCCCAGCCGGTGAGCTAACTAGCTGTAATATGAAACAAATCTAAGCCCCCAAGCTGCCATTTAGTTTGCCCACACAAGGAAAATTATACCAGCTTCAATTATCCCTTTAATGAACAAGAAAACCAAATCACATTAACATTAAAACCAGCGATAGTCATCGCACAGGCACACTAACACCAGAACACATACCTCTCTCGCATGGTGCCCGAAACGGAAACATAACAGAAGCACAACCCCCCCCCCCCCCCCCCACCCCCACCCCCTAAGTACTTAAAAACAAAATGACTGGATCATTGAACTACTTTCAGGGACACTCAAATGAGTTCAATCTATCAAGGTCTCAGGACCATGTTTCTGGCCTCTGTGTTTAATTCTATGTGGATAATGCACCAGGTGATTTGTAAAACACATGGCTAAGCTAAATTAACAATTGATCTCAGACCCTATCAGCACAAACAAAGATTTAAGTGTTTTTTTGAGAATATGTTCAACTAACAAACCATAAGCCATATTGGAATTTGATGGACAATTACCAGGGCACTGAAATAATAATAAAGTTTAAAATACAGTTCTTCTAGTTCTCTAGCTTCAGAAAATGTTCATATTGAACATTTACATGTATTCATTTGGCAGAAGTTTTTATCCAAAGCAACTTACAAAAAGAGGAGGAATACAACATAAGCGATTCATCTTAAGAAGACATTTGTACGAAAAGTACAGATATACACACACACAGACACACACTACCGGTCAAAAGTTTAGGGTCACTTACTCATTCTTTATTATTAGAATTATTATTATTATTATTCATATTTAAGGGTAATAGTAAAGTCATCAAAACAATTAATGAACAGAAATGGAACTATAGGAATTCTGTTGTGACAATTAAAAAAAAAAATGTATTTTTTGTATTTTTTTTTTTTTTTATAGTTTTGTAATTAAATTAATATGTTGGCACGATTATATTTTTACCTACAAAATTAATTTCAAACATTTAAGCATATGCCTTCAAATCAAGAGGTTTTTAAGATCATGAGATCATTTCAGTCAAGTGACCCCAAAATTGGAGTTCCGAAAGTAGTTCCACCATCGGAAGTCTGGAAAGTGATTTGGTGCCTCTTTGTGTGGTACGACAAGGCGCCACTCGTTTGCAGAACGCAGGCTTCTGGTGGGAACATAGCTCTGCAGGAATGATTTTAGGTAAGGTGAAACAGACCCAGTGACTGTTCTGTATGCCAGTATCAGAGCCTGGATCTTGATCCATGCAGCAACCAGCAGCCAGTGTAGAGAGACAGAGGTGTAACATGCACTTTCTTGGGTTTGTTGATGACCAGACATGCTACTACATTCTGGATCATTTGCAGAGGCCTAATTGCACATGCAGGAATGTCGGATATCAGAGCATTACAGTAGCCCAGTCTAGATGTGACAAGGAACTGAACAAGAAGTTGTGTGCCATGTTCATAGAGGAAGGGTCTGAAACATTTGGAGTCAACACAGAAAACAGTAGAAAGTAAATGAAGATATTTAAAGCTGAAAAACTTGACAGTGTATGTTAGATATACCAGAAAAAAACATTGAAAATGTTACACCAAATGGCATTCATTTTTTTCACGTGCAGACTTAAGAGTGTAAACAGAGTCAAAGTAATTATGGCTATATTTATGCTTTCCATATATGCTGATATTATTCAATAGCAGCACAAATGTAGCATCAGACTGTGTATAATATATATATATATATAAATAATTTATTTATTTATTTTTTCTTATTTTCTCTTACATGCCTTGTTAAATTGGCAGATTTTCTATAATAATCTCTTGTTTTCTCAACAGTGTTATCTCTGCCTTGACATCACATGGATCTTTTTAGCTAAACTGGGACTAAGGGCTACTTATTTTTATGCAGGAATTGAATTGGAGGATGGTTATGACAGATATCGTTGAGAAAGATATTGCAAGTGACATTGAAAAGGAATATTTCTATCAGTAATAAAGCTATGTTGTGTTGTTTATTATAGTATTGTATAATAATGTTACCTCTGTCATGGTGAACAGAACACCTTTTGTTGTTTTTAATGGGGACAGTTTAAACTTTGTCCTGGAGAAAATTATATTGTCAATGTGGTTTCTCCATCAAATGTTCAATTTAGCTTTCAATTAGGTTTAATCGGTGTCTGAGAAACAAGCCCTTCTCGTATCATTTCATAGTAAACACACCTTGTCTGTTTTTCTGCTCTGTTTCTGTTCGCTGTGTAGCAAATTTAATATCCTGTTCATATTTATCACTGTCATAACACAATTATTCTAAAAGAAGCACTGTCAAAGCTGGCTGATGAAATTCCTGTAAACATAGGCTAGTGTTGCTTATGAAGGATCTGCCATTTCTGAGAGGAAGTGAGGGTTAAGGAGTGGGCATGTCTCTGGGCGTGTGCCTGTAAACAAGCAGAGATAGGCGAGCTCAGTTTCAGACAGCGGGGCACTTGTCTAGCAGATTGGTATCAGGCAGCAAGCTAACATGTCACATCAAAAGGACATTTACAAGACAGACCATATAAATTTAACATAAAGTGTGCCCTTCACTTTATCAGGAGAGACAACACTGTTGATGAAGCTCTTTTACCCCTCCTCTGCAACTTGCTGCACCACACTCCCTAATTCTTATTTAACAGACAAGAGAAGCCAAACACTACCTGTAGCTGGCAGCGCTTTGAATCTGCTGGATGGCTGGTAACAAATTAGGGGATGTCAGTGTGGGAAATGGGCTGGCCAAGATGATTAGTGTTGTTTTACAATCGGGTATGGTTTGACCTTTCAGGGCTGCCATCATTCTAAACCCAAGTCAACTTGAAAGAGGAGCCAGATGTAAAATGGAGGCTGCTAAATATCTGTCAGTCTGTCAGTGTCGGCCTCAAACATCGATTTATTTCACACTCTTTTGTTTTCTTTACTCTCTGGGTTGAAACTCATCCTCATTTGATCCCAACATGAGGCATCCAGAGAAATTATGCTGTCAATACCCTCAAGTAACGGCAGACTGCCCCTATGGAATGAAAACAGATTATGTGTCAACAGATGGAACTCAGCACTGAAGACATGATGGAATTTATGTCTCCATAACTCTCCCTCAGAAGAGCCGCTTTGATGAGGAAAATAACAAAAAAGCAAGATGGATGATCCAGATGTTTTAGGAATAATTTTTACGCAATGACTACTTTGTCATGTTGCAGAGCTGTTGACACAAGTAGCCCCTTTCAGTTATTAAGGTAGTTGTCATGGCTAATTGATAAAATAGAGAAATCTACAACAGCCATAGGTCTACATTTACATTCATGCATTTGGCAGACAATTTGATTTCAAAGTAACTAATGGCTCCTACACACTACACGACTTTCAAAGACGTCATATCATGGTACCGTTCATATTACACAACTGTCTGTCTTGTCACTGAAGTCGTAGCATTTTCAAATTACACGACAAATCCGCGACAGGGTTGAACACATTACAAGACATTTTACTATTGATGAATCCCCGACGACTCTGTTTTGAAACGTAATTTGGAATCCATGCAGAGTACTCGCAAGAAGTGATACAAGATACAAAAACAAATGCATGATCATATGTTATGCATTTCAGAATATGATGTGTATGTTTTTAATTGCCTGAAGGCATCATATATTTTATTGGTTGCAATATGAAAAAGTACCTTGTACTGTAAATTTAAGTATTTGCTTACCTGATTGTCCAAGAGAATTGGCATTTTCTCTCCAACTCTTCTCTTTCTCCACCCGGTTGTGCTACAGTTCAGATGAAACATCAAATAGGCACTGGTGCTCCTGCCAATGTTCCACAAATTTTTCCTCCATTTCTTCGGTCAAATGAGACTTTCTTGATACCGCAGCCATGCTTGTTGATGTTCTGCTGCAGTTACATCAGGACTCCTCCCACTGAAACTTCCTGTGCCCCATTTTCTTGCTCTCTCATTGGCTGTAGGTCAACTCTGCTGTTGTATTCAGTCAAAACATATTTCACACATCATGATTTGGAATTGCAGACAGGTCCAGATATTTAAAATTCTAGATATCTCGCTGACATCGGCGACGCGTCTGCGCTTCTCTCAATACGTTGCGATTGTTGCTCACGGGAGCGAGCTCCGATTTGCCTATGATTTCAGGCTTTTGTCGGCAATCTCCACAAAACTGTCGCAAGCAAAAATTGGTCTTAAAATCTTGTAGTGTAAGCTCGGCATAACATTGCATTCAAGGCACATTTGATCAGTTTGTGTGGGATTCAAAATCATGACCTTGGCATTGCTAGCACCATGCTCTACAAGTTGAGCTACTGTAACCCAAATATACAAGAGAAAAACAGACAAGGTATGTGTACCATGAACTGATAGAAGGGATACAGATTAAACCTAATTGATAACTAAATGGGGCTATATAGATTTGCAGGGCAAAGATTGTGAACCCATTATATGTCAATGTATTTCATCATAAATCAGTCATACAATTTGATTTGATCTGAAGTCTCAACAATGGACAAACACAGTCTGCTTAAACAACTAGCACACATGATACTTTTTCATATCTTATTAAACACACTATAGAAACATTAACTATGAAGTGTGAAAAAAGAGAATGCCTAGGCTAAGGCTGGTTACTTCCCCAAAAGCTAATGAGTAAGGAGTTAGCTAACCAGAGTTGTTGCGTATTAAGGGGTTTCCATGAAAGTTAGCTAACTGTACAATAGGGCGTCAGCAGGTTGCACATGCGTGGTAGATTACCCCGGAAGAGTCTCTTTAGGACTTCCCGTGAACTTTCGTTGCCATAGCAACCAACACCAGTGATTTGTGATCTGGGTCAACACTAATGAAAACAGTTTCATCGATGCATATGAACGTCAACATGTTCCACAATGCACAAATAAACAGTAATCAGTTAAAGTGCCCAGATTCTCACACCAATATATGTAGCAAATTTGGTATGATAAATGTACACTGTACGGGTTAAAGTGTTGTGTACGCTACCATTGTTTGTATGTGTGAGCTAGGAAGTAAATTAAATGGTCTTATTTCTACATCACTATGTGTTACGAAGGAGCAGACGAGGAGTGAGGATCTAAGTGCAGCTTTAATTTTGAAGAACAAACGGTAACAAACAAAACACTGAGAACAAATAAAACATCCACGGTGGGAAAACAAAAGATATAAACACGGGGAACATCCAAGACGGGCACAGGCAGGAACACGGTGGAAGGCTGGGGGAAACAAGGACATAACACATTAACGATCGACAAAGGACTGACAAAACAACAGGGCTATATACACATAGAACTAAACAAGGGAATGACAGGCAGGTGGGGATGATGAGGGAGTGATTAGGGCCGGGAATTGTGGGAAATGTAGTTTACAGTGAAGGTGAGGGAAGAACAAAAGAAAGACAATGGGGAAATCGTGACACTATGTAAGGAAATTTAGAATTAAATCAGTCACGTTTGACAACCATTATAATTTAGATAAATGACAAATAACTAGATTATTTGTCTGAATTAAAATCGTAATACAATGTCTTGTTGTATCAGCACAATTTCTACTGTAGGGAGTTATCTTTAATAAGATAATTATGATTAATTCTCTTATTGGAGTAATATTATTCTCATGACTTATTGACAATAATATTACACATTACACATTGGTCTGGCTTGACCAATGAGACAGGTGCAATTTCCAAGCGGGAAATGTTCCTTTGTTTGGAAGCTGACACATTTGCAGGAATGGGGTTAGTTTAAGCCCCCATTATGCTCTGATTAATATAGCAAGCATGCAATGAGCGTTGAAGCTAAATCTTTTAGAATCAGGGATGAGATTATTTATCAAAATATACCACAGTCAAAAATATATTTAAAAGGGAAACATGAATAATTAAGCATAACTCGTTATAATTAATTATGAACATTTGAATTGGTTAATAGAATCAACTTGATGTAGCTGAATTAATATCACAATCAATTTAACTGTTCCTCCAGTGAACACTAAGTACTGATTGTCTATCAATTCTCAGAAAGGATATTTTTCGTGGCCACACAAAAATAACTAGTCCTTAGCATGGAGCTGAGACTGAATCATTAAATTTACATTGATTTACCAGCAGAACAGAATCAGCTCTCAAGAATGTACACAAAAGTTTATTTAACTACAATTCGAACACATAACTAATCTAAACAAAAACATACACACAAAACACTCATACATGGGAATGGGAAAAGTGAAAATAAAATGAAACTGGAACAGAATAGGGGAAATTCAGTTATGAAAAGTGTCATTTTGACCCTCTGAGAGAACCATCGAGCTCTTAATATAAAAGCACCTTTTTTTACAAAGGGGTTTACCTCTTATACTAAACATAGTATAAGGTAAATAGATTCTATGAGTTCAGTTAGCTAGTGGTATGACACTTGCAATTGCCTTGGCTGCTGAGAGAGCTCGGTTGCAGTCGCAGGAGAACATCTTGATGGTTCCTCGAGTCAATGGTGTTCAAGTTGCATATGGCTTGAGGTGTTGAGGCCTGCCGGCCTCATGGTCGGACAAGGGTCCTGGTCCCACACGAATAGCAACAGAGAGTCAGGGGAAAGAGCCAGGGGAAAGAGAGCAACTTCTGCTGGAGGTCCCTCCTCTAGAGTCTGGCTTGACCAATGAGAAAGGTGCAATTTCCAAGCAGGAAATGTTCCTTTGTTTGGAAGCTAACTCATTTGCAGGAATGGGGTTAGTTTAAGCCCCATTATGCTCTGATTAATATAGTAAGCATGCAATGCATGCTGTCAGAATTATACATACATATATATATGATCCTATACACAATAACCTGGGGATATACATGTGAAATTATAGACAGTTTGTCTATAATTTAATGAAGAAAGATCTGTTTTTCTGGACTTTGTGCCATTTCCTATGGGGGAAAGGACTGAATCACGCTTTCTGCATTACTTTGCTGATAACAATCAGTGGGGGCTCATACATAAATGGAGCCTGCGTGGGCCTCTGCTTGCTACAGTCTTGAGACATCTTGAAGGTCAGATCAAATTTGAGGTATATTAAAGTCTAGGTAAATTCAAAGGGTTCACATATTTTGTCCTGCAATTATAGTACTCTGGCTGCTTTAAATGTCTTTTCATTAAACTGTATAGTTGGATAGTTCACCCAAAACTGACTTTTTTACCACCCATTATTTACTTACACACAGATTTTTTCCAAAGAGCTAATGACTTCTCTTGTTCTGTGGAACACAATATGGTCATATGTTAGGCAGAATGTTAGCCTCTTGTATATTTGTTTTCCTCCCATAACATGAAAGTAAATGGTGACTGAGGCTACAATTTCGCCTAACATCTCTTTTTGTGTTCCACAGGTAAAAGAAAGTCATGTGGGTTTGGAACAACATGAGGGTGAGTAAATGACAACATAATTTTTATTTTGTAAAGAACAATCCCTTTAACCCAAGGTGATCCCTTTAACTCAAAGATGATGTGAGCCCAAAAAGCACTGGAGACCTGTGAGCAATGAGACTGACACTGCGGTTTGTGGGCCTCCTGCAAGCGTGATGTGGTATAGTCAGAGTGTTCTCTCACTCACTGCCAGCTTCAAGAGCAGAGGCAACAAATATTCCCCTGTGACCCACACAGCAGCAGATTCAGAAAAAGATGGACGCTGCAGGCCCTAACCCCTGCCAGCGTTAATTGCCTTAAATTATTAAATTGCATCTGAAGCCAAAGTGGGTGCAGCATGCTGGGTGTGCAGCTGTAGGGGAGAGCTTATGTGATCCCGGCAGCTTGCTTACATTCACTGCCTGCTCTCTGCTCCCATGGCTCGAAGATAAGAGCAGAGGAGAAAAGCTGTATGGCCCATCATTCACTTTCAGCTGGGCGGGTCATGGCAACTGAAGGTCTATGTATGCACAGTAGTTTGCATATCTCTGTCTGTCTGTCTGTCTGTCTATCCATCTATCTATATTCATTAATTTAATCATTCATTGATTGATTTATTCATTGATTGCTTCATTCAAGGTTTCATACTGACCACCAGAACTCCAAAGCATTTTCAAAATCCTGTTAGCTGCTGACTCCACTGACTTCACCCAGTGACCCCTGCTGCTACAGTTCCGGAGCTCTCCACAGTATCTCCCTCTCCTGACCTGATTAAAATGAACACCTCAGGGATTACAGATATACAAATCACTTTGTCATAGCACAAAGCCAACCTTTAAACTTATATTCTGATTTCAAGCCATTCCAAACAACATAGACATTAGAGGAAGAGGCACCAACCTTTTTGCATACTTATGTATGAGTGCATTCATAATTCATTAATATTTTTTGATCATGCAGGCATGAGAATAAAGGCAGAATAAAACAGAAACATTTTAATGCATGTCCCATTGTGCACGTAAGAAAGAAATACATGGCAAAACAGAAATTATAAATTTAAAAGGATGGGACTGTGTTAGCCCATTGTGTCGCATGACTTCCTCTGTTCTCTAAACATTAGGCTGAATCCTCTGATGCATTTATGCCATTGGAGAAGTGCATTAGGGCATTGATGGGGCATTTGTGTAAACATTACACTAATAAGCAAAATAATTATCACTGCTTTTTTAATGTTGGAAATATTTTAAGTAAAATATCATGATCAAAAAAATTTCAGACCAATAACAACAAAAGGGCACCTTGGTCCACATGACCCCACCTCTATGTCCCTGCTCAGCATTGGCATCTGTCTCAAAGGAGCTGATGTACACTGGATTTCTCAGCTGCACCCAAAACATTTTCTCAGTTTTTGCAGGCAATAGAGTGGAAAGGGCCTCAGAGTGGGGTTTTCTCATCTGAGACTGCAGGCTCACTGTTTGGTCTTCGAGCTCACAGTCCCCTTCGTCAAGAAAAACAGGAAGCTTTTTGCAACCTGTCACCAGATATCTCACAGTTTCCTTGTTTCTTATTTTTTATTTGTTGTTAAAAGAAACATTTATTCGATACCAGGCACCAGTACGTCACGTCCACTTGGAATTCTTTCACAGCCCATTCATTCATAATTCGTTTTTGTCTTCCCTATGGAATCTAGCACAAAGCTTTCTAAACTTAGGAGCACATTGCACAATTCAAGATTATGGATTTAACAACCTAAAAACTCCAAACAGGCTAATCTTCAAAAAAGTATTTACAGTGTATTGTGAGGAAATAAAAAAAATTACATGGGGAGACCAATATATAAATATTTAAAAAGCTAATATTTCTCAGGGTAAGTTTATTTAGAGCCAGTATCTGTAAAAACACAGAGTTTTGGACACATTTTTTTTTAAGAATATTAATAAACATGTTCACTGTTATTGCCAAGAAAAAAATAAATGAAAGAAAGAAAGAAAAACGCTACAGTTCATTGAACATGTGTTGATTTTTTTTATTTATTTATTTTTTTTGCCAACATGCACCAAAAGAGAAGCAGAATAATAACCACTGCTAGAAAAAAAACACATATGTGTATAATTGGTCATTTTGACTCAAAGTCTTACAGTTAATGACATATAGCTCTTGTTATCACTTCCCCTGTATGCAAGCTGCAAACCCATTGCTAATAAGTTTCAGACTGAGAGGGCCAGCTTCAGTTATACTGGGGTCTTTTACCAACTAACAGCATTGTGAACAAGGGCACAGTGAAGGAACAGAGTGGAAGGCCTTTAAAAGATGCCTGGCAACACAGCAACAAGGCATTCACCACTCACATGGGACTATTTGTCATGCAACTGAGGGGCAGAGCATACTTCTGGAAAAGCTGTTCCAGCTCGTCATCAATTTGAACAAAATAAACAGAGACAGTCAGGCACATCTAGAAAGTCACTTGAAAAAGTCAGATCCGATTCTGTCAAGCTGAAGCTCTTGGTTCCCTGTGTGATTGGCGAAGAGGAGTGGATCTCCACCTTTGCAAAAGACAATGATGAATTGCTCTCCCTCTTTGAAAGAGTTTGGGACATTGCAGAACTGCAGAAATCCCAGTAGACATGATTATTCTGTTTTACATTGTTGTTTTCCCAACAGTTTAGTATGGGGGCACAGTTCCACGAAAAGAGGAAAGAGAAGTAAAACCTCTGTCTTAAACTGAGTGTGGGAGAAAAGGAAATGTTTTATTATAGCGTAACGGTCTGCTTGTTTTTATGTAGACTGTACAAGCAGTAAATTAGCTTGCAGTGTCATCTATGTAGTTCTAAAATATATAATTAATTATTGTAAGATAGTGAATCAGTGCATTTACATGCACTTTAAAGTTTGATTTCAGTTGGAGTAAAACAATCTTTTGTCCAACTGTAATAGTATCAGGTCGAATTTTTGCAAAGTCAGAGTAACATACTCGGATAATGCTAATGTAGCTCAGCTTCATTCTGCATGTATACATGTAAATAAGACAACAATTGTCCCTTTCCTAAGCTCCACCCCCCCTTGATAATGGTCACTCACTCTGACAAGCTCTGAAGAACTCCCCATTGGAATGAATGGGAGATTGCCTTGAACCGTGCAGTTTTAGGCAAAATATTTTCATAAATGGAATGGATAATATTATTACATGGGCTGGAATGAAGAACGACATTGTAAAGCATATTTTTCGGACTTTTTTTATAAAATAAATTATGATATTACACACTAATTTGATTGAAAACTGTGCCGACTGTGAATCAGAATCACAAACCTCATAACATTATTATAAGTGAAAATAACTAAATAGCTTCTAATGTCTTAAAACACATTCACTTTGATGCTGTGAACTCTTTATTTACCATCAAGACCTGAATCAAATACATAAATACAATTCTAAAATTGTACATAAATTAACTAAAGTTAAGTTGTTAATTTTAATTTACCTATGAGCAAATGTAGGTGTCCTCACTGATGCTATACTGTACATGTTTATTTAGAAATGAGAGCAGAAACAGTTTAATTCACTCATTGTGAGATTTATTTCAAGGTTTTTAAAAAGTAAAACAACAACAACAAAAACACTGTGTGCATCCACTCTAGGTACCTTATGTCACAATTACAAGTAACCCAGAAACAATATTTAAAAAAATATATTTTGGATCATATCGATAAAATCCCTATTAAAACTATTCTATCACACATTACTTCTGTAAGCTCTCATTGTAAAAACGCAAACGCTTGTCAGAGAAATGGCAGCGGGGCAATAGTTGCTAAAACAGGATTAGTCAGAAACACTTTCAAGGCGGGGATTAGCAAAGGGTCAAATGGCCTCTGTATTGGGTCGAGAAGGTACAAATCGTATATCTCTACATCATATGTAAGACATTTTTGATTTAAAAAAATAATAATTTTCTTCTATTTTATTGATTTAATTAGTTTTCTACCCGCGTCTGAGACTGTCAATCAGCGCATCTTATCACGTGGCTTGTTGAGCGTGTTACCGCTGAGACGTAGCACATGTAGAGGCCCACGCTATTCTCCGCGGCATCCACACACAACTCACGACGTGCCCCACCTAGAGCAAGAACCACACATTATATCAACTACGAGGAGGTTACCCCATGTGACTCTACCCTCCCTAGCAACCAGGCCAATTTGTTTGCTTAGGAGACCTGTCTGGATTCACTCAGCATGCCCTGGATTAGAACTTGCGACTCCAGGGTTGGTAGTCAGCGTCAATAGTTGCTGAGCTACAGTAGTCAGTGCCAACAGTCGCTGAGCTACCCAGCCATAATTTGATATGACAATTAAAGCACCTTTTTTTCCACCGTAACTGACAAATAGCAAGTTTCTGTTTGATTTTGTTAACTAATGTTTAATGAAAGGAATGCTCATTGATACTTAATACATTTAAAATTAATGATTAAATTTGTATTGTACCAGTTGCATTTCAGAGTTAATCTACCCAGCACTGCTTGATGTATTGTCTTTTCAGATCTGAAGAAGATTTGACCACATATTTGACAGTGTGGTGTAAGGTAAATGATCATATTTCAAGTTAAGAAAACGGAACACATCTAATTTGTCAGTGTAACCGGCACAGTAACGGCCATAGCAAGGTTGTCCTTCTGTGCTCACCGTATCCATCATCCCACTTAGCCACGCCCTCTAGTTAGCTTGTAAGCGGCTAGTTATTCATTAGTGTCAATAGCACATCGTATAAAACCGGCACATCGGGTGGAAAACTAAGTAATCCCTCGGCTCGTATGTCCTCTTTACCCTGGGTTCGCTGTGCTGTCGCCTATGAAAGGTATGTGTCAACACTCCATTTCTATTGCAAACATGTTATTTAAGTTAGCGGTGTGTAAAGTGTAACTGTTTGACAACAGAGGTGTGACGGTGTACCAGACGCTTCCGGGTAGCATATTGTTGATCTACCGACGGGCTTGGCTGGAAGACGCTATGCACGCGCACTCTGTCATTGCCTATCGGAATGCGAGTTGAGGTAACATTGGCTGTATGGCTCACAGTAATAGAGTAATGTTCTCTAGGTAACGTGTTTTTATATGTATGCTTGTGGTAAATTGATCTACTATAATATGACCATGTTTCATTGTAAACCCTTGGGATGTGACTAACCAATAACCTTAATGCATGATGGGTTATTTTGTATGTGAACTATGCTTGTGTGTGATTTCATGTAGGGTTGCATGCGGGGGAGGTAACTGTGGAGCCCCATTTCCGTTCATGTGGAAAGTATCCCTAGAGGTAAAAGGAAATGTTGGTTATTGTACCTGTATCACTCATTGATTGATACTGGTCTAGGTTATATTTATTGTACATGATGGATTTTAATTATGGTTGTTTCTCTCTTCAGAAAGATTGTCACTGCTGCTTTGCCTTTTGTAAATTTAATGTAATGGTAGCTTTTGCCTTTTTGTTATTTTATTTTCTCTTTATTTTGATGTATGTCAGCAATAGGTGTGGTATTGGCTGCCCCATTAGATTGCTGTGGTAATGCTAATATCTAGCTTTGCTTATTCCTGATCCAACCAGAGTGTTGAAGCTGTTTCGTGGAGTAGGTCGCCGGATCTGAGTCCTCCTCTTCACGCATCGCACACAGTATTTGTAGTGGTAATGTGCACCTCACTATTTGCAGTGATCACTGTTTTTATAGTACCTGTGCCTGTATATGTGTGTGTGTGTGTGTGTGTGTCAAGTCAAGTCAATTTTATTTGTATAGCGCCTTTCACAACACACATCGTTTCAAAGCAGCTTTACAGAAGTTCAGCATTAACAGACGATAAAAATGTAATGTCTATAAAGTCGATAAATCATCATCATTGTGCAGGGCTCCAAACTGCGACTAAAAATGGTCGCATTTGCGACCAAATAAATTTATTTGCGAGTGTAATTTCTGTCAAGGTCGCCATTGGCGACAGTAAAAATTTACTCCCTTTGATTTTAAAATTTGCATTACATTTCCCGAGATACATTACAAAAGTTTATATCAAAGAAATAGCGGGGAAAACGGAGTTCATTGCAGGAACTAACCATTTCAAAAAAGAGACTGTGAGAAAACACGGTGACAGTAACAAGCATAAAAAATGCACGTGATCACATAATTGCGAAGAATGCTCCACAGACTACACTGTTAGCACGTGCAGTTTTTCTTGCATGCGAGCTGCGGGACGAAAAGGAATGGAAGGAGTTAAAAATGAAAATATTTGGCGCCTGTTTTTCCCCCTATAGGAGCCAATGGCTCCTTAATTGATTTTTTGTTTGGAGCCTTGTTGTGGAATTAGATAAGATATGATTCTTTATCGTGTTTAAAAATAATTAAATAATAATTGTATTAATAACCCCAGTGAGCAAGCCGAAGGCGACTGTGGCAAGGAACACAAAACTCCAAAAGATGATGGTTAATGGAGAAAAATAACCTTGGGAGAAACCAGACTCACTGTGGGGGGCCAGTTCCCCTCTGGCTAACATCATGAATAATGTAAATAAGAATTATTTATAGTTAAAAAACATGATTTAAAAAATTATTAAACTTATTAAGTGCTAAGTGTCAGTATTTAGACAGTGATTGTGTTTGAACTGCAAGATTAGTGACCAGTGTCTTTGAAGTCCATCCTTGACTAAATTCCAGAAGTTCACTTAGATGCAATTGTCCTTGTTTGGCTGATGAAGGCTTTTGTTGGCAATAGTTAGTCTATGTATCCCATTTCAAGATCGTAGTCCATGGTGATGGGGCATCTGAAGTCTCCGTGAGAGGCTGGATACAAACTGGAGCTGACGAACGCTATTTACCTCGGGACTGGCATCCCGAGATAACAGCAGAAAAGCAGATGGGAAATAATTAGCATAGTTGATGTTCATAATATTAATGCATTATAACTGATTCAGCAGTAGTAAAAAAAAGTAAGCATTATGTGAATGCTTGGTTAAAGAGATGCGTCTTTAATCTAGTTTTAAACTGGGACAGCGTGTCTGAGCCTCGAACAATATCAGGAAGGCTATTCCAGAGTTTAGGAGCTAAATGTGAGAACGCCCTCCCTCCATTAGTGGACTTAGATATTCTAAGTATGACCAGAAGCCTCGAATTTAGTGATCTTAAAGAGCGCGATGGATTGTATGGCGATAGAAGATCCGTTAAATACACAGGAGCTAAACCATTTAGGGCTTTATAGGTCAGTAGTAATACTTTGTAATTGATACGGAACTTAATAGGTAGCCAGTGTAGAGATGATAAAATCGGTGTTATATGATCATATTTTCTTGACCTAGTAAGAACTCTAGCGGCTGCATTTTGGACTAACTGTAGCTTGTTTGAGGATGCAGGGCAACCAGCTAATAAAACATTACAGTAATCTAGTCTCGAGGTCATGAATGCATGAACTAACTTTTCTGCATCAGAAACAGATAGCATGTTACGTAGCTTAGCAATGTTTCTAAGGTGGGAAAAAGGCTGTTCTCGTAACAGATGAAATATGATTTTCGAAAGTCAAGTGTGTGTGTGTGTGTGAATAGGCAACATTAATCAGCAGCACGGGTGGTGTGTTGGTCTCACTCCTCTTCTAGGACAGGTAACCTCTTCCAAACAGCAGATCCATTGAAGCCATTATTGTTTGTGTTTTGATATTCCTGGTGGCAGCCACTACCCACATTTTGGCTGGCCTATGGGGCCTAATCTGTATCGCCTCACACTATGTTGAGAAAACAAACCTCAGAATGTTTGTATTGAATTACTTGTTAATAAATATTGTTGTATTTTTATATTGGAATATCACGTCTCTGTCATTACTTCATTAGCTGTGTGTGAGAGCCCTCTTGTTTAAATCTTGGTGTGAAAGGCCCCAGGTGGCGTAGTCGAGCACCCTAGAGTCAATACCTTTTTCATATGACTCCTGTGTTTGGTCACATCAGGAAATTGAAAGCACTTGTGGCAGACACCATGCACATAACAAAAATCATGTACCAAAATCTCACCATGATAACATATATAGATTTACCTATTTTTAACAATAGTTTAAGAAATATTTTGGATGCACTAATTATATAGCTTTTGTTTATTTAGCAAAACTAGTATTTTTACTGTGAAGTGCAGAACAATGCAGACACACCAGTGGAAAACTATAAATGCCAATCACCGTGTAGGCCACCCAGTAGACACTAAAGTGTAGGTTTGACACAGAAATATAAATCAACCTTTAGACAAAAGGTTATGCATTACTCAACTCAACTGCAAAAAAGACAGAAAGGACCAGTGTCCTCTCTCTCTTTGGTAATATATATATACATATATATATATATATATATATATATATATATATATATATATATATATTATTTTGCTACTGCCATACCCTCTAAATGTGGCTATAGAAAGCTTGAATTGTTTTTGATTGTCTGAAAGATTTTACTGTAAATTGCTCTCTCACATTGTGACAAGAGATGCCACCCCTTTCGCCCACACGCACTCACAGCTTACATATGAAAACAACCTTGTCCTTACATTTCTTATCCAGAACTGATTATTCAAGCTATAATGGTAGTTCTAGTTTGTCAGAGCTCAATTTTATGAACTTTCAAATCCCTCTCAAGCAGCCTTGTTGTCTGAAATCCGACATGGCATCAGACATGGCTGATGACTGAACTTATAGTAAAGGCTTACGGTCAGAGCAATGCCAATTGAGATGTTTAAAAGTTTATACCACAGGCTGTCTCTGTGGACAATTCTTGCTTTATTGGAACCCCAATTCCAGTACCAATCACCATCTCTTATTGTTTGGTTTTCATTTAAATTTCTGATTTTCCTATGCACAGTGAATGTGCTGCATGATAATTGTTTGCCTTATCTATTGATTTCACTTTTCCTGTTCTCATCAAAGCACTTTTCATCCAGGGACATGTTCTCTCACTTTCTCTCAGCAACATACCTCCACATCCACCAGTGAATCACCTCTACATGACCTTAGGTGATGTTTCTATTCCTCAGTGTATGATAACTCACTGCCTTTATCCCCTCGTTTAGCATCCTTGCATTCAAAGCTTGGCAGCAAGGAGAATTAATCTTCCTTGATATGTTGGTCTTCCAAGAGCATGGACATAAACTTCCTGTTGCCTGTTATCTGTGTCTTCTTTTGTAGGGTGAATGAAAAATGGCTTTGTTTAAAAAGATGATGCTTGTAAATAAACATTAAACTTGTGGATGGGGAGGCTATGTATTTGTAGTTGACAAACTGCCTGGACTGATCAGAACAGGGGTAAGGGTGAACAAATGAACCCATTTCATTTTTTCTTCTTTTTTTTTTCTTTCACAGGTTTCATCACTTTTTGCCTTGGCACTTTTAATTACTGTTTTCTTGACAAATTCATAAAGTAGGAGCCCAAATGTTCCACCCAAAAGCAACACAGATGTGATTCTCGTACCTAGTGCTAAGCAAAGTTGGTATAGATATTTTTATTTAGTACTAACATTATTGGAATATACATGATCTGAAGCCAGGAGCAAAAATATAAGGGGAGGGTAAGAAAGAGTTTGGTAAGCTGTGATTCAGGATGCTCTTGTTAAGCAGCCTCCAGTCTGTGTGATGTGCCATCAAGTCCTAAACTGAATGGTTGGCTGCTGTAGATATGTTCTGTAGGTCCTGCAAAGATTTTCCTGCAAGAATCATTGATTTTATACTACTACACTTCATTATCACTCAAGATCAATGCAAATGAACAACATCAGACATTTATGTTATTGTGCTGAGGACCATGTAAACTACTTTACATAACAAAGTACTGTAGGAAAATGATTTCAACAACAAATATGTCATAAGTTTATGAGTCAGTAATTAGACTCATATGTCGCAATGTCTTGGGATCTATTATAATTTTTGCATTTCAAATAAACATCAATCGCTTAAAATGAATTTGACTGGACCAGCAATCTGACTGAATTCAGCACTATCAGAGAAATATATGCATAAACGTAGTTCTAGCAAGAAGATATTGCGATTCATTCATCAGGCATCACATCCAATCACAACACAGCCCCATCTTTAGTTAGCTCATATGGACATATGCTAATAATATGTCTGTCCCCATGTGTTTGTCTTAAGTGGACACCATACTGAAAATGTCCTGCTTGACAGAGACAGATTAGTTTTCCCAAGTTGGGGATATCAGAAACCAAGAGATATGATATATGCAGGTCTCCACTGAAAAAATATTTTCCTGACAATTTATTTCTTATTCCCCTGTGCTCTTTCTAACTCTCTGAGCACTTCTGGAGAAGTAAACAAACAGACTGAGACTGTCTTCTGTTTATTTCTTATTTATAATTTTTTGTCTTTACTTTTCACTGTTCCATTTCAAAGGTAAAGATTTTACTCATAAAGAAGACCCGTTTAATGGTGCACAGGCTCCCATGTGTCCAGCTCTGAGGACTGGTTGCTCTGTGGTTGTCTTCATAAATATAAAAAATGCATGGGGAAATCTGAGCCAAACATACATACATAAGGCAGTGGATTAATCATTCATTTGATGGCCACTTTTTGGGAAACTGTACAGCTATTTCCATCAGCAGGAATGCAACATATCGATGTTGTGATGGCTAGCTGAAGAGGATGGCTACTTAACTTTGGAAAGCTCAGGGGCAGCAAAGCTGGATCCCTGAAGCCTTAAGGGCTGCATTTTTTAATCATTTTTAATAATGTTTCTAAATACTGTATGTAAATATATAGAGATAGAGCTTTACAAAAGGGTTTAACAGATTTGTGCTGTGATGAGTGACTCTCAAGTGAGATTGAGAGTGTGCATGCTTGATTGACAGACTATGTGATTGACAAACGCTGTTTCTATGAAGGAGTGCGCAGACTGATCAACACACTCATGTAACATCAGCTATGCTGAGATATTCTTTGTTGTTTATTTTATTCGATACATCCGTTTGCAGTTTATGTTCCTCTCTAACTCTGCTGTGAATCAGCAATACAGATAACTACCATAAATACTCTAGAAAAATGGACAACTAAAAAAATTCCAAATTATTTGATAGGCTATTGATTTATATAATGGGAAGATGACGTGTTGAGCAGTGCTGCTGTGGAGTATGCCGGTTTATTGGAAGAAACAAGGGTGTAGATATACATTGATTTTAGGTGTGTATGTGTGTATATATATATATATATATATATATATATATATGTGGAGAGGAGGGGGGCGGGGCCGGGCTGGAATGTCGCACGCATGGGGCGCGAGGGATAAAGACGGCCGGTGACGACGGTTTGAGAGAGAGAGATCAATCACGGACATGTCCGTTGTGTGTGTGTTTGTGCTTTTTGTTTAAGTTCTTTATTAAAATATTATTTACGTTGACAAGCCAGTTCTCCTTGCCCATCGTAACCCGCTTTACATTGGTGCCGAAACCCGGGAAGGAGGAGGGATGCCCATCGCAGAGTCCTCGACACTGCCGTCCACCAAGGGGATCCATCTGCCGGGTGACGGAGTGGTCCGACCGCGTGGGGTCGGGTGGGGACTGGATTCCCCGACCGCCTGGAGTGAGGGAGCCGCTGCCAGGGGCAGAGGAGTGCCCTGCCGTCCCCAGAGATGTGGATGGGTTGAGAGAAGACCACCATCTGCGAGGGGAGGAGGGAAGTAACTTCCCGACCGCCCGGAGCGGTAGGGCCACTGCCAGAGGCGGAGGAATGTCCCCACGCATTGCCAGGAAAGCAGAGGGGCATTCTGTCCACTGGGGGTCGGAGGTTGACTCCGGTTCGCCCGGAGAGGAGCGGCTGTCATCCGCTGGAGAGTGTGGAGGAGTGTTCGAGGACCACACGATGGTACATCAGAGAACCGGTGCGTGAGCTTTTTCTCTCTCTCCTCTCTCTCTCACTCTTTCGCACTGTGTTGGCCTTTTCCCTCGCCAATTTTGTTTTTTTTGTTGTTTTTCCCCTCCTGTCTCCTCCCAGGTCGAGGAAGGCGGGGATAACCGGCCGGTGACAACGGATCGTAAAGCACGCCCTCCCCAGGGAAAGGGGGGGGGGGGGTGTACGTCATGCCAGTGGAACCCCGGCCTGAGGTAATGACGTAATGAACAAATGGTTACAAAATATGATAAAACGCACTTATGAAGATTAATAAATAAATAAGCCACAAACACTCAACACTTTAATCAGAAATCACACAGAAATACATACTGTATGGAGACACGTGCAAGGAGGCAATTTGAAGAACATTTGTTTTTATTGTTTGGAAGATATAAATAACAATCAAATAATTAATACAGTAATGTGGAGCACCTTCCAGCCTAGAGTGTTACCTCTGTGACAGACATTTTTCCTAGCACATTTCACATAGGGTACTTCACAAATGTAAACCAAAGTGATTACAATGATCACAAACTCACAAATTAAATACTTCATTATTTTAATTATGGTCATGTCTATATTACTTAAAATTGCCATAACTATTCACTTACCCCTGTAACATATTTAAGCACACTCTTGCATCTAATATTGTAATCAATTAAATTTATATATACATGGGGACATTTTTGTCCAGAAAACATGGACAACGACTATTTATCAGTAATGATTATCTGGTCTTAATTATCCAGCGTTTTAACCAAGAATTGTGTTAATATATGCTTGTGGCCATTAAAGGGATAGTTCACCCTTTTTCAGCTATGTAGGTCCATACAATGCAAGTGAATGGGTGCTACAATTTTGAAACTCCAAAATCCTTCTCAAGAAGTGTTAAATTCTGGAGTCATCTGGTGTACTTTTATTTTGTCTTTTGTTGATGGCATGAGGGTGAGTAAATGATGAGAGAATTTTCCTTTTTGGGTTACCCTTTGGGTATATAAGGGTACAGATTTAAAGTTGATAATAGGCCTATGCAGTTTTGCTTCAGGCCAGAATGTTCTATATCTTAATTTAGCTTACATGGTTTGCTTTGAGGCAGACACTATGTTTAAAGTCTGAAGTGGATTAATCAACTTATAGACGTGTACTTTTATACTGTTTCTCTTTCTGCTTGTGAATATTTGAGTGTGTGGCTGTATGTGATCACGTGTGGGTGTATGTGTGGCAGAAACACACATACACACAGTTTGCAATGGTGTGAATAAAGAGAGCATTTGAAGTGCACTGTTCTATGTTGAATCCATACAGTGGAATTTAACACTGCAATGACACATTCTTTTAGCTTTTTCACTTTCAACAACTTAGTGTCACTGAGTATTAAGTCTGAACTATGAGTAAGTGTCTTCTAGCAGTTCATTAGTATGATGAGCAAGAAGTGTGTGCTAATCACTGGTAGCAGTGGACTGAGCAAGTCCTAATGTCTGTTTGAAATGCTATACGATTGGCATGGTCCAGTGAATCATTAGCTGTGTCTGAATCATTTGCCAGTTTCACAAGTGCATTTTATGGTAGCTAATTTAAGCGACACAGGTAAATGGTCTGCACTTATATAGCACCTTTTTAACCTTATCGGTATTCAAAGCGCTTTACACTGTTGACTCATTCACCCATTCACACACACATTCATACACCAATGGCGGCAGAGCTGCCATGCAAGGCGCTAGCCTGCCATCGGGAGCAACTTGGGGTTCAGTGTCTTGCCCAAGGACACTTTGGCACGTGGGCCGGGATTTGACCGGGAGTCATATGGGCCAGGATTTGAACCACCAACCCTACAATTGGTGGCCGACCCGCTCTACCACTCTGCCACTGCCGCCAAAAATGCAGTCAAAAATAGTCACCAAGCTGAAAATAACTGTAATGCTCCTTACTCAGGCAATAGAAGGGTCAGGAGTCAGCAAAGCAGAATTGAGGTGGGGTTTTATTTTCTTCACTCTTTATAATCAACAATATGAGTGCACCATCTGCTTCCAAGTCTATCTCTCTCTCGAGCTGCTGGCTATGTCGCCCTCTTATGCCGCTCTCCCCATGTTCACTGAAATCAGAAACAGGTGTTAGGCATAATTTAGCTGAGGTGCAAGCGCCCTTACCACTCTTTCGCTCTCCAGACGGACACTTGACCACGCCCCCGCTGCCACAATAACATTTGTAATGTGCTTCATCTAATTTGAATAGGATTTGGAGGGTATGGTGTTTGGATGCAGTGAAATGAAACCTGGGAGACAAGAAAGTCAGAGTACCCAGAACAGATTTTTTTTTTTTTCAGATACAAAGTGATTTAGAAGATTGTTCTGAGAGACAATACATTTGAGATGCCTTGTATATGCTTCACTGTATGTGATTTATAAAATAAAGAGAACAAGTTTCAACTGTGTCAGGCACACTTGACCTTTATAACTTCTGGTTTAACTAATTTCAACTGGCATCTGGATAATTTAATGATTAAAACATGACTGACATATCAAAATATTATTATATTGATACGTTATATTTATAATAACCTGTTAATGGAAAAAAAACACGATGATGTGTGGTGGCAAACAATTTTACATCACTGAATAAGAGACAAACGTGTACCAATTGTCTTTAAAGGTTATTTATTTTCTTGCAAGAAAAGGTCAACAGTCATACAGTCATACAAAGTGCCTGCAGAGTGTGACCACGATTTGGGGCATCCTTCCTTCTTTATAGTTGTTCCTCCCCCAAGGTTGTTTGTTGAGGCTAAATGAAGATATGTCCTAGCCATAACTGACATATTGTTTAGATTGTTTTATCATACTACCCTTGAGTGGAGACCCTCTGTCTCCGTCATAAACTTAGTCAAATTAACAAGGACATGCACATATATCGACACTACATTAATCTTATTTAATTCATCATATTTCTAAGATTCTAAATATAATCAAATGCCAACATAATGAACATATTAAATTTCTTCCACAATTCCCCTCTTTTTATCATTCATTGATAAACAAAATAATAATAATAAAGCAAGTTTAAGTTATTACATCACACTTATACTCTTCATCTCTGATTTTCATATAAATGATCACCCTCTTAAACTTGTGAAATAAGGTTTTTAAAAGAAGAAAGCTTAGGCTGTTTTATTAGGATAATCCCTTCTAATTTAGCAAGCTAGTAAAAGACTTTATCTGAAGCCGGGCAAAATGAATAAACACTGTTATTGCACTCCTGACATAAAATCAGACCCGCAGTCACCTCAGTATAAACAAGAAATAATATAGATGTTCAGAATAAAAAAAACATATCTCAACTTAATTAGTACATTTCACTTTAACTTCTGCTTGTTGTGTCATCATTAAATTGCTTTGGTTTTTTTTCCCCCACTCTGTCTCAAAGCTCCGCTCGTGCCTGTCCTTGCACACTGGTTACTTCAGAATGGTTTCTCGTTGGTTATCCTTGCTTGTGCGGATAACGGTCGTCGTTGTCTCCTCCGCCAGTCATTAGTTTACAGGCTTCTGTTAAAGCCACAAGTTCAGCTGCCTGAGCAGAGTAATTTGAGGGCAATGACCCTGAGGCCAGTACTTCAAATTCAGTCGTCACCTCGTAACCTACACAGTTTGAGCCTGTTGTTTTGTCTTTGAAGGCAGAGCCATCCACAAACAAAACATTCTCACAGTTTTCGAGCGGTGTGTCTGCAAGGTCTGGTCGTGGTGTACATATCTGGTCAATAGCAGTCAGACAACAGTGATGTTCCTCGCCATCCTCCTCCGTCGGAAGAAGGGTGGCTGGATTCAACACAGTGCAACGCTTAACAATAACATTTGGCATTTGAAGTAAAAAATTGTTATACCTTAACCAACGTGAAGTTGATAAGTGCGATGTTTTTTGTTCCTGCAGAATCATAGATATGGCATGAGGGACAAACAAGGTCACATCAGAATAACCCACATATTCTCTTGAAGCCAAAACAGCTTTCTCAGCAGCTGCTACTGCTCTTAAACAACGAGATAGGCCTGCTGCTACCTGATCTAATTTACCAGAAAAGTAGGCCACTGGTCTCAGTCTGTCCCCATGATTCTGCAACAACACAGAGTTCATAAAGCCATTTTTCTCATCCACCATCTGTACAAAAGGTTTTTCTGGACTGGAAGGCCCAATGTTGGAGCCATACTCAACTGGGCTTTCACAACATTGAAAGCTTGCTCAGCCTCATCAGTCCAAATTAATCTGTCTGAGGATTTTAACCCCTTTCCTACAGTCAATTCTCTCAGGGGATACTCCACAATAGCATAATTTGGAATAAATGTTCGACAATAGGAACACATCCCCAAAAATGACAGCATTTGTTTTTTAGTAATTGGTTTTGGAACCTCTCTAATAGCTTGCACCCTCTTGTCAGATAGGGACTTACTGTGTGGCATTATGACATGACCTAAAAAGGTTACTTCCTGTTTCACAAATTGCATTTTTGACACACTGACCTTGTGGCCCTCTCTCGCCAGATGCTTCAAGAGAGTCACACTGTCAGTCACACACGTTTGTTCATCACATGCACAAATTGAAAGATCATCAACATATTGTAACAACGCTGTGCCTGGAGTCAGAGTCAGTGATTCAAGACTTCGCCTAAGTGCCTCATTGTATATTGTTGGGGATTCGCAAAAACCTTGGCACAATCTCGTAAAGGTATATGCCTCGCCATTGAAATTAAATGCAAACCAAAACTGGCTATCTTTATCAACTGGAACACTAAAAAATGCATTAGCCAAATCCACTACAGAGAACCATGATGCATTCTGTGGGATTTGGGACATAATAGTATAAGGGTTCGGCACATTTGGAGCCCTGGCTCTGACTGCAGCATTAACAGCTTGTAAATCTTGTACAAATCACCATTCGATAGGCTCACCTTTATCTCTGATTTTCCTCACAGGAAAAATGGGAGTACGTTCAGGAGGATGGCACAATTATCCCCTCTTTTAGTAGTGATTGGAACACTGGCGTGATTCCAAGCACTGCTTCTTTTTTCAATGGGTATTGTTGTTGACATGGTCTGTAATCAGACTTTGGTACAATCGTCACTGGTTCACAGCCCGCAATTAACCCCACATCATATTTATGTTTTCCCCACAATTTCAAAGGGACCTCACTTAAGGCCGGATGAATTTTATCTGCCTTAACATCTGTGCTGCAGCAGCTCTCCTCATCATTGTCCTGAATCGGGACTAGTGTTCTCATAAATTCTACTTTATGATCCTCATTGCAACAAGTAGCATATGCATTCAAAGTTTTGTTAAATTTTATGCCCTGATCATACTCTGTCCAATCTTCAGATTCAATACACCTCTTCACAAAAGGCCCTAACTCGGACCATCACTGGTTTACAGCCTTAGCTAAAGATAAATGCGGTACAGACCCAGCCACTAAATAAAACACGCTCTGTTCTTCTGTCAAGCTTACAGATAAGGCACACATGTGATCATTCCAAAACATACAGTTGAAACACAACTTATCTCTGATCGGTTCTGCCAACCATTCTCTCTCGAAGCTTCCATCTCTGTCAACCACAACATGTGATGTGCAGTATAATTCAGTCGAAGTCATAATGTCTACATTTTGTGATTCAACCCTGTCCTTTGCCCTTTTACACATTAATGAAGCCCAGTTTTTGTCTTTGACACCCCATTCATAAGCCCATTTTGGAATTTCTAACAAAAAACTTTGTTCAGTTTCAATTATTTTAATTCCCTCAGAATTTGCTGTCAATGTCAGGCCCAAACTACACATTAAATCTCTTCCTATCAATGGGACAGGACAATTTGGTGACATAATAAATTTATGATTCAAAGTACGCCCTGACTTTGTCTCACAAATTAAAGGTTCAGTGAACCTGTCAGTAAGTTGATGGCTTGATGCAGACAGGGAAACGTGAATATCATCAGACAACCTTGGTAAACACTGCAAATCACATGTTCGTATAACACTTCTGCTGGCACCGCTATCTACGGTGAACAATATTACTGTACCCTCAACTTTAAGGGGATATTTTGGTAGTTTACGAAAGCTATCATTTTTACATAATTGCCACATGTCATCAGGAAAAATAGAAACATTGCAAACCAAAGCATTTTCTTCATTGCAGAGAGCCAAAGAATCAGTGTATGTGTGCGTGTGTGAAGTAATGGAATGTTCACTTCCCTTATCTGTAGCTGCTGCTGGCTGCGCATCCAGACCCCCTCCTTTCCACTCTCATCTCTCTCAGTCGGCCTGTTCGCTGTTCGGACAGTTGGTTGCCCAGTGTCCTTCTTCTTTACATAGTCTGCATTTCTTACAGTCTCTCACATCATGATCGTCAGTTTTGCAGAGGTAGCAGCCTTTGCGGTTTTCCCAACCTCCTCTTCTTCTTCCTCTTCCTCTTACATCCTCTTACAGACCCCTTTGTCTGTTGTTGGTGCCCCTTTGGACCGCTCCTTCTATCATGGCAAGCTGTAGTTCTTTTTCTTGCTTCGCCTTACTTTTGTCTCTCTTCGCCTGCAGCTGTTCTTCTGCATGCAATGCATAATTTAGGACACTTTCAATTCGTCCATTTTTCCAGTCAATGTACCTTGATTTCACTTCGATTGTGATCTCCGTTCTCAGTCCATTCATGAAACTGCTCCTCAGGTGACTTTCCCAGAGCCCTGGTTTGTCGCCCCTTTCTTGAGGTCCCTCTATGCCGCTGTATCTGCTGTACACATCACACAATCAAACATAATAGTCCTTAACAGACTCCTCTTTTTCCTGGCTACAATTGGTTACCTTTGTTGTGTCAATCGTTGTTTGAAACGCAGCCTTCATAGCAGTTGCTATCGCCTGGACAGCTGTTCGGTAGACCTCATTCTCAGCATGATCCCAGTCTGGATGTCTCCGCTTGCTGTCCGCTGTTGGCACCTTGCCACTCACTTTATGCCAGTCGCTCGCTCCCAGGCTCACAGTTAACAGTCGCCTTAGCTCCTGTATGGTCGGACTAAATTCTTGACAGAAAATAGTTAGTGCCTCAGCAAATCTCTCACCTGATTCACTTGGTTTGGGCAGATGGGCCATGGCTCGGTTTATTTCTTTTTCAGACCATGGTCTATAGACCAGCATCAAACCTTCCGGTCCAGCCACTTCAATCATTGGGAGTTGACACTCTTTTTCCTCCTCCTCTTCTTCTCTTATTTGGGACCTCAGTCCAGTTCTCATTGTCACTTCAGTTCTCTGTCTTTTTGACTTATCTGAGTGTTCAGTTGGAGCTGACCTTTTTGGAGGTTTCTCAACCCCCCCTCCTGCTCCTTCGTCTTCCTGTTCCAGTGATGAGGCTTTTGGGAAAACATGGCTGTTATCTTCGTCGCCTCCCTGGGCTTGCACTTGTTGCCTTGGAGGAGAGCAGTCGAGGTCTGGATCCAATTTCAGCGATTGCAGCTCAGCAACAGGATACAGATAGGGTGGTGGTGTTGAAACAGATAAAACAGAAAAAGGGTTAATAGGTGTTGGTGCAGTGGGTTTTTTCTCATCGTTAGATTTTCCCTCCTCAGGCCCTACTGCCCTATGCGCTAGTTCCCTTTGCATTCTTTTTCTCCCTCTCCGCTCTGCCTCCCCCAACCACAACATGCTTGTTTTCTTACAGTCCACACACACATGTCTCACACAACACCCCTTTTGTTCCGGCCCCTCCTCTACTGACTCTTGCACCGCTGTCAGCCTAGTGACACTTAAAGTTCCCTCTTCAGGGAAATCATGGTATTTTATTAATTCTTTAATACCCTTCAAACATTTTTCCCCATGTGCTTTTTTCATCAAACCAAACACTGGTTTATCATATTGATTCTTTTTGCACATTTTACTCTGAGATTTCCCCATGATGGCCCCTCTTTTCTGTGGTTTTTCTGTGGCGCGCCTACATATAACTCTAGACGTCTCTAGAGAGATCAATTTTCACCTCAATTGAAAAGGTGAGCACTCACAACTTGCTCACAATACTTGGATCAACTCCCGTGGATTAACTGAATCCACCAGACTAATAATCTGTACTAGTCTGGACTAGTAATCTGTATTAGTCCACCACAGTGTTTCTTTTGACCATCATGAGTCAATCCCCCCAAAGTACTTCCAACAATTTAGACTCTGTCTCTTACCAGTCTCAGTTTGTGCCACTTCAGTTCTTTTGATGATTCCAGTGGTATCCCTCTCGGACCCTGACAGCGGTCGACCCCTCTCTCTGAAGTTTACAAGGTAGAGCTGGAACTTCTCAGTCCAGGATGATCAGTCACCATCCGCTCTCAGGGCCAAGAGGCACATCCAAGGAATCCTGCCGACAACGCCAAATTGTGGTGGCAAACAATTTTACATCACTGAATAAGAGACAAACATGTACCAATTGTCTTTAAAGGTTATTTATTTTCTTGCAAGAAAAGGTCAACAGTCATACAGTCATACAAAGTGCCTGCAGAGTGTGACCACGATTTGGGGCATCCTTCCTTCTTTATAGTTGTTCCTCCCCCAAGGTTGTTTGTTGAGGCTAAATGAAGATATGTCTTAGCCATAACTGACATATTGTTTAGATTGTTTTATCATACTACCCTTGAGTGGAGACCCTCTGTCTCCGTCATAAACTTAGTCAAATTAACAAGGACATGCACATATATCGACACTACATTAATCTTATTTAATTCATCATATTTCTAAGATTCTAAATATAATCAAATGCCAACATAATGAACATATTAAATTTCTTCCACAAATTGCAAATAGAATAGCCAACATCATTTCAGAGTTTTTTTAATTAATTGCATTATTTTGTCAAAGGTTTTGTCCTTTAATAATAATGATATATTATATTAACTCAAATATTAACTTCTTCCTTTCCCCAAGGACTTCTTCTTAACATTTTCATTCTTTTGTACTCTGATGTGTTTATTGCATCTTTCTGTCTGACAAAAATAAGAAATGTAATTGAGAATTGCCATGTGACACATTGTTGTGTACGACAGACAAACGCTTTTGGACATTGGTTCGGCAATCACACACCGAAAACCGGACTTCACATTCCTCAATGCCGACCCGCGGTTTACAAATACGCCAGCGGAGCCCTTTGTTTGGGCTGCCCGGCCGCGGAAACGCAGAAGGAAAAGAGGAAAAAGAGCCGGCGTTCTCATCAGATTAAGACGTCGCGCAAATCGCCCCCCGCTACCCAGTATACTACTGGCAAATGTTCAGTCTCTGGACAACAAGCTCTGCGAGCTGAGAGAGCGCGGATCTCTTTCCAACGAGAGACGAGAGATTGCTGTGTTATCTGTCTTACGGAAACCTGGATGTCCGCGGAGATTCCAGACTCGGCCATCGAACCCACGGGTTTCTCCGTGCACCGAGCGGACAGAGCGAAAGACCTCTCAGGTAAAAGCAGAGGTGGAGGTGTATGTTTTATGATCAACAAATCATGGTGTGATCAGAGGAATGTACATTTTATCAGGTCTTTCTGCTCTCCTGATTTGGAATATCTCATGCTTCTGTGTCGACCATTCTGGCTACCGAGGGAATTCACAGCGGTCATTATCACAGCTGTGTACATCCCCCCACAAGCTGACACAGACCGGGCACTTAGGGAACTGTATGGCAGTATAAGTGAGCAGGAAACCGCGCACCCTGAGGCTGCGTTCATTGTTGCCGGGGACTTCAACAAAGCCAACTTTAAAACAATAGCACCAAAATACCACCAACATATCAGCTTCAACACACGAGGGGACCGGGTTTTGGATCATTGCTATTCTCCTTTCCGGGATGGCTACAAATCCCTCCCCCGCCCACCATTTGGCAAATCCGACCACTCTTCCGTTCTGCTTCTGCCCGCTTACAGGCAGAAACTGAAACGGGAAGCACCCGCCCTCAGAATGATCCAGTGCTGGTCGGACCAATCAGACTCTGCGCTACAAGACTGTTTTGATCACGCGGACTGGGAGATGTTCCGGTCTGCCTCCGATGACGACATCGAGGTTTACGCTGATAGCGTAACGTGTTTCATCAGGAAGTGCGTAGAGGACATTGTTCCGACAAAAACTATACGGATCTACCCCAACCAGAAACCCTGGGTTAACGGCGATGTTCGCGGGGCACTTACTGCGCGGACCACCGCTTTTAATTCCGGGAACGCGGAGGAGCGTAAACAAGCCAGTTATGCCCTCCGTATCTCCATCAGTACAGCCAAACGCCAGTACAGGCACAAAATTGAAGGACAGTTCAACACCACTGACTCCAGAAGTATGTGGCAGGGAATTAACACCATCACGGACTATAAACAGAATAAAAACTCTGCCATGAACACTGCTGCCTCTCTCCCGGACGAGCTTAATGCTTTTTATGCTCGTTTCGAGGATAACAACAACACCGCGCTCGCGGAGAGAGCACTCGCGGCCGATACTACACGCGATACGCGGCCGTCTCTGTTGCGGACGTAACCCAATCCTTTCGACGGGTGAACATTCGCAAAGCCGCGGGTCCAGACGGCATTCCGGGCCGCGTCATCAGAGCATGCGCGAACCAACTGGCTGGTGTTTTTACGGACATTTTCAACCTGTCCCTCTCCCTGTCTGTAGTCCCCACATGCTTCAAAACATCAACCATTGTGCCTGTACCGAAGCAAGCCAAAATCACTTGCTTAAATGACTGGCGTCCTGTTGCCCTCACCCCCATCATCAGCAAATGCTTTGAGAGGTTGATCAGAGATCACATCTGCTCTGTTCTGCCCACCTCTTTGGACCCATTGCAGTTTGCCTACCGTAACAACCGCTCCACTGATGATGCTATTGCATCTACAATACACACTGCTCTATCCCACCTGGAAAAAAGGAACACGTATGTTAGAATGCTGTTTGTAGACTACAGCTCAGCATTTAACACCATAATGCCCTCCAAGCTTGATGTGAAACTCCGGGCTCTGGGCTTAAACAGCTCGCTGTGCAGCTGGATCCTGGATTTCCTGTCAGGCAGACGTCAGGTGGTTAGAATGGGCAGCAACATCTCCTCATCACTGACCCTCAACACTGGAGCCCCGCAGGGCTGTGTTCTCAGCCCACTCCTGTATTCCCTTTACACACACGACTGTGTGGCGACACATAGCTCCAATGCCATCATTAAGTTTGCTGACGATACGACGGTTGTAGGTCTGATCACTGACAATGATGAAACAGCCTACAGAGAGGAGGTGCACACTCTGACACGCTGGTGTCAGGAGCACAACCTCTCCCTCAACGTCAGTAAAACCAAGGAGCTTGTGGTGGACTTCAGGAAGAAAGACAGAGAACACAGCCCCATCACCATTAATGGAGCACCGGTGGAGAGAGTCAGCAGCTTCAAGTTCCTCGGTGTCCACATTACTGAGGAACTCACATGGTCTGTCCACACTGAGGCCGTTCTGAAGAAGGCTCACCAGCGCCTCTTCTTCCTGAGACGGCTGAGGAAGTTTGGAATGAACCAACACATCCTCACACGGTTCTACACCAGCACTGTAGAGAGCATCCTGACTGGCTGCATCACCACCTGGTACGGCAATAGCACCGCCCACAACCGCAAAGACCTGCAAAGGGTGGTGCGAACGGCCAGAAACATCATCGGAGGTGAGCTTCCCTCCCTCCAGGATATATATAACAGACGGTGTGTGAATAAAGCTCGGAGGATTATCAAAGACTCCAGCCACCCGAGTCATGGGCTGCTCTCACTGCTTCCATCAGGCAGGTGGTATCGCAGCATCAGGACCCGCACCACCCCACTACATGACAGCTTCTTCCCACAAGCAATAAGACTTTTGAACACATGATCTCTCACGATCTACAATCAGCACTGCACTTTATTAATCCTCATTCTGTCAATATATTCTCGCTCCCAATTCAGTTAGTGTGTATATATATATTTATACCCTTATCTAGTGTATGTGTATTCTACATTGTGTGTATTGTGTACATTTGATATGTAAATTGTTGTGTAGGTATGTGTACATTTGTTATGTAAATTGTGTTGTGTAAATATGTTGTTATTGTAAAGTGGTTTATGTCTCGTCACTGTCATTACTGCAATGTTGCTCGGAACTGCACACAAGAATTTCACCTGCTGTTGCACTCGTGTACACAGTAGTGTGACAATAAAGTGATTTGATTTGATTTGACACTGTACCTGTATATGCACTGTTTATGATAAAATAAATTATCAAAACATATTCTTATTCATTAATCATTTTTAATGCCTCATAATGATAACAACTTCTATATTACACAAGAACATTGAGAATGAACTGTTTTATCCACTAAAATTCACCTCTTGACCTTCCGATGGCCTTTATAGATGTAATGTGTTCCAGGATAGACACCAGGGATGTCCACATAATTCATTGTTCAAAGCTTGCAATTAAGTGATTTATTACAGTGTCTTACATTTTGTGTATTATGCACGCACTTTAGACTAATATATATATAAATTGTATAATTCATTTATTTATGCTTATTTTTTATTTATTTTTTTCAAATGCGAACAGAGGAAAACATGTATTCGACAGTCAGATCAGGTGAACATTTTTAAGTTTAGCTCAGAATTTATAGTCCAAATTTTGATTGTATTTTGATTGTATTTTGCTTTCCTCTGTGGACACACAATTTTATTGCTGACACAAACATAGATTTGTAGTCATTAAACTAATATCTATGCAGTACACACTGTAAAAGTAAAAAAGCATGTCATGTCAACAAGCCCTACACAAGCTTTGTGACAAGTGAGGATTAACACTCACACTTTTCAGATCATGGTAGAAGCTGTCTACACTGAGATATGACTTCTCTGCCACATCATCATTTGTGTAGGTGAAACTGCAACATTTATCACAAAGATCAGTTTGACATTAGGCTTGACTGATACTGCCTGCGAAAAGCCACAGAGACTGTGCTGTCATCGACCATCCTGGTTTTTCAGCTGTTTTTCCCTCAATCTGGTCTGTCTTTAAGCAAAGGGATACATTGCTATTTCATATTAAGGCGGGGATAACTGTACAAATATATGAAATATTTAAATTTGCTGTCAGGTTTACAAACTCAAAAGCACATGTAAGGTTTTTGAGAAGTCAAAATTAGAACATGCAGAAATGTTGGCTTTAGAGTTGTCTTTTGAAGACAGATGTACTGTGTTGTTACTAAGACTTCAATTCAAGTGAGGGATCTAAATCTGGACTTTATTGTGAGGCTACTTAGCACTGGGTCTTACAGGAGATTGGTGGTGTTCCACAAATGCTAGGCTCAGCCAGATGAGAAAATCATTAATTAAAGCTGCTGAAAAGCACAGCCATCCCTGCAGTACAAAGTAGGAGTATAAAAACAAAGGAAACAAAGAAAAACTGGTTAGAAATATGACAAATGTATATCTTTACATCTAAAATATTGCATAAAGCAGAAATGGACAAGAGGACACAGGAATCATGGCCTGTGCATTGCCTTTATGTAAAGATGTAAAGGAAAATAAAACACCTCAAAATTCCACATGTCCCCTTAACACATATATGTCATCAGTTAATACCCCCAAATTGGAAACTCTGAATTTAATCCGCAACGAGGTCAAAGCACCCAGGTGTCTTGTACAGGCCTCTCAGTTAGTATCTGTATGGAGCAGGATTGGGTGAGAAAGAGGGAGATGAAAGCAGTCAGGGGGAAGAGGTGAGGAAGGAACAAATGGCCACATTTCTTGCGATTAAATCTGTGTTGTAAAAACCTCACATTAATAAGACATGTACATTATGGACTTGAAGCCTCCTTTCTGCTTGAGATGAAAAATTAAAGAGAGAAGAAGAGACAGGAAAGCAGTGCCTCCTGAAATAAAACAGACCCAGCAAGACACATTAGAGCTATCAATAAATAAGTGTATAAAAGACTTTCAGAAGAAAAGAGGTATGACACTGTAGCCCACTGTCCCTCACTCACCCCCTGTAGGTAGATGGGTATTGAACTCTGCTTTCCACATGTACTATATCCTGTACTGTGCTTATACATAAAAATATAAATATATATATAAAGTATATATTAAAAATGAAAAAAAAGAATGAAGATTTATTGTATTAATATATTATTTAATAAGAATAACAAATAAAATACGTGGGCCTTACAAGTTGATATGTGGTGATGTTTCTGCGGCAGCCCCAGAGCTCCGACATTCGGTGTATATGTCAGCGTCCAAATTCACTCATTTCGTTTACGCACTGCTGAGTTATAGTGCACTAACTGCCATTCACTATATAGGAATTAGTGAACAATTTCAGACACAGCCACTGTCTTCATTGTGTCTTGTTTTCGCGCTCCAGTTGTCAATCAATCAGCATTTACACTTAACTTGGAGGTTTACATGGATTTATACAGTTATTCCACCAGAAGTAGCTGCAATAGTTTTCAGTAAACGCATAAATACTGCATTTACTAAATTTTGCGTTGTAGATTCAAAAGAACCGGCTCATTAGAATGTTTTTTTCGAGAATCAAAATGTACCGGAAGCACATATGTTTCGTGCTGTAAAAAGATCCGGGTCAAGTCTCGTTCGTTTGAGAATTAAATACGCTGGTAGAACTGTGTGTTTTATGCTTATGTTTCTAGAGTCAGTAGAGGTCAGCACTACTGCAGAGAAGCGCTGCTAAAAACACTGTCAAGAGTATATGAGGATGGTGTTCCAGCCACATTGGCGGAAAATTGCATGCTGGAGAACCGTTAACAGAACCGAAAGTCACAAAGATCATACGATTCCTGTATTTTTTAAAGAATGGAACAGGTTCTGAACAAACCACACAGAATACAAAAAAAAATATATATATTTAGGGGTTTTATTCTAATTGCTGTTCATAAAAAACAAAAGAAACAGTGGTCAATGGGGGTATATATATATATATATATCTACTTATATGCTTCAGCATTAATCATCTTAATACATGCCTACTGTATATCATTCACAGCATTTTATGCATTTAACACATGCTTAAACACTCACATTATTTTACTTATCTTTAACAGACCAACAGACCTTGGAATGGAAACGACGACGACACAGATGATCAGCAAGACAGTTGACGGAGTAACAGCACTGACAGGACACAAACTACAAAGCTGCATCTGTGGCTGGAATAAGATCACATCGGAGAAGGGTCTCAAGATCCACCAGGGCAGAAAAAAGTGCCTAAAAGAGTTTACCAAGGGACCCCGCATTGACCACTACTTCCTCAGAGGTAGACCAAATCAGTCGGATGAAGCCCAGTGGAAGGATACTCACCACAGTCCACAGGGTATCAGCATCCCAGACGAAGCTCTGTCAAGCACAGTTCAACCAACGGACATGAGCCTAAACCCTAGCCAGTCACAGCCAGCGGTAGAGAGGAAAATGGATGGACGAAAGCCTCAAATTCTGTGGCCAAATCCTGCCAGAAAAAGGAGTGGGGAACCATCGACACAGACCTTGCCCATCTTCTAGAAGGTCTGAAAGGGGGTGTTGAAAGAAAATTGGAGAAGATAGGAGATATCATCTACAGCTACGGCACAGAGAGATTCGGAGTAAAAAGAAGGACCACAGTACTCAGAAGGAACCCTCAGCCCATCTTAAGTCCAGGAGGTAGCAAGAGATTGAGCGACTTGTGAAAGAGAGAAGATGTCTGAGAAGACGGTGGAAGAAGGCTACAGAAGTGGAAAGGGAAGGAATTGAGGTGTTACAGGGTGACAGCAAGCAGCGCCTTGCAACGCTGCGAAGAGCAGAATGCTTGAGAAAGCAACATAAGAAGAAAGAGCGAACAAGGACTGCCTTCTATAGAGATCCCTACAAGCTCGCCAAAGACCTCTTTTTCAAGGAGAAAACCGGGACTTTCAATGTACCTGTGAGGGAACTGGAGGAGCACCTTAGAAAGACCTACTCCGACAAGCAGAGGCATGTGCCAGTCACCATCCCAGATGACATGCCACCAATCCAACCACCTGAGCACCAGTTGGACACAAGACCCCCAACATGGAGCGAAGTTGAGAACACAGTAAAGCGGGCAAGAGCAGCATCAGCCCCTGGGCCCAACGGTGTTCCATATAGGCTCTATAAGAATACACCGAGCGTCTTGAAGTTCCTCTGGAAGCTAATGAAGGTGACATGGGAAAAAGGCTTAATACCGAAGGCATGGCGAAGGGCAGGAGGGATCCTGATTCCCAAAGAGAAGAACTCCTCAACCATCCACCAATTCCGGCAGATCAGCTTACTGAATGTGGAAGGAAAAATGTTCTTCAGTGTTGTGGCACAAAGACTCTCAGCATTCCTGCAAAAGAACAAATACGTTGACACCTCAGTGCAGAAGGCAGGAATAAGAGGGTTCTCAGGATGCCTGGAACATGCAAATGTCATCTGGCACCAAGTACAAACAGCCAAGAAGGAAAAAAAAGACTTGCATGTGGTTTTCTTAGATCTGGCCAATGCATTCGGCTCAGTGCCTCACGAGGTGCTGTGGGTAGCCTTCAACTTCTTCCAAGTCCCAGAGGGCATCACAAGGCTGGTCAAAGCCTATTTCCAGGACCTCCAGTTCTGCGTTACATCTCAGGCTAGTATAACCGCCTGGCAGCACTTGGAGATAGGCATAATGGCGGGCTGCACCATCTCTCCTCTGGCCTTCACCATGGTGATGGAGTTAATAATTCGGGCATCTCGATGGGTGGTTGGAGGGGAACGTCTGAAGAGCGGGTTGCGTCTTCCTCCAATCAGGGCGTATATGGATGACATGACGACCATAACAACGACTAACGCATGCACCAAACGCCTGCTGTACAAACTCCAGAGCAACATCAGATGGGCACGAATGGAGATTAAACCTAGCAAATCCCACAGTATCTCCATTGTCAAGGGCCAGATCGTAAATGATAGGTTCCACATCAATGACGAGCCGATACCAACTATTCTGGAGAAGCCCATTAAAAGCCTTGGTCGGTGGTACAACACAGAGCTCAAAGACGCTGAACAGGTGGAACAACTAAAGCTGGATACCATCAGTGGCCTGAAGCAGATCAACAGCACTGCTCTCCCAGGGAAGCTGAAGCTCTGGTGTCTTCAGTTTGGGCTGCTCCCCCGCCTCATGTGGCCATTTTCCATCTATGAGGTCACCCTATCCCACGCCAATCGGTTAGAGCGTTTGGTGAATGTGCAGGTGAGAAAGTGGCTTGGACTACCCAGATGCCTAAGTAGCATAGGCCTGTATGGCAATGGACCCCTCTCTCTGCCAATCTCAAGCCTTGTGGAGGAGTACAAATGCTCTAAAGCAAGCCTCGAAATGACCCTCACAGAATCCCGGGATCCCTTCGTCAGAGGGGCAGCTCCCGCCTTAGCCACAGGGAGGAGGTGGAGGCCAAGTGTAGCAGTGGCACAGGCAAAGTCCGCTCTGAGACACCGGGACATAGTGGGCCAAGTACAACAAGGCAGAGGGGGCCTAGGGTTGGGAGCAACAACACCCACATGGCAGAAGGCTACTCCAGCTGAACGCCGGTGCCTGGTGGTTGAGGAGGTGCGCCACCAGGAGGAAGCGGACAGGTGTGCCAGAGCGGTGTCCCAAGCCAAGCAAGGCCGCTGGATGAGGTGGGAAGGTGTAGAGAGGAGGAAGATCACTTGGAGCGAGCTGTGGAACATGGAGTCCAATATGTTGAGCTTTACCATCAGAGCCACATATGATGTCCTGCCCTCTCCAACCAACTTACATCTCTGGTTTGGAGAGGATCCAGCCTGTCTCCAGTGTTCTGCCCCAGCAACACTGAAACACATCCTGGTGGGCTGCAAGACCAGCCTTACGCAGGGCAGATACACCTGGCGCCACAACCAAGTGCTGAAGTGCCTGGCCGCTACACTGGAGAGTATGAGAGTAACCGTCAATGCCATGCCCCTGGAAGCCCAGACTACCTTCCGGCAACCAACATCCTTCGTCCGGGAAGGGGAGAAACGGTCGACCAATCGACTGCCTCCAGACTCATGCCCACTGAATGCAGCCCGGGACTGGGAAATGCGGGTTGACTTAAGTCAGAGGCTCACCTTCCCACCCGAAATTGCAGCGACCAACCTGCGCCCAGACCTGGTCCTTTGGTCCAAATCCTGTCGAAGTGTCTTCATAGTGGAGCTGACAGTCCTGTGGGAGGAAGCCATCGATGAGGCATTTGAAAGGAAAAGGTTGCGATATGCAGAGTTGGCTGCCGAAGCAGAGGACCGGGGTTGGAAGGTAAATGTGCGTCCAGTGGAAGTGGGCAGCAGGGGCTTTGTAGCTAGTTCCACCACAAGGCTACTAGCGGAGGTTGGAATTAGAGGACAGGCTCAGCGGAAGACCATCAAAGACCTTGCAACTGCTGCCGAAAGAAGCAGTCACTGGCTGTGGCTGAAGCGGAAGGAGACGGTATGGGCTGTCAAGTGACCTCATGGAGCCTCCGGTGCGACACACACCCAGGTCTGATCAGCCTGTGGTGGGCCAGCCTAGGGTGAGGGTGTATTGTGATAAAAGGCCGAAACACCCAATGAGGCCAGGGTGCACAACTGAGGATGTGTCGTATTGGAGGCACCAAGCGGTCATCCCCCAATCCAACCCCACTCAAGAGGACATCTCCAACAACAGCACTTGCTGAATATCAAGGGATTGTAACATCTAGTCCTAGTAAGCATATAACCAGGCTTTAAGAACATACAGTGCATCCAGAAAATATTCACAGCACTTTATTTTTTTGATATTTTGTTATGATACAGCCTTATTCCAAAATTGATTAAATTCATTATTTTCCTAAAAATTCTACAAACAATACCGTATAATGACAACGTGAAAGAAGTTTGTTTTAAATATTTTATGATATTATATTATATCTATGATTTGCATGCAGTATAACTTTATGCCTTGAGCAAAAATGATCCATTCTGAGCAATATCAAGCTTTCAGGCACTTCTTGAAATGTGTGGAGTACAATTAGATCTGACAGCCTTTATATGTTTTTGAGAGAGACTTCACATTTTCTTTGTTTTCTCAGCACAAATGATTCAACTGGACAAATATGGAAGATGACATACCCTGGTTTTAACAATAAAGCTTAGGATTACACATTCTTCATGTGCAGAAAAAGAAGAAAGTGTATAAACTCACCATCTAATCCTAATGTTTGAGGGGGGGTAATGTGATCTTACGAGTATTCAAACGTATTCTTATTTAAGGGGTGGTTTTAGCACACGTACATACATTTGCATTTCGTTTGCAAGTCAAGTCAAGTAATTTTTATTTGTATACCACCTTTCACAACACACATTGTTTCAAAGCAGCTTTACAGAAGATCAGGTTAACATAAGATACAATTGTAATATCTATAACTTCTTAGAGTCATAATTGTGTAGTTTGATCAAATGTAATTGTGAATTGTGTTTAAAAATAAGTAATTAAATAAGAATTGTATTATATATAACCCCAGTGAGCAAGTCGAAGGCAACTGTGGCAAGGAACACAAAACTCCATATTTTGGTTAGTAGAGAAAAACAGACTCACATTGGGGGTCAGTTTCCCTCTGGCTAAACAGCATGAATATAATGCCAATATTACTTTTGTATTGTTACATTCTGTTGACTTTTGTTCTGTGCTTTTATGTTGAAATTCCTGTTTAGTTCCTGTTTCCTGTTTGGTTTTTGTAGTTCTTTGTAGTTTATTTTTCTCATTGTTTTTCCCCTGATTGTTTTCCCAGGTGTTCCTTGTTTCCACTAGTATATTTAAGCCCTTGTTTCCCCCTGTCTATTTGTCTGTTATTTCAAGTTCTGTGTTAAGTTTTCCGTGGTTTTCGTTATTCCAAGTTTTCTTGTTTTTTGTTATTAAAAAGCTGCACTTAGATCTTCTCTTGTTGCCTGGATCGTTACAGAATAACAGACCTATAATGGATCTAGCAGCCGTCAAAATTCTCCTCCTCAGGCAAGGGGACCGTCCAGTTGAGGATCATGTTTGTGAGTTCCTAGAACTGGCAAATGTAGTGAACTACCCAGAATTTTCCTTAGTAGTTTTCTTCAGGGCGGGTCTCAGTTGTTCACTACAGGAGCTATTGCCTCCGGCATCTCCTCACTGGACGCTTCTCGAGTTTGTAGAGGAGACTCTGTGAGTTAGTGGCTCGCCATTCACTGTGGGTGTAGTGGAAGATGACTTTACATCTCCTCCCACAGTGGTCACCCCCCAGCGTCCCTCCTCGACTGCCATGGCCAACGAGCCTACGCCCACGCCTGCCACGGCCAACGAGCCTACGCCCACACCTGCCACGGCCAACGAGCCTACGCCCACGCCTGCCACGGCCAACGAGCCTACGCCCACGCCTGCCACGGCCAACGAGCTGGAAGCCTCGTCCATCCCAGAGCCAGCGTTGCCAGTCTCGTCCGTCCCAGATCCAGCGTTGTCAGTCCCAGTGCCAGCGTTGCCAGCTGTCGTCCCAGAGCCAGCGTTGCCAGCCTCGTCATCCGGAGGAGAAGAAGGGCTTCTGCTTCTCAGTCTCTGCCCTCCACGGCTCCGCCTCCCGAGCTTCCCAGGGCTCCGCCTTCCAGGGCTCCGCCTCCCACGGCTCTGCCTTCCAGGGCTCCGCCTCCCGAGCCTCCCACGGCTCCCCCTTCCATGGCTCCGCCTCCCGAGCCTTCCATGGCTCCCCCTTCCATGGCTCCGCCTCCCGAGCCTCCCACGGCTCTGTCACATTCTGTTGACTTTTGTTCTGTGCTTTTATGTTGAAATTCCTATTTAGTTCCTGTTTCCTGTTTGGTTTTTGTAGTTTATTTTTCTCATTGGTTTTCCCCTGATTGGTTCCCTTTCCCTGATTGTTTTCCCAGATGTTCCTTGTTTCCTCTAGAATATTTAAGCCCTTGTTTCCCCCTGTCTATTTGTCTGTTATTTCATGTTTTGCTTGTTTTGCAAGTTCTGTGTTAAGTTATCTGTGGTTTTCGTTATTCCAAGTTTTTTTGTTATTAAAAAGCTGCACTTAGATCTTCTCTTGTTGCCTGGATCGTTACATGTATAGTGCAAGTCATGGTTTAAAATTATTTAAGTAAGTGTTAAGGGTCAGTGTTTAAACAAAGATTTAACAGGAACTGTAAGATTAATGTCTTTGAAGTCCATCCTGGATTAACTGCAGAAGCTCACATAGATGCAATTGTCTTTGTTAGTTGGTAGATGAAGGGTTTTTTTGGCAATTCATTGATAGTCTATGTATTCCATTTCAAGAGTGTAGACCATCATTAAACCAAGGTGTACAGGCAGAGATCAGTTAGGTGCATCGCAGTTCAACCTGGCCAGTAACTTCGGTGAGGTATATCCTAAATCTAATGTTCAGTCAAAGGCATAAGAAGTAACACATGGTTGGAGTTGGCATCAGTTCATCCTCTGAAGTCCATCATAATAGAATGAAGTGATGTTTGAAGTCATCACACAGCGATACATAGCAGTGGAGTCCAACACGAAGCAGGAATGGAGTTGGATCCAGTTGGTTCTGGTGACCTCAGGATCGGAGTCCCGAGGTTGAGACAGGGAAATAAATAAAATAATATTAGCATAGATGCAATTCAATTTATTGTAGAGTTATAGATCATGATCACTGTTTCTGGTTCTGGCAAACCTCACTAAAGCAGCCTAATTGTGAGTTGATGGATAAATTAGGTTTATGCCTGGCTAAATAAATGAGTCTTTAGTCTAGACTTTTTGTGTATTTTAATAATCTATGAACTATTAACAGTCCAGAATTTTGCAATCATAATGAACGTGATGGAATATAGTGTGGTGGAAGGTCACTTAAGTACTGCAGAGCTTGACCATTCAAATCTTTGTACGTAGTTAACAGAATTTTTAAATTAATACGAAATTTAATAGGTAGCCAGTGGTAGACATCCCCTCAACAGGAAGTGTCAAAATTAATACCCATCTCAGAGAACATAACGATGATAAAATGGAGCTAATATGATCATATTTCTTGGTTCTCATCAGCACTCTGACTGCAGTATTTTGAACCAATTGAAGTTTATTTATTGTTCCCTGTCAAAAAGCTACACTTTGATGCTTTGCTGATTTAGCGCTTTGGGAACAACTTTAGGTGTGACCAGCTGTGAATATGTGTGCAACACGTCAATGAAAATTACCAGAATTTATAGCCTCTGCAGGTGACATCATTGGATGCACCTGCATTTATGGTTCAACCTGTCAGGCATCAGAGACAAGGACAAAGTTTTCCTTCTCGATGCTCCGGTTATGCCTTCTGGCTTATTTGGTGACGCTATGAATGTAGTTATCACCAAGTTCCAGGAGGCGAAAAGTCACGAGGAAGCCTTCGGGCAATTTCTTCGTCGCTGCAATCAGGTGGAGGGGCCGTCGGCCACCCAGCCTCGCCCGGTCCTTCTAGAAGGGAGGCTCAGAAACAAAGTGTGGCGAGTCATGCTCCCCCTCATAGAGACTGGTGACCAGCTCGTCACCCTCAGCAGTCCCCAAAGCAAGACCTCAGGGTAGTCATTTCTAAGAGGAAAAAACCCTGACAGTCTTGCGCCCAGCCTTGTGGGGGTAGCCCACCTCGGGACGGGGTGCGTGTATCATCCACTTCAACCCTCCCGATACCCCCACAAAACCTCTCCATTCACGCCGCCTTTGGTGTTTCGGGAGTTAGAGGCTTCCAGCGAAATGTTGGGTGTACCGTTGCTACCTGCCTTAGTCAGGGACATGGAACACTCGACATCCCCTCAACAGGAAGTGTCAAAATGAATACCCATCTCAGAGAACCTGGCAGCGTGGAAACTTCTGCCAGGTATTTCTATGTGGGTCCTAAGAACAGTAGAAAAAGGCTACAGAATTAAATTTGTTCGCCGTCCTCCGCATTTCAACGGTGTGGTTTCCACTACCGTTAAACCGGTAAGCAAGCATGTCTACTGTGGAAAGAACTGCAAAATCTCTTGTTCCCCTTCCAGAGAAAGAGTCAGGTTATTACAGCAGATACTCCCTGGTTCCCAAGAAGGGTGGGGGGTTGCGTCTGATCTTAGAACTCCGAGGCTTGAATCGCTCAGTCAGGGCGTTCAAGTTCAAGATGCTAAATATCAAGACAGTCGTGTCCCAAATATAACATCACGATTGGTTGGTCATGATCAATCTCATGGACACATAATTTCATATAGATATTCTTCCGCAACACTGGAAGTTCCTGAGGTTCGCTTTCAGGGCGAATCCATCCAATATCGGGTTCTTCCATTTGGCCTAGCCCTATTATCTTGCACATTTACAAAATGTGTGGATGCAGCACTGGCTCCTTTGCAACTCCTTGGAATCCGCATTCTGAATTACATAGACGACTGGATAGTACTAGCACAGTCTCAAGGACTGGCAGTTCAGCACAGGGATATCATCTTAGCTCCTCTGGTTTCTCTGTGTCTGAGGCTCAACATCAAAAAGAGCATTCTCTCTCTCACTCAGGGAATAACCTCTCTGGGCGTTGTATGGATTTCGATCACAATGCGGGCACAATTGTCTCCCGCTCGAAATGTGTCCATTCAGAACTCCCTTAGCAAAGTCAGGCTAGTCCAAGGTTGCACTGTTCGACAGTATCAACAAATACTAGGTCTCATGGCATCTGCGTCCTCTGTGATCCCTTTGGGCCTTCTGCACATGAGACCGTTTCAGTTGTGGCTCAAAGCCAGGGGATTCCATCCTTCTAGTCCCCTAAGGCTAATAAGGTTTATGTGCTGCGCGCTTTGTTCCCTTTCTATGTGGTTCAGAGCCCGGTTTCTTACTTTGGGTCCCACTCTAGGTGCGTCTTGCAATCGCTATTTGCTAACGACAGACGCCTCCCTGACGAGCTGGGGAGCGGTCTTAAGTGGTCGTCCAGCTCAAGGGGAATGGGAGGGTCGTCAGCTCGATTGGCACATTGAGTTGATGGCTATATTTCTGGCCCTTAAATACTTCCTCCAACATTTGAGAGGCTGCCATGTACTGGTGCGGGTGGACAACACAACAGCAGTCTCTTACATAAATCATCAAGGAGGTCTATGTTCACGCCAGCTGAACACTCTGGCACATCAGATTCTCCTTTGGCCCCAGGGCAAGCTCCTGTCAGTCAGGGCAGTTTATATCCCTGGATGCCTGAATGTGGGAGCAGATTTACTGTCCAGACTGAAAATACAGACAGGGGAGTGGAAACTCCACCCCGAGGTAGTGGATTTTACAGGGCAGGAGTGGACCTCTTTGCCTCTCAACAGAGTGAAATGTCCCCTCTACTTCTCTCTGAGCCCCCCTGGTTCTAGATTCGATGGCGCATACATGGCCCAGAATGCACCTGTATGTGTTTCCCCCGGTTTCTCTGCTCCCGGGAGTCTTGGCCAGAGTTCGCCAGCAAGGGTCTTGCTTCTTACTGATAGCATCACGCTGGCCGAACAGGGTATGGTTCTCGGTGATAATGTCTCTCCTTGAAGGCTCACCTTGGGCGATTCCGGACAGGAGGGACCTTCTGTCTCAGGAGCAGGGGACAATATTTCATCCCCAGCCCGAGCTGTGTTTGGCCCCTGAAGAGTACCAACTGAGGGACACTGGGCTTTCACCTGAAGTTATCAAGACCATTCTAAGTGCTAGGGTTCCCTCTACTAGATTAAGTTATGCCAATAAATGGGGTGTCTTTGAAAGATGGTGCTGTGCACATAATGCAGATCCAGTTAACTGCCAGATTGCTTCAGTTTTGGACTTTCTGCAGGAAAAATTGTCAGCAGGGACATGCCCCGCCACTCTTAGGGTTTACGTGGCCACTCTATCAGCTTGCCACACCTTGATTGACGGGGTGCAGTTGGGGAGATATCCTCTGCTCGCTCACTTGCTTCTTGGAGCCATGTAACTGAGACCTCCTGCTAGGACCAGGATCCCTTCATAGAACTTAGCAATAGTCCTTGAGGGTCTGGTTGAGACCCCCTTCGAACCTCTAGAGTCAGCATCTGATAAACTTCTGACTCTCAAGATGTTTTTTTTATGGCAATTACTTCTCTAAAAAGAATTGGGAATCTACAGGTCTGTCTTGCCAGCCTGCTTAGATTTTACCCCAGGAATGCCTAGAGCAAATTTGCACCCTCATCCTGACTACCTGCCTAATGTTCCTTTCTTGACTGTACATCCGGTCAATCTTGAAGACTTCTGCTCCCCGCCATTTACAATGCCAGAGCAGGAAATACATCACATACTTTTTCCAGTCCGTGCCCTTCAGAATTATGTCCACCGCACTAGCCAGTGGCATATGTCAAATTGCCATGGGGGCCACAACAGAGTGTCAGCCGCCACCAAGTAGACTAGGTCGCATTGGGTGAGGGACGCTATTGCCCTGGCCTATGAGGCACGCCGCTAGTAGGTATCAGGGCTCACTCTACCAGAGGGTTCGCCTCCTCTAAAGCCTTGGCAAGAGGTGTCCCTCTGCAGCATGTTTGTGATGCGGCAGGCTTGTCCTCTCTTCACACATTCATAAGATTTTATAGTTTGGATGTTCATGCTACTCTGGGATCTTATGTCCTTGAGTCAACATCACAAGCTCATGTCATTGCCTCACAACGAGGACATGACCCATCCACGAAAGATGTCTCGGCGTGGGCAGAGCCCAGGCATGAAAGTCAGCGATCGTGGCCATCAGAAGGCGAGAGGTATCGACTGCAACCAGGAACAACACACAACCGGAAAGGCATCTTTAAAATAACGAGTCTTGAAAAAGACGTTCCGATGTGTGCCGCTCTTTTAGGAATATATTCTCTTTTACGAGGGAAAATTCTCTTTCAGAATATACTCTTTTAGATATGCTGAAGTGTCCAGGGGCGATCTGCAGTGAACCAGTGCAAAGAGGGGAGAAAGCTGCTGTAATGCACTGTAAGGATCCAGCAGAATGTGAGGGATGGAAATCGCTTGCTCAGCTTGAACCATCGACCGTATGGCTCCGAAGAGAAACTCTAATGAGCGGTATGCATGTCCCCTCATTTTATACCCGTATGTCTGGGGGAGGGGCATGCAAATACCACTCGCCTATTCCCATTGACCTTTTATCAAAGATCAGAGGTGTTTCCGGGCTCTCAAGTATGACCCCTAGTCTCACTACATCGACACAACTTCGAGTGAGTGACAGATAGGGAACTAATGTTTAGTAGCCCTATTTTTGTTTTACCTTAATATTTTTTTTCTAAATTATTTAGTAAGGGTTTTGTTTTTGATAGTTAGGGGAAAAGACACAGACTCTATATGATATTTAGTTGATACAGTCTCTATGTGTTGTAGTTTATGTGACCTGTGTGACGTCTCAAGACAGCTAGCAGATGTTCGGATTAACCAGTTTGTCTGCTTCCTGACCTGGGTCCCAGTTAGTCAAATACTATCATTATTAAGACTATTAAATTACAGGAGAGGAGTCCTCTTTAGCAGGTCAGTTCTACCCCAAAAACTCTTCCAATTGTCTGTAAATCCTATTCTATTCTCCAGACACCACTCAGACATCCAGCCATTAAGTGACACTAATCTACTATAAACCTCATCACCACGATGAGTTGGGAGGGGGTCAGAGCATATTATAGTGTCTGACATTGTTTTTGCAAACTCACATACCCCTATAACATTAACTCTAGTGATTTCTGACTGGCGAAGCCGGACATCATTAGTGCCGACATAAATAACAATTTTAGAAAATCTATGTTTAGCAATAGCCATCACTTGTAAATTTGATATCAGACGCTCTGGCACCCGAAATGCATTTAACAATAGTGGCTGGAGTCTCTATTTCTGTGTTCAGAGTGGGGAGAATCGATTGGAAACCCAACAGGAATGGGAGAGTGGTGTCGCTTTGCTGAGCGAGTATGCCGCCAAGACGTCAACCAAACGCCCTGCTGTGGGGGCTCAACAGCCAGAACCAAAGTGTGTGTGTTGCTCTCTGTACTGCCCGCATCCGAAACAGTATCTTCTGGCTTCTCTTTCTCACTGACCTCCACTAGCATTCAGATGCGTTTCTCCAACTCATTAACCTTCTCCATCAGCCTGACTAATACCTTATATTTATCACATGTAAATCTTTCACTGCTGACAGAAGAGGCTATTGTAAACATGTGACATGCAATGCAGGAAGAAATAACATGAGTATATGCCATGACTTACCACAGTTGCTCGTTGTTGTTGGTTGTTCCTGAGCGGTGATGGTTTGAGATCGATGTGAATCCTTCACACAATTATTTGTTGTTGCTGGTTGTTCTTGATAAGCGGTGCTTTGAGTTTGATGCAATAATCTGTGTAACCCAGTGGAGAAAAATGGTTGCATGCTGTAAAATAAACTGCACGCAGTTTAATACCGATAAGAGAATAATGCAGGAGAAAACCTAATGCGTGCTGAAAAATGGCAGATTAAGGGCTAAAGGGTTAAAACAGGTTGAATAAGCAATTCTAAAAAAGCTAGCAGGCTACAAACACAGACTAGAGCTAGGCACCATTATCAACAGGTAAAATACACACAGATAAAACAATAGAAAAGCGGAAAAACCCAAAACACACGGTAAAATGAAAAAGGATAAAAAGACTGTATGAGAATAAAAATAAGTAATGCTGAGCAGGCTACCAACACTTGTGGAGCGCGCTGTCAGCAACACGCTGCATAGACAATGCATAGACACCGAAACATACTTTTACAATATCGATGTATTGACAGCATCTAGAAAATAATCTTTTTTTAAATGTTTGCATATCCATATTTATCAATGTTGAATTCATGGCTGTCACAGTTCTACCTGAAACTCCCAGCACTAACACTCCTCAACCCATCTCCCCTGAGTACTAATCATCCACACCTGCAACTCGTCTCCTCTCCAATCAGCTCCACAACATATAAACCCCACTCTCCCTTCACTCTCTGTCTGGTCTCGATTTCGATCCCCGACTCACTTACCTGTCTCAACGTTGCTTCGCGCTCAAAGACGACATCCAAGTTTCTCCTCTCCATCGCACTGGAATCTCCTCGCTCCTATTTCCTCCAAGATAAACTCTCCTTCGTCTCAGAGTCTCCAAGTTCCACTTCCCCTTGCTCAGACGACTTCACCCTGATACCTTCGCTCAGTTATATATATTACTCAACATCAGTTCAATAAACTTAACCTCCGGGTTCAACTCTAATTCCGAGTCTGGGTTTCTGTGACAGCAGACCAGACCGTAAATTTAAAGATCATGAATCCGGCGAATCCTGACCCATTTCAGACTCTGGTATATGCTCTCCGGGCAGCATTCTCTCTAAATGCCGATCCTTCCTCACCGCCATTACCAGCTGGCGCTTCAGCGTTTTCTTCTCCAGCTCTTTCCGCAAGTCCCATGGCCAATCCAGCACCCTACTCTGGATCGGCGGAGTATTGCAGTAGTTTTCTGACCCAGTGTTCCTTAGTTATGGAGATGCAACCACATCGTTTCCCCTCTGAACGTGCTAAGGTAGCTTTCATTATTTCTCTGCTAACCGGTCAAGCATTTCAATGGGCACAACCTCTCTGGGATTCCAATAGCCCAGTTACCCAAAACTTAGATTCCTTTACTCAACATTTCCGTGAAGTTTTTGGTCACCCAGTTGGTGATTCTTCAATTGGAGAACAACTATATAACCTCCGTCAAGGGAAGAGTACAGTCAATGAATATGCCCTAAGGTTCCGCACCCTAGCAGCATCCAGTGGTTGGAACGAGTCATCACTTCTCACCGTGTACCGTATGGGACTTGAACCTAGGCTACGATTACACCTCTCCTCCTTTGACGATGCCATGGGTCTAGAACGCTTCATCCAACTCTCCATCAGGGTAGCTAACAGAATGCGGTCCTGCCTAGATGAGTTACCGACCTCACATCCTTTCTCCCCCTCTCAACATACCTCAGCCCCTACGACAGAACCCGACAACAACTCAATGCAGGTAGACGCCTACCGATTGTCTCCTACCGAGCGCCAGCCCCGGCTGACCCAGGGGTTGTGTTTGTACTGTGGAAAAAAGGGACACGTAATCTCTGCGTGTCCCATCCGACCTCCTCGCCCACAGGTGAGTTATTTACATACTCCAAGAATTAGTACCTCACCTCTGCTAACCACTGTTTCACTTACTGCTTCAACCTTCTCTGTCTCAGTACCAGCACTCCTCGACTCCGGGTCAGCCGGCAACTTCATCTCCAACACGCTTTGTACCCAACTCCAGCTCCAAAGATGGCCCTGTGAACCCCACCTTCAAATCCAGACCATAAACGGCGAACCTCTAGGAAAGGGATATATCCGTCATTGGATAGGACCAGTCAAACTTCAAGTTGGTTGTCTACATTCGGAGGAAATCACTTTATTGGTACTTGAAAACTCCACCTCCGATATTATCCTGGGACGCCCCTGGCTGGTTCGTCATTCCCCAGTCATCTGTTGGTCTACTGGTGAAGTCCAGAAGTGGGGTGACAAATGCTTCACCACCTGTTTTCCTAACTTACCAACTCCTAACCATTTAAAATCTAACAAGGAACCTCTCGTCAACCTTAATACCACCACAGTCGAAAGCCCAACCTATTCACAGTCCATAGATATCCCTTCCTGCTACTCACACTTCCAGGATGTTTTCTGCCCCCTCCGGGCCTCACAGCTACCTCCACACCGACCCTGGGACTGCGCTATTGACCTTCTTCCGGGTGAACCTCTCCCCAGGGGAAGAATTTACCCCCTCTCGATTCCTGAACAAAAGGCCATGGAGAAGTATATCGAGGAGGCTCTCTCCCAGGGATACATCCGTCCGTCCACTTCCCCTGCTGCCTCTAGTTTCTTCTTTGTGGCTAAGAAGGATGGAAGTACCGCTCCCTAAATAAAATAACCGTTAATTTCCGATATCCTCTTCCTCTTGTCCCTGCAGCACTGGAATTATTGAGAGGAGCAAATATCTTCACCAAGCTAGATCTAGATCACAGCGCCTACAACCTCATTCGTATCCGGAAGGGAGATGAATGGAAGACAGCCTTTTTAACACCAACTGGCCACTATGAATACAGAGTTATGCCGTATGGCTTGGTCAATGCCCCCTCAGTTTTCCAAGGTTTCATGAACGAGATATTCCGTGAGTACCTCAATCGTTTCATCATCATATACATTGACAACATTCTAATATACTCCCAGAATGAGACTGATCATCATCAACATGTCAAACTAGTGTTGGAAAGACTAAGGGATAACCACCTATACCTCAAGGCTGAGAAGTGTGCCTTCCACCAGAAGTCCCTCCAGTTCCTCGGATATAACATCTGTCCAGAGGGCATCCGGATGGATGAGGGTAAAATAGAAGCCGTCCAAAACTGGCCTACTCCAACCTCCATAAAGGAGCTCCAGCGCTTCCTGGGTTTCGCCAACTTCTATCGCAGATTTATTAAAAACTTCAGTTCCCTCGCTTCACCTCTTACCACTCTACTCAAATCTAAACCTAAGTCCCTAGCCTGGCCTCCCACAGCCTCTTATGCCTTCCAACAACTTAAACTCGCCTTCACCACAGCTCCCCTTCTGAAACATCCTGATCCTAATAGACCTTTCATTGTAGAAGTAGACGCCTCTACCTTGGGGGTGGGAGCCGTTCTTTCCCAGCAGCAGGGGAAACCACCCAAACTCCACCCATGTGCCTACTTCTCAAAGAAACTCAACTCTGCCGAACAAAACTATGACATTGGTAACCGCGAACTTCTGGCCATAAAGTTAGCTCTAGAAGAATGGCGACATTGGCTAGAGGGGGCCCTATTCCCTTTTCAGGTACTCACTGACCATAAGAACCTGGAATATCTCCGTGAGGCCCGTCGCCTGAACCCTCGCCAAGCACGATGGGCGCTATTCTTCTCTCGCTTCCACTTCACCATCAACTATCGTCCAGGTAATAAGAATGTCAAAGCAGATGCTCTCTCCCGTCTTTACACCTCAGAAGAAACCCAGGAAGCGCCAGATACCATTCTCCCTTCCAACATTGTCGTCAGTCCGATTCAATGGTCTCTGGACAATGACATTGCTGAAGCATCCGCCACTGAGCCAGCTCCTCCCAACTGTCCTCCTAACAAGACCTATGTCCCCTCTTCCTTACGACTTACTCTCATAGACTCTCTACACTCCTCCTTAGGCACGGGTCATCCCGGAACCAATAGAACCCTCTCACTCCTCCAGGACCGTTTTTGGTGGCCATGTATGCAACAAGATGTTCGTAAGTTCCTTCAGGGATGTGTTGAATGTGCTATCTCCCGAACTCCGCGCCAACTTCCAGCTGGAAAACTCCTCCCTCTGCCCATTCCTCGTCGTCCCTGGTCACATGTGGGAGTCGATTTCATCTCTGACTTGCCTTCCTCCGAGGGTTTTACTTGCATTCTGGTAGCAGTAGACCGTTTCTCTAAAGCCTGCAAGTTACACCCCCTCAAGGGTCTTCCCACCGCCCTGGAAACCGCAGAAACCCTGTTCAATCACGTCTTCCGCAATTACGGTATTCCTGAGGATATCGTCTCTGACCGAGGGCCTCAGTTCATCTCCCGAGTCTGGAAAGCCTTCTTTTCACTCCTCGGGGTAACAGTCAGTCTCACCTCAGGTTACCATCCTCAAAGTAATGGGCAAACTGAAAGGAAAATTCAAGAGATCGGTCGCTTCCTCAGAACCTTCTGCCATCACCGCCAGAATCGCTGGAGCCGTTTCCTTTCCTGGGCAGAATACGCACAAAACTCCCTACGTCAATCCTCCACAAATCTAATTCCGAGTCTGGGTTTCTGTGACAATGGCATTAACGGCTGATTTAATTTAATTTATAAACAATGAGATTAATTAAATGTTTAATGCCATCACAGTCAATGCATTTACCTAATTTGACATGTATAAATGTTTCATTCTGTGATTTTTTTTGGTGCCGTATTCAATAGGATTCAAAGTATCATATTACTTTTACCAAGACTAAACTTTAAAACCATAAAATGAATAGAAACTCTGTACTGGTTTAATGTTTATTTAATCGTTTCAATTTTATTTTGTTTGCCATGGGACACAAAACAAGCTTTCTGAATATGTTGTGGCTCAAAAAAAGAATGACCATACAATACACCATAAAAGCACTTCAAAACGATCCTAAAAGTAATTCATTCTATTTGTGCTCTATAATCCAAATATTCAGAACCCTGTTCATAAGGAATAGACCTTTATACAGTGATATTAATCTCTATCTGCTGTATAGCGGCCACACCAGTCAAATCCCGCACTCATAGATTCAAAGACTACCGCCTCAAAAAGCATGCACAGGTTTTACGACAGTTATGTTAAATGATCATTGCTATTTTTCGGGTAATATATTTAAGGGAATGAGATATGACCACCTTCATGGTGGATAAAGATAAGGTTTTCTGCTATTAATCATTTGAATTCCATATTTTTATGTTGATGAAAAGTGGTTAGGTTTTGGGGTGGGGGTAGGTTTAAGGGATATAAAACATCTTTAAATTCGTAACAATGTAAATATGCACTGCCTGGCCAAAAAAATTTAATAAAATTGCTGTTTGAATTTCAATAATGTTATTATCTGGGGTTGCTTCAATTTGTCATGTCTTGGCTCAGCAATGTTATGCAGCAATAAAATGAAGTCAGCTGACAACCTGAAGGTATTGAATGACCAGGTTATCATATCAATGTTTTTTTTCTTCCGATTTTCTTCCGACTTTTTCTTCCAATGACAATACCAAGATTCATCAGACTCAAATTGTGAAAGAGTGGTTCAGCAATAATTTTCAAACATTAGTCCTTAGTTTATTACAGTATAATTATTGTATTTCACCACACACACACGTGTGATTTCACAACTATACATAATACAAATCAATAAAATACCTTACCTGTTGAGTACTTTATGATATATATATATATATATATATATATATATATATATATATATATATATATATATATATATATAAATTAAGGGTCAGATCAAGCATAAATAACACCTGAATGTAAAACACTGGAATCTGAGCTCTGTGTTACAGCTGGTGTGGAGATGGAAACACACAGGGCTGTGTATTGAAGCAGGAGAATGAATGTAATAGCTCTGTCATCACTATCAGATGATTATCCCCCTGCCATAGTTTATGGGGGCTCTCAAAACTCAGCTGGCCAGGGGGGAAATGCATTGCTGCTTCAGTGAGCTTTGAAAATGCCTCTCCATCCTCAATACAGCTTTGTCCCCCTGCAGTCTGCTGATGCCCCCCACCCAACCCCCTCCCTATGCAGGATACACACACCATGGGATAACGGTATCTGATGGGTCATTAGGAGGTGGGGGATAGACAATCAAGGTGGTGTTGTTGAGAGAGGAACATAAGGCTTTGACCAAATGTCCCATGTTTTACAATCTCTGAATATTAATTAGGCCAGAACTCGTTCTCCTCTCTGGAGTTCTCCTGATATGAGTTGACGGCCATGCCTTTGATCAGGCCAGCATGTTACTTGGACTCAAACAGACACGAGTGATACTTCACAAGCATTCCTACATGGAGACACCAAGCGTCACCTGACACCACATGTCCTTGTCTGTGGATAATTACAAGTGCTGACCTACAAAGTTTTTTTTTTTTTTTCATCCTCAAGCGTAATTTTGGCTTACACTTCAACTACTTGGGTTCTTTTCTGGGTCACTATTTTGGAAAAATTATCATAAAGAGAAAAAAAAATTGGGTACAAATAAGGTGAAACCAATATTGTCATCATTTTCTAAATTACATAGTGCATCTCATTGGAATAACATACTAAACATGCAATCAAATCTCATGTCGTTGTGAACCTTAGCAATTATTTCACTATGTAGAGAAAGCCACTCTTACCCATCCCTGCCCTCAAGGGTAGAGCTATTTACAGCTAGTACAGATACACAGTCCAAAGTACTATATTATAAAAATTAGAAACTGCATGATTTCTTAAAATGGATAAAAATCTTTACAGCAGATTAGTACAATAACTGTAATGGTGATCTGTGCATCAGCCTTTGAAAAATGCCCATAGTTACATAACACTCTGACAGAAAATAAATCATCATCAAACAACTGTTACGGATGGAAGCCTTACATACAGTATTCACACGGATATAGCAGGACTGTTACTTTATTTCTAAGTATAGAGCATTGCAGCACATTAGACAGGCTTTGCCTGTCACATGCCAAAGGGAGACATATTCATCACTATACTTGAGATACAGTATTTACAACTAAACAAAACAGTTGAAAACAGAATATGACCTAAGGCAGGAACTGAACTTGCAAAACAAATCAAATTTTGATTGAAGATCTATGAAATGGTCATTGTGACATCATTGTAATAACACAGTGTATTACTAGACTGTCTGACATTTCCATGATCATTGGCTAAAATTATACAGACAATGAAAAGCTCTTTATCACTTAAAAAAAAACATGCCAAAAGCATATTTGCTTACAGAATATTTTTTTAGTTATCAGACCTGTCTGTACTCAATGGTTTTATTCAGAGGCCTTTTTTTCAACACTTTTCTGAAACGTCATGTTCGAGAAACATTTAGGTGTTTGCTTGCACAAAACTTCCTCACTTAATCTTAAATGGCAATCTTTAAAATTGCAGTTCAGTCAGTTGTGCATAGTGCTAGAAAGTTTTGCAGGGATTATGACTGGATAACCTTGGCAGAGGCAAGGTATATTTTAATAAAGCCTTTCTGCTGAAGTGTCTGCGAAAGGCTGACACACCGATATGAATACTGACTCACAATCTTTTAACCTCTCTCACACCAAAAGCTCTTTTTTTGTTGAGTGTCATCCCTTCTATTTGCTTTCTCCTTTAATGTAATTCCCTTTACATTAAAATGTTAGAATTCACATATGTCTTCCTTACTATTTAAAGAGCACTGTAAAGATGAAAGTCATTCTCCTTGCTGTTAAGGGAATGAAAATGTCTGTTAGTAATTTAATAAGTTGAAATTTGGGTATTGAACAACCAATTTTCCTGCTCTGTGGGAGAACAAATGTAACTGCTTTGTATTATATGTTCCCTTTTCCTTGTTTTAACTGGTTAGATATCAATGCCAAGAGCTGTTCTACAGCTGTATAATCATAGGATACAAGGTTTTGTGTGCCTTGGGAAGCCATGCCTTCTGTTTATTCAATGTGATTTCATTAGTATTCTTAAATATTTTTAAGCAACATTTACATGTACATTTCTGTACTTTTGGATGACACCAAAATGTAAAATATCAATGTATATACAGCAACAAAAGTTTTTTCATGTACAGCTTGAGAGACATTCAAATCTTTACACATTATCTGACAACTGGTTGAACTAAATTTCCTGGAAGCTTTGCGAGAATACCACTGCAGGTGAATGAGTTTAATACATAGACACAATCCCATGGCAATATTTTACTGTTACTTGAATGAAAGACAGACTTTATCAGATTAACCTTTTAATTGCATATTTATGTATAGATCCAGATGGGACTAATACAAGTATAATTGTTTGTACTTGTTGTATGGCTTCATTCAATAATCATCAAACCTCAACAAGTATATAATATAAGTGAAACACTGTTGCTGCTACATTGTAATATTAAAGTTTGTTTCACTCATATGCTGAATTGTGTGCATGCGTGCTAATGCAATTGTTCCTAAATTTTCGAGTATTTAAACCCCAAAGGATTTGAAACATTTGTACTTATCTAAAGTTGTTCAAGCATAAAAGGGTTTACATTTCAGATGCTGTGCATTTCAGTGTCTAAATAAACATACAGAGTTGTGTGATAGCACTACACTTTACATAAGGATACCTATGAATAGAAATGAGACCATGTTGATTTATTTCTGCAAGTGTGTCTAGCCAAGATTACAGATGTCAATGGAGCATACTGTATGCCGGAATGCTACCAAATAAAAGCTTTCTCTCTCATCAGAGCAGTCATGGAACTCTAACTAACATGGATTAGTAGGCATGTGTAGCGAAGCCATTATCTTTATTTGTATCTGTATTTGTTCATATGTCAAAATAATCTGTCTCTGTATTCGGATAGAATTGGGTGTGGGCGGGGCTTAAACCAGAAGTGCATCAAAACGAATACAATTAAATTACATTTTTAAAAATTACTATTACATTTATAGTTTATATTAATTAAATATGCCTTGTACATTGCTTTTCATAATAATAGCCTAATAATAATTATTAGTATTATTGTTATACAATTGCTATTTCAAAAATATTATTTTATTCTTTTTTTCTTACCAGATGAAGCTGAATATTTAGGCAACATTAACTGTGGAATATGTTGTTAACTGTGGTTTCTCCTGGTATTTCTGATATTAATATCTGCATGAAACAGAGTTTTTTTGTTTTTGTCAGAGACAGGTGAGTGTCAAGCAATATGTGAAATGTCAAGTACACATTTTGCAGTGAATAATAAATACAAATTAATACATTAAAATAAATTAAAATAAAATCAATACAGCCTACAAACAGGTGAAAGTAATCAGGAATTTTTATGATAAGACACCATTATTTTGTTAAATTATAATAATAATAATAATACCATTTATATAGTGCCTTACCAGAGGTTACACAGTTTAAATAATAAGAAAAAAAGATGGAGCATGTATCAATTTCTTCGTTTTACATAAGGAGGAATATTCCTAATAGATTAATACACTATGGAGCATTTAAACCTTTATGGAGCATTTTAACTTTTTTTTTTTTTTTCGGAATAAAGTCTTAACCAGATAACTTCCTTAATCGCTGAAGTGGACATAAATGTGCTCAACTTTTAAAGACAGACAGAAGAGCTCTGACGTGAAATCGTCACTTCAGGACAGGAATTTAACATTGTGCTCAGGTTTAGGCTATAAACAGGGCTGAACTGGTAATCTGGCATACCGGGCATTTTCCCTGTGGGCCGATGCACTTTGGGGCCGATCAGGGGTGGACTGACCATTGTGAAAACCGAGCAGGCCGGTGGGTCGGCTGTGAAACGGGCCAAATGGGCCACAATAAGCTAAAATGATCCGCAGCGTTATGTAGAACGGACCACAAAATGGCGCCGCGATATGCAGAAAAGGACAGCGGGCACATCCCTACTGATTAGAGCAGAGGTGACTGAGGGCAAAGAGAAAGGCTGTCTTGAAATTGTGCATAGATGACTGCCACAGTTTTTGACAGTGTACAGTGTTGACTTAAGCTGAACTGAGGGCATTTGCTCTAATGTGTGCTAGGTTTATTTAGCTTGTTAACAGAGTTTTTCCCAGATACATGCTGGGAATAATCTAGTGTGATATGAAGATCAGAGATCTTGTAGACAAATCATCAAAGATATATTCAAAGTATTGTAAGATTGAATTTGTGCAGTCAAAACAACAACTGGAAACACCTTCCACTAGCAAATTGTATGTAGGCAGCCTCAACTTGAAGGCAAGTAGTAAACACCTGTGGGTACATCTACACATAGTTGCATCAAATAAACAACTACATAGTTTTGAAAGATTTAACCTTTGCAGAGTACATTTTAATGACTGATGTGTGTGTTTGTAAATAAATTGCATGTGAGCAACTACTCAACGCTAAAGCACAGTAGGCCTATACAGTTATCATGAATGCACTTCAAGTATTTTTGGTTCATTTATTCCCAATGTTTGATCAACATTTCCTGTCTTGTCATTTATATGTGTGTGTATTTGGATAAGTAGAGCAAAGAGAGAAACAAACAGGTTTGAAATATATAAATAAGCATGTCTGATAAAGACTGCTGTTTTGGAAATCATTAGCACAGACACTAGACGTTCTCTCTGTGTATGTGTGTGTGTGTGTGTGTGTGTCTGTGTGTTAACGGTCGCTGCTCAATCCTGCAAGCATTTAGGGGATCGGTTCCAGATGTTGACTCCCAGAAGGATGAAATGGTAATATGAGCCTGAAGTGAGCAAACTCTCAACTGTTAAAATACAGACAAGATTTGATCTGTCATCATACTGAGGTTTGCCTGTTAGTCTGGTCACTAACCTGTCTTATTTGTGTCTCAGATCAATCAAGAAATACAAAAAAAAAGCATAACCCTCCTGCAGTGCAGCAGACCGATTTCTCAAAGATGTTTAGCCCTTTGTTAGCTCATGGAGTCATATTTAAGGTTACCTTGGTTAACAGAAATTCTGACTGAAATGCCACCTCATCTCTCCTAAGGGCAGAGTGATATGTGGATAAGAACTGGCAGGCTGCTCTGCCCCGACCTCCTCAAGTTGTCTGAACATTACAGGCTAGCCAAAGTCATAGCTTTTACACTTTCTCTGCATTTCTCACTCTTGTCTCTTATTATATTTGTGAAAGTCAAAGCCTGTTCAGTGTCATTGCCTGGGACTGGACATCCATCCATGAATGGCTCTTAACTACTCTAGCAAAAACAGGGGTGGACTGGAATTTCTTGAGGAAAGGAGCAGCCTTGTGGCCGTTATAGTCCCATATGCAGTAAATTAGTGTGGCACTATAAAAAGCCATGTGGATGACTGTAGGAAGATGTGATATAAGAAATGTGAGGAGGTTTGTTCTGTGACTTGAAGCAACTTTACTCCTTTGGGGACACAAATGCAGAAAGATCGAACAAATGTTCTCCAGTTTAGATAAATCTTTTCATGGAGGAATAATCCATGTCCAAGAAGTATGTTACTAGAGTATAAATTCATATTCTGCGTAAAAAGTGTTAGAACATCTTATTTTTGTTGGTTGGAAGTTCTGTCTGAGCAATAAATAGACTTGTTGCACATGGGCTGAAGTCAGGCTTTTGGTTGTCACTGACTTTTCATTCATTGCTGTCAAACCGTTTATGTGGTTTGTATTCTTTCTGTAAAAATCAAATTTTCTGTGTCTCAAAATGGATTAATGCTGATGGTAATCTCATCAGGACATAAGCAGCATTAGACAAGAGCCTGGCACTAACATTAAAGGACACAAAAAGACACATGTAACATTTTGTTTTCCATCAGAAGGAGAAACCTGATGAGCCAGCTTCAACCAATAAACAAATTTCATGAAGTGTTGCCCATTGTTGTGAATGCATCAATGAAGAGGGTGTTGTTTGGAGTTGATCACATTAACACTGGATGTCTATCGCACAACACATAGACACATACACCCATAAATCAAGAGTACATAAGCTGCCTGTTGGTCAGTCAAAAAGCACAGGGTATAAAATGAGGAAAAAACATTTTATCTTTAAGATGCTCGCTATTTGTGTAGTTTCTCTTTTTTACTGCCTTTTCCTCTTGACCAGTTAAAGGCTGTCTTGTGTAATGAGCATCCTGGCATAACATGAAAGATCAATTTTGTGATTTTAAGACCAGAAACCACTCTTTCACAATTTGAGTCCGATGAAAAAAACCATTGATGGGATAACCTGGTCATTCAAAATCAATGATCCATATCAAGATATTGATCATTGATCAAGATATGGATCATTCAAATGAAGATTGAAGATTAAAAAAAAAAAATATATATATATATATATATATATATATACAAAAAAATAAAAGAAATGTACATTTTTACCAAGCCCACATGGTGATTTGCTTATAACCACACTAACTTTCTTTTTTCTTTTTTTTGTTGTTGTTAGAATACACAATATTCTAATTCCTTAAAACTGGTGGTCAGAAAAAGGGAGGGAAGAGGGAGAGAGAGAGAGCGAAAGAGTATGACACCCGTCAGTCATGAAGCCCTTTGCCAAGAGAGCATATTTAAAATTCCAAGCCATTCCTGAAAGTTGTGTGAGAAATAGAAGAATACCAACAGTGGTGAATTAGTGGAGCCAGCACATACATACATTAATCAGCCTCTTTTCTCTGTTGATTTCATACAAATGCACAATGTTCCCTGATAAATATTCTGCATTCTGAATGGGGTCTAGATGGCCTGACAGAAACATTGGCCACACTTTAAAATCCAAATGGTGTCTCTTTGAATTTAGATTTCTCTAAGAACCCAAGAGTCCCACTGGTCGCAGCTGAGATATGCAGTCCCTTAACACAGAGTGCCAAGCCATTCAACACAGGATTAAATCAATTTAACCAAAACACAAAATTTGAATTCTATGTTCTTTGAATAAATGAGTGCATAGTGTTATCTTTCTTGTTTAGTTGGGTAGAGTTTTAGCAGAGGTCTGATTGTATTACTACAGATTTTGACTTAAAATAAACAACATGGCGCTACCTAATGATGCACATTAATTCTCATTCTCGTAATTTCCAAAGGCTTTTCAATGTTTTGACTGTGGTGTCTTTCGCTTTCTTTTTTGGCTCTGTTTTAGCAATCAAATTGATGTTATAAAGTGCTATATTTAGAACATGTAGTGTCAAGTAATTGACCCCTAGAGCAATTGACTTAATAACAAGGTGAGGCAATAACAACTTTTCCATCCACTATTGACCAAGCCAGTACCCAGTACCCGATCTCTGTCACTGTTCTATTATTGTCAATCCTATTGATCATCTTGTTGCCACCAGAGGTCCGAGGATATGATCTCTACGCAGGGAAAAGTTGGTGGTTTGAAAGAATGTCAAGCTGACATATGCTTAGAGAGGGTAACTTGGTGAGATTGAGTGAGTTTCCCAAAAGAGCCAGTGCCATTGGTGTGCTTGAGATAGTCATTCCCCAGTTGTACGCCCTCATGGGAGGCATGGATTAGTGCTGAAGCCCCCTGGGCAGCCATGGTGCCACACCACATCCTGTTCTGCCCAATTATCTCCTGTCTACAGCCTGTCTTCAGACCTGCTCCATTAATTCCCACAAACCCTGACAGCGAGCCACATGACACCTAGAGCTCTGAACTGCCCTCAACAAAGACTCAGGCCTGAGATAGTTCATAGGCTCAGAGCTCTCATGACACGTCTTGCATTTTCAATGCATAATGTTATGGAATGTTTAACAAACAATGTCAGCTGGTCATGTGTAACACTAAATGTACTGAGGGAGACAATTGCTCACGCATTGATAATGCGCAGTTTGAGAACTCAGTTATTCAGCATTTGGTGGCGGTGTCCCGTATGATAGTTTCATATTTAATTTGAAAACACACACACACACACACACACACACACACACACACCCATAGGGTAATGGAAAATAATATTCAAAATAGCATTCTTTCCAAGTGAAAATTTGCATGCAAAATTCTCAAACAGGACCACATGAGGATAATATACTTCAAGAGTCCTTATTTATTACTTAACAACATATTTAGGAGCTCATAATTATGAAGCTCATTGAACCCTTACAAGGTAAAGGATTTTATACCCTCAATTAGCTCCTCATACCTCCTTCTCCCTCATTAACATGCTGTCAATACAGGAACCCTATTGAAAATTGCATGATTTGTAACGAAATATTTGAATAAGACCGAGCTTCAAATGGCCGTTTTAAATTATATGAATAAAGCAATGTGAGCTGAATAATTTTTACCGCTCACTAGACTGCATAAAACATTAATTTTAATAAATGAATAATACACTGCATGCACCCCACGTCTTAAGAAGTAGCTCATTTATGGATAAATTATTATTCTTCTCACTCAAACCACATGGCTCATTAGAAATAATATAAGAATATAAAGCTAAAGGGACTTCACAGATAGTGCACATTTCAATTATGATTGATTGGAAATGCAAAAACTTGCATCATCTTTCAGCGAATATATTAAATTACTGTACATTTGATAAGTGAACATGGGTACAGTTGTGAAGGGCAGTAGTCTTTCACTGTGCACTGGCAACTTAGATTCAATGCTGATTTCAGGACTGTGTAAGAATTGGGCTTAACCAAGGTTTTAAAGGCTTACACCCTGCCAGCTTGTATCTGCAGCCTTCCCTATTCTTAAAATGAGTTTCTCTGATCAGAGAACTGACCGTGGGTCTGTACTCTGTGGCAAAGCAAGGTCTTCCATTTGGTCTGGCAGGTTTAATGGTTTATCCTGCCTGACCAAAGTATTTGTTTATTTTTTTAAATTCCCTTGTCATCAGGCCTTCATCAGGAAAATCTAGGGATGAGCTTTGGAAACAGAAATGATGCTGGGAACCAAGGAAACCACTTTCTGCTAAGACATTGTATGACCCATAACATGGTCTTAGCCTAGTTGTCAGAATTGCATCCTCAAGCTGAGCAATGGCGGCATTAAGAAGCTGTTGCAATACACATTTTAAAAGAGCCATTTTCACACACAGCAGCTAACCAGCAAAAAACAAACCCTGGAATTAATTTACACATTATGAAGCATAAAAAGGTGTATCCCACTCAAAATTGTGATCTTCATTTTTGCTTTAATGTTATGGTTTTAAATACATTTTGTGTTCATATGATTCATCTTTAAAATGTGAGGTGTTTGAATTTACTTGAATATTGTTTATTAAAGGATTAGTTCACCCAAAATCAAAATTCTCTCATCATTTACTTCATGCCATCCCAGATGTGTATCACTGTCTTTCTATAGCAGAACACAAACAAAGATTTTAAAAGATATTTCAGTTCTGTAGGTCCATAAAATTTAAGTCAGTGGGTGCCGCATTTTTGAAGCTCCAAAAAGCACATGAATGCACTTCCAAAAAGCACAACTCCAGTGGATTAATCAGTATCTTCTGAAGAAAAACGCTTCAGTGTTTAAGAAACAGATCAATGTTTATTTATTTATCCCCTTTTCTCCCCAATTTTGGAATGCCTAATTCCCACTAATTAGTAGGTCCTTGTGGTGGCGCGGTTACCTCAATCCGGGTGGTAGAGGACAAGTCTCAGTTGCCTCTGCTTCTTAGACAATCAATCCGCGCCTCTTATCACTTGGCTCATTGTGCATGACACCGTGGAGACTCCGCATGTGGAGGCTCATGCTACTCTCCGCAATCCACGCACAACTTACCATGCTCCCCATTGAGAGCAAGAACCACTAATAGTAACCACGAGGAGGTTACCCCATGTGACTCTACCCTCCCTATCAACTGGGCCATTTTGGTTGCTTAGGAGACCTGGCTGGAGTCACTCAGCACAACCTGGATTCGAACTCATGACTCCAGGGATGGCTGTCTGCATCAATACTCATTGAGCTACCCAGGCCCTAAGAAACAGATCAATATTTAAAACTTTTTTAACAAAAAATTCACGAGGGTTGAATACACACCGCCTCTCGCATGACGTGAGCATGTTGTTCACACAGAAACTGATGTGTCAAATATGGACTAATATGCAAGCGCAGCGTTGTTCATAAAAGAGGAGCAAAGATATTCATACATAGATTCCTCATTCGCCTGTTTTGAATATATGTAAACTGCGGTGCCATCTTAGGATAGTCAACAAGGAGAGCTTTTTGAAGTGGTCTGAATGCAAGTGTATTGTGGAGATGCCTCAGAACGAGGTCCTTGCTCAGACCACTACATAAACTGTTTTTGTGTGGAAACAGTATCACAGTCCATAGGAACAACTGCTAATAAGGTATCTTCGTATGAATATCTATGAAGAGGAGGCTTTCGTCTCCACAGTTTGAATCCACTCTCGTCAATGAGCTGGCCAGAAGCGAACATTTTTATTAAACAGTTTTAAATATTGATCTATTCCTTAAACACACCTAGTGTTTCGCTTCAGAAGACATAATTAATCCACTGTAGTCATGTGGATTACTTTTATGATGGCTATATGTACTTTTTGGAGCTTAAAAAAAAATTGGCACCCATTCACACACGCATTGTATAGACCTACAGACCTGAAATATTCTTCTAAAAATATCTGCTGTGTTCTCCAAAGAAATAAAGTCATACACATCTGGGATGGCACGAGGGTGAGTAAATGATGATACAATTTTCGGGTGAACTATTCATTTAATCAGTATTTCTCTGTTTTAGAAATTTCTAGATAGAAAAATGCTCATATTGGTATGATTCATTGCATGTAACGGGCCAATTAAAGGTTTGTGTGTGTTCCCTAACAAAAACAAAAACAAAAAAAAGACCACACAGGTGATTTGAGTATGAGTGATGTTCAAGAGCAGCGTCTGAAAAAAGTCAAAAGATTTGGATTTTCTAAATTTTTCTAACGTCCATCCATCTCACAGACTCAGACGTACATCATTGCTTATGTTGCGCGAGTGTCCACTACTTGCGGAACCTGTGCAGTGGATTTAACCATTTCCAGTCTGAGCCCAAAATTTTGAAAATTCCATTCTGAGCCAGAATATGATATTCATATCCAAATTTATTATATTCATATAACATCAAAAACCTGAACTGTATATACCATACCATAGGGCTTTCAAATTATATAAATATATGTATGATTACTTAAAACTAATCATCTTTAACAATAAGATTCCACAAATCAATTTTTACAAAAATCTTCTTCGGCCACCAAACTTCATCAGACAACTGCATTAGATTGTATGAAATATACATAATTTTGTTGGCAATGTAGAATAGCAGACAGATTACAAATATAATCTATTGTTTAAAAGTTATGACCATTCTAGTGATTAATGGGAAAACAGAATAAAACAAACATTTAGAATGTTAAGATACATTTCACATGACCACTCCTCAAATACTCCTTTTGAGGACCTGTAATAATATATTCAGATTGCATCTGAAATTGAAGCACACAAACACTGAAATATATATTTTAAGTGTTCAATAAAATACACACTTTATTTCATTTGAACATTAGAATTACACATGAATTACACAGCAAAACACACAAAATCAATCTTTCGACCTATCTACAGTAAATACATGTTTAATAAAAAGTAAATCTGTGTTAAGATCAACAGTCTACACTCATCACCTGGTGCCGCATGAATGTGTTGCCATTCCTTAAACAATATGAATCTATTGACGATAGCAGTGCCTATGAAGTGGAAAAAAAACAGTCTTCAACCACTTTGAGTTTTTTGTAGGACGTCGTAATATTTTACTATTTGGTCTGAACTATCAACACCATCCATGTTTTTGTTATAAATGCTAATGACAGTGGGCTGGAGAGCTACTACTTTTGTCCAGTTGCCCTCATTTTTAACAAACCTAGTAATTTCAGTTGAGCCATTCACATTGTGGAAATTGGAGAGGCATTTAACTGCATGCATGTCTTTGCATTGAATAACAAGTATATTCCCCTCAATGCTACACCACCTCATATCCCCACAAGCTGTCTTGCATTCCATCATTTAATGTCTTTAAATTCTTCAGAAAACAGTTTACGATTCACCCTGCGTTTCCCACAGGCATTAGTTCCCATTTCTAAAAACTTAACCATAAGAGCTGGGGATCTGTAAAAATTATCAAACCAAACATTGTGGCCCTGGTCTTTGAATGGCTGCAGTAATGATTCAGCTACTTTGGTGGCCAAGTCAGTGACATGCCCATCAAGACTACCCGTATAAACATTAAAGTTGAGAGTATACCACAAGCCTGATTTTGCAATTACATATCATTTAAAACCCCACCGAATAGGCTTGCCCTTCATGTATTGTTTAAATCCTGACTGAGCTTTAGACTTGACCATAAGTTTATCTATTGCAAGATTTTGGTTAGGCTGACAGAGCTACTGACATTTTTGTTTGAAGTGGTCCATAAGATAAAGCAACTTCCTAAGGTGATCCTGATTATCCTCTGTGGTAGGGTCTACAACATCTAGAGCTGCTCAAAAAGTCTTATAGCAGTCACGCAACATAAATCCCCTCACCCATGAGCCCTGAAGTGACTTGGTTCCCCAGTGACGTTGGGAATCAGGGAGAATTGAAAACCCCATGTAAATGAGCAACCCAAGAAATTTGTAAAATTCATCCTAGGTCACCTCCATCCAAGCTCCTTGATAGCTGGAATATGATGGACAGTTTAGGACAAGCTCCCACCCCTGACGGTTTGTAAATGTGCATATCTCAGCAACTACAGCCTGAGTAAAAACAGCATGAAAAAGTACATTTCACGCAACATCATAATGGAGGCTGACACAGCCTGACGCATGCTACCTAAGTCAATACTGAATGGATGTCTAGGCTTAAATGGGAGAGGTTTTGGAGCCTGTGAATCAATGTCAGAGTACGAGGGATAAGAAACAGAGACAGGGAAGCATTTACGCTTTCTAGCTGACTTGGGATCTGTGCGAGAATGGCAAGCCATACCCAAAATAGTAAGAGAAACTGTTTTAGTGTTACTATGAGTATCAATCATATGAGAAATAGAATAAAAAAATTCATACACATTCATACATACCCAGTTGATGGTCTTGGCTGGGGATCAGGTTACATCTCATCCTCCATCTCCTCTTGGTCTGGGTCGTCCTGCAGTAGTTCCTGGTCCAGCAGATCTTCCTCCTGTGTGCTCATGCCCTCATGAGCATTGTCCTCCTCTGCAATGAACCTAAGCTCAACAGCAGTCAGCTACCTCCTCCTCTTGCTGAGCATGGAGCCATAGTCTCTATCCATCTCTAAAACAAAAAAAATTACAACAATTGGTGTATTCTTCACAAATCTGTACACTGAATAGTCACCAAAGGCTTGCAGATTAACACTAGAACTATCACGGCAGTCATTTTGACCGTTTCTACATTTTGCAATGTAATAACTTTGTTGAAATAAAACCCATATAACCATAGGACCATGACTTTTCTTAAATGTGTGTATATTTTATTCTAACATTGCTATTTTATTAAAATTTCAAAACAAAAAAGAGTTCTGAGTGTTTCTACCTTGAATGGCCATAACGGTCATTTTGACCGCACGCTTTTCAGCGTTTGATATGTAAAGGAACAAAGGGCGCTTTTCACCACGGAGGTGCTGAGAAGTGACAATGCAAAGCTCACAGTCCATCAGTGCAAAAGAAGGAAAGCACTGTCCACACAGCTGTTGCCATCACAAGTGGCCAAAATGCTAAACCAGAGACACACACTACAACAGAACCAAGTTCAGAGTAGATGTGCTAGATCAAATGGCGAGGAAATACATTGTGAAAGCACCCACACGTAGATGGCCAGCGGCTGTGTTTTATAATATCCTTGACCTGGCTGCCATAAATGCTTCCATCATGTTCAATGAATATATGAAAGAGCACAAATGAGAGAATGTCACGGAGGAACTTCATAATGCGACTGGCAAATGAACTTCGCTACGGCCATATGAGAGCAAAAGCCACACAGCTGACGGTGCGAGGACCGGGCAGGAGCAGCTGCAGATGGAGAGTGGAAGGCAGTGCCAAGTGTAGAGAAACTGCAGGAAAAACAAAACTAAGGACACTTGTGACAAATGTCAAAAGGTATTGTGTGGGAGCTGCACATGGAAGGTAAAGAGTACCTGTGTTGACTGTGAGTAATCGATCCACAAGCGTCAGTGAATGATGTGTGGTGTTTGCCCCCAAAACAACCAAAAATTTATTCATAATGATTTTACAGCATAATATTTTCATTATAGTTTTACAGCTTGATATTTTTGCTCACTGTAAAACAAATATTGCTTTCTAAATCAGTTAGTTTTCCCACAGTTTAGCGAATGTTCATATTCTTTATTAACCGTTTTGGCCATTTTGGGTTAGGCCTATAGCCTATGTGTTTCATACATGTCTAAGGTTTTTACTATGCCTTGAAATACACATTGGTGATGTTTTTATAAGCTATTTATTGATTTGTTTTTATTTTACAAAGAAAATAATAGAATATAAACAATCAAATTTGTATCTGTAATTAGCTACAATAGCAGGTTCTGTGGTTGTCGATGAACTAATACATTTTCACATTCATTAGAATTTAAATTTCGTATACTGGTGTTTATTATTAATATAACAGATTCATTTAATCATGGATTTTGATTCCAGTGGTGGCTGCATAGGATTGTTTCCGATTCGTGTTCAAACATTTCCAATAACTCCAGAACGTTGTAAAGTCCAAAAGTCAACATGTTTTGAAAAAAGAGAGATGTAATAATTTCCAAAATTCACGACATGTTTTTATCTATGAAATATTCTTCCTCAATTCATGTTTGTTGGCGTTTAGACTTTCAAAAACATTTTCACTGTTGTGAAAAAACTTGCTCGACACACACATATACATATATATATATATATATATATATACTCACCTAAAGGATTATTAGGTATACACCATACTAATACTGTGTTTGACCCTTTTTCGCCTTCAGAACTGCCTTAATTCTACGTGGCATTGATTCAACAAGGTGCTGAAAGCATTCTTTAGAAATGTTGGCCCATATTGATAGGATAGCATCTTGCAGTTGATGGAGATTTGTGGGATGCACATCCAGGGCATGAAGCTCCCGTTCCACCACATCCCAAAGATGCTCTATTGGGTTGAGATCTGGTGACTGTGGGGGCCATTTTAGTACAGTGAACTCAATGTCATGTTCAAGAAACCAATTTGAAATGATTCGAGCTTTGTGACATGGTGCATTATCCTGCTGGAAGTAGCCATCAGAGGATGGGTACATGGTGGCCATAAAGGGATGGACATGGTCAGAAACAATGCTCAGGTAGGCCGTGGCATTTAAACGATGCCCAATTGGCACTAAGGGGCCTAAAGTGTGCCAAGAAAACATCCCCCACACCATTACAAAACCACCACCAGCCTGCACAGTGGTAACAAGGCATGATGGATCCATGTTCTCATTCTGTTTACGCCAAATTCTGTCTCTACCATCTGAATGTCTCAACAGAAATCGAGACTCATCAGACCAGGCAACATTTTTCCAGTCTTCAACTGTCCAATTTTGGTGAGCTCTTGCAAATTGTAGCCTCTTTTTCCTATTTGTAGTGGAGATGAGTGGTACCCGGTGGGGTCTTCTGCTGTTGTAGCCCATCCGCCTCAAGGTTGTGCGTGTTGTGGCTTCACAAATGCTTTGCTGCATACCTCGGTTGTAACGAGTGGTTATTTCAGTCAAAGTTGCTCTTCTATACGCTTGAATCAGTCGGCCCATTCTCCTCTGACCTCTAGCATCAACAAGGCATTTTCGCCCACAGGACTGCCGCATACTGGATGTTTCTCCCTTTTCACACCATTCTTTGTAAACCCTAGAAATGGTTGTGCGTGAAAATCCCAGTAACTGAGCAGATTGTGAAATACTCAGACCGGCCCGTCTGGCACCAACAACCATGCCACGCTCAAAATTGCTTAAATCACCTTTCTTTCCCATTCTGACATTCAGTTTGGAGTTCAGGAGATTGTCTTGACCAGGACCACACCCCTAAATGCATTGAAGCAACTGCCATGTGATTGGTTGATTAGATAATTGCATTAATGAGAAATTGAACAGGTGTTCCTAATAATCCTTTAGGTGAGTGTATTTGTATAGTCTAGCACTAAAATATATTACAAAAAAGATCGTATTATGTAGGCCTATCTGTGTTCGCTTGATGCTCCGTGCTCCATTTATTCCATATTATTCTATTTTATTCAAATTGAGGATTTTGTTCGAGGATTTTTACATTTTTTAGGGTGATGACATCATAAAATATGATGACAGACATTAGAATCTTAATTCTAAAACCTCAATAGAAGTTTCAAATGTAAATATGACATGAAAAAAATGACATTTGGTACAGTCTAGTATGAACGGTCAGAATGACCGCTATGGCCATTCTAGTAGTTATAGAATTCCGGGAGTTCTAGTGTTAACCAGAATGTCCAACTGCAAACAGCCCTCTCACACTTTACTTGTTAAAAGGAAGCTACACACAATCTAAATTCAAGTCTGTGTGATGGATGGGTAAGGCTATCTGCTAAATTATAGAAAGATATCTACCATTTTTTTTTATTACATTGGAAAATCAACAAGCTAGATAAGTTATCTAACTACCAGGTACCAGTTTTTAGGCAGATCTGAACAGCTTTAAAAAAAAAGTTTGTGATATTTAGTTAAAAATGTACATAGTATTGCTAGCAAATGTTTATTTAGCAAGTTTCACAGAAACTGCCAAAAAAAAAAAAAAAAAAAAAAAAAAAATTAATAAAAAGAAGAGGCTTGCCGTGTTTTTTTTTCCAGAAAAAGTCTTGGGTTACTTAAGTGTAACCCTTTTTCCCTGAAAAAAGCTGAACGAGATGCTGCGCTGAGAAAAGTGCTTTGGGAACATCTTTAGGTGTGACCAGCTGTGAATATGTGTGCAACACATCAATGAACACTGACCGGAATTTATAGCCTCTGCCGGTGTAATCATTGGACGCACCTGGGGCAGGGTTATAATTAGATGCGTCACAAGAGCATCGTCAGGTATTTTGTCTGAAGAGAGTCCTGGGGCATCCCAGTGCAGCAGTGAAGCGCAGCATCTCGTTCCGCTTTTTTCAGGGAACAAGGGTTACACTTAAGTAACCCGAGACGATCCCTTTACAAAAAGCTTCACTTATGATGCTGTGCTGAGAAAAACGCTTTGGGAATGAGAATACCCACATTGCCGCACTGTGGCTGTCCGGACCCCATACGGTTGTGTAGTGTGCTCACAAGAGCGTGAGAGGTCTCAGACATGAGCTTGAGATGTTGACTCAAGGACATAAGAGCTTGGAGTGGCATGAACATCCAAACTGTAGAAACTAATGAAAGTGTGCGGAGAGGACCAGCCTGCCACATCACAAGGCTTCAAAGGAGGCGAGCCCTCTGGTAGAGTGAACCCTGACACCTACTGGCAAAGTTTGACCGTGTGCCTCGTAGGCCAGGACATTATCTCCGAGAACCCTCACCAAATGCGACATAGTCTGCTTGGTGGCTTCCGCCCCACTGTTGCGGCCCCATGGAAAACGAATTGTTGCCCTGACTTATGCAACTGGCTAGTGCGGTGGACATAAGTCTACAGGGCACAGACTGGACAAAGTCTGTGAAGTCTTTCCTGCTCCGGTTTTGTAAACTGCAGGGAGCAGAATGCTTCAAGAGTGACAGGAAGTCAGGATGAGGTTGCAAAATTGCTTTGGTCATTCCTGGGGCAAACTCTAAACAGGCTGGCAAGACAGACATAGCATGTAGGTCCCCAATTCTCTTTAGAGAGGTAATCGCCATAAGAAAAACCATCTTGAGAGTAAGACGTCTATCAGACGCTGACTCTAGAGGTTCAAAGGGGGTCTCAACCAGACCCTCAAGGACTATTGCTAAGTCCCATGCAGGGGTCCTGGTCCTAGCAGGAGGCCTAGGTCACCTAGCTCCACGAATGAAGCGAGTGAGTAGAGGCTGTCTCCCCAACGGCACCCCGTCCATCAAGACATGGCGAGCCGAAATGTCGGCCACATAGACCCTGAGAGTGGCGGGGCATGTGTCTGCTGACAGTTCTTCCCGCAGAAAATCCAGAACTGAAGCAATCTGGCAGTTAACTGGATCTGCATTATGTGTACTGCACCATCTTTCAAAGACACCCCATTTATTGGCGTAACTTCTTGTAGAGGGAAACACATACAGGCGCATTCTGGACCATGTATGCACCACCGCGTCCAGCCCCAGGGGGGGGGGCTGGGTGACTCAGGGAGAAGTAGAGGAGACAATGTGCTGTTCATAGAGGCGAAGAGATCTTCTTCTGCCCTGTAAAATCTCACCCAGATTTGTTCCAAGTGGAGGGAGCCCTAGCACTTAAAATGGTCTCAATAATCTCATGTGAAAGCCCCGTGTCCCTTAGTTGGTAACCCTCAGGGGCCAAACATGAAGATTCCACAGCTCGGGCCAGGGATGAAATATTGTCCCCTATGCCTGAGACAGAAAGTCCCTCCTGTTCGGAATCGCCCAAGGTGAGCCGTAGAGGAAAGACATTATCTCCGAGAACCATATCCTGTTCGGCCAGCTATCATTAAGTGGCAAGACCATTGCTGGTGAACTCTGGCCAAGACTCCTGGGAGCAGAGAAACTGGGGGGAAATGCATACAGACGCATTCTGGGCCATGTATGCGGCATCGCGTCCAGACCCAGGGGTGCTGGGTGACTCAGAGAGAAATAGAGGGGACATTGCGCTGTCTGAGAAGAGGTGAAAAGTCCACTTCTGCCCTGTAAAATCTCACCCAGATTTGTTCCACTACCTCGGGGTGGAGTTTCCACTCCCCCATCAGTATTTTCTGTCTGGACAGTAAATCTGCTCCCACATATGGGCATCCAGGGATATAAACTGCCCTGAGTGACAGGAGCCTGCCCTGGGCCCCAAGGAGAATCCGACGTGCCAGAAATTCAGCTGACGTGAACTTGGACCTCCTTGATGGTAATAGAGACTACTGCTGTGTTGTCCATCCGCACCAAGATATGGCAGCCTCTGGATGAAGTATTTCAGGAGACAGTTAATGTGACAATTGAGCTGACGACCCTCCCATTCCCCTTGAGCTGGACGACCACTTAAGACCGCTACCCAGCCCGTCAGGGAGGCATCTGTCATTAGCAGCCTGCAACGACAAGACGCATCTAGAGTTGGAAGCCTGCGGCGCGTAACCCTTATTTGCCTTAGGTGACTGGCCCTTGGATGAAACCCCCTGGCTTTTAGCCACAGCTGGAATGGTCTCATGTGCATAAGGCCCAAAGGGATCACTGTGGACGCAGACGCCATGAGACCTAGTATTCGTTGATACTGACGAGCAGTGCAAACTTGACCTAGCATGACTATACTCTGGGTGTTCTGAATGGAAATGATTCGAGCAGGAGACAATTGTGTCCTAATCGTGATCGAATTCCATCTAACCCCCAGATAAGTAATTCCCTTGGTTGGAGAGATAATTCTCTTTTGACATTGAATCTCAGACCCGGAGAAACCAGATGAGCTAAGACAATATCCCTGTGCTGAACTGCCAGTTCTTGGGACTGCGCTAGTATCAGCCAGTCGTCTATGTAATTCAGAATGCGGATGCCCCGGAGTCGCAAAGGAGCCAGTGCTGCATCCATGCATTTCACGTATGTGCGGGTTAATACTAGGCTGAATGGAAGAACCAAATATTGTAAGGCTTCGCCCCCGAAAGCGAACCTCAGGAACTTCCTGTGCTGTGGCGGAATTTCTATATGACGATATGAGTCCATAAGATCGATTGTAACCAGCCAAACATGATGTTGGGCTTGTGATACGATCGTCTTGATAGTTAGCATTTTGAACTTGAACACCCTGACTGAGCAGTTCAAGCCTTGAAGATCTAAGGTCTGACGCAACCCCCCACCCTTCATGGGAACCAGGAAGTATTTGCTGTAATAACCAGACTCTTTCTCTGGAAGGGGAAACACATTATATGGCCCATTTGACCAAGAGATTTTGCAGTTCTTTCCACAGTAGACATGCCTGCTCCGGTTTATGGTAGACCACACCATTGAAACACAGAGTGCAGCGAGCGAATTGAATTCTGTAGCTTTTTTCTACTGTTCTTAGGACTTACACAGAAATGCCTGGCAGAAGTTTCCACGCTGCCAGGTTCTCTGAGATGGGTATTAATTTTGACACTTCCTGGTGAGGGGATGTTGAGTGTTCCGCGTCCTGGACTAAGGCAGGAAACATCGGTACACCCAACTTTTTGTTGGAAGCATCTAACTACTGAAACACCGGAGGTGGCGGGAATGGAGAGGTTCCGTGGGGGTACCGGGAGGGGCGAAGTGGATGATACACGTGCCCCATCCCGAGGGGGGGCTACTCCCACAAGGCTGAGTGTAAAACCGTCAGGGTTTTCTTTTGAAATAACTGCCCTGAGGTCATTCTTTGGGGGCTGCTGAGGGCGACGAACAGGGGGCCGCCTGTCTTTACGAGGGGGAGCACGATTCGCCACGCTTAGTTTTTGAGCCTCCCGTCTAGGAGGAACAGGATGGGGCTGGGTGGCCGACAGCCCCTCCCCTTAAGTGTGGCAAGGAAGAAATTGCCCGAAGGCTTCCTCGTGACTTTTTGCCTCCTGGAACCTGGTGATAGCTACATTCATAGCATCACCAAATAAGCCAGAAGGAAAAACCGGGGCATCGAGAAGGAAAGTTTTGTCCCTGTCTCTGATGCCTGATAGGTTAAGCCACAAGTGTCTCTCCACCTTCCTCTCAAGCGTGGAGGTGGTCCTGTATAGCTTTGTGGGGAGAGTGAGAAATAAACCGCAAGTGTCTCTTCTACCGGCTACATCACTGAATACTTCAACAGATCAGCCTAGTACGCCTGTAACACTGCCATAGTGTGCAGGGCAGCACCAGCCTGACCTGCTGTCTGATAAGCCTTCTCCACAAAGGGAACAACTAGCTAGCGCTACTACAAATAAATGCTTCATAACGAAAAAGGTTTCACTATCTTCCACAAGTGACAAAATTGGCCAAAAATGTTATTGTTATTTAGCTAAAATGTACATAGTATTGCTAGCTAATGTTTATTTCAGTTTCACAGAAATGTGATTAAAAATAGAGGCTAGCTGCCTCTCCGATGAGTGGTGACAGACATGTATTTTTTTCCAGAAATAACTAGTATTACCCCTACAAATAAATGCTTCGTAACTAAAATGTTTTGACTTTCAATAGACAATATGGACAACACATGTTAAAAAACGTGTCTTACCTCGAAAGATCACCTCAGTTTTCAATTTGAAGCAGTAAGTCCAACACTGGATGTATTACCCCGGGATAGGCTCTCTGACTCTGCTCAGGCAAATGAAGAATGATGATAATGATAATACATTTATTATTCACCCCAGTAACCCCTTAACCAATATTATGTGCTTTTAGTTTATATTGTCATGAGTATCTGGCAGTTTTCAGAAATAAAATCGGTGAGGGGACGGCGAAGATATTGAGACAGGAACCATGGGAATAATTGCTCCCAAATTTGAACGCTCCGGCTGGAAAGGGTTAACTGGAACACCCTAAACCGTTGTTCACTTGGAGCACTTTGAAAGTTGATGTCAATTTGTGGAAATATTAATGATTTTTTTGCACCTGATAAAACAACATTTTCAGAGATTGATGCAACCACAGATTCAGGTAAAATTTAGTTGTAATTTCAGAGGCTTGTGCATAAATCTCATATGTCATTTAATTTTAATTAGAATGAATAGTTATAAAGGATTAATCAAACTTTACAAAAACGGAAATATTAACATAATAATGAACACATAGGCTATGACTGCGTGACAAACCGATAGTTTAAGGTAGCTACAAGTATTATGCTGTTAAATCTCAATATAACTTTTCTAAATTTAGCAAGTGGATGTTAAAAGTGACGTGGAATGCTGCCCTGCTCTTTAGTGTGAGAGTCATCTTCCTGCATTACACAACACTTGCATTATAATGGAGACAACTGCTGCTGGTGATCGTAAATTTCTTAAACTGCACTATCATGTAGTATATCTTGTGGGCCCAACATGAGAGTAAGCAAGTGCTTGTTTCTGTCAAAAAATCTGAACAATTGATTATTTTTGCATATTCGTTTGAACAATTGATTAGTTTGAACAACTGAACACTTGATTAGCTGAATCATGCAAACAAATTTTTGTTTAAACTAAGGTTTTCTTTTGAGTGGAATTGTGATTTGATTTGTTGATTCATGATTTGTTTGTTCTGAATGTGAATAGTGGCTCATTTGAGTCATTTCTTTTCTGTCTGAATAGTTCTAATTTGATTCAAACTTAATATTTTGAAGAGTAATTTAAATACATCTGAGTCTTTCAAGAAAAGGGAATATTCTGAATTTTTTAATTTGGGGTGAATTTATAATCAAGTGTATTTTATTGTATATATTTGTAATAATTTTATTTGTATTAATAAATATAGAATTTGTTAATTGTTACAAATCTCTCTAGTGTTTTGAATTAGAGGCAGAGAATGTGAGTGGCAAAAATTTCTGCGCTAATAGCATTCTTTAATCACTCGATCCAGCTCCACTCCGGGTTGTCCATTTCCCACTCCACGCTCCTGGATTAGAGAAACCCCGCTCCATGTTTGTTCCATGGCAAAACTAGCCATTACCTCTCCACTGTAAAGTTATTTGAGTATGCTTTTTAATATCACAACCTTCCATGCAGATGGTGGATTAAATGAAAAATAAATACACAATACTAGAAGAAAAGCTACACTGTGCTTTATTAGAACACTAACATTAGCCCCAGACTAAATTAAATAATTTTTATAGCTTACTTTTGAAACATTCTCTGGGATTGATCAGTTAAATAAATTGCTAGATGCAAAAAACTAAAAAAAAACTAAACAAAATATATATTTATAAATTACCAAACGAAAAACATTTATAAATTACCAGAACAAAAACAAAACATTAAATCAAATAAATACATTTGTAAAAAAAAAAAAAAAAAAAAAAACATTATTAGGCCTATATATTATTGTCTATTCTACTCCATTCTAAAAGTGTTCTACACTTTTTTAATCAAAACTAGATAAGACTGTCAAAACGATATATATCTAATGCTGAGTTCACTTTTAGAAATACTAGCATTTGAATTTTTAAAGATTGTAAATCTTCCTTTATTCGCATTTGCTGAGCTTCTTCCACTGCAAATGTATAACGCATAAATTAGCCTAGGCACTAAAATGCATTTAGATGGCAATCGATTAAAGTCAAACTAGGCAATATTAACATGTTGATTAGTTCAGTTTGTGTTTTATGTTCAATTCTATTTAATGCGGGACAAATTGATAAGATTATTCAAAATATTTAATAGGGGATATATGTATTACTGACCTTTTAGATTTTCTTTCCACATGTGAATGGATTATCATCATGTTTTTTGGACGTGTCATTTAGGATTTCACAACAAACCTTTGATCGTGGCAATCACCTCCCCACTCATGTTCTCCTTCACCATCCCATCATTAATTTTCACTATATGCCTGTTGATGTAAGAGTGAAGAGATGAGACACAAGCATGTAATTAAATTGTCTAGGTTACGGATGTAACCTCCATTCCCTGATGGAGAGAACGAGACGTTGTGTCGAAGAAGCGACACTAGGGGTCAATTTAATCACGCCATTTTCTGGGTCATGTACGTGTACTGCTGACACAGGAGCGGGCAGGTAATTGACGTGCCAAAACGACCAGCTGAATTAGACTGCACGTACCCTACCCCAGTGCCCCATGAATTCATCGGAATCCTTATAGTTACCCTAGACAGGGGAACAAGGCGACACTTGCCAACCTGAGAATGGGCCGAGACTAGCCGGGCCTCTATTCTCTCTATGGGCTGGGGCCCTTACACGCATCGGGGAAGGGGGTCTTACCAAGTTTCCCATTCTCTCAGGGGGAAAAAGACCCTGCGGAGACCACACCTGCCCAGAGAGGGGGAGATAAGAGTGGTGACATACACCACATGGGCTTTTAGGTCACATTTGGGAAGTGGCGTGGTGGTATATCCAGACACGGCGACCGGGGGGCAGTGGGAACTGTCCAAGGGAGAAAGGGGACCGTACCATGGAAAATACACACGGGGGGGGGGGAGTCCACGTAGGGGCCCTGATCTGTGGAGCACCTATTCCAGTACAGGGTAGATCTGAGTACCCGCAGTGGATTGGGTCTGCGAATTCCTCCACTGAATTGCGGACCCAGAGGGCTAGGGAGGAGTCATCCAGGGAGCCGAGTGAGTTGGATCACCTGGGAGTAAAAGCGCACGGTTTTACCTCAACCGAGGAAAAGGGCACTAGTGCCGTGTGAACGGCATTTGCGGGCCAGGTGACCCAGAGACAAAGGAAATAGCTCTTTTATTGAGAAACAAGGATTCTTCTCCCGGCCCTCGTTGGACGGAAGTCAACGATCGTGCCGTGGGGGTGGGTGGTTCGCGGGGGTGTACCCGACGAAACCAAGCCTGCTGCCATCCCCAGCCGCGTCGTTTTGAATCCCGTGGTAAGTAGGAGCAATGCGGGGGGGAGGCTGGAGTGGCGTTCCTTCGGTTGAAGGAAAGCCGCGACCGCAATGTTGCCATAGTCATGTTCTCGCAGTGAGAACATGAACCATCCACAAATGCTGCCTCGGTGTGATCGCAACCCAGACATACGAGACAGCGCCTGTGGCCGTCTGAAGTGGAGAGCACTCTACCGCATCCAGGTACTACATAGGGGCGGAAAGGCATCTTTATAAAGACGCGTCCTAAAAAGGACATTTAACGCCGCTATGTATTGCTCTTTTAGAGGAAAATACTCTTTTAGAGAAAATCACTCTTTTATAAACTCTTTTAGTTTGCGCTGTCGAAGCGCCCAGGGGCAAACTGCACTGCCATGCAGAGAAGGAGAAAGCCGCTGAAGTGCGCCATAGATCCAACAGCAGATCACCAGAGGTAAGAGGAACAGGTGTGTGTGACTCGCAGCTCGCTGCATACGTGACCATCGGCTACGAAGAAAATTTCTGAATGAAACAGACATATTTCCCCTCGTTTTTACCCATATTGTCGGGGGCGGAACATGCAAATTCTGTCTGCCAACTTCTCATTGGTCTTTTTTCATAGATCAGAGGTATATTCGGTGCTCAAGAGAGACCCCTAGTGTCGCTTCTTCGACACAACGTTGAAGTGAGCGTCAGACGGGGATCAATCTTTATCACAAGCTTAACTCAATAATAGGTTGCGTGAAAATAGAAAGTGAAAGTAACCTTTGCGCTGGAGGTTGAACGTTACCATGTACTGACCAGAAATTCCATCTTTCCTTCATGCCAGTGTTTAACACTGCTTAACACGTGGTGAATTATTGCATTAAGGTCTGTTAACGGGTGTTTTGTCCATGATAGAGCATTATTGGAGTGCTCTTGGAACGAGAGAAAACAATGATGCTCCGATTTTTAAAACCCACCCCTCACTCCAGGCAAAATCATGCTGCTCCACTCCTCACTCTGCTCCCACTCTGCTCCACTCACATACTCTGAGTAGAGGTTCAAAATTGAAATAGTTTAAATAATGCACAAGACCAACAGGGCAGTTCATTGTTTTATATATTGATTTGTCTTGATCGGAGACATGTGCTTATTATATAAAAATATAAAATTTTCCCAGTAGTAATATTGCAGAGCAAAATCCAGCCTGTTCCCCATCAAAAGCTGGGCACCCTGGTTTTCCTATAGTAAAGTACTTGAACAATAGCATATTTTCCTGTCACTAGAGGGTTACAAAAGGATCATTGGAGAAAGCAGTATGGTAATTGTTTGAATTAAGTTGCAGTTTTACAAAGAGCACTGTGATTTTGCTGTTAGAACAACTTTTGATGTCAATGCAAATTAGGTTAATGTTAAGGTTCTTAAAGACTACCTAGAGGAGGATATTCTCAAATCTAACACAACTTACATTTTTAGGATTAGTCTAGCTGTTGTTGACCAAATGGAGGAGGTAGAATATGCTGCAATGTTTTGCAGTCTTCCTCTGCACATTCTTCTGAGTGCAGCCCTTGCTTTGTAATCTAAACTCAGTTGGTTCAGTTGTTCCATTTGAATGGTGCATTTGTAGTGGCCTCTGAGCGAGATTGGATTTGGAATTACACTTCCTGTCCAGCTGGTGTTTCACCACCCTGGATGCCTGGCCACAAGCCACTCCAACCCCCTGGCCTTTAGTGTTTTTTTTGTATGCATCAATAAATAAACAATTAATATTGTATGGTATGCAGGCTGGTAGTTACTCACATTGGTAATCTGTCAATTATATTATATATACTATATATATGTAAACACAATATATACATATATATATATGTATGTGTGTGTGTGTGTGTGTGTGTGTGTGTGTGTGTGTGTGTGTGTGTGTGTGTGTATTCGTCATGTGACAATACTTAGATTTCACAATACGATGCAAGGCTTAACAATACAATAAAAAACAAACAAAAAACCAGCGCCCACAAATGTTTTGCTCAAACTTATTCAAGGATTCAAAATGTCTTTTAAATCAGAAATGACACAACAGTGTCGGAAATTGGCATAAAAAATTGAGCTCTATAAAAAAGTTACTTAAACAACAACACTGTATTTATTTTGACATGTGTACACAAAACACACAGTGAACATAAGCACCACACATTATCCCCCCATAAAGAATGTTGGGGCCATTATGGTGAACCAGTTTCTCAAATAAACATTCCCCCAATATTCACACACTCTGCCTAATTCAAAATACCAGGGAAAAGGTTTATTCTGTCAGCATCCCTGCTGTAAATACATTTCAGGGCACTCATCATTTATGCCAGAATACAAAGAGCAGATGCATTATTACTGTGGCTGGTTGTGATTTAATAGAGGTGCAAAGGCCCCTTCCACTGTGCCGTTCTTTGTGGGGCAGCCATCAAAAATAAGCCAAGCATGACATCAAGTGGTTACACGTCATATTACATGCCAGAGCAATGCATTAGCTGCCCATCTAGTGACTTTGCAGCAGTTGCAGGGTATTTCAAACTGGGCACTTCAAATGATATGAGCATGATTATGTCATTAAATTCAGGTGGGCTCTGCCAGTATTCAATGGGGATTCACATGTTCCGGGCTGGTTGGGGGCGGATGTCCTGTCCAGACTGGGTCTAATGCCCGGAGAATGGACATTACATCCTCAGATTATGGAACAATTCTGGAAAAGGTTCGACATAGAGGAAGTGGACCTGTTTTCTTCGGTATCAATGCGCTGGTGCATCAGTGGCCAAGAGCTCGTCTTTATGCATTTCCTCATATCAGTCTGCTGCACACAGGTCTGCAGAGGGTTCGGGAGGATGAGGTTCGGTTTCGACTCTGGTCTCTGTCCTGGAAAAGACACCTTGGTAGCGAACATTTTATCTCAGGCACGGGGAAACATTTGGCAACCACGGCTGAACATGCACTTATCAATGGAGTATCTATTGGTAGACATGCTCTTGTCTCGATTCATGCATGGGGTACGCAGACTTAGACATTTTCGTCCTCATCTGTGGCAAGGTGTTCAAAGTTTGTGTTAAGACCTCATTTGGGCTATTTGCCCAAGGTTATTTCTACATAATTTTGCTTGCAGACCACTATTTTTCAGGCTTTCTCACCTCCCCATTTGAGTTGGAGGAGCATAAAAGGATACATATGCTTTGCCCAATTTGTATGCCAAGTTACGTTGACTGTACTAGCCAGTGATGTAAGTCAGAGCAGTTGTTTGTGTGCTTTTGTGGCTGCAACAGAGGTGTTTCGGTGTCCAACCAAAGACTCGTTGGCTTATTGATGCGATTTTGAGTGCTTACGAAGCGTGCGGTTTACATTTCCCTTTGGGTATTCAAGCCCATTCTACAAGAAGCATGGCATCCTTATGGGCTTTGGATAGAGGTGTGTCCTTGGAGGACATTTGTATGGCGGCAGGTGGTCCTCTTCACATACATTTGTTAGAATTTATAAATGGGACTCCAGCTTCCCATGTTCTCTCTGTTGGAACAAGAGTAAATTCATAATTTGTTTTATTCAGACACATTAGCTAGCTTGTTCGCCACTATATGCTTGCCACACAGGCTTAGACAGTTGGCAGATACTGTTCAGATTGCGTGAATGTATTTTATTCCCATAGTTATCTTGCGCAGCTTGTGTTCCAAAAAAGGTGATGTCTTGGTTACATACGTAACCTTGATTCCCTGAGGCGAACGAGACACTGCGTAGCTGGCCATACACTATAGCAGCTGCATAAGCTCATGTCTTTAGCAGAAAATCTAACTTGATGGTGCAAAAGCAAACACCTTTATGGAGCCCTTAACGTAGCTCCTTAGGGGGCATCACTTCAGAGCCATCAGCCAATAAATTGGCATCATTGTATAAGGACTTCAAACCATGTGACTATCGGAGAGTGTCCGATAGCAATCATATGCAGTCTTGTTCCCCTCAGGGTACCAAGGTTATGTACGTAACCGAGAAGTTTTTCTTGAAAAAATTGGTTTGTCTACACTCATGTCATTTATATTTGTATAGCACATTTCACAATAAGTTTCAAAGCATCTTTATAGAAAATCATGCCATAAGGTCTTAAAGACTCCAGAGAGCAAACTATAGTAACTGTAGCTATAAGAAAAACACTAATTTCAATGTTATTTATCCTAGTGGTGGGAGAAAAAAAACTTTAGTTGAACCTGACCTCAAATTTTACGATATATGTACATAATTGTGGCAGCGGGGGTGTGGTCAAGCGTCCGTCCAGAGAGAGATAATGACATGCAGCTGCTCTGTGTTTATCTTTGTGTGATTTCCATTCAGTTTATCATTAAACTATTATTTATATTGCCAAGCCAGTTCTCGTCTCCTCCTTCCTGGGTTTCGGTACCAATGTAAAGCGGGTTAAGAGTAAGGAGGAGGCGAGACCCGGCGGTCTAGGTGAGAGTTTTGTGTGAAGTTCCGAACAACATAGCAGTCATGACAGTGACGAGACATATACCAATTACAATAAACAACATATTTACACAACACAATTTACATATCAAATGTACATATACTTACACAACACAATCTTATTATACAATGTACAGTAAACAATACACACAATATAGAATACACATACAATAAAAATAAAAAATAAGAGTATATAAAAATATACACTCACCTAAAGGATTATCAGGAACACCATACTAATACTGTGTTTGACCCCCTTTCGCCTTCAGATCTGCCTTAATTCTACGTGGCATTGATTCAACAAGGTGCTGAAAGCATTCTTTAGAAATGTTGGCCCATATTGATAGGATAGCATCTTGCAGTTGATGGAGATTTGTGGGATGCACATCCAGGGCACGAAGCTCCCGTTCCACCACATCCCAAAGATGCTCTATTGGGTTGAGATCTGGTGACTGTGGGGGCCATTTTAGTACAGTGAACTCAATGTCATGTTCAAGAAACCAATTTGAAATGATTTGAGCTTTGTGACATGGTGCCTTATCCTGCTGGAAGTAGCCATCAGAGGATGGGTACATGGTGGCCATAAAGGGATGGACATGGTCAGAAACAATGCTCAGGTAGGCCGTGGCATTTAAACGATGCCCAATTGGCACTAAGGGGCCTAAAGTGTGCCAAGAAAACCAAATTCTGACTCTACAATCTGAATGTCTCAACAGAAATCGAGACTCATCAGACCAGGCAACATTTTTCCAGTCTTCAACTGTCCAATTTTGGTGAGCTCTTGCAAATTGTAGCCTCTTTTTCCTATTTGTAGTGGAGATGAGTGGTACCCGGTGGGGTCTTCTGCTGTTGTAGCCCATCCGCCTCAAGGTTGTGCGTGTTGTGGCTTCACAAATGCTTTGCTGCATACCTCGGTTGTAACGAGTGGTTATTTCAGTCAAAGTTGCTCTTCTATACGCTTGAATCAGTCGGCCCATTCTCCCCTGACCTCTAGCATCAACAAGGCCTTTTCGCCCACAGGACTGCCGCATACTGGATGTTTCTCCCTTTTCACACCATTCTTTGTAAACCCTAGAAATGGTTGTGCGTGAAAATCCCAGTAACTGAGCAGATTGTGAAATACTCAGACCGGCCCGTCTGGCACCAACAACCATGCCACACTCAAAATTGCTTAAATCACCTTTCTTTCCCATTCTGACATTCAGTTTGGAGTTCAGGAGATTGTCTTGACCAGGACCACACCCCTAAATGCATTGAAGCAACTGCCATGTGATTGGTTGATTAGATAATTGCATTAATGAGAAATTGAACAGGTGTTCATAATAATCCTTTAGGTGAGTGTATATGCAGTTGTTATTTGTGGAGAATATATTGACAGTCCAGTTTGAGATAATAAGATTAATAAAGTGCAGTGCTGATTGTTGATCGTGAGAGATCAAGTGTTCAAAAGTCTTATTGCTTGGGGGAAGAAGCTTTCATGTAGTCAGCTGGTGCAGGTCCTGATGCTGCGATACCGCCTGCCTGATGGAAGCAGTGAGAGCAGACCAAGACTTGGGTGGCTGGAGTCTCTGATGATCCTCTGAACTTTTTTCACGCACCGCCTGTTATATATGTCCTGGAGGGAGGGAAGCTCACCTCCGAGGATGTTTCTGGCAGTTCACACCACACTCTGCAGGTCTTTGCAGTTGTGGGCGGTGCTATTGCCATACCAGGCGTGATGCAGCCAGTCAGGATGCTCTCTACAGTACTGGTGTAGAACCGTGTGAGGATGTGATGGTTCATTCCAAACTTCCTCAGCCGTCTCAGGAAGAAGAGGCGCTGATGAGCCTTCTTCACAACGGCCTCAGTGTGGACGGACCATGTGAGTTCCTCAGTAATGTGGACACCAAGGAACTTGAAACTGCTGACTCTCTCCACCGGTGCTCCATTAATGGTGATGGGGCTGTGTTCTCTGTCTTTTCTCCTGAAGTTCACTACAAGCGGACTGGTTTTCGGTGTGTAATTGCCAAACCAATGTCCAAAAGCGTTTGTCTGTCGTAGACAATAAGGCAGACAACATCCAAGACAACAAAAACTGTAAACAAAACAAACAATAAACTGCAGTGTTGTGTCGGAGCTCACAACGCAGCAGCCATACTCGGCGCCATCTTGAGTCCAATTTTTTTAAGTGTTCTACTCATACCTGTTTACATGTCTACATCAAAACTAAAGAAAATACATATCATGTAATTGCAGGTTTCTTACGTTGTCAGATTTTTTAATAAGCTTGTTTTTGTTACTAATGAGCATTTTGCACAGTGACTTGCTCCATGTCAAGAGGTACAACTTTGCTACACTTTGGAGTAATCAATTATTCCATTTTATGAAGGCATAAGTCACTGTTTGGCTCCTTTAGAGTCTGAAAATTAATAACCAGTTCTCAGCAAGTGATTTACCAAGCCAGGGAATTAGAAATATATTACCCTGGCAATGAAGTTTTAAAGTCTCTGCTTTTACATACATTACAGTTCAATCTCTGGCTGTGAAAACAAAAAAAGGAAGCAAAGAAGGCATTCATTCTGCAAGGTTTTTTTTCATAGTTTTTTTAATGGTCCAACTTCGAAATATCTGTTGAATAGATTAATGTATTGTTTCAATAATGATAGCATTCAAGACAAAAAAAGTTTACATTACTGTGGCTCAAACATGGAATTATTTTAGATACTATGAAATGACTGAGGATCACTTTGCACTGAAAGCTAAATACAGAATGGCACAGCATATATTTTTTTCAATATTTTTGAACTTCAATTCTGTCTGTCTTTCTGTATCACACAATTACCACATAAAAATATTTTAGCTACAAGCAGAGTAGGCATACAGAGAATGATTGATCAAAGGTATGTGAAGTTTTGTTGTTGGTGACAACAGAAGTATTGTGTCTTACTTTGTTTTTGTTTTACTTAGCGTCATAAAATTTCTAGACAGGTGTTTCTGCATTAGTGCAAACTGTAAAATAATGTCAGCATTCTAAAGGGCATTCTTTGTTTGTTTGTTTGATTGTTTGTTTGTTTGTTTGTTTGTTTGTTTGTTTGTTTGTTTGTTTGTTTGTTTCTTTCTTTCTTTCTTTCTTTCTTTCTTTCTTTCTTTCTTTCTTTAAACAGTCTACTTTGGCAGTATAGCTTTTATTTCAAGCTTTCTTTTTCTTTACATTAGCCTAATCTGAGCATCCACTCATGTTTAAGAGTGATCACAAAATCCTAATGTTTCACTTGTTTATTTTAAATCTTAGCATGATTGTATAGTAATAATAAACCCATAATATGGCTTCCCACTTCAGCTCTTTAGTGGAGTAGGGAAAATATGCACCAAGAGAGGGTGAACATATTGACTCAGAGGCATTAACATGCTCAGTATGGAAGACAATGTGTTCAATCTGGGATGCCTGGGCTCTCCATGCAACAAACATGGTTAGATTTAGAAATTGCTGTATATTATTACAGGGTGGTGATGGCTACATTAGTTGAAAGATAATATTTTGTAAACACATACCATTAATCCAGACACGTGACCACGCCCCCCATGCCACACTTATCATTTTCTCACCATCATGCGATTGCAGATGCATATAACATTCTTTCTTCAGCAGAACACAAACTAAGGTTTTTAGAAAAATATCTCAGCTCTGTATGTCCATACAATGTAAGTGAATGGTGATCAGACCTTTGTAGCTCCAAAAATCACATACATAAAGGTATTCCATGTGACTCCAGTGTTTAATTCCATATTTTTAGAAAACAATATAAAACGTGTGGGTTCTGAAAATCTTTGTGTTCTGCTGAAGAAAGTCTAATGAGATAATTAAATTTTTGGGTGAACTATCCCTTAAAAAGAGCTTTTAAAGCTTACTAGCTTTTTAAAACCTAGTAAGCTACACTACAATTGCTTACGGAAGTAGCCAACTGCATTGAAACTATTTAATGAAGAACATATTTTTAATAATAACAACTAACATTTAATTCTATAATCAAAACAGTATACATCTGTCACAAATATCAAAGATCTCATTTATGGTGACATTAACAAATGTCTGAACACTTCCCTTATTTGCCATTGATTGGACAAACAAACTTTTAAGCTGGGAAATAAAAAAAACACTGAAACAGCTACACATTTTATCTTTAAGAACATATAACAGTGGTGAGGGAAAACTTACTGGTATATTCTAAACCCTGTTATTCCAATTCCAATTGCTTATCTGCTTTAAGGTAATTCTCTCAATGTTTAGTACTTTGTCAGATGTACTGATAATTACAAAAAATACTAATGTGATAAGTATTTTTGTTTTGACAATCACGTAAAGACCATGTCTTACAAGTGTACACTCAAGACATTTTCATCCACATCTTTCACTTAGTTCAATAGACATGTCAGACAATGTTTGGTTTGTCAAAATCAAACATCCCAAAATAAAGTCTTCTGCTCTTTTCGTTGCCTCCAAACAATACATATATAGGATCATTATTGTGAATCCTTTCCATTTCATCAAGCAGCCATCAGAGGGTAATGATTCCTACCAAAGTCCTGTTTGTGTAGGTGCTCTTTGTGGAATGTCAGTGATATGCAGATGTGGGTAGTAACGTGCTACATTTACTCAGTTACATTGACTTGAGTAACGTTTTGGATATTTTTTTTACTTTTAGAGTAGGCTTAAAAGTGGGTACTTTTTACTTTAACTCAAGTAAATTTCTAATGAAAAAAATTTACTTTTACTTTGTTATAGTGGCCAGCAAAATATATAAGAGACATTTTCAGAGATCCTCGAACTAAACTTTGGATTGGCTTTACACTCAAGCAAGCAGTCACTTTTAACTGTGCACTGGAGATAGTACTGTAGACCAAGACCACATATCAGCCACAGAAGTGGCTTTGCACATTTTTTGCGCAAGAGAAAAGTCTTGCAGGCCAGGCTTGAGGAATAATTCATACCCTATGACATTAAAAAGCAGTTGGATGCCCTGGTTGACGCAGAGAACACAGAAAAACATGAGTGGGCCCTACTGAGAGACATCCCAGAGTGGAAAGACATTCAGAGAAGCCTCGAACACTTCTACTCCAGAATCCCCGCTTTCAGTTTGATTGACGAAACCACACTCTTTGATGACTGGGTTTGCGCAAAAAACATTGTCATTAGTCGCATCACTGAGTGGAACATGAACAAGATGGCTATATCTGTGAGATGGACAGACGTTCTTTGCGACCAGGAGAGCAAGACCATCAACTTCGGAGTCTTAGCCAAGGTCATAGAGTTTGTTTTATGCCTGCCTGGGACATCTCATCTGTGGAGGGTCTGTTCTCATTAATGAATGCAGCATGGACACCGGATAAATCTTGACTCAGTGTAACAGTCATTAAGGCAATGCTTTCCGTACATCTTCATTTTGGACTCGTCTGCTCTGCATTTTACAATAAACACTTGAAAGACAAGCGCACTGAGAAAAATTGTTGCCAGTAAAAATTACAAGGTGACAACAGTTACAGATGTATGTTGGGCTTCATTTATTCAGATATAAGACAAAGGCAGGCCTAACACAGTCATAAAGCCTGACTGAGGCCTACACACACAGTCATAAATCTTACTGATGAAAAAAACGTGCCAAAATAAAACAAATCGAGTCCAAAGACTACAATTCCTATGAAGCCTTGCTCACTTTACATCTATGTGTGAAATTCCAAAGGATTGAACTCTCAACTCCTATTGGATGAGGCGCATGACAGAATGCCCTTCACCCATGACATCATCAGGAGTAGAAATACCTCTGAGATCCTTCTGGAAATTGCTTCAATTGACTTTGCGTGCCGTGCGTAGTCGCAGCTCATTGCTGCTCTCAGGTGTTGCCTCATTACACAAGGAAGTAATAATGACTTGAAACTGTGGCCATACAATTTCCATCTTGCTGGATGAGTTGAGATTACTCTGTGTTCCACTGAACACTCTAACGGATCTGAAGGAGACCACCGAGCAATCCGCATCTTCATCCATTTGCCTGCAGAAGTGAACAAAGAAGATTTCTCTTCCCTCTTCAACCAAGACGACGTCGGCCTCCCATTATCACCCGAGCCTCGAGGAACCGAGTCGGACTCAAACGATGGATGAACACACACTCTGCATCCACACGTGATCCAAGTAAGAGGTTTACGTCTGGGCAGAGATAGAATATAGTTATAGTGTGTTATTCTTGTGTATCAAGGTTATTGCTACAGTTTATTGACCACAGAGTCCGCTCACTGCTGCTAATAATACTCAAGGTATTAATGTAACATATTGTTATCACAAATTAGATTTTGCTGTATTGCGGCTTCGGTGTCACCACTTTATTCTCTCTCTGTCATACTAACCGCACAAACACGCGACCCCTCACAAACATTTGGCTAGTAGATAACTTGGTGATAAAGCTCAGCTTTGTGTCCAAGATATCGTACAAGCGGACACACGCAGTAAATGGACAGATGCCATTAACCTGCTTCTCTCCACCCACATTCGAGGCCATTTTCTCTATAAAATCTTGTGTGATGCACTCTCCACACACACACACACACACACACACACACACACACTGTCCCACATTCCTCTAATGTGCTATAGGCTTATTTTGTTTACCATAGCTAATCATGTCACTGCTTAGTTTGTAGTCGTATTGATTATTAATATATATTACTGCATCAATAAACTTTGTTATATTTTAAAACTTTGTTTCCTTTTCAATATTGATGTTTTCCGGACATCGATTTTCCTTAGAGAACAATCTAATATTGAGACTGTTATATACTGTCTGTTTATTAGTCTCAGATTCCAGGGCAGTGCCCTGGGAATTTTAATCCTTATTAATATCCTATTGAATTTGATAATTGAAGGTTATCTTTGGTGATTGTTGATTTAAAGAGTTAAAAAGCTTTATTAAAAAGATTATAATCAATGTTCTATTGATTTTAATAATTGACCATTACCTTTGAGAATTATTAATAATTGCTAATAACCAAACCCGCTCCTGAACGTAGCACACTACATGTTGATGCTCCGTCTACTTTGCATTGATCTGCGCCTAGGTAAGGATATGTCAATTTCATTTTTGCTGGGAGGGGGCTGTCCCATTTTCCACATGCAGGAATCCAAAGCTTTACAAAAAATCATGCATTAGCAAAAAAATTTAACTGTAATATCTAAAAAATCATTGTGTGATCATTGTGTAGTTTGATTAAATATGATTGTAAATTGTGTATAAAAATTGTACTTTATTGTATTTAGAATCCCTGTGAGCAAGCTGAAGGCAACTGTTGCAATTGCTCAAAACCCCATAATATGTTGGTTAATGGAGCAAAATAACCTTGGGAGAAATTTGCTCACTGTGGGAGCCATGGGGGGGCCCTCTGTCTACACAACATGAATATAATGCCAATATTAGTTATTTGTGTACAGTGCAAGTCATGGTTTAAAATTTGTAAACAAAGTAAGTTTTAATTTTTTTATGAACTGTAAGATTAATGACTAATGTCTTTGAAGTCCATCCTGGATTAACTGCAGAAGTTCACATAGATTGTCAGTTGACTGATAAAGGCTTTTGTTAACAATTAAATGATTGTCAATGTATTCCATTTCAAGAGTGTAGTCCATCAACAGAGATGATGCCGGCAGAGATCAAAGAGGTGCATCGCAGTTCAACCAGCAGGTCATTTCAGTGAGGTTCAGTGGTGTCCATCCTAAATCCAAAGGTCAGGCAGTGACACATAAAGTATCCAATGTCTTACAGTTGGAGTTGGCATCAGTTCATCCTCCTGAAGTCCATCATTAAAGAATGAAGTGATGTCTGGCTGGCACCAGCTGTAGTTTATCATCATCTCTCAGCGATATGTAGCAGTGGAATCCGACACCAAACAGGAAGAGAGCTGTATCTTGCCAGCTCTGATATAAATCACAAGGTTGAAACATGGACACAAATATAATAATATTAGCATAGATGCCATAACATTTTATGCATGTTATAGATCAAGATAGATGTTTCTGGTTCTGGCAGACCTAACTAAAGCAGCATAATTGAGATTTGATGGATAAATTAGGTGCATGCCTGGCTAAATAAATGAGTCTTTAGTCTAGACTTAAACTGAATGAGTGTGTCTGCATCCTGAATTGTGTTAGGGAGATTACATTGTTTAGGAGCCAAATAGGAAAAGGATTTACATCCTTTTGTGGGTTTTGATAATCTAGGAACTATTAACAAGCCAGAATTTTGTGATCGTAATGAACGTGATATAATATAGCATGTCTGAAGTTCACTTAAGTACTGTGGAGCTAGACCATTCTAAGCTTTGTATGTAGTTAACAGAATTTTAAAATGAATACAAAATTTAACTTGTAGCCAATGTAACAACAATAAAATGGGGCTAATATGATACATAGTTGGGAGGAGGACACCACCTTTTCTAGTATTTTCAACATAAATGGGAAATTTTAAATCGGTTTGTAATTAGCCAATTCTCCAGGATAAAGCTGTGGCTTTTTAAAAAACATTTGATAACTGCCATTTTAAAGTTTCTTTTGACATGTCTTAAGAATTGTGAAGATTTAATAATATTAAGAAGAGGTTCTGAGATTACATGGAATACCTCTTTTAAGAGCTTAGTTGGTATTGGATCTAACATACATGTTGTGGCTTTTGATTTTTAACAAGTTTTGTTAGCTATTCATGACCTATTACAGTGGCCCGATATGAAAATTATGAGACACAGTATTAAGATCCGTCTAGGATAAATCGTAATAAAGAAATGAAACATGACTCCCACGCCCAGTCGTCAGACCAAAAGAAACCAATAAGCCAAAAATTTAGAAAAAAACAATAGACGTTTTTATTAAGATGAAGAAAAAAATAACATACGTAAAATTAAATGATTTCCAAAGTAACAAACCAGTGTGTGTATAATCTTCAGGAAGACCCAAGGCCCAAAATAACAAACAAAACAGATAATAAACAAAATATCAAACTAACTTCCCTCAAAGTATTCAAATCAAATCCAACAAATTACCCTGAATACTCTAACAAAACAGAACGAATGTGATTTCAAAGAAAAGGGCAGGTCAACCCTACAAAACACAATCACTGAAAAATAAAACACATAACCTAATCTAAATCAGGTAAAATAATGGTCTGACGGCTGGAGAGGAGACAGGAGAAGTGCGACCGGCCCGGAATCGCACAAGCTTCCTCTCAGAGGGCGGAAACTGGAGTTTTAAACCCACGCCAATTAAAGGGGTGGAGCCATCCCACAGCTGATCAGAAGATCCTGCTTAGAACAAATAGAAATAACAAAAGAAAAACACACAGAAATAACGAATACATAATTCCGTAACACCCCCTCCACTAAGAGTTAACATCATTCCTATACAGAGCGTGACAACGTGTCTGCTAACACGTTCTCTTTTCCTTTCTTATAACAAATTTCAATATTAAACTCTTGTACAATCAATGCCCACCGCATAATGCGTTGATTAGAGTTCTGCATTTTTGCAAGAAAGGTTAGTGGATTATGATCAGTAAAAACTTTAACCGGCAATGAACTAGAACCCACATACACTTCAAAGTGTTGAAGAGACAATAATAGCACTAAAGCTTCTTTTTCAACAGTGCTATAATGCAATTGATGTTTTAAAAACTTCTTCGAGAAGTAGCACACGGGATGATCCATGCCGTGATCATCTTCTTGCAGGAGTGCAGCACCAGCTCCATTAGCACTGGCATCCACTTCAATTTTGAAAGGCAATGAAAAGTTCGGGGCTCTTAACACAGGGGTGCTACATAACAAAATTTTAACTGAATCAAAAGCCGTTTGACAAAAAGTAGACCAAATAAAATCTCGAGATTGACTGAACAAATTCGTAAGAGGCAGAACAATATCTGAAATATTTCGGCAAAAGCCACGATAATAACCCACCATGTCTAGGAACCGTCTCAGTTCTTTTTTAGTTCTTGGCATAGGGAATTCTAGAATAGCTTGCACTTTAGCAGAAACTGGGCAAACTTGTCCCTGACCTACCTGCTTTCCCAAGTAAGTTATAGTAGCTTTACCAAACTCGCATTTTGCGAGATTAACGGTAAGCGAAGCCTCTTGAAAGCGATTAAAAACATTGCGAAGGGTTTTCAAATGATCATCCCAAGTAGAGGAATAAATCACAATATCATCTAAATATGCCTCACAATTAGAAACACCGGCTAAAACAGAATTCATAAGGCGCTGGAATGTAGCCGGAGCATTTCGGAGGCCGAAAGCCATAATAGGTTGTCAGGAGTGACAAACGCAGAAATTTCGGCAGCGCGGGGCGTTAAGGGTACCTGCCAGTAACCCTTAAGCAGATCTAACTTGGTAACAAACACAGCCGAACCAACTTTATCCACACAATCCTCCATACGAGGAAGGGGAAACGAATCTGCTTTCGTAACTGCATTAACCCTTCGATAATTAGTGCAGAAACGAACTGAACCATCACTCTTGGGAACCAGAAGACACGGTGAACTCCAGGGACTGTTACTAGGAACAGCAAAACCATTGTCAAGAAGATACTTTATCTCAGATTGCATTAATTCACGTTTAGTGGGGTTTAAACGATAAGCATGCTGCTTAATTGGAGTATGATCTCCTATTTCAATGTCGTGAAATGCAGCAGTAGTACGAGAAGGCACATCTGAGAACAGAGCAGGGTAAGACTGTATTAAATCACTTAAATCATTATGAGACGAAACAGGCAGGTATGACAGAAATGATTCTAAATCTGCCAAAATTTGCGAATTCTGCAATCGCACGCCAGTCACAGGAATATTTCGTAGAGTCAAACCATCTTCGTCAGGACAATATGTCGCGTGCACAGGAATAGAAGCCACTGGGACAATAGGGTTATTAGACTCTTTGCCATCGTCTTCCTTTTCCTGTCAGGAGTACATATCACATAATCAGTTTCACTAAGCTTAGACTTGATAACATACGGACCATGAAAACGTGCTTGCAGAGCAGATCCCAAAATTGGGAGTAAAACTAAGACTTTGTCACCTTGATCAAAACCGCGAGAAACAGCCTTTTGATCAAAATGAGCTTTCATTTTCGCCTGAGTAGACGATAGTGCAATACGAGCTAGATCACAAACTTTATGCAACCGCTCACAAAAGGAGCTCACATAATCCAGCACATTAGTCGAAGTGGATTCCCTAGACATCCACTTTTCTTTCAAAAGCTTATGCGGACCTCAGACAGTGTGCCCAAAAACCAAGTCTGCCGGACTGAATCACAAAGATTCTTGTGTAGTTTCACGTATAGCAAATAACAACAATGGTAAGCCTTCGTCCCATTCTTTCGCAGAATCAGCACAATAAGTACGTAACATAGACTTCAAAGTCTGATGAAATCTTTCCAAAGCGCCTTGCGACTCTGGATGATAGGTGCTAGCCACCTGATGCTTTATATTCAGTTGAGTCAAAACTTGTTTAAACACCCTAGACATAAAATTAGATCCTTGGTCGGTCTGTACGATTTTTGGTAATCCAAAGGTGGAAAAAAACTTAATCAGAGATCGCAAAACAACCTTAGTACTCAGAGAACGTAATGGTACAGCCTCTGGGAAACGAGTAGCCGTACACATCATCGTGAGTATATATTTGTGCCCAGTTTTCGTTTTCGGCAACGGACCAACGCAATCTAGTATAAGGTGTTCAAACGGTTCTCCCACAACGGGTATAGGACACAGAGGAGCAGGAGAAATCATCTGGTTAGGCTTTCCAACGAGCTGACAAACATGACAGGATCGACAATGTTTTGTTACATCCGATTTCAAACCAGGCCAGAAAAAATGTCTTAAAATGCGTTTATACGTCTTCGTAATGCCCAAATGGCCCGAAAAATTATGGTCATGAGCCAAATACAAAACGTGAGAACGCGAATTTTCAGGTACCACGATCTGATAAACTGAATTGCATTCAAATTCACAAACAATTGATGACCATTTACGCATTAATAATCCATCGTCCCAGAAATAAGCAATAGGTCTCTTATCCAAATCATTTTTCTCCACCGCTGATATTCGGCAACGAGAAAGAGAAACATCATGTTGCTGTTCAGTAATTAATGTTGCTCTGTCAATAAACAATGACAGGTCAACTTCAGCACTCGAGTGCGTGGACAACGGCTTAGAGCGTTTTAACACCTGAACATCAGAAGAATTAGAAGATTCATCAACAAGTTCAGTCAGATTTAAGAAACTATCAGAAAGACCTACTACATTTCCGAACCTACGAGCTTGCGCTCGCGTAACTACGCACACAGGGAACACAGAAGGAAATTCAGAAGCCAAATCTTTTGAATTTTGAAGCTCATAAATCGGATCATCGATCACTTCGGGTAATGGCAAAACTTTTTCTCCGGCCAGATCATTTCCAAGGATCAGATCAATTCCTCTAATAGGCAGCTGCGGACGTACAGCAATTTTAATAAGACCAGAAACAAGGTCAGACTTGATATGCACATAATGCAAAGGTACTTCGAGCATACCCAGTTCAATGCCCTGAACCAAGACATTTGAATTGCATGACGAATCTTTCGAAAATGGTAACACACTATCAAGTATATATGATTGAGCTGCTCCAGTTTCACGGAGAATCCGAATTGATTTATTCTCTTTTTGATCAACGAAAGACACTACACCATCAAAAATAAACGGATCATAAACTGAATCAACCTTTCACTCATTAAGGTTAATTTTAGATTTTGCACGAACAAAACCAACGCTTTTAGGATTATCCCCTCTTAGTGACTGATTTTTTCTTTTCAATACTGGACACAGAGCAATCAAATGGCCAAATTCGTGACAATAGAAGCATTCGCGATTTTCGGCTTGATTCGGAACTACAGCTTTCGAATATTTCACATTTTTACCCACACTAATTTGAGAATTTTCCCGACGATTAGGTGGAAAAAAATTATTTTTGTGCGTTAGAACGAATTCATCTGCACAAACAGCGGCCTGTGAAATTGTGTTCACCTTCTGATCATTAAGGTGCACCACAATTCTATCGGATAACGAATTCTTAAAATCTTCTAGTAATACTAATTCACGAAGTCTACCAAAATCACATACCTTGCTGGATTGACACCACTTATCAAAAAGAGTTCCCTTGTCACGGGCGAACTCCACAAACGTCTGATTGGCAGCCTTTATATGACAACGAAACTTCTGACGATAAGCTTCTGGGACTAATTCATAGGCTCTTAGCACAGACGCCTTTAATGAATCATAGTCAAGACTCTCTTCAATTGACATAGAGGCACATACCTCCTGCGCTTTCCCAACCAACTTGCACTGAAGTAGAAGCGGCCAAATTTCCCTAGGCCAACGCAAAGTGCCAGCTATACGTTCAAACGCATTAAAATAAGAGTCTACCTGTAACGATCCACACCGTCTTTGGTTTGTGTACCTTTTATTTTAAGTTTTGGCACCTTTTATGTTCCGTATTGCCTTTTGTTTTATGCACTCTTATTTTGAAGTCTTGTCATGTCCTGTTTTCCCTTCCTTGTCTATGTGTCTGGTTTTCATTGGTTTATTGTTTGATTATCTTGTTATCAGTTCTAATTTATCATTGGTTTTAGTTTATTGTCTTGTTATCTTGTTTTGAGTTTTGGTTTTCCATTGGTCTATGTTTCCCCTTGTTTTGTATTTAAGCCCTGATGTTCACCTTGTCCTTTGTTGGTCGTTGTTTAATGTTTGATGCTCTGTTCATGTTGTTCCCGAATCCTGCCTTGGTCCGTGTTCCTGCCTATGCCCTCCTTGCAAGACCCCCCGTGTTATTTTCTTGTGTTCATGTCTTTATTTTCCCCTCATGGATGTTTCATTTGTTCCTGCGTTTATACTTCCCTTTACTTTGTGAAATTCAAATAAAGCTGCACCTGGATCCTTACTCCCTCGTCTGCCCACTTCATTACAGAACGACCAACCACAATGGATCCAGCAGCCCTCACTGCCCAACAGGCGAATCTCCTGCTTCTCGGCCTCAAACAGGAGGACCGCCCAATAGAGGCCCACGTCCGTGAGTTTCTCGAGCTGGCCAATTTATCTGACTTCCCGGAGTTTCTCTTGGTCGGTTTCTTCAGGGCAAATCTTGACAGTTCGTTAAAGGAGCGGCTACCACCAGCGACCCCTTGCTGGACGCTCATTGACCTCCTCGAAGAGACCCTGAGGATCTGTGGCTCTCCTTTTACTGTGGGTGTTGCAGAGGAGGACGCTATCTCTCCCCCCACATTGGTCACCTCCCATCCTTCCATGACTCGTTCCTCCATGCCTGCCACGCCCAACATGTCCCCAGCCTTGTCTGTCCCAGGGCCAGCGTTGACAGCCCCGTCCGCCAGGAGGAGGAGGAGAAGAGGGAAGGCTTCCGCTCCTCAGTCTCTGCCTGCCACGGCCAACGAGCCAACGCCCACGGCCAACGAGCCAACGCCCATGCCTGCCACAGCCAACGAGCCAATGCCCATGCCTGCCACGGCCAACGAGCCAACGCCCACGCCTGCCACGGCCAATGCGTTGCCAGCCTCGTCCGTCCCAGTGCCAGCGTTGCCAGCCTCGTCCGTCCCAGCGCCAGCATTGCCAGCCTCTTCCGCCAGGAGGAGGAGGAGAAGAGGAGGGGCTTCCGCTCACCAGTCTCCGCCCTCCACGGCCCCGTCCTCAGAGACAAAGCCAGAGCCAGCGCCTGTAGCCTCGACCGTCCAAGAGCCAGAGCCAGCGCCTGTAGCCTCGACCGTCCAAGAGCCAGAGCCAGCACCTGTAGCCTCGACCGTCCAAGAGCCAGAGCCAGCGCCTGTAGCCTCGACCGTCCAAGAGCCAGCACCTGTAGCCTCGACCATCCAAGAGCCAGAGCCAGCGCCTGTAGCCTCGACTGTCCAAGAGCCAGAGCCAGCACCTGTAGCCTCGACCGTCCAAAAGCCAGAGCCTGCGCCTGTAGCCTCGACCGTCCAAGAGCCAGAGCCAGCGCCAGTAGCCTCGACCGTCCAAGAGCCAGAGCCAGCGCCAGTAGCCTCGACCGTCCAAGAGCCAGAGCCAGTGCCTGTGGCCTCGACCGTCCAAGAGCCAGAGCCAGCGCCTGAAGCCTCGACCGTCCAAGAGCCAGAGCCTGCGCCTGTAGCCTCGACCGTCCAAGAGCCAGCCCCCCTTGAGCCTTCGACGGCTCCGCCTCCCGAGCTTCCCAGAGCTCCGCCTCCAGAGCTTCCCAGAGCTCTGCCCCCAGAGCCTCCCAGAGCTCCGCCTCCAGAGCCACCCAGCGCTCCACCTCTCGAGCCACCCAGCGCTCCGCCTCTCGAGCCACCCAGTGCTCCGCCTCTCGAGCCTTCGAGACCACAGTCACCAAAGCTTCCCACGCCTCAGTCACCAAAGCTTCCCACGCCTCAGTCACCAAAGCCTCCCACGCCTCAGTCACCAAAGCCTCCCACGCCTCTGTCACCAAAGCCTTCCACGCCTCTGTCACCAGAGCCTTCCACACCTCTGTCTCCCGAGCCTTCCACGTCTTTGTCACCCGAGCCTTCCACGCCTCTGTTACCAGAGCCTCCCAGGTCTCCGCCTCTGAAGACTGCCTCGGCTCTGCCTGCGCCTGCTCCGCCACCAGACCCTTCCACGGCTCCGCCTCCAAACCCTTCCTCAGTTCTGCCTTCCACGGCTCTGCCTGCTCCACCTTCTACGGCTCTGCCCCAGAGAGCCTACATGGTTCCGCCTCCCACGGCTCTGCCTGCGCCTGCTCCGCCCCCTGACCCTTCCACAGCTCTGCCTTCCACGGCTCTGCCTGCTCCGCCTTCTACGGCTCTGCCCCAGAGGGCCTTCATGGTTCCGCCTTCCACGACTTTGCCTGCTCCGCCTTCTTCGGCTCTGCCCCTGAGGGCCTTCATGGTTCCACCCTCCACGGTTCTGCCTGCGCCAGCTCAGCCTTCCAAGCCTCCGGAACCTTCCAAGCCTCCTTGGTCGTCCTCGACTCCTCCCAGGCCTTCTGACCCTGTCTTGTGGCCTCCTCCCTGGCCTTCTGACCCTGTCCTGTGGCCTCCTCCTAGGCCTTCTGACCCTGTCCCGTGGCCTCCTCTCAGGCCTTCTGACCCTGTCCCGTGGCCTTCCTCTAGGCCTCCTGACCCTGTCCCAGTCCTGTGGCCCTCTCCTTGGCCTCCTGACCCTGTCCCAGTCCTGAGGCCATCTCCTAAGCCTCCTGACCCTGCCCTAGCCCTGTGGCCATCCCCTAGACCTCCTGACCCTATCCTAGCCCTGTGGCCATCCCCCAGACCTCTTGACCCTGTCCCAGCCCTGTGGTCATCCCCTAGACCTCCTGACCCTGTCCCAGCCCTGTGGCCATCCTCTAGACCCCCTGACCCGATCCCTGCCCTGTGGCCGCCTCCCTGGCCACCTGACCCGATCCCTGCCCTACGGCCACCTCCCCGGCCTCCTGACCCAGACCCTGCCCTATGGCTGCCTCCCTGGCCACCTGACCCGGTCCCTGCCCTACGGCCATCTCCCTGGCCTCCTGACCCAGTCCCTGCCCTTGGATGCCTCCCTGGCCCCCTGACCTAGTCTCGACCCCGCAGCTGCCTCCCAGTCTTCCCGACCCGGTCCCCTCCTTCAAGTCGTCCCCTCGGTCCCCTGGGCATCTGCCTGGCCTCCTTGGTCTCCTGGCCATCCACCTGTTCTGTCATGGTCTCTCTGTCCTAGTCTTGTCCCTCTGTGCCCCTCGTGTTCCCTTGATCTGCCTGTTCGTCCCCGTTTTCCGTTGTCATTTTGCCCCTCCTTTGGTTAGGAGCGTCTGGAATCCGCTCCTTAAAGGGGGGGCTCTGTAACGATCCACACCGTCTTTGGTTTGTGTACCTTTTATTTTAAGTTTTGGTACCTTTTATGTTCCGTATTGCCTTTTGTTTTATGCACTCTTATTTTGAAGTCTTGTCATGTCCTGTTTTCCCTCCTTGTCTATGTGTCTGGTTTTCATTGGTTTATTGTTTGATTATCTTGTTATCAGTTCTAATTTATCATTGGTTTTAGTTTATTGTCTTGTTATCTTGTTTTGAGTTTTGGTTTTCCATTGGTCTATGTTTCCCCTTGTTTTGTATTTAAGCCCTGATGTTCACCTTGTCCTTTGTTGGTCGTTGTTTAATGTTTGATGCTCTGTTCATGTTGTTCCCGAATCCTGCCTTGGTCCGTGTTCCTGCCCATGCCCTCCTTGCAAGATCCCCCGTGTTATTTTCTTGTGTTCATGTCTTTATTTTCCCCTCGTGGATGTTTCATTTGTTCCTGCGTTTATACTTCCCTTTACTTTGTGAAATTCAAATAAAGCTGCACCTGGATCCTTACTCCCTCGTCTGCCCACTTCATTACACTACCTCAGTTTCTCTAAACGTAGGGACCAGTCGAATTTGTCTGCTAATGTCAAATTCATTTGAATTTACAGTAGGTGACACATGAGAATCAACATTAGCAGTAGGCCTATCAGGTGACACAGGAACTTTAAAAGTACTCACCGGCAAACAACGCACGCTTTTGCTTTCCAGCTCGTACTGCTTCATCTTCAAAAGCTGCTTGTTATGCTCCTGCCTTTTAACTTCTAAATCAAGTTCCTTAAGTCTAACTGCCAATTTAAGATCCTCTGTATTCAAACCTACAAGCGGATTAGCAGCAATAGCGTTTCCACCAACAAATTCCTCGAAAGCAGCTTCCGCATTCTGCACACCGGCTTCGGCATATCGTAACTCTGGACTGGATTCGTCACATTCGAAAACTCCAATCCTCACTAATTTATCATGCAACACTTCTCGAATTACCTGCTTTGTCCCAGCTCTTGGAACAGGTATTTCATAAAAATCAGCTACCAAAAACAAGTCAGATTTACGACATTTTTCTAATGCTTGCAAAGTAGGTGAAAGTCTAAAGGCTTCAATGCTAAACTCCATTATATAATTATTTTCAACTCCTTTACACAAATAAAAACTGCCAATCAAAAACAACAATAAATGCATTTAGCAAATAGTATACTCACCAGCAAGATATTCCAAATACGATCCCTTTCTTTCTTTCTTTTTCCCCGGAGACAAGAGAAAAAAAAGAACAATCAAACGAGCGAACAAAAAATATGGCCTAACGAACGGAATCAAAAGCAGCGGACGAGCCCCCATTTTATTACGATCCGTCTAGGATAAATCGTAATAAAGAAATGAAACATGACTCCCACGCCCAGTCGTCAGACCAAAAGAAACCAATAAGCCAAAAATTTAGAAAAAAACGATAGACGTTTTTATTAAGATGAAGAAAAAAATAACATACGTAAAATTAAATGATTTCCAAAGTAACAAACCAGTGTGTGTATAATCTTCAGGAAGACCCAAGGCCCAAAATAACAAACAAAACAGATAATAAACAAAATATCAAACTAACTTCCCTCAAAGTATTCAAATCAAATCCAACAAATTACCCTGAATACTCTAACAAAACAGAACGAATGTGATTTCAAAGAAAAGGGCAGGTCAACCCTACAAAACACAATCACTGAAAAATAAAACACATAACCTAATCTAAATCAGGTAAAATAATGGTCTGACGGCTGGAGAGGAGACAGGAGAAGTGCGACCGGCCCGGAATCGCACGAGCTCCCTCTCAGAGGGCGGAAACTGGAGTTTTAAACCCACGCCAATTAAAGGGGTGGAGCCATCCCACAGCTGATCAGAAGATCCTGCTTAGAACAAATAGAAATAACAAAAGAAAAACACACAGAAATAACGAATACATAATTCCGTAACACACAGCTTTCTAAGTTGCTGTGACAACTGATTTTGTTAATACATCAAGTTCTTATAGACCTTTTGGCTTACTGAGTATGTGAGACAATTCTGGAAGTTTATAAGTGAAGCTTTAATTTTTTTTTTTCTGGCTTGTATATCTAATGCACATGCGCGTTCTTTTTTGTTATTAACATTTTTATTGATTTCATCCACACAAAACAATAAACACAACATAAAATACAAAATCAGATATATAAATTTAACCCCTCCCAAAAATGAAAAAATTAAAATTGTGCACCCAACACATCACACATAAATGCTTGAATTTTCAACCAAAATTCCTGTATTTTAACCTATCCCCAAAAAAACATGGGTTGTGTCCCCGTCTTCTGTTTGGCATCACCAGCAGGTGGTTGTGTCTTTAAGACTAAGTCTATGTAATCTAGAGGGGGTCCAATACAATTAGTTCAAAATCTTAAATTACATCAGACGCAACCTTGAATCTATAGATGCAGGCTTGACGTTTTTTAGAATCTTAGCCCACACTCCCACACCCCAATATTATATCATGTGGGGTGCCAACAGCTTGCAACATCCCTTCTAGATCATCAGCATTAGGTGCATAAATATTAACCAAAATAAGACTGCCCCTGAATTTCTACCAAAACAATAACGAATCTCCCTAATTTATATTCAATCTGTTTGAGACATTTAAATTGTCGATGTTTATTTACCAATAAAATTACTCCCTTGCTGTTACTTGAGCCATACCTAAAAAAACATGCCACACCATATCTTCCCAAATTTTTCAGCTTCCTGTGGAGAAAGATGTGTTTTTTGAAGGAATACCATATCATATTTCTTACTTTAAAGAAAAGAAATAACCTTCCTTTTTTATGGGGTGTTAAAATACTTTTACAAAAAATTATTTGTATAAAAGACAGTGCCTGTTTCAGACATGTGAATACTTCTATTCTCAGCTTGGAGAGAAACATCAATGCAAAAGCGATCTTATGTTGATGCGAGAGTTTCTTGCATTCCCTGAACCGCTCGCGTTTCTCTCTTGTCGAACACGCAAAATCCGGGAACAAGAAAATATTATAATTCTTCTATGAAAGTTCGCCAGTTCGCCAGGTGCAACATGAGATCTTTATCGGATGATTTCAGAAATTTGACCAGGATAGATTGGGGCATTTCTCCCCCAGCAGATCTATGAGCCAGAACTCTGTGAGCTCACTCAATTTCCAACTTATGTCGAGCAAACTCGGGAAAAGCTCATCTAGGAATTTCACAATATATCTGCCCTCCTCATGCTCAGGAATTCCAACAATTTGGACGTTATTCCTACGATTTTGATTCTCAAACTTTTCAAGTTTTTCAAGAATATGTTCCAAATCAACTTTGGTCACGGGAATATTAGTGGATAATTCCCTCTCCTATGACTTCAGATAATCGATTCGTTTTTCAACATCTGCCACTCTTGTAACTAAATCAGAGAATTTTATTTCCATCGCCGTAATCAATCAACGTATTACAATGAGATCCTCTAAGTCAGCAAGAACCTTTGTCAGCATAACTGACATGATGGACGGTTGATGCTGGATCTTCTCTCCCGCTGCGCCAGCCAAATCGAGAACCCGGTCAGTAGAGCTGTCGTGGCTTTCATCCTGAACACACAAGTGTTTATTAATGTCTCCAGAGCCTGAGGATTTTGACTTATTTGCCATGTTTTACCTCAAAGAGCAAATGTGTAACTGGGTGTATTGAATTTCACCAGATTATAACAAAGGAATAATTAAAAATTTTGCTAAGTGCGCAGAGCTCGACTTTACATGTCCATTTAAACTAATATATTCATTCCATTTGAGCCAGGTTTCAGTCAAACAGAGCACATTCAAATGATCTGTAATAATATAATTTGCAATTAGTGTTTTGATAGAAAGAGTTCTAATGTTCAGTAGCCCTACCTTTTATATGATGTTTATCTTCAATTTTATTTGTTTTTTAAAGTTTGACCGTAATCAAATTTTTCTAAATGATTTAGTGAGAATTTTGTGTTTGGGAGTTCGGGGAACAGACAGTCTCTATGTGATATCTAGGTGATACAGTCTCTATGTCATACGAGTTTGGAACAACATTATGTTGATGACAAAATTTCCATTAATAATAATAATAATTGTTAAAAGAATAATTATATAAAATTTGAGCGTCTTAACAATGAGCTTTTAGCGCACAATGTAGAAATGATGTAGCTGTAGAAATTAAGTTCCTGACGTACAGTTAAAAGAGCCAATCACCTTTTAGATACAGACATCACCTGTCAATCAACTCTAGAATGTGCATACACATAATACAACTATAGTTTTTTTAGCATAATGTGAGGTATATTGTTTACGTCTTGTAGCTATTCTTTTGAAACAGTGAGTATTTTAACATTTATGGATTGGACCCCATTTACCTCCATGCTAGTGCCTAAGTCTGACTTATATTTTTTTCTGTTTTAGTTTAAAATATTTAAAATGCATATTTGAGGTAATCAACATTATCTCACAAATGCATTTGATTAAGCCTAACTTGTATTAAACCTGGACTATTCTTCTTTATGATACCAGTTTTGTCAGATTTTGTTGTTGATTTTAAAATGTTCTTTGAATGTAATTTTGACCAACTGTTTTTGAGATTTTTTTTCTTTCTCCATTCAAGTAGATAGTAGCTGCACTAGGATGACTGGAAATAGCCTCCCAAGAGCATTCCAAAGATGTCGACAGTGGACTGACTTGCTAGAAAGACTTTGGTTAATATCCATTATGTAATTTGTGAAAGTTACGAGTTACTCACTACTTTGGTGCTCTTTTAATTAGATACTTTCTTACTCAATTATTTATGTTAGTAATTTTCTACTTGAGTAATTAAAAAAAAGTAAACTTTTACTTAAGTACAGTTTTTGACTACTCTACCCACCTCTGGTAATATGACAGTCTTGTGAATCTGACAAATTTCCTAGAAAGTCCCTGACAGCCAGTGCTACGAGCTAGCCTGATGGACAGCAACTAGATCTTATTGATGGCTATCAAGGGGTGCGACAAGCCTCTTTATCTCCCAGCCACACATTCTCCCTTATGACTGGCCCCAGTAGTGCAGGGGGGAGAGCGTGAGGGAGAAAGGCAGACAAGGGAGCAAAAAACCTTATGTGTTTTAAAAATAAAATAAGGATGCTTAATTTGGTAGTCTTCTACTAATTAGTAGACATGAAACATGTCATTGCAATTTCAATTTCTACGATAACTTGTTTACATTTTATTTTATTATTTTAGCTCTCTTGATAACTTTCTTTTAGACAGATTCTTTGAGATGAATGTCTGTTCATTTTCATTATACCAAAGTATACAATTTTATCAGTAGGTTACACACCCTGCTGACAAAAATAAATAAATGCACGTGTCTGTGGAAATTCCTTTCAGTGAATGACAACTACAGCCATAAGAAACTAAATCAAGAGTGGGATGAGGCTGAGAGGCTGGGACTGTGGACAAAAAAAAAAAGATTGCCTTACTTACCGGAAGAATGAGAGTGCATACTGTGTGTGGTCCCTTGATGGAGGAAAGGCTGAGGAGCAGGACTGTGGTTAACTGCTGTGTTAAGTGTGTCAGATAGGCTCTATTCCCTGTCTGCTTGTCATCTGCTCAGTCTGATTCATTACAGTTGTACACAAACTACAAATCCCATATTCCTCCACAAAATAAATGCCTTTATATTAATGACAAAGAGGATAAGTTGCATCCATTCAGATCTGTCAGGGCTAATCTTGCCAACAATTTAGTTCTCATAGCCCCCTTGTTGTGAGTTCGAAAATAAACAATATCTACACTCTCAGCTATTAAAAGATCCACATGCACCTCATCTTCACCATGCCATCGCAGAGGGAATTTCCGTCAGATTGTTCCACAGAGCGAAAATGACTGCTCATCTCAAGGGACAGTGATGCATCCTGTTGCTATGGATTTCACATTGTGTGGCAAAGTTTTACCATTTCTTAGAGATCACAGTTCTGTTTTAACCTTGAGATCATGGCACTTTGCCTCTTTTTTATTTCTATGTTAATGTTGTAGTTTTATCAAATGATGAGTGTTTTTGTGTCAGTTAATGTGGATAGTAAAACCTTATATTTATTTATTTCATTTTATACAACAGTTAATTTACGTCCTCTTATCTGATTGGACAAGCACTGTTACAAGATTACTAAAATCATTATGTTGATACTGAATGTTCCAGTAACCTGAAATCAGCTTGATTCTACAGATTTAATGAACATCTCCCTGTCCCATCAGACTATTTAGATTTAATTTAAATGTGTTTACCTGTTCCTGTGGTGCCACTGATAGCTTGTGCACTGATAGCTAGCACCCTCATGGGCTCAGTCCCATAGAAACTAAGAAGTAATTGCATTCACAATGTTGAGTAATTCAGAGGATGCATTTTCCCTCTAAGGTTTAGAGTTGGTATTTAGGTTATGTTGCATGGTTATAAATATATGCATTCCTGTTGACTGCATTGCATAATTTGCAAAAAAAAAAAATATATATATATAAACTTGCTCAACAACTCATTTTTGGCACCAATCTGTGAACATTTCACCCTGAAACAGAAGCCCACATGTGTCCATATGTAAAACCACACTTGCAGCTTCAACCTCTGGGGGTGTTGATTCAAATTTAAGCAAGCAGAGGCCAATTTCAGAAGCAAATTTAGACCTACTGTCACCAAATTCACAGGGAGCTCAGTTTGTGATCATAGTTCCGACTAATTTTAGAACAATTTTCATCGCTGGAAAAATAACTTCAGTATGTGTATATTATACAGCTATGGAAAAAAACAAGGGACCACTGCAACATTATCAGTTTCTCTGGATTTACTATTTATAGGTATGTGTTTGAGTAAAATTAACATTTTTGTATTATTCTATAAAGTACTGACAACATTTCTCTCAAATTCTAAATAAAAATATTGCCATTTATAGCATTTATTTTCTGAAAATTAAAACTGGTCAAAATAACAAAAATTCAGACCTTGAATAATGCAAATAAAACAAGTTTATATTCATTTTTAAAAAACACAGTGCTAATGTTTTAACTTAGGAAGAGTTTAGAAATCAGTATTTGTTTGAATAACCCTGATTTCCAATCACAGCTTTCATTTCACATCTTGGCATGCTCTCTACCAGACTTTCATATTGCTGTTGGGTGACTTTATGCCACTCCTGTTGCAAAAATTCAAGCAGCTCTTGATCACATTCCAGTGGTTTTCATTGGGGTTCAGATCTGGAGATTTGGTCTTAATCCATTGACCTGGCTTTGTGGCATGCAGCATTGTCCTGCTGGGAAGAAAAACTATCCTGAGAGTTGGAGAACATTGTTAGAGCAAAATTTCTTCCAGGATAACCTTGTATATGGCTTGATCCATGCGTCCTTCATAAAGACAAATCTGCCCGATTCCAGCCTTGCTGAAGCACCCCCAGATCATCTCAGATCCTCTATCAAATTTCACAGTGGGTTTGAGACACTGTGGCTTGAAGGCCTCTTCAGGTTTTATACTAACCATTAGACGACCAGGAGGTGGATTGGTGATGATCCTTATTTGGAATTTGGGAGACATTTTTATTTATATATGTATAAATTTTATCCATCCAAGCAGGGGCATTCCTTCCTATTTCTCAGTAGCTGGTGCCAAATTTTGAGTGGTTAATACATAGACTGGTACCATCTGTTTCATTTTCTTATATTTATTGATAATGTTCTCAAAAATTTCAGCTGTATTATTTCACATTGCCTTACATTTGGTTTCTTTTGTTTCTCTTCCCTGAGTTGGCAGGCAGTGTCCTGACTTCAGGAAGTAAGTAGAGAATAAGCGCGACTGTCCAAGCCTCCTTTCTGTCCTTGGTGCTACTGCAGCTGGTCTCGCAAGAAAATAATTATTGTTGTTATTTTTGTTTTGGATATATGTCAATATTAACGTTTGGTTAAATGGTAATCTTAATTTATTTATGAATCTCTCTCTCTCTCTCTCTCTCTCTCTCTCTCTCTCTCTTTATATATATATATATATATATATATATATATATATATATATATATATATATATATATATATACAGTGCCTTGCGAAAGTATTCGGCCCCCTTGAACTTTGACCTTTTGCCACATTTCAGGCTTCAAACATAAAGATATAAAACTTTCATTTTTTGTGAAGAATCAACAACAGGTGGGACACAATCATGAAGTGGAACGAAATTTATTGGATATTTCAAACTTTTTTAACAAATAAAAAACTGAAAAATTGGGCGTGCAAAATTATTCAGCCCCTTTACTTTCAGTGCAGCAAACTCTCTCCAGAAGTTCATTGAGGATCTCTGAATGATCCAATGTTGACCTAAATGACTAATGATGATAAATAGAATCCACCTGTGTGTAATCAAGTCTCCGTATAAATGCACCTGCTCTGTGATAGTCTCAGAGGTCCGTTTAAAGCACAGAGAGCATCATGAAGAACAAGGAACACACCAGGCAGGTCCGAGATACTGTTGTGGAGAAGTTTAAAGCCGGATTTGGATACAGAAAGATTTCCCAAGCTTTAAACATCCCAAGGAGCACTGTGCAAGCGATAATATTGAAATGGAAGGAGAATCAGAACACTGCAAATCTACCAAGACCCGGCCGTCCCTCTAAACTTTCAGCTCATACAAGGAGAAGACTGATCAGAGATGCAGCCAAGAGGCCCATGATCACTCTGGATGAACTGCAGAGATCTACAGCTGAGGTGGGAGACTCTGTCCATAGGACAATCAGTCGTATACTGCACAAATCTGGCCTTTATGGAAGAGTGGCAAGAAGAAAGCCATTTCTTAAAGATATCCATAAAAAGTGTCATTTAAAGTTTGCCACAAGCCACCTGGGAGACACACCAAACATGTGGAAGAAGGTGCTCTGGTCAGATGAAACCAAAATCGAACTTTTTGGCAACAATGCTAAACGTTATGTTTGGCGTAAAAGCAACACAGCTCATCACCCTGAACACACCATCCCCACTGTCAAACATGGTGGTGGCAGCATCATGGTTTGGGACTGCTTTTTTTCAGCAGGGACAGGGAAGATGGTTAAAATTGATGGGAAGATGGATGGAGCCAAATACAGGACCATTCTGGAAGAAAACCTGATGGAGTCTGCAAAAGACCTGAGACTGGGACGGAGATTTGTCTTCCAACAAGACAATGATCCAAAACATAAAGCAAAATCTACAATAGAATGGTTCACAAATAAACATATCCAGGTGTTAGAATGGCCAAGTCAAAGTCCAGACCTGAATCCAATCGAGAATCTGTGGAAAGAACTGAAAACTGCTGTTCACAAACGCTCTCCATCCAACCTCACTGAGCTCGAGCTGTTTTGCAAGGAGGAATGGGCAAAAATTTCAGTCTCTCGATGTGCAAAACTGATAGAGACATACCCCAAGCGACTTACAGCTGTAATCGCAGCAAAAGGTGGCGCTACAAAGTATTAACTTAAGGGGGCTGAATAATTTTGCACGCCCAATTTTTCAGTTTTTTATTTGTTAAAAAAGTTTGAAATATCCAATAAATTTCGTTCCACTTCATGATTGTGTCCCACTTGTTGTTGATTCTTCACAAAAAATGACAGTTTTATATCTTTATGCTTGAAGCCTGAAATGTGGCAAAAGGTCGAAAAGTTCAAGGGGGCCGAATACTTTCGCAAGGCACTGTATATACATAGTGTGTACATACACAGTATATGTATACACTGGCATCCAAAAGTTTGGAATAATGTACAGATTTTGCTCTTATGGAAATAAATTGGTATTTTTATTCCCCAAAGTGGCATTCAACTGATCACAATGTATGTCAGGACATTAAAAACATTGATAAATTATTATAAAAAAAAAAAACTTAAACTACTTCAAAGACTTCTCATCAAAAAATCATCCACATGCAGCAATGACAGCTTTGCAGATCCTTGGCAATCTAGCTGTCAGTTTTACCAGATACTCAGATGACATTTCACCCCAGGCCTGCACCATGAGTCTTCTCTTTACTGTTCTACATGAAACTGGTGTTGAGTTGGTAGAATTCAATGAAGCTGTCAGCTGAGGACATGCAAATGGTGAGGCATCTATTTCTCAAACTAGACACTCTGATGTACTTATCCTCTTGTTTAGTTGTACATCTGGCCTTCCACATCTCTTTCTGCCCTTGTTAGAGCCAGTTGTCCGTTGTCTTTGAAGACTGTAGTGTACATATTTGTATGACATCTTCAGTTTTTTGGCAATTTCTAACATTGTATAGCCTTCAATCCTTGAAACAATGGTTGACTGATGAATTTCTAGAGAAAGCTGCTTCTTTTGTGCCATTTTCACCTAATATTGACCTTACGACATGCCAGTATATTGCATACAGTGGCAACTCAAAAACAAACACAAAGACAATATTAAGCATCATTTAACAAATCAAATAGCTTTCAAATGTGTTTGATATAATGGCAAGTGATCTGTTGGAAAGGTTTCTTAAAATAATTCCACTACAGATTACAGAATGCATGCTGTAAAATGTAATTTGTTACATATTCCATTGGATTACTCAAGGTCAGTAACGTAATTAAATACGTTTGATTATTTCTTCATCCTTGGCAGATTTTTTTCTCTACCTTTGACTATAAACAATTAAATAAAGTAAGAAAATACACTTCACTGTAAAAATACATTCTAAATAGTCTAAATGTCTTATGCAGTTTTGCTACTCAAGTAAATGCATCTTATTTTAAGGATTTTTAGATATTTTTACAGAAAAGCAACATTTACATTTGCATTAAGAATAAGAACTTTGCCCTTATATCAAAGGTCTTCTCATAGAGTTCATTTTAAAATATAATCAAGCCTGATGACAGATATATGTAAAGGTAAGAAATAGCATTGTATCTTCGCATATGCTAAATGTTCACAAGACAAGTTACACAAGGTTAACTATTTCTGCTGCTCTGTACTTCAAAACCCCACAGAGTGTTCACAACCACATCATTTTCTGATTGTATGTGGATTCTGTTCATAGAATTAGGCAGAAAATATATTATTTGTAGCTTTCTATATGATAATAAAGGCTAAATTGGTTAGCATTTCTTGTAAAAATACCCTAACCACATATAAAAAATTGACAAGGCATGTAATCGTGTGTTTATTGGATTTGTGTTTCATTTGTAAAAGTGTTTCTAACTGTATTTTGGTAAGCTGTAGAAACAAGATCTAGCTACTCTAGTAAGCACCTGTAAATGAAACAAATCATAAGACAGTGATTCACCACTGTACAAAATCTCATCCTATATGGATACATTTGATGTGATTGATTTGATTTCACTTAATTATCAGAATTTTTTACGAAATTTGTCTTGCGTCCCAAGACATACACTCATATTGTGGAGGTGAGGGTGAGGGCATGGTCGATTTCTCGCCTGGGGAGAGAGAAATCGGTAAGAACATCCACCCAAGATGAATTGTGACTAATTATCATCTATCTCCATGTTCACAGTGAGAGTTGGGGGAGTTAAAAAGATTGCCAGTTCACAGAGAGAGGAGAGACAGACAGACCAGAGTCTTCCTGTTTGTCCCCTGAGAGAGAGAGAGAGAGAGAGAGAGAGAGAGAGTCTTGTGTTGTGTGAAGCTGAAAAGTGGACTATTTTTTTAGAGTGATGCTGAAATGCCGTCATGTATTTTGAATGAAGCTGTACAGCAATTGCTAGTTATTTGTGAATAAAACAGACTCGTGAACTGTGGAAACCAGTTCCCGCTTCCTCCTTTATCTACCCAACCCGAACCTTTGTTACACACATCAATAACATTTACACAACATTTAATCAAGCAACAGAAACAAATACTACAGCATATTTTACATCAGACATGACAAATAACTGGCTGCAGTGCTTCAATTTAATCACTTCCTTCAGTGCTAAGTCCACATAGGAACAGTGAGGCCTACTAGAACTCAAACTCTGATTTAGCAGTTTGACAGCCTGGTGAAATAAATATTTTACAACTGAATAGACTAAATATTAAATGAAACAAATGACAAAAAAATGCAAAGTAATCAAAATACTTTTTGAATGTAACTGTATTCTGATTACTAATTATTTAAATTGTAACTGTAGTGGAACACAGACAAAGACAGACTAAACGCCTACTGGTAAAGGATAGCTTTTGTTGCATCTGCACCAACAAAGTTTCTACTGTAATAAAAACTCTAATAAAAAATCAACACTGTAAATTTGTTATACATGATTGATGTTTATATATCAGATTAAATGTATTTAGAGTTAACAGAGCTGCTGGTAAAACCTTTACATAAAGTATGCTTAGACCAAGCTAATTCTATCCTTTTGGCTTTCTGAAACTACCTCCTCTTAGGTAACATGCTGTTGTCCTCTATTAAAAGCTCAGCTTTTCTTGTATTCAGACTAGTTTATTATTTCTCCATGGCTTGGTAAACACTTCAGGGCAAACAAAAATATGAGAATGAAATGAAAAGGAAAATTTTTTGAACAACATACTTGACCCCATTTTCCATAACCTGCACACCTTCTCTGATTTTACTCATTGAGATAAAATTGGTCTATTTCACCATTCATGTGAAAAGCACCCTTATTATGCCCTTTATCTTTTGACATAAACTGTTGAATGCAGAATCAGACTGGATAATGTCAATTAACTCTGATTTTGTATTCATAGAATTAGTAGCAGTTTAGTTATCTAGAGTTTGCAAAATTTCCTTACCCTTCTTCAAACTTTTAAGATTTATATTTTTATTAACTTCAGTCTTTTCTTGAAAGCAATTGCACTGATATGATACATTATTAAATGTTGGCTCTAACCAGATTACTGCTATCATCACTATCTCTCTTTTTCTTGACATACATTTTTATTTAGGATGAACATGTATGCTAATGTTATTTAATTTTAGATATGTGAGCATATATCATTCCCCCCACTACTCACACTAGAAATGCCATTGCATGCAGTCAGAAATTTCAGTCAGAAAAATTCAATTTGAGAATGGAAATGTAGTGTTATGGAAAATAATCTTAAGAACGGGAATCCATGCTCAGACATTACCAACAATAAGGGACACAAAGACTGTGCTAGATACTCACCAACCATTCAGCCAAACATAGAGAAGGATAGAGAAGTCGTCTGTTGAGTATGACTGATATTAGCAATTGTTTTGTGTAGCTTGGACTATTACACCTTGAAACATGGGACAAACAGGGGGAAACTCGCTGAGCTTAAGTAGCAGTGGCTACATGTGGGAGAGAACTCTGTTCATGGAATGATACATCACAAACATCTCTGAGCCTGACACAAGCTGTTTCATCTCAGATTTAGTGAACAAGTAGACCGTTAAACAAATTAAGTACTTGATGCAGCAAATTTGGAAAGAATTAGAGATAAATGTCACAAAAGGCTATGATGATTTGTGTTGTCTATATGGCTGACCAGATGGAGAACGGATTTAAACTCTTTTAATGCTCTAGCACTGTCATTGCTAAATAGAGTATTGGCATGTCATGCATAATAGCAGCTACCCTCGTCTGCATGCACAATGTTTACCTCTGAGGTCTGCGTGAGAATTTGTCATTGAAAAAATACACACATTTCAAGGGTAAACTATTTTCCCCTTCTGCAACGCATTGTCCTTTGCATTCAAGCTTGCTGTCTTGCCCTCTTGACCCTTTTATCCAGATGTTATTTTTAAAACAATTTTGTTGTCTGTTTATAATGTCTATTGATGTCTATTGTAAGTCTCTCTTAAAGTGGTAATGACTAGTTATTTGGTATACCTGAAGACAGAATGTAACATAATGTAACTATTTAATTGTATGTTTATTGCCATCCTAGACAGTACAAGTTCTGATTTCAGGAATCAACCTAACTGACAACTGGGGATAATAAGTAAGTAAATATATAAATCAAGTCTAAAATCAGATTCAAAATATACATAAAATATATGCACACTTGTGACCACACAATTGAATGCTGTGTTATTGTTATGCACCAAGTTGCTTGGCAACCATAAAATATACATTTAGGGTGAATATATGGCAGAACTTAATATTTGGTAGAATAAGAGTTTTGTTTTTAATATTAGGGGTTCAAGCCTGAAGGGCTAGGAACCTATTGTAATTGTTAAAATTTGTATTATTATTATCATTATTATTATTATTATTATTATTCCCCCTTAAAACTGATCAGGCAGAGGGGGCCGTAAAGCCTAGAGACTTGAAAATTGGTCAGATGGTAGTAGTATTGCTCACTACTCAGAAACACAGACTCGGCCAAATCAGACAATAGGGAGGGTGCTACAGCAATCAAAAATGTGTAACTGCTCATAACTCCTAGACTGTTTGTCGTAGATTCAAGTGCTTTATACCATTGGAATGGCCTTGGCTCAAACCAAACAAAATGTATATCTCCGATTTAATTTCCATCTGTTAAAATATTCCGCCATCTTGGATTTTATATAAAACCTACTTTTGAGATCTAGTCCTAGGCATTTCGTCCTATCGGGACCAAACCATTGCCAAACAATTCTATGAAGTATCAATATCAAAAGTTGCCAAAAAAAGTTTGAACTTTTGACTCGAGCTAGCTATGGATTGTGAAAACATCGGAAGTTGGAGTGGCCAATTTTACGTAAATGGCTATAACTCTTGAAGGAAAGGAGATATCTTCACCAAAAAATATCATGCTTATGTAAGAGGTCAATCTTTGGTCGCCCAGAAAAGTTTGCACAGTTTTGCCACATAGTGGCGGTATAATACCAAAACACATGAAATTGGCTGTAACTATGCAACCGTTAGTATGATTGAGATGAAAATCAGCATGCAGTGTCTTTGTCCAAGGTGCCATGACTGTCTATGAGGACATTGGTGTATCTAAGAAAACAGGGTATCCATCGGCCAATGAAATTTGAGCACCTATTAGACAAGGTTGATGGAGGCCAATCGGCACATAACTCGGTGGGCTTATTTGACTCCTGGCCCTAGATTTCTGTGAGAAATTTGAAAGAAATCCAACACAGAGTGCCACTAACGAGTTTTAACGCCCCAGTAATCACACTGACTTTCAAATATAGACACAATATGCATATCATATTTTAGATCTCCTCATTCTGAACAACTTTGCCTCAAGAAGCACTGCTGTCAATCAAATTTTTAATTAAATATTCATGATTATGGAAAAAAAATACTTTTGTGAACTAGTCCTAGGATTTATCTCAAACTCAATAAAACTAATGCAGTAAAATTCTCTGGACTCTCAAGGTCAATAGTTGTGGAATGTGGAACTTTACCCTTTGGATAGCTATAACAGGGTCATTTAGAAAATGGGTGTGGCAAAATAGACTCAAAAGCCTATAAATCGTAAACGAAAAGTAAAAACTTCAAGAAAGTAGGTGAGCACATGCAACATATAATTCTAAAGAAGCATACAAACGTTTATGGAGATTGGACAATAGGTCATGCAAACTGTTAAAAAGCTTTATAAACCTTATATTTCCATAGTAAATTGCCTGTATTGGCTGTAAATTGTGTTTTCCATCTATGATCTAGGTGGTTACATGCTTGCTAAAGAACACAAATAACTTTTTACGCATGTGCGTAAAAGCCTTAAACTGCTTGAACCCCGTTAATTGCTGTTTGCAGATATATATTTATTATTATTATTAATATTATTAATAATAATAAATGTAACTTTTTTTAATGTTGTACTAAGCAACAAAACATCTCGGTTACGTATGTAACCTCCGTTCCCTGATGGAGGGAACAAGATGACGTGTCGAAGAAGCGACACTAGGGGTCTCTCTTGAGCGCCGAAAGATACCTCTGATCTATGAAAAAAGGCCAATGAGAGTTGGCGAACAGTATTTGCATACTTCGCCTCCGGATATGGATATAAAGGCGAGAGAAATACGCTCGTTCATTCAGGATATTTCTGAGGAGCCGGGAGTGTGACGGGCACATCAGCGGCTCGGCTCAGCGACGTGGCCGGGAAGACACGATGTCTCGTTCCCTCCATCAGGGAACGGAGGTTACATATGTAACCGAGACGTTCCCCGTCTGTCGCTCACTTCGACGTCGTGTCGAACAAGCGACACTAGGGGTCCACTTCAAAACTCTCCATGTGCTGAGCCGTGTACGTGTACTGCTGACACAGAAGCGGGCAGGTATTTACACGTGCACAAGCGACCAACTGTGTTCAGGCTGCACGTACTCTTCCCCAATGCCCCGAAAAAGCGTCAGCAACCTTTTGGTTACCCTAGGGGGGAACAAGGTGACGCTCCCAACTAGGGAACGAGCCAAGCCTGGCTGGGCCTCTTTTCTCTCTATGTTTTCTCGGCATAGAGCAAGAGCAGCCGGGGCCCTTACCGCATCGAGGGAAGGGGGTCTTATTCCCGAATTCCTATTCTTTTAGGGGGAAAAGACCCTGCGGAGGCCACAACCACCCGAAAGGGGAGGTAAAGGTGGCGAAATACATCACATGGCCTCTTGTTGTGACATGTGGGAAGAATGGCGCGGTGGTAGATCCAACCTCGAGGAGGGGGGAGTTGCTACAACACGGCGACCGGAGGGCAGCAAGGACTGCCTAAGGGAGACGCGGGTCAGCTCGTGAGGTGACCGTACCGCGGAAGTACACACAGAAGGAGTCCCGTAGGAGGCCTGATCTGTGGAGCACCTATTCCAGTAGGGGTAGCCTGGGGTACCCGTAGTGGACTGGACCAGCACGTTCCTCCGCTGAACTGCTGCGGGCCCGAAGGGCTAGGGAGGAATCAACCAGGGACCTAGGTCCTCTGGGACAAAAGCGCACTGTTTTGCCTTGGCAGAGGGAAACGGCGCTGGAACAAGCGATTCACCCGGTCAGATCGTCGACGTGTACCGAGTTCTACGGGCTCGGACCTGAGAGAACACGGGACGAGACTGACTCAACCCTGAGATTGTAGAATCTCGTAAAGGTGTTAGGTGCTGCCCAGCCCGCAGCTCTGCAAATGTCTGCTAGGGAGGTACCCCTCGCCAGTGCCCATGAGGATGCCACGCTCCTAGTGGAGTGGGCTCGAACCCATAAGGGTGGTGGCACGGCCTGGGTGTGGTAGGCCAACTGAATGGCCTCCACCACCCAGTGAGACAACCTCTGTTTGGAGACAGCGTTCCCTTTCTGCTTTTCTCCAAAGCAGACAAAGAGCTGCTCAGAGTGCCTGAAGCTCTGGGTGCTTCCAGGTAGGCACGCAAGGCACGTACCGGACACAATAGTGAAAGGGCTGGGTCTGCCTCCTCCCGGGGCAGGGCTTGTAGGTTCACTACCTGATCTCTAAAGGGTGTGGTAGGAACCTTGGGCACATAGCCCGGTCGAGGTCTTAGGATCACATGAGTGTCTGCCAGACCGAACTCCAGGCAAGTGTCATTAGTAGAGAACGCTTGCAGGTCCCCGACCCTCTTGATGGAGGCGAGCGCGATCAGCATGGCCGTCTTTAGGAAGAGAGGGCCCTGAGTCCAGCTGATTCTAGCGGCTCGAAAGGGGATCTCTGAAGACCGGCGAGGACCACCGAGAGATCCCAGGAGGGGAACAGGTTTGGCCGGGAGGGATTTAACCTCCGGGCACCTCTTAGGAACCTGACGATTAAGTCGTGCTTACCCAGGGACTTTCTGTCTACTGGGTCGTGGTGAGCTGCGATAGCGGCAACATACACCTTCAAGGTGGATGGGGACAGCCTCCCCTCCAACCTCTCCTGTAGGAACAGGAGCACAGACCTAACTGCGCACCTCTGTGGGTCTTCTGCCCGGGAAGAACACCAATTCACGAACAAACGGCATTTCAGGGCGTAGAGTTGCCTGGTAGAAGGGGCTCTGGCTTGGTTGATCGTGGCTACGACCGTGGGTGGTAGACCAGCTAGATCTTCCACGTCCCGTCCAGGGGCCAGACGTGGAGGTTCCAGAGGTCTGGGTGCGGATGCCAGAGAAGGTCCTTCCTCAGGGGAATTCGCCAGGGAGGGGCTGTCGCGAGGAGTACGAGGTCCGAGAACCAGGCCCGGGTGGGCCAGTAAGGAGCCACGAGAGTGACTTGCTCCTCGTCCTCCCTGAACTTGCACAGCACCTGTGCAATAAGGTTCACTGGGGGAAATGCGTACTTGCGCAGCCCCACCGGCCAGCTGTGTGCCAGTGGATCTGCCCCTAGGGGAGCCTCTGAGCGGGCGTACCAGAGCGGGCAGTGGGAGGTCTCTCGGGAGGCAAACAGGTCTACCTGGGCCTTGCCGAACCGTTCCCAAATCAGCTGAACCGAGTGGGGGTGAAGCCTCCACTCTCCGCCAGGCAAGCGTTGTCGTGACAGCGCGTCCGCCATCACATTGAGGTTGCCGGGGATGTGAGTGGCATGCAGCGACCTGAGTTGGTGCTGGCTCCAAAGGAGGAGACTACGGGCGAGTTGCGACATGTGGCGGGAGCGTACGCCGCCTTGGCGATTTATGTACGCGACCGCAGTGGTGCTGTCCGACCTGACCTGGACATGTTTGTTGCGAATTAACGGGAGAAACTGCCGCAGGGCTAGAAAGACGGTCAACAACTCGAGGCAGTTGATGTGCCAACGCAGATGGGCCCTTTTCCAACGGCCTGAGGCTGCGTGCCCATTGCAAACGGCGCCCCAACCCAATCTGGAGGCGTCGGTCGTGACCAGGACGCGTCTGGACACCTGCTGTAGGGGTACTCCAGCCCGTAAGAAACAGAGGTCTGTCCAGGGGTTGAATGTTTGTCGGCAGGCGGGGGTGATTGTTACCCGGTGCGTGCCGCGGCGCCATTCTTGTCTTGGGACTCGGGTCTGGAGCCAGTGTTGGAGCGGACTCATATGCATCAACCCCAGCGGCGCGACCGCCGCGGAGGACGCCATATGCCCCAGGAGCCTCTGGAAAAGTTTAAAGGGGACCGCTGTGCCTGGCCTGAAGGCGGCGAGGCAGTTCAACACTGACTGGGCACGCTCGTTGGTGAGACGTGCGGACATTGAGACCGAGTCTAACTCCATCCCGAGAAAAGAGATGCTCTGAAATGGAGCGAGCTTGCTCTTTTCCCAGTTGACCTGAAGCCCCAGACAGCTGAGGTGCCTGAGCACCTGGTCTCTGTGGGCGCATAGTAACTCTCTCGAGTGGGCCAGAATGAGCCAGTCGTCGAGGTAGTTGAGTATGCGGATGCCGGCTTCTCGGAGCGGAGCAAGAGCTGCCTCTGCGACTTTCGTGAAGACGCAAGGGGACAGAGACAGGCCGAAGGGGAGGACTTTGTACTGATACGCCTGGCCCTCGAACGCAAACCGCAGGTAGGGGCGGTGTCGGGGCAGGATGGAGACATGGAAGTACGCGTCCTTCAGGTCTATCGCTGCGAACCAATCTAGATGCCGGACACAGGTTAAGATGTGTTTCTGCGTGAGCATCTTGAACGGGAGTTTGTGCAACGCTCGGTTGAGAACTCGAAGGTCCAAGATTGGTCGTAAGCCGCCGCTTTTCTTGGGTACGATGAAGTAGGGGCTGTAGAAACCCTTCTTCATCTCGGTTGGAGGGACAGGCTCTATCGCGTCTTTAGCCAGAAGAGTCGCGGTTTCCGCGCGCAGGGAGTGGGCGTGTTCGCCGTGTACTGCGGAAAAGCGGACGCCCATGAAGGGGGGCGGGGGCCTGGCAAACTGAATTGCGTAACCAAGTCGGATGGTCCGGGCCAGCCAGCGAGACGGGTTGGGAAGTGAAAGCCACGTGTCCAACCTCTGCGCTAGGGGCACCAAAGGGATGGTTAATTTGGACGTACCCGGCGGGGCTTCGCAGCGGGGCGGAGCAGGTAGGGCTGCGTTGTGTGGCGACGGGGCGACCTGCGGCTGAGGTGCTGAGAAAAGACTCAAAGCACTTACCTTGCTCCGCACACCCGGCTGGGGGCGGCTTAGCGACTGAGGAGGAGGTCCCCGGTAGGCGTCCTCTAGACTCATCGGAACCGGCCGGCCGGGGGACAGTCGTGGGGCTGAAGACGGGTGGTCCGTGTCCAGGAAGCCAGGACTGTTGAGATCTAAGGGCAAAGTGCCGTGAGAACGGCATTTGCGGGCCAGGTGACCCAGAGACATAGGAATAGCTCTTTTATTGAGAATGTGGGTACCGCAACCCCGTCTAAGGGGGAGCGGCAAATTAAATTGTTTGAAAACAAAAGATTCTCCTCCCGGCCCTCCACCGGGGGACGGAGTGGTCTTACCACCTCCGGAGCTAACGTCTGTGTCGCTGTCTCAGGACCGCCTAGGAGCCTTCCGGGTCCTCAAGGGAGTCCGGGAGATGGGGGGCTTCTGCTTCCTGCGGTGTGCTCGACGCGGGGGCCGAGAGCTGGGCCCGGGTTGAGGCGGAGCAGGTTTCTTAGCCGCAGGGGGACGCCCTCGGCGAGCAGACCTCCGTCAGCCTCCGTCTGTCTTCTCACCGCGGAGAACTTCTGGGCGAAGTCCTCGACGGTGTCGCCGAAGAGGCCAAGCTGGGAGACAGGGGCGTCGAGGAAGCGAACTTTGTCGGCCTCACGCATCTCGACCAAGTTGAGCCAAAGATGACGTTCCTGGACCACAAGGGTGGCCATCGCCTGCCCGAGTGCCTGCGCGGTGACCTTCGTGGCTCTGAGGGCGAGGTTGGTCACTGAGCGCAGTTCCTGCAGCACATCGGGGTCAGGGCTACCCTCGTGCAGATCTCTGAGCGCCTTGGCCTGGTGGACTTGCAGGATGGCCATGGCGTGCAAGGCGGAGGCGGCCTGTCCCGCGGCGCTGTAGGCTTTGTTGTTCAAGGAGGATGAAGTCCTACAGGCCTTGGAAGGGGGTACAGGGCGTCCGCGCCAGGTCACCAGGGTCACCAGGACAAAGATGGAGCGCAACTGCCCTATCCACCTGGGGAATCGCCGTGTACCCGTGGGCCTCTCCGCCGTCGAGGGTAGTGAGAGCGGACGAGCATGGCTTTTGACGAATGGAGAGCGGCGCTCTCCATGAAAACGTCAGCTCGTCATGCACCTCCGGGAAAAACGGGACCGGGGGGGGCGTGGCTGTGAGCGGCGCCCAGACCCCAGGAACCAGTCATCCAACCGTGACGGGTGTAGGGAGGGTGGAGGTTTCCAGTCCAACCCCACCCCGACGGCGGCCCGGGCAAGCATGTCGGACATCTGCGCGCCCGCCTCAGCCTGGGCCTGCTGGCCCGAAGGCGGCAGTCCAGGGGAGGAGTCAGCGTCAGATGCCGCGCTCTCCGACGGAGCGGCGAGCTCATCGGCTTCAGGCTCCAGAGGATAGGCAGACCGGCCCGGAGGCGAGTCGCCGTTGCCTCGAGGCTGGACGGAGGTAAACGAGCGTGTTGGGGGGCGGGTGGTCCGCGGGGACGTGCCCGGCGGAAGCGCACCCGCTGCCCTCCCCAAATCGCCTCCAGCGCCAACCGCATCGTCCTTAATCCCGTGGGAAGAAGGAGCGATACGGGGGGCGGCTGGAGTGGCGTGCTTTCTATTGAAAGCGAGCCGCGACCGCAACGTTACCATGGTCATGTTCTCGCAGTGAGAACATGAACCATCCACAAACGCTGCCTCGGTGTGATCGGCGCCCAGACACACGAGACAGCGCCTGTGGCCGTCAGAAGCGGAGAGCACTCTACCGCATCCAGGAACTACACAGGGGTTGAATGGCATCTTTATAAAGACGCGCCCTGAAAAGGGCGTTCAACACCGCTGTGTATTGCTCTTTTAGAGAAATAAACTCTTTATGAAGAAATATAACTCTTTGAAAAGGGAACTCTTTCAACTCTGCGCTGTCGAAGCGCCCAGGGGCAAACTGCACGCCGGCAGAGAAGAGAAAACAGCCGCTGAAGTGCGCCGTAAATCCAACAGCAGCAGAGCGTGAGAGGATCAGAAGCAGGATCAGTTGTGTGTAGCACAGCAGACAGCATTCACACGACCATCGGCTCCGAAGAAAATTACTGAATGAACGAGTGTATTTCTCTCGCCTTTATATCCGTATCCGGAGGCGGAGTATGCAAATACTGTTCGCCAACTCTCATTGGCCTTTTTTCATAGATCAGAGGTATCTTTCGGCGCTTCAAGAGAGACCCCTAGTGTCGCTTCTTCGACACGACGTCGAAGTGAGCGACAGACGGGGAACACCCGTGATTTTACCACAGTTATGGGCTTCGTGTCATGACAATCATCAACCCATAACCTTGGGAAATTCACTGTAATGAACAGCTTCTCGTGGCTTATTGCTTCATTCTAGAATGGAACACTAGTTAGGAATTTCTCAGTTACTTCACTTTAAAAACGTTTTAAATAAAGAATATAAATAAAGCTCCAAACTTGATCCTAATAAGAAATAGTTTTCTTTCGCTTAGCTCTCTGCTTAAATAAGTCTCCAGAAGGGACAGAAGAAAATGGTTTCATTAAATTGATTTAATCTCACTTATGATGATGTAGGTAAAAATGTCCGACAAATAGCAACAATATTAAACAAATAATGCTTCATTTTAAAACAAGGTCATTGATTTGATTTTGCTGTGCAAAATAAAGCTTTTGATATTTATTTTTAACAACTCTGAGGCATAATATCATGCTACTTAGAAGCATTGATGGAATAGCCATTCCATTTTCACCATCACAAACATTGGATCAATTTTCTAAAGTAAATCAGAATGAGAATGTCTTGCCAAAGAGCAGTGGCTTTCACCTACAATGCAGCATCTGAAATATATAGTTCTATGAGACTTTTAGAAATTTCAGCATGAGATATAAAAAGTGTCTTGAGCAGTAAATTTGTGGAAAGTGTTGATGAAATGACAAGAATAGTGCTTTTCTGCCATGGCAACTAAGAAACAGACCTAAATAATATGGCAATTCTTTGGATGTCATGTAATGACAGATATTACCATTAGCAACTGATTAAATGAGAGGAAATTCTGAGAAAAGAAGACATATTCACATCTTATAATATGACTGGCCTTCTTGGTGGATTTTTACCTCAAGATCCATAATGGGTTCAGCTCAATTAGCATTTAATTAAAAAGTGTATTTAAATCTTCTCTGAGGGATGTTAAACTTAAATAAAACAAAGGCACTTGAATTTATAATCTATTAGAAGAAAATGTCACACTTTATATTAGGTGGCCTTATCTACTATGTACTAACATGTATTTAGACTATGTATTTACTGTATGTCTGCATGTCGTTCTGCAAAATTCCCACATTTACTGCTACTGAGGTTGAGGTATGGATACATTTAGGAGTAAGGGTATGGTTAGGGTTAGGATTAGGGGTTAGAGTTAGGTTTTGGGGTAAGGGTTGGGTTAGTGTAAAGTTAACAGTGTAACTACAAATGTAATTATATGCAAGTACTTTAAATGTAATTACAATGCAACAACATGTATGTACATAATACGTACATTGTATCAAACGGTTACATAATGGTAAAGGCCACCTAATATAAAGTGGGTCCAAAGAAAAGAAAAGAAGAATAGAAAAGTAAATAATGGGTGTCTAACACCATAAAGCAAATTCAACAATTAATCCATAACTTTGATGAAGAGACACTTTTTCAACAGTCACCATACATATGATGTTCTTATGTATTTAGGCATTTAATGCATTGTTTGCTTAAAAATTAAAACAACAGTGAACAGGCAGTGAGAGAGAGAGAGAGAGAGAGAGAGAGAGAGAGAGAGAGAGAGAGAGAGAGAGAAAAAAAAGCTAAAGTATGAGGAAGATACATTCAGTAACTTTATATGTACATTACACTAAATCAATTACAATTATGTGAGTGACATATATTTTTCCGTGGCTTAAGTGTACATATACTTTTTAGCATCACTGAACTTACACATGAAGTACATATTATACCCAGTAAGGCATTTGTAATGGCAGTTCCGGAGATGTACTCCCTCGTTTAAAGATGAGATGCTATTTACTTAATTCTGCCGTTGAAATGGTATGACTGACAGATTAATGGTGAGGCTTTTGACTGCCAGCCTTGCCATCACAGTGTGTGAGACTTTCTGAAATGAAAATTAGACAGTGCTACTCTTCCGCAACCATATTATTTCACAGGTAATGCCTGTGATAACTAGGACTTTCTTTGATGTTTAAATTAATTACTCCATGCCACATCTTTTCTGAGCTCTTTTTATAACAAAAAAGATAAATGACTAATGCTTTGCATGGGGACTTTGTGAAGTTGTGAATATATTTTTTGAGGAACCACAAAATACATGGAGTAAGACAGCACATCTTTAAAAAAATTTCCCCTCACCTTTGACATGCTTATTTATTATGGCATAGTGACAGTTTTTATTGTTCACAATTTAAAGACTATCTCTACATTTAAATTAGTGATTATGTGGCTTTTTTTCCACACAATTTAAACAAGTCACATCCTGACATGTCCAGTGAACTGGTTACTATAGGGAACATTTTTTGTAAGAGATCTAGCTACTTGTATGTGTTTTGAGTAAACACACAGCTTACAGTAGGGTATTTATCTGAACCACATGTATCCATACCCATGTGCATTGGTTTGTATTATGAATATGTAAACACTTGAATAATTTTGTCATTTCGATTTTATCCTGTAACAGAAACACAGACTCGATGGTAGAGTTAGAACCCGGAGGTGTAGTTTATTGAATGAGCAAGTTGATGGGGTGAACCAGATGAAGACTGCGGAGTAATGTAGAGAAGATGATTGGAGCTAGGCGATGGAGCAATGGAGAGTGGAGCAGAACACACAGGAGTGCTGGAGAGGAGTACTAGGAAGATCGTTGAACGAACGTAGGAACGAGGAGCTTGGCAGGATGACAATATAACGTCTCAAGGAGAAAGCAGGTAAGGGAGTCTGTGAACGTCATTGTAGACCAGACAAGGAATGACAGGAGAGTGGGGTTTATATGCGGTGAGGTTGATTGATGAGGAAACGGGTTTCAGGTGCAGGTGACTAGAATTCGGGAGAGAGTGTTCGTGGAGTGAAAGTGCTGGGAGTGTCAGGAGGAACTGTGACATATCCAAAGTGACATACAAAAGCCAGTAATAAAGTATCACACTGAAAAGTTCTAATTGTACCTGGGGAAGTACAACGAAGTAGAAAAGTTAGAGCAAAAGACAACATACAGTGTAATAATAAAATGAGGAATAATACATTTTAAATGTGTAGAATGTTCCTTATGTCTGTGGACTGATTAAGTGCTCATGGAAGATATGTGTCTTCAGCTGTTTTTTTAATGTTAAGAAGGTCATAACAGATGTGTGGGGATTGGAAGTGCATTCCACCACTGAGAACAGAGAATGTGAATGATCTGGAGAGCAACTTTGTGCCTTGTTGCAATGGAAGCATCAGGTGTCCCTCAGTCTTCGATTGCAGAGAGCAAGTAGCGACATTGTCATGGGAGAGTGAGTTGAAGTAAGAGGCTGCCATTCTATTGGCTTTCCTGATGGCCATAATCAAAGCCTTGAATTTGATGTGGGCAGCTACATGTTGCTTCTAGAAAACTTGCCGCAACATCATCACTCATTATTTTCCACATGCAAATGAGCTTGCTATTCGCAACTTCACCAATAGTGGTGAACCTGCAGCAGACCTTTGGTGAAAATGAAGAGTTTGCTGCAAAGTGCATTTACATGTGAAAATTTATGAGACGTAAATTTAGGACACATTTTTAGTAAGTTTGCAGCAACTTTAGATGTTTTGTAAGGATGGGAGTGATGTGAGCCCTCTTTGGTTGGTTGAAGACCTGACGTGCTGCCGTTTCCTGGACCAACTGTAGTGGTTTAATTATGTTAGTGGGAAGGCTGGGCCAACAGAGCATTTCAAATTGATAATATATTGATAATATAATCACTTTGATCAACAGCATTTGGGGGATAATATTAATTACCAACAAAATTAGTTATTTTTATTTTATTAAAAACATTACTCGTCCCTCAATTTCTTTAAAAAAGCAAATATCAATGTGGCAATGAGGTAATTACAATGGAAGTGGATAGGGGCCAATTTTTAGAATATAATTTTTGAACATTAAAATTCTCACTGTTTCAAAAGTATAGCCACAAGACATAAACAATGTGCATGTGCAAATTTCTGCCTTTAAACCATCCAAGCATTGGCCATATTCACTTCCATCATTAGTGCCTTAGTTTAACCTTGATTTTTGCTCTTTTTTTTAAAGAAAAATTTATTTTTGTGGTAATCAACATTATGCCCCAAATGCAAACTAGCCTTAATTCTTTAAGGCTAGTTTGAAGCTAATTTAAGGCTATGCTAACTTTACACATTCAGTTACAGTTATTGCTATTATATCCTCCTACTACTACAAGTACTACTACCACACAATACAGACATATACACACATATGTTTTGGTAATGGTGAACAAAGTCAATCTGAAAGTCGACAGGATTGATATTCAACACATCAAACCATGAATGAACAAAGAAAAAGAAAAAGACAGTCTAGAGTTCAATTGGTAAAGTTCTCTTTTATGATTTACTTTGAAAATGCTCAGGCGTATGGGTACATTTTTGATGAGCCTTTTACCTGAGGTATTAAGAAGAACAAAAAATGAAAATAATAATAAATGCTGCTAAAGTTCCTCAGACTAAAGGGCATTGATTGTCTTTGAACCTGCTTCTTTCATCCTGTGTTCTTTGGTCTGGTTTACCCATCTCACAAGTTCATGTCAAGTAAATTAGTGATGTAAACTATTAACATCACACATGGACACACAGTGTATTGTGAATGCCTTTTTCACACGGAACCTATATTTAGTAAAGACTAACAAATCGGTTAAATTGAACATATGAGATGCAGTATAGCCCTTGTAATGGAAGTTCCTGAGATGCTCTCCCTCATCAAATGCAGTACAATCAGTAGTAAAGATTAAACAATGTGTCCCTAAATGTGCGAAAAAAAGTGACAAACAGATTAAAATTATACTTTGAATATAAAGATTACTGGTCTCTAATGTTCACTTCAGAGTTCATGGATAAAGAACATGTCTTACCATAAATAAGTTTATATGTTGGTTTGGGCTCAGATCATTTTCATGAGCTGTACGCAAAGATGATTTTTATTTTATTTTTTTAAACAGACCTTTTCTCTGCATGCAACTGCTCATTTGCCAGGACATCAAATTTCAGATACAAACCTCAGGTTGAGAGTCATACATTTTTCTTTTCTTTTTTTTTTTATGCAATAAAAAGCTCCTTCTGACTGTAAACAATTTCTGTTGGAATGAAATATATTTTATTGTATTTTATGTTGCATTTGACACACCTGGTATCAAAAATGTTTCAATGGTAAATTATACATTATACATTAGCAAGCAGAAGGTGTCCTGGCCATGGAGGGTGATAAATTAAAATCTGTAATACTCACCTTGCTGCTGCCTGCAAACTGCATGGCAAGCTGTCTACTGAATGAAAATTACTGTAGACGTTTATGATTTCATGTCAGCATGAATTTAATTGCTGTACTGTAGCAACCTGTCTGCCCAGTCAAATTATGCTGCCATGGGCAGGAGGACAACTTGATCTAAAAGCTTGACACAGACCCAGGGCCAGCACAGGCCAAACTGATGCCCTACGCAGAGTTCTGTGATCATCTGCTGAGGCAGTGGGCAGAGTGCGAGGCGATAATCTGATGTGATGCGAGGTGTGAGGGAATCGTCTGTGATTTGCAACTGCTATCAGTTACTTGAATAACATATAACGTCCGAGGAAGGGCAGACTGTGGAGCTTCAGGTGCCCCCTAGGGTAAGGTGGCACACTCCTAGGGGGTTGGTGCCCTACGCAGACTGTGTAACATATGTATAGGGAGTGGCAGTACTGCAAGGATTATCTATTTTCTAAGTCTTTTACATCAAACTTCACTTAGAGACTTTTAATTATAAATAAAAAAATAAAACTAAGGCAAATAAAACTAAGTACAAAGCTGACAATTACTGTACAGTACAAGTAAACAAACTGCCTGTCCAGTGTTATTTAGCTCCAGAGAGCTCTAAAAATTCAAACAGTTTTTTAGTACTACGGTAGTAATAATAATAATAAACAAATAAATAAATGTCCAAAAGACAATTGAGATCTGCAATATATGAAAATAAAATATCTTATAAATGTAGTCAAAGGGCAAATTGTAAATGATCGGCATTGAAGAAAATAAAATTTTCTGTGCTCTACAGTGTGATAAAACAAAGTTTTACTCAGGTCTTCTGTCTGTCACACAGTAATGCTGTACACAGAGGAGTTTCAGTGTTGTACCTTGTTCTACTCTGTGCTAGCATCCCTGGCCCTTTATTAAATAGAGTTCCTCAGGTACGGGACTGATTCAGTCTGCCAGTATTAGCTCTCTGTTGGTGGGGCAGCTGATAGGAAGTCAGGTCAGCCATCATGTATATACATTACTGCAAAATCCAAAGTAAAAATATTATATTTGGTAACAAACACTTCAAGAGATTTGCCCTCACTACAAATCAACATGGGTTTACTACATATTTTAACCATGGTATTTGTAGTAAATCATAGTGACCACAAAATGAACATGGTTACTGGCATGGTTACAATACTATAGTAAAATCATGGTTACTATATGGAAATAACAGTCTTGCTGTTTTAAAACAATGGTTAATTGTATCAAAACTATTATTTCTGACAATAAATCAGTGGTGACAGCATTCATTGTTACTTCAGTCATGGCTACTACAATATTACTATAGTAAAAGGCTCATCAAAAACCTTGCTGTTAAAATGGATGCTAGAAGAGATGTTGTAATGCAACACAAGTGTTTTAATCATATGCGGAAATCCCACATCTTCATCAACGGAGTAGGGCAACATAAATTTGGAAATGAACACTCCAAGCACTAGCACTGAGTTCCTTAAAGAGGGAAGGGAGTGTGTCTGTGTGCAGTTTCGGGCTCACCTGCTGCTCTGTGTGCGCCGCGTACTATCCGTCCTCGGGTGATGTAGGTGTAAAAAAAAAAATCAAACTTCGATGTATTACCAGTATACGGCCCTTGCATCAAGCAAGGTCTGTAAACAGTGCCTGTTTTGTAAAGGTTTTATGACCATCGCTGTTGGGATTGACTGCAAAAAGAAAATGTTCCCAGATAGGAGACTTGAATGATGCAGGGGCTTCTCTATCTTGAGACTTGATTTCTCACCTTGCCATTCTCAACTTCACTCTAATGCGTGCAGAACTGTGATGTCATCAACTGATTTAACATACTAACAGTTAATAGGACAGCTTCTCTCTATAGACAGTTGACCCAAGTGAAACAGGCAGAGCGTGTCTACAGAGCGATATAGGTGAATTAGCTGAAATTATAACTGCGCATGTATATTTGGCTCTTTATTTTCTTTACCAAACTGCATGATCCAGATAAATCACTAAACTTGAGGTGAACCACGGTGCAAATGCTTACCGAACCGTTGGTTGGGGAACCGTATGGTTAGTTTTTTTTTACTGAACCGTTACACACCTTGTATGTCCCATACACGTCTGTCAGTACCACTTTGGCCTGATTCAATTAAAGAATTGGTTTAAAGAATGAAAGAAAATAGGAAATCGTTATACACAACATAAACAAGGAAATCAACCATTTATTTGGCCAACTTTTCTCTTTCAAGCCTAACTTTTTGAAAGAAATAGATGAGTAGTGTGACTTCCATAGTGAATGGCAGCTGTTTATATCAAGCTCAACTTCTGCATGATGGGAAGCAGAAAATGACTGATTACTATCTTGTATTTAAAGCATGGAAGCAGTGAGCCTATGGAGGCTGCTGGGACTGCACAAGAAAAGAACCACCTTTCTGATTGTAACGTTTCAGGCAGGCAATGACACAGGATGGATGTAAGAACCCAGGTGCAGTTTATTTATAATAGTGAAATCTAACAACCATAAATCCACATGTGAAACATAACAAACATAAACATGAACTTGACTATTCTTAAACTAGACTTGACTTGACTTGATTAGACACGACTCTACTCAAACAATACTCGACAAAGGACAATGGCAAACATGAGGGCTTAAATACATGAATATGGGGAAACATAAGCCAATGAACAAATAGAACTCTAAACAAGATAACAAGACAATAAGCATAAACCAATTACATAAAAGAACCAATAACAAGACTAAGAACCAATGAAAAGAAGACACATAAACAGGACATGAGGGAAAACAGGACATTACATGACTAGGAAATGGGAACAAAACTTTTCAAAATAAAAGACCAGAAAACAAAACATGACCAAAAACACATTTAGACATGACACTGATAGGAATCTGTTTGGCTGATGAGTTGTCATGCACACAGAAATGCTCAGGCAGTTCTAATTGGATCAAGAGCACCTTTTCATCAAATGTGTGAATTTACCTGCACACATGTAAGAATGTCACATTACTGGGATTGTCTTCCATTTGACAATGAAATCAGGCACAGCATAATAGTGTTTATGTTTGAGTTTGAAGTCTGGCATTAAACATTTTGGGAGCTGTTTTAAAACATGCACATGGTGAAGATAGTAGCAGCACTACTTGAAATAAAGGAATCATGGGTCTGAAAGCAGACAACAAAAAGTTGTTCAGCAGACAACTGTCTTTTTTAACTGAAGAGACAAAAGTGAAAGTTAAGATGAAAGTTCATAGCAACTGCACCGATGATGTTATGCTGTAACATTAAAGTGTGTTTTGCTTATTTACTGATGTGTGTCTGCTAATTGTTCCGAAATGTCAGATTTTTTGAAGCCCAAATAATTTGTAAACATTTGTACTAGTTATGTTTCATGACTGTGTTACATATTGCTAGTAAACATCACTGCAGTGGGTCAAGCTGAAGAATTCAAGGAGTTACAAGCTAGGGGAATGGAGAATTGTTATCAGTCAGCAAGCTGCTTTACAGTCTTTTCTTGATAAAACATAAAAACATGAATAGTTAAAGACATTCTTTAATTTGTAAACAAATAGTACAAGATCCACTGGATGTGGCCACTGGAAAAAAGACAAGGCACTTATTTGCATGTATTAATAATTATAAACCTGACATAAAGAGACATTTGGATGAGCTACCAAATAATTGGATACTGATGAGTGCTGACATTCAAAAATGAATTACTGTATTAGCCAATAGCTTCATCTTTGAGCCTGACAAATACTACACTATTCTATTAGATTTGTGCAAATGAGAATTACAGAATATGCAGGAATGCCTACATGAAGATTGTTGAAGAAGAGGGCTATGGATATATGCCTACATGAAGATTGTTGAAGAAGAGGACTATGGATATATGCCTACATGAACATTGTAGAAGAAGAGGGCTATAGATATATGCCTACATGAACATTATTGAAGAAGAGGGCTATGGATATACCCTGATTGCAAATGCAATATCTTTTTAATAATCTTTTTATAAATTTGTAGAGCAATTGGAGCTTAACTTTGAAGTAAGTTTAGATGTGGCATTCAATATACAAAGGCAGGGTTCAGATCATTTTAAAACAAATATCAACACTACTTTACAGACAACTCACTGAACATATTAGATGCAAATATAATTAGTTAGAAAAGCAATAACTCTATAAAAGCAAATCTCAAAGTTGTTGCCAGCCTTTGTCAAATTCATATGTGAATGCTACATTTGTGAATGCTATAAAATGTTACCTTTCGGTAGCACTATAAATTAAGCTTCCCTTTGTATAGGGTTTAAAAAGTAGTTCATTAATGACTAATAACTAATCTACAAATGCATTATAATCATATATATGCAGTTATAAAAACATGAATAAAAGGGCTGGCTTTCATGCGATACTTGCCAAATAGTGAGCCAATTTAAACTCACATGTTATAAATGCTTTAAAAAGTACTCATAAATAGTTATTTTAATCAAAATCCTGATTTTGTCAAGATGCAGCAAAAATAGACTTCGATAGTGAGATTAAAAGGTGTTTTGTTTGTGTTTTGTCACTTTCCTTTTTACTTTGTTTTCAAAAATGAATGGTGCTACTCCAAGTGGTCTTACCAACAGTTTTCTACAAAAACACTTTTCAGGACTTGATGCAAAAATCTTTTCAGGTCTTGATGCTCTTCTACAACAATATATAATCAATCTGATTCTCACTTGTTTATCAAAAATATATACATTTTCCACAATTCCTGATTTGTGACAATATATTTGAAGGACGCTTATTTCAATATACAGACTGTGGCAAAGCACAGGCGCTCACTCAGATTTGCATTCGGGGTCAAGCGTATCAGTTTTGCGTCCTTCCATTTGGACTTCCACTGGTACCATGCACTTTCACAAAACGCATGGATGAAGCTCTGATGCCCTTGAGGCTTCAAAGCATCTGCGTTTTTAATTATCTTGACAAATGGTTGCTGTTTGCCCACTTGGAGACTTTGGCAGGCCAACATAGAGATGTCATTCTCAGCCATTTCATCTAAGGCTGTATGTAACCTATACAAGAGCGTCCAGTTGCCAGTGAGCCATACAGGCATGTCTGTCTCCAGTTTGCATTCTGTCATTCAGTGTCCAGGAATGTTCTCCTTGTGTAGCCGGTCCTTCTCACCCCGCTCCGAACAGGACTCGAACCGACATCTCCGGCATGGGAGGCAGGTGCGCTAACGAGGAGGCTAAAGGCTACAGCCTCTAGCTTCAGTCGCTAGTGCACCTCTTGAGGTCAGGAGAGTGAGGTTTACACACTGCACAGCTATCTACCAGCTGGCTCCCGTTGCACTCACCCCCCTAAACCTCACTCCCATCTGGGTCACGGCACCACTGTAGCCGGTCCTTCTCGCCACCGCTCCGAATGGGACTCGAACCGACGTCTCCGGCATGGGAGGCAGGTGCGCTAACGAGGAGGCTAAAGGCTACAGCCTCTAGCTTCAGTCGCTAGTGCACCTCTTGAGGTCAGGAGAGTGAGGTTTACACACTGCACAGCTATCTACCAGCTGGCTCCCGTTACACTTGCAAGAACATTTCACAGGCTTTTGGGGCTAATGGTAATGTGAGACCTTTTTAGTGCTGAACTCCACAAGGGGACGTCAACCACTGACACATGTGTTCCGTCTCTTCAAAGTGAATTGGGAGCTTCCGAACTCTGTTACCATGGAAACGGACCTGTTATTAACCAAACATGACTCACTATTAACCACTCGTATTTCCCATACAAGGAATTTTTGCAAGCACATTTGGTAGTGCCAAAGTATTTTTAGCAAGTCAGTCCACTGTCGGCCATCTTTGGAACACTCTCGGGGGCTATTTCCAGTCAGGCTAATGCATCTTCTGTCTACTTAAATGGAGAAAGAACAAAATCTCAAAACTGGTTGGACAAGATTACGTTCAAAGGACATATTTCAAATCAGTAATAAAATCTGACAATACTGAAATCAAAAAATGTGATCCTTTATATCATATTACGCTAAAAAAAACACTATATTCCCGGCACATATAGCTAATGCGCGTTCTAGAGATGATTGACAGGTGATGTCTGTTTCTAAAAGATATATATAAAAAATATATATCTAGTCTCTTTTACCTGTAAGGCTTACTTCCTTTCTACATCAGTTGACTGTTAGGTGCTAGAGCTTCTTGGTGGAGCATTCTAATTTCTCCAATTTGTTTTAATAAAAGTGGCCCATCTCTGCTAATTAATCTCTGGTAGTACCCAGCCATTCAGTTTAAATTATTTAAGCATACATAATATATTTACCTTTACTTATTTATTCTACTTTTATTCAAATTTCTCTTGTTATGTTTTATACAATATACCTTTATAAAAATGTATCTTGTTATTTTTATACGATATACAAAAATGGATTAAGATATTTAATTTGTTTATGATGTGCATGGTTTAAAATGTGGAGTTGATTTGTTAGAAATCCTTTTAATTTTCAAAGCAGTGATTATTTAGGAGGGCGGACACCAGGTTATTGGGGAGAACAGAGCAGAGAACAAAGTGAAAAAGAATAAATATGGATTTTTGTTCATAGAGTGTCTATGAACTAGATTAACTTTAATACTTCACAGAAAGTGTATTTTGATATGGCAGTGTTCACATTGTAACAGTAAAAGGCTGTGAATGTACTGGAGCAATTTTTCTAGTTATGCTAAACGTCTCGGGTTACTTATATGTAACCCTTGTTCCCTGAAAAAAGCGGAACGAGATGCTGCGGTGAGAAAAGCGCTTTGGGAACATCTTATAGTTGTGACCAGCTGTGAATATGTGTGCAACACGTCAATGAACATTGACTGGAATTTAGAGCCTCTGCCAGTGTTAATCATTGGATGCACCTCGGGCAGGCTATAAATAGATGCGTCACCAGCGTGTCGTCAGGTATTTTGCCTGAAGAGCAGTCCTGGGGCATCCCAGTGCAGCAATGAAGCGCAGCATCTCATTACGCTTTTTTCAGGGAACAAGGGTTACATTTAATTGACCCGAGACGTTCCCTTTACAAAAAACTTCACTCATGATGCTGCGCTGAGAAAAGCACTTTGGGAACGAGAATACCCACGCCGCCGCACTGTGGCTGTCCGGACCCCCTACGGTTATGCAGTGTGCTCACAAGAGCGTGAGAGGTCTCAGACATGAGATTGAGATGTCGACTCAAGGACATAAGAGCCCGGAGTGGCAGGAACATCCAAATTATAAAGCTGATGAATGTGTACGGAGAGGACCAGCCTGCCGCATCACAAACATGCTGCAGAGGGAGACCTCTAGCCAAGGCTTTAGAGGAGGCGAGTCCTCTCGTAGAGTGAGCCCTGATGCCTACTGGCGAAGCTTGACCACGCGCCTCTTAGGCCAGGGCAGTAGTGTCCCTCACCCAATGTGACATAGTCTGCTTGGTGGCGGCCAGCCCCCTGATGCGGCCCCCATGGCAAGCAAATAGTTGCCCTGACTTACGCCACTGGCTAGTGCGGTGGACATAAGTCTGAAGGGCACAGACTGGACAAAGCCTGCGAAGTCTTTCCTGCTCTGGCGTTGCAAACAGCAGGGAGCAGAAGGCTTCGAGAGTGACAGGATGTAAGGTCGAGAAAGGCACCTTAGGCAGGTAGTCAGGATGAGGGTGTAAAATTGCTTTGGTCATTCTTGGGGAAAACTCTAAACAGGCTGGCAAGATAGACAGAGCCTGTAGGTCCCCAATTCTCTTTAGAGAGGTAATTCTTGAGAGTCAGAAGTCTGTCAGACACAAAGGGGGTCTCAACCAGACCCTCAAGGACTATTGCTAAGTCCCATGAAAGGCCTAGGTCGCCTAGCTCCACGAATTAATGGATGCAGACGCCATGAGACCTAGTATTCGTTGATACTGACGAGCAGTGCAACATTGACCTAGCCTGACCTTGCTCAGGGTGTTCTGAATGGAAATTATTAGTGCGGGAGACAATTGTGCCTGCATCGTGATCGAATTCCATATAACCCCCAGATAAGTGATTCCCTGGGTGGGAGAGAGAACACTCTTTTGACGTAGATTCTCAGACCCAGAGAAACCAGATGAGACCAGACAATATCCCTGTGCTGAACTGCCAGTTCTTGGAACTGCGCTAGGATCAGCCAGCCGTCTATTTAATTAAGAATGCGGATGCACCGGAGTCGCAAAGGAGCCAGTGCTGCATCCATGCATTTCGTGATTGTGCGGGTTAATAGGGCTAGGCCGAATGGAAGAACCCGATACTGGAAGGCTTTGCCCCCGAAAATGAACCTCAGGAACTTCCTGTGTTGTGGCGGAATTTCTATATGAAGATATGCGTCCACGAGATCGATTGTGACCAGCCAAACATGATGTTGGGTTTGTGACACGATCGCCTTGATAGTTAGCATCTTGGACTTGAACACCCTGACTGGGCATTTCAAGCCTCGAAGATCTAAGGTCGGACGCAACCCCCCACCCTTCTTGGGAACCAGGAAGTATTCGCTGTAATAACCTGACTCTTTCTCTGGAAGGGGAACATGTTCTATGTTCTATGGCCCCTTAGACCGAGAGATTTCGCAGTTCTTTCCACAGCAGCCTGCTCCGGTTTACGGTAGTGGGGACCACGCCGTTGAAACATGGAGGGCGGCGAGCAAATTTGGGTGTTGAGTGTTCCGTGTCCTGGATAAATGCAGGAAGCAGCGAAACACCCAACTTTTGATGGAAGCCTCTACCTCCCGAAACAACGAAGGCGGCAGGAATGGAGTGGTTTCGTGGGGGTACCGGGAGGGGCGAAGTGGATGATGCGCACACCCTGTCCCAAGGGGAGCTACCCCCACAAGATTAAGTGCGGGGTTTCTTTCTCTTAGAAATTAGTGTCCTGAGGTCTTGCTTTGGAGGCTGCTGAGAGTGACGAGACTGTCCCCAATCTTTGCAAGGGGGAGCACGACTCGCCACGCTTTGCTTCTGAGCCTCCCTTCTAGAAGGACTGAGGCGGGTCTGGGTGGCCGACAGGCCCGGTCCCTGAGTGCGGTGAGGAAGAAACTGCCCAAAGGCTTCCTTGTGGCTTTTCGCCTCTTGGAACCTGAAGATAGCTGTAGTCAAAGCATCACAGAATAGGCCAGTAGGCGAAACCGGGGCATCAAGGTGGAAAAATGTATCCTTGTACTTGATGCCCGATAGGTTGAGCCAAAGGTGTCTTTCTGTGCTGACCAATGCAGATATAGACCGGCCAATGGCACAGTCTGCTTGGTCACGTGGAGAGATAGATCTGTGGCTCGACGAAACTCAGAAAAAACGTCTTCGCCATGCGCAGTACCCGCACTCAGGTCCTTCAGCAGGTCAGCCTGATACGCCTGTAACACTGCCATCGTGTGCAGAGCAGCACCAGCCTGACCCACTGCTTGATAAGCCCTCCCCACTAAGATGAGGTAGTTCTGCAAGGCTTTGTGGGGAGAGAGGGTTTTTTTAAGTGACGATACCGAACCCGACGAGAGATAACCCGCAAGTGTCTATTCGACCGGCAGCATCATCGAATACCCCACGATTAGTTGAGTATTTCAACATTGAGGGCATGAAGACACGTATAGGGAAGTATAGACCGATATAGATAAGGATTCCTCCATGGATGAGAATACTCATTATGGAGGTCAAAGAAGAAAGGAAGGGACTGATATAGCATTCCCTTCCCCCTTTTGTTATTTCATTCAATTTTCTTTATGAATTTATTTTGGCCACCAGACAGAAATCTTCTAGCCTTCTAGTTTAAAGCGTTTGGGGGGGGGGTCTCTAAATTCCACAGCCGCTTTATTATTATGCACGGGATTTACTGAGGCTTACGAGGATCAGCTGGATCTGGGGAGAGAGCAAGCGAAAGGGACGAACCCGTCTCTCGCTCCTCAGCCAGATTCATACGAGAGCCCCACAAATGAAGTGTGGGCGCTGACTCCCAGAAGTAAGCAAGGCGAGCGCAAAGCATTTTGCCCGAAAGCAGATCACAATGCTCGCACCTGCCCTGCCCCAACGCGAGAGCAGCATGCTCTTCCCCCCAAAAAACAAAGCAGAACGGATGCATGTCCCTCTCGGCCATAGAGTGGAGACAGGGGAACACGCATCGTTTACCCTGATTTTCGTCATTTTTCTTTGTTTTTCTTTTTTTTTTAAGAGAAAAGAGAAAAGGTTCACTGCGCACTGCCTAACAGATTCTAATTCCTAACAGAGGACAGGCTCGTGATAGCACACAAACACAGAGTGATCTGAAGACAAAAGATCTGACGACGTGCTGGTGACGCATCTATTTATAGCCCTGCCCAAGGTGCATCCAATGATTAACACCGGCAGAGGCTATAAATTCCGGTCAATGTTCATTGACGTGTTGCACACATATTCACAGCTGGTCACAACTATAAGATGTTCCCAAAGCGCTTTTCTCAGTGCAGCATCATAAGTGAAGCTTTTTGTAAAGGGAACTGTATTTGCCAGAAGTTTTTGGTATGTGTTGGTAAATTAGTTTAAGCTAGGTTTGTGCGTGTAAGTAAATATAATTTTCCGTGGACATTTTTTCTCATTGCAGATTTTTAAATGTGTAAGACCAATTATACTGTTATTTAACAAACGGGGGGTGGGGGGGCAGGTATATAATTACAGGTAGGTTCATTAATGCACATGATTTGTGATGTAATACTAAAGCATGAGGCACTCAATAACATTACCTGCAGGAGTTGGAAGCTCTTTAAGATTTTTTTTTAATTATTATTTATATTGTTTTTATTATTTATTTAATTTGTTAATCATTAATCAATAGTTTACGGATGAACACTTTACATTAAGGTACATTTTCATAGCTTATTGATGTTGGTAAGTCATTAATAAATGGTTCACAGCTGTAAAGACTTAATTATAATTATATAATCAAGATATAATTACTTAATTAATTAATTAATAACCAATAAAATAAAGGGAAATAACAAAAATAGATATACTTCTGATGAGTGTGATGGTACAGGTATACATTATTGCTGTGGATGAGTATAAAGACCTGAAAGGCTGCATTTTTTATTTATTTTTTTGTCACCGACATAACTCAAGACATTAGAGTAGTGAATATAAACTCAACATTTATTATTCTTCTCTATAATTATCTATTTTTGCTGCATCATGACATAAATCATGAATTGTGACATTTCATGATTTTGATTAAAATTAAGTATTTATAAATACTTGTATTAAACATTTATAACATGCAAGTTTGAATTGGTGAACTATTCAGCAAGTATTGCATGAAAGCATTTTATTTATGTTGTTATAACTGCATAATATAAAACATTTTTGGAAGCCTAACAAAATAGAAAATCCAGTCAATGTTTCTACTTACAATAAGCACTACACCCACACAAAACATGAGGAAATAGACACTAAGGGAAAACATAATCTGACAGGGATTAAAAAATAAAGTGACATTTGTCTAAATTAACAGGTATTGCTTGTACCTTAAAGAATGGTTGTGATGTGACATCTGACACAGTGGTTAATCCTGTGGGATTAATTATTTGTCAGGTTAATAAACAACATACAATAAATTAACTACTAGCCAAGATTTCCTCGGGTTTTTTTGATGTGCTATATTTTATAGCCAACTGTTAACAAAGTAGATGGAAGACAAATGAGCATAATAAATATATTTTAAGCAAATTAAACTCAAGGTGTTCAATTAAATTCATAGTATAGGCTAACACAATTTTACATCTAATTAGTTGGGAGAAGTGTTTTGAATCACAACAAAAGTTGCTCAAAGTGTAAAAGTATCAGGCTTTCTAACTGAGCCTATCTTTAAAAGCAAAATAAAAAGCCAACATCAATGCGCAGTGATGTGGCATGCACACATATGGAGTCTATTACTTTCCACCTCCTCCTCACCAAAATACAGGCTGTGTTGCTGTGCTAACCAACTCAAATTTTCCTTGAAAAAAAGCACAAAAATAAATTTAGCTTGCCAGCAGTCATGCGGTTGAACTCATACAAAGAAGAAAAAACCACATGGGGACTGAGAGTTTCAACTGAGAGCACATACTGCTAAATTCCCAGCTGTGTGCACTGTGATCTTTGGTCATCTGTGTCTGAGGGGTAAAAGATACCGCTTAATAGCAAATAGCAATTTGAAGTTTTGGTTTAGTTTTGGCCTTAATACAGTTGTGGCAGCGGGGGCTTGGTCAAGCGCCCGTCCGGGGGAGAAAGCAGTAAGGGCGCTTGCACCTGAGCTAAATTATGTCTAACACCGCTTTCTCCCCCGCACGGGCACTTGACCACACCCCCTGTGCTGCCAAAACAGGCTAAGGAATAATCCCACCCAACCAATGTATTTACTTAATAAGGATTTTTGTTACAACAGTGGTATTAGTCTAATTTTCATATATGCTATCTGGCACTGGGAGTGTTTCATAAGCAACTTTATGCAACCTCACCACAGGAAAGTGACCTCACCTGAAGTGTGTCAAATTTGTTTAATCAGGGAATTAATGCTTATTAATGGGAATTAGCATGGCAGCAAGTTTAACAATTATAATTAATTATATAAAATAATGAGATGACTGGTCAGTTAATATAGCAGAAAACAGTCTAGGATAGGCAATCAACAGAGAGATGAATTTTATAAAGTATTAATGTCTTATTAATTTATATTCCAAGAAAATACAAAAAGAGGCATGGAAGACAGGCACAATATTGGTACTTGGTAGACCTTCTTGTCTCAATGTGTAAATACAGCATACTCCAATTAGAACTCAGAATACCAAGACAGACACAGTCACATGCACACACATTCTGGTAAAGAGAGGGGGGAAAAAATTAACCGTAAGGTGTACACAGAGACACAAGTCTCTTTTCTGCTAACATTAAGGAGTGCAGAAATCCTGAGCCTGTCAATCCTGAACATCACAGATATGCTTCTACTGCTTCACTTGAGGTTCAGGTTGGAAGGCGCAAAATGTGTTAAATTCTAAATGTAAACATCACACAACTGTAAAAAAAAACAATTTGGGCAAACTTTCCCATACAAATCCGCAAACCGTTCCTCCACTACAAATTAAGTCTCTGAAGGTGAAAAGGAAAGAAAAGGCTGTGAGGATGAGGAGGGCAAAAGATTGTGTCCACTGGCCCTGCAGAGTAGAGCAGTGGTATTGCTAAACACAATGTGGAGGACTGACAATGACTCACAATGAATAAAGGCTATTTTCCATTTACCTGCACCAGTGCATCCTTGAGAGATACTGGATTGGATGGAGAGAAGAAACATGAGGCATATAACTGTGAGCAAGGCATACCCAGCCTGATGTGGAGGAAGAACGAGAGAGAACGTAAGAAAGTGAAAAATTAGGAAATTGTGCAGAAAGAAAAGCTCCACATTGTACTCAGAAAGGCTCCTGCAGCTCTGCAATCAGGCATTTATGTGCAGCCATGGATCAGAATAGAAAATTCTGGATGAAACATGGTGTGCAGGGTGCTATTTACAGTATTTAAAGATTAGAGGGCATATGCAAACAGAAGAGTTTTGCACTCATATATTTGCATATATTTTCTGACACCATTCAGTCCTCAAATGAAGGCAGAAAAAAATTATCTTTGAAGTGCTGTAATCATGGGGACTTTTAAGCTTCAAAGTCCAAAGACTTATACATTTGAACAATTAAAATAAAAATAAAAAATAGATATTTTGGTGTAATAGGTTCATCAGAGTTGTAGTTCTGTTGTGCGGTGATTTTGTGGCAAGTACTTTACGTACAAACTGACCTTTACCATCTGTTGCTCAAGAATCAGATATCCCTCATTAAAGGCCAGTAAGACCTTTTCATTTGGATATTCTGCCTGCATCTTAGAGAAAACAGTGAACTGCCATATAAACCTTAAAACTGCATATGTTCCCTCTTTTTCTGTCTAGAAATGTCCAGAGAAACAGACATGAAACACAACCTCTCTCACAGTGCTTTTGTATTGCTCTCAACTACATGGACACAAACACACGTGCACACACATATTTTAGTTCCACAGATTAAAACACTAAAGCAGCGAACAAGAGGCAAAAAGAAAGATTGATCCTAAAACAGCCAGTTTGCTCCATACCCTCAGTACCGATAATGCCCCTTAACACGCATTAATATTAACCTATGTCCTTTTGCAAATATAGAAAAGCAATCAAAAAAACAATTATCCATTAGGATATGATAAAGTAGGTAATTTCATGCCCTACTGCCTGTGTTGTTGGGTGCTACATCTTTATTCTTAGTTTTGCATCCTCAGCTACATTTCTAGATTTAGCTATATATATACACATCTTGTACCGGTACATCATGTCCATCTCAAATAACATTGCATTTTGCCCAATCTTTATAATGAAAATCAATGGTGTTACTTGAAGGGTGTCCTTTTTGGCTAGGTGAGTTTATTTTTGCAAATATTCCATGGCTGAGTTGTAATAGAAGTTAAGAAGTAGCTGTATTGGGACTGATTAGACAAGGTATTTTATTGCAGCCAATATTGAAGCAGCTATTTTCATCCCTTAAAATCTAACTTTGTCATTTCTAAATGTAGCCAAGTGGAGAAATTAATGTAATTTATCTCGTCATAAATTGGACATGAGTTTTGCGACACCGGCCCTCTCTCATGTTAGAGATGTGAAAACGTACTTTGGGCAAGAGGGCTCCCAGTTTTGTTCATCGGTTGATAATTCTTTGGTTAAATATAAAATTTTACACAAAATGCTCATAAATTGCATCAAATTTGTCACGTTTATGTGTTATGTTCTTGTTTTCATGTCTTTTATTTTCAAATTTATTTCCTGTTCAGGTCATCATGTTATGTGATTTAATTTAAATCTTTGATTTAATTCAACTACTCAAGTGACTAATCTTTCTGAGAGTTTCTTCAGGGAACACCTGTCTGGTGAGGATGAAGATAGCTGTCCACAGCAGGTTGGCTGAAAATTACATCTGCTAATGTTTTAGACATACACACCTAGGTTCCACATTTGTCACTCACTTCTATGTTGTGTCGAGTGAAGCAGGTTACGAGATTGAGGATGACCCGGCTGGCGATGGAGGCGATTTGGGGATGGCAGCAGCTCGGTTTTACCAGGTAAATCCCCACAAACCAACTGTCCCCCAGCAGGCTCATTGAGCATTCCGTCGTCTGATGCAGAAAACTCGACTGGACAGCCACCTTTGGGTCAGCACGCCCAGTCTGAGTCTGACACCCAGATGGCCAACATGCTTGCCTGGGCCACTGTCAGCGTGGGATTGGACTGGAACCCTCCATCCTCCACACAACCTTCATGGCTAGATGATTGGTTCCTCAGGTTCCGGGTTCCTTTCCCCCAGTTTCTTTCTTCCCGGAGGTGCATGATGAGCTGACGAGGTCATGGAGGGCAACTTTCACTCATAACCGACCTCCTCGCTCATCTGCTCTGGTGGAGGGCCGGGAGGAGAATCCTTATTTAAAGTTATTTTCTTAGCCGCAACCTCTTCGGGCTGCGGTACCCACATTCTCAAGGTAAGTGCTTTGAATCTTCTCTCAGCACCACAGCCTCGGGACGTGCTTTTGCCTCCCAATGCCACACTACATTCTCCGCCCCACTGCGTAGCCTCGCCATGTACGTCAAAAAAACGGTCGTCCCCTTATTGTCCCTCGCACAGAGCTTGGACTCGTGGCTCACACCTCCCAACCCATCACGCTGGCTGGCACTCTCGAGAGTCACTGAGCACCCACAGGGACGTCTAGGCTACCACCTGTTGACGCCCTAAAGTGGCGCTTGTTCGCAAATTGGTATTCTTCCTGATTTGAAGACCCGCAGAGATGTGCAGCTGGGTCAGTGCTCTCATCTCTGCAAGAGAGGCTGGAGGGGAGGCTGTCCCCCTCCACCTTGAAGGTTTATGTAGCTGCCATATCAGCTCACCACGACGCAGTGGGCGTTAAGTCCCTAGGGAAGCACAATCTGATTATCAGATTCTTTAGAGGTGCCTGGAGGCTGAACCCTCCCAGGCCATGCCTGTTTCCCTCCATGGTCCTTTCAGGCCTTCAGAGACACCCTTCGAGCCGCTACAATCAGTTGGGCTCAAAGCCCTCTCCTTGAAGATGGCCCTCCTGATCATGCTTGCTTCCATCAAAAGGGTTGGGGACCTGCAAGTGTTCTCTATCAGCGAAACTTGCCTGGAGTGCGGTCCGGCAGACACCCATGTCGCCCTAATACCACGACCAGGCTACGTGCCCAAGGTTCCTACGACCCCCTTCAGGGACCAGGTATTGAACCTGCAAGTGCTGCCCTCAGAGGAGGCAGACCCAGCCTTTTCGTTGCTATGTCCGATGCGTGCTTTGCGTGCCTATGCTGATCGCACGCAAAGCTTTAGATGTTCTGAGCAGCTCTTTGTCTGCTTTGGTGGACAGCGGAAATGGAACGCTGTCTCCAAACAGAGGCTTTCCCACTGGGTTGTTGATGCCATCTCTTTGGCCTATCACACCCAGGCCTTGCCAGCCTCCTTGCGGGTTCGAGCGCACTCGGCGAGAAGTGTGGTATCCTCATGGGCACTGGCCAATGGCACCTCCCTAGCAGACATCTGCAGAGCAGCGGGCTGGGGAACACCCAATAACTTTACGAGATTTTACAATCTCAGGGTTGAGTCGGTCTCGTCCCATGTTTTCTCAGGTCCAAGCACATAGAACTCGGGAATGCGGAACATCTGACCGGGTGTTACACTTGCACATAGCGCCATTCTGCTCCACTGAGGTGATCACATGCGCTCTTTATCCCCAGGGGAGTCCACTAGATTCGTGCTCCCTGGATGTTCTTCCTCCCTAGCCCTCTGGTCCGTGAATTCAGTGGAGGAATTACCCGACCAGACCTAGTACAGATACTAAAATTACTCTGTACTGGAATAGGTGCTCCACAGGATGGGCCCTTGTGGATTAATCCCCCTGTGTGTATTTTCCGCAGTACGGTCCCCCTACGGGCGGACACGCATCTCCCTTGGGCAGTCCCCACTGCCACCCGGTTGCTGTGTTTGTAGCAACTCCTCCCTCTCAGCAGGTAGCATCTAACACCGCGCCATTCCCATACGTGTCATGAAAATCCATGTGATGTATTTCGCCACTCTTTAGATCCCCCCAGCCTAAAAGAATAGGAGTTGGAAAAGAACGCCTTCCCCGATGCATGTGATAGCATTAATATGGCCCCAGCTGCTTTAATTCTATGCGAGAAACATAGAGAGAGAAAAGGCGCAGCTGGCGTAGCCTGTTCCCATGCTTAGCATGTCGCTTTGTTCCCCCCTTCGGGATGCCGGGAACCAAAGAAATGTATGATGATTTTATGGGGTGTTGTGGAAGGGTACGTGCAGTCTGATGCAGCCTGTCACTTTGGAACGCAACAGCCTGCCCGGACCTGAATCAGCAGCGCACGTACACAGTTCAGCACATGGCGTGATTGAATAGGGACCCCTAGTGTCGCTTCACTGTCGAAGTGAGCAACAGATGGGGAACGTCTAGATTACAGTTGTAACCTCTGTTCCCTGATGGAGGGAATGAGACGTTATGTCCCCCTGGCCAAGACGCTGAACCGAGCCACTGCAATGGCCAAACCTTATTCTCGGCTCCTCAGTGCAAATCCTGAATGAAAAGAGGCATGATCCCCTCCCTTTATACCCGTATGTCCGGGGGAGGGACATGCAAATTCTGTCTGCCAAATTCTCATTGGCCTTTTATCAATTGCAGAGGTAACCGAGGCCTTCAAGAAAGTCCCCTAGTGTCGCTTTACTCAACACAAGATCTCATTCCCTCCATCAGTGAAAGGAGGTTACAATAGTAACCTAGACGTTATCTTGAGTTGGAGGTTGAAATAATGGATATTACCAGTGGTGATTTCTCAGTGCCAACAAAGTCTTCTCTGCTGGCCTAACATGCCAAATAAATAATTATTTTTCATTCTTTCATTATCAATCAACTTTTTGCCTATGTATTTTTAATCTCTTTTCAATCTTAATTAATCTACAAAGTAATAGAGAAAAACACAAAGTTTATCCAGTCAGAATTTATTCCTTGATGCTTATAAGCAAAGTGTGACAACTGTTTCACAAATTGCATGCCCAAAGCTGAGCTTGTTAGCCAAAGCAATGCGTGAGTCTGAGCTCCACCCCATCAGACCTTCAGAATTTCTTTAGAATCCCCCAACAGTGCAAGTGAATAGGCATCTAAAATCAGATTGTCAGATTCATCAACCAATCAGATTGATTTATTTATTCTCAGTGGGTGTGATCTTTAGAATATGTCCCAGTCGAAGCCTTCTTGCAATAACGCTTTAAGTGATATATGAAATTCATATGAAAATAGATGTATGAAAATAAATTGGTAAGTGCTTTTTGCATTGTTATAGCAGCATCTGGAGTTTTCTAAGCGTAAATTAGGCAGCTTGAGCATTCAGTGTCGGATCAAGTTTTGAAAAGTAGAGCTGCGTTCCATTCAACAAGGAAAGTCAGATTTTACAACTTCCTACCAGGAAAAGTGCAATGGAATGCAATCTTTAAATCAGAATTACAACTTGTAGGCTCATGCAGAAATTCTCAACACACAAACATGTCAACACTCAGGGAGATATACAAAGTGATAAACATTCACTTTATTAAGTAATATCGATAAATGAGTTTGTTTCCACATTACATGTTATTAAAGCTAAATTAACAAACGCCTGCAGAAACAGGTGTATAAAACATTATAATCTCTTTTGATAATCATAAACCTGAAGCATAAAATGCTAGAGCTGCAGCATTATTTATCAGTTGGGTTGCTAGGACCTCCGTTTTTAATTCCAGGAACGTAAACAAGCCAGTTATGCACTCCGTAACTCTATCAGTGCAGCCAAACGCCAGTACAGGCACAAAATTGAAGGACAGTTCAACACCACTGACTCTAGAAGTATGTGGCAGGGAATTAATACCATCACGGACTACAAATGGGATAAAAACTCCACCATGAACCTCTTTCCCGGATGAGCTTAATACATTTTATGCTCGTTTCGAGGACAACAACACCGCCCTCGTGGAGAGAACACTCGCGGCCGATATAACAAAGGTTGGTTCACTCTCCATCTCTGTTGTGGATGTAACCCGATCTTTTCGACGGGTGAACATCCGTAAAGCCGCGGGTCCAGACGGCATTCCGGGCCGCGTCATCAGAGCGTGCGTGAACCAACTGGCTGGTGTTTTACAGACATTTTCAACCTGTCCCTCTCCCTGTCTGTAGTCCCCACATGCTTCAAAAACATCAACCAAAGTGCCTGTACCGAAGCAAGCCAAAATCACTTGCTTAATTGACTGGCGTCCTGTTGCTCTGACCCCCATCATCAGCAAATGCTTTGAGAGGGTAATCAGAGATTACATTTGCTCTGTTCTGCCCACCTCTTTGGAGCAATTACAGTTTGCCTACCGCAACAACCGCTCCACTGATGATGCCATTGCATCTACAATACACACTGCTCTCTCCCACCTGGAAAAAAGGAACACCTATGTGAGAATGCTGTTTGTAGACTACAGCTCAGCATTCAATACCATAGTGCACTCCAAGCTTGATGAGAAACTCCGGGCTCTGGGCTTAAACAGCTCGCTGTGCAGCTGGATCCTGGACTTCCTGTCAGGCAGACGTCAGGTGGTTAGAATGGGCAGCAACATCTCCTCATCACTGACCCTCAAAACTGGAGCCCCGCAGGGCTTTGTTCTCAGCCCACTCCTGTATTCCCTGTACACACATGACTGTGTGGCAACACATAGCTCCAATGCCATCATTAAGTTTGCTGACGATACGACGGTGGTAGGTCTGATCACTGACAATGATGAAACAGCCTACAGAGAGGAGGTGCACACTTTTACACACTGGTGTCAGGAGCACAACCTCTCCCTCAACGTCAGTAAAACCAAGGAGCTTGTGGTGGACTTCAGGAAGAAAGACAGAGAACACAGCCCCATCACCATTAATGGAGCACCGGTGGAGAGAGTCAGCAGCTTCAAGGTCCTTGGTGTCCACATTACTGAGGAACTCACATGGTCCGTCCACACTGAGGCCGTTGTGAAGAAGGCTCACCAGCGCCTCTTCTTCCTGAGACGGCTGAGGAAGTTCGGAATAAACCACTACATCCTCACACGGTTCTATACCAGTACTGTAGAGAGCATCCTGACTGGCTGCATCACTGCCTGGTACGGCAATAGCACCGCCCACAACCGCAAAGAACTGCAAAGGGTGGTGCGAACTGCCAGAAACATCATCGGAGGTGAGCTTCCCTCCCTCCAGGACATATATAACAGGCGGTAAGTGAAAAAAGCTCAGAGGATCATCAGAGACTCCAGCCACCCGAGTTATGGGCTGCTCTCACTGCTTCCATCAGGCAGGTGCTATCGCAGCATCAGGACCCGCACCAGCCAACTACATGACAGCTTCTTCCCCCAAGCAATCAGACTTTTGAACACTTGATCTCTCACAATCAACAATCAGCACTGCACTTTATTAATCTATTATCTCACACTGGACTGTCAAATATATTCTCCCCAATTCAACTAGTGTATATATATTTTTATATACCCTTATCTAGTGTATGTGTATTCTATATTGTGTGTATTGTTTACTGTACATTGTATATTAGTACTATGTTATGTAATTATGTATACATTTGATATGTAAATTGTTGTGTAATTATGTGTACATTTGTTATGTAAATTGTGTTGTGTAAATATGTTGTTTATTGTAATTGGTATATGTCTCATCACTGTCATGACTGCAATGTTGCTCGGAACTGCACACAAGACTTTCACCTACTGTTGCACTCATGTACACAGTAGTGTGACAATAAAGTGATTTGATTTTGATTTGATTTGATTAGAAGACATCTCTAATGAGAGTCGAACCTCTGCTAAGCTAACGGGAGTGTTGCAGTTCCGAATACTGGAGAATGGAATGCGTTTATGGTCGGAGATATCAAGAAGGAATATCCCAAATCTGACTTAAATGGAATGCAGCATAACCGTGTGCCCTGACGAAATTATAGTTATTGCAAGCAACATTTAACTCACACAAATTATTAGAAAGATTTTTCCAGGTATTATAGACCTCCTTGGTAGATTCATATGAAAAATTATGATTTTTTAATGCCTGTTCGGGAGATGTTCATTTCACGAAACAAATCACAAATTTCTTCTGCTGTACCAGCCCTCATTATCATGAACATCATTAGTAGGTTCAGACAACTGGTTCATGCAGAGTTTGATACTACCCTAGGTGGAGAGGTGCATTCTGTTGGAGGGAGGCATTTCAGCAGATGTAGAGTGCTAGGAGTCTAGAGAAACTAGATGTAGTCTAGCTGGAAAAGACATGGCACACGTACCTGCTTCATCAATTACAATGGTTATGGTAAAGCGAGCAAAGAGTATGTTAAATGAGGGGTCATGGGACTTCCTGTTAGAACCAGTGAAAATACCCTTACCTGGCAGACTGATTGTTGTTCCCTCTCTTGAGTCTTCAGAGAAACTGTTGTTCCTGTACAGGTTGTGAATCTCTACCCAGAAGATATCTGGTTAAAGGTCAGAACCAGACTTGGTACTCTGTCTCGTGTCGAGAGTGTGAAGTCCAATGAGATATGTGAGTTGAGATTTCAGTGAATTTCAGCTGATTTCGAAGAGATCAAACACAAAAGACAGTCAGTTATTGGTGGACAGCTCCAAAGAGTTTATCATCAAGCTACACATAGGTGGTACTCCTGAACAGCAGACAGAGCTGAGTGATTTGTTAATGAAGTACTCTGATGTTTTTTTTCTCACGAGGACGAAGACCTCGGTTTTACAAAGTGCAGCATGAGATTCATGTGGTGGATGATGTACCGGTGACCCAGCCTTATATGTATATACCACCTACTCAGTATAAGGAAGTCAGAGAACATAAAACCAAGCACCTTAAAAAAGGAGTGATCCAAGACAGTGCTAGTGCTTATGCTTCACCTGTCATGCTAGTTAGGAAAATTGATGGCAGTCTCAGGCTTTGTATCAATTACAGACAGCTGAACTCAAATAACAAGCAAGACATGATTCCTCTACCTAGGATAAATGAAAGCTTTGATGCATTATTAGGAACAAAGTTATTCTTCCATTGATTTTGCAGGTGGATATCATCAGGTTACTGTCCACGAGCGAGACATGCATACAACTGTATTTACGACTCAATTTGGGATCTTTGAGTATTCTCGAATACCCTTTGGTGTTTGTAATGGACTTTCGACATTTCAGTATGCAGTCTTCCATGGGTGATCTAATTTTTCAGATCATGCTAGTATACTTTGATGACTCACCCACTTTCCCTGAACACTTGCAGAGACTGGAAGTAGTTTTAACAGACTAAAATATAAAGGTCTCAAAATTAAGTAACTTTCTTGTGTGTCATCAGATCTCATCGTGAGGTATTGGCACTGATCCAGCTAAAGTTAAAGCAGTCAAGAAATTGAAAATTCCCAGTACAATTAAGGAAATTTGCACATTCTTAGGGTTCTGTTGTTACTCCAAAAAGTTAATTGAGTTTTTTTCTAGAATTGCCAGCCCTGTTCATGATTTAGTGAACCTGTCTATCAAGCAGGTTGGTGCCACAAAAAAAAGAGTTTAGTGTTTTGTGGTCTTCAGAGTGCCAATACGCACCTGAGCTGCTGAAAGAGAAGCGTAATTCTACTCCTCTTTTAGGGTATGCAGATTTCAATATTCCTTTCACATTGGAAACTAATGCGAGCAGTGATGGCCTGGGTTGTTGTCTCACACCAGCAACAGGGTGAGTGTAAGAGAGTGAGCTTATGCCAGTAGGAGACTTCTTAAAGCTGAACAGAATGACAGAAATTACAGAAGCATGAAGCTTGATCATCTGGCCCTCAAGTCTCTGAAACAATATGTGGTTATCTGCTGGGTTCCATGTTTGTGATCAACACAGATACCAACCCTCTGTGCCATCTAAAAACTGCATAGCTGGGTGCAATTGAGCAAAGATGGATCACTCAACTAGATGTCTTTGATTTTGAAGTGAAATACCACCCATGATGGCATAATGCAGTTTCTGATGCCCTCTCTAGGCAGCCATCTGCAGGGGAGCCTGCCACTCCCGATGATGCAGAATATGATGACTGTATTTCCATCTGCATTAGAGTCAACAAAGAAGCCTGACTTAGTGATGGCTGATGAAATGTGCTGTAGGGTAGACCGATTTATGCTTTAGAGTTTGGAGAAGAGGAAGGCAGTTACCCTCAAGGAAGTATGATGGGCATGTTCAGGGGGCTCTGTAGCACATACCTTTTGAGCTACCAAGCACCAAACTTTTTACACATATAGATCTCATCAATCCGGACAACTTTCATGCTGACAGGCATAAGCTCTGCCCAACAGAAAGTTGGCTATTTTGGATTGTATGAAAAATGCATGCTCTGGAATTTGAAATGCTACTCCTAGAGATTTCATGTTACAGTTACCAAGACATTGATGATGCTAAATTGCGAACAAATGAATAGGCGATAAATGAATGGAATAAAATAGAAAACAGGAAGTGTTGCATATCTTCTGCATGCATTGTATGATTTAGATCAACATTGATATATATGTTTGGTCTTGGGGACTGATCACATGAATGTGGATATTGTGGGATATGGTCATAGCACCACCATCTGACAGCAAGAAGTGTGGCTCTTACAACAGACTTTAAAATAATACTCTTATATTTACCTGAATTGCTTCAAAATTGTTTAGAATAATTTTAAAGGGATTCTTGATATCTTGATAGTAGTGTTGCCATGGCAACAAATGAAATATTATTATTATTTTCTTTGTATATTCACGTGTTTTTGAGGCACTTGTCTTGCTTAAAATATCATGATATTTGACACCCACATCAGAGTTGTCGCTATTAGATCTAGGCAAAATGTATCACATTGTTCTGGAGGGAAGGCTCTGTAATGCCATCTTTTGACTATAGTGCTGGGGTCAGTTTCACCTAGAGTCAACAGTCTTTGAACATATATTGTTCTAATTAACCCTCTGGGGTCTGAAGGTGTTTTGGGCCCCTGGAGAAGTTTTGACATGCCATGACATTTGTGCTTTTTCAGTTGCTTAAAAACATATTAATGGCTAATATGTTAAACACTGTATTCAAATAACTGTATTCAGCACAAACTGTAGATCTCTGTGACGTGCGCTCATGCGAGTGAGGATGTAAGCTCATTGGTAAGGTCATGCGCCACGTAGTGGAGGAGACAGGAAGCGCATCATTGTTTACAAGAGAAGGATGAGACTGGAGTCGTGTGGATTTTTTGATGCACCCTAAATATGCTTTTTGGACCGTCAAAAAATGGAGTACATTTATTTGCATTGTTTAAAGGAGGAGGCCTGAAATTCAATCCTAAAAACCTTAAATTCTGTTCTGATGAAGAAAGAAACTCTTGAATTGCCTGAGGGTGTATAAAATATCAGCAAATTTTCATTTTTGTGTGAACCATTCCTTTAATGCTCTCTGTGTCAGTTGTGCTGATTGTTTACTTTTTACTGATGGGATGGTTGCCTTCCTTTTGGTGAGCTGTATATTGGTGATGTTACATTTAGGGCTCTGGCTAATGTGGTATCGCTGGTGGCTCACCTTATATCTATCAGCGTAAATATGCCTTGGGCAGTAGCTCTCATTCTGCTTTTATTTTGCTTCACTTTTGGTGATAAAACCAAAATGGAAATTGGATACTTACCATCTCAACTCAGGGCAATAAACTGCCATCTGCTCCTTGATTCTGTGACATATGAGTACTGTCAGATGCTTGCGATTACTCGAAGTCTGCAATATATACACCGCTCATCCAGAAGATAGCTGAATATTCACTGTTCAATGCCTGCTGCTATTCCATGCATCTAGTCTAATAACAAGATTCCACCTAAGTCTAAGCTACCATCTACTGACTACAGAATGCACCAATGATTGATATATCTTAACAGCGATGACCAGCACCATAATTCGTCGATCAACCCTGATGTTTCATGTTGTCAATTTGCTCTTTTTAATTGTTGCTCCATCTCTGATAAAGCCTCTTACCTCACTGACAATAACCTTGATATGTTAAACCTGGCAAGTACCCAATGATTACTTGTAGTTGAAACTTATTAGACCAGATAGATATAAACACCTGTCCAGACCGCGGCTACATAGCAAGTGGGGTGGCCTTGCTGTAATCTGTTGAAATTATTTACATCTCACCCAACTTAATTTCCACAATACTACTACATTTGAATATATGGTATTAAAGGCAGATTTTCGCTGTCTTTTCACAATTATTCTACTATATCAGCCTCCTAATGCTCAATCTGACTTTTTTTATGAACTCAGTAAACTGTTGACTCTTGCCTGTGCTTCGTCATCTTGTGTCCTCCTGCTTGGTGACTTTAATATTCACATGGATAAAGTTTGCTCTAATTCATCTCAACTATTGACTGTTTTTAACTGATTTAATTTGTTAGGCATTATCACCCAACTAATCCGGGAGGCACGAGAAGGCGACGGGGATCTGGCAGTGCTGTGGCTTGACCTTGCCAATGCCTATGGGTCAGTCCCGCACAAGCAGGTGGAAACATAGCTGATTCGACACCATGTTCCAGACAAGACCAGGGACCTCATTCTAAACTATTATAACTGTTTCAGCCTGAGAGTCACCTCTGGATCAACAACATATGCATTTCATTGGCTGGAAAAAGGAATAGTCACTGGGTGTACTATCTCAGTGATCTTGTTTGCCTTAGCCATGAATATGCTAGTCAAGTCAGCAGAGGTGGAATGCAGAGGCCCACTTACCTGGTCAGGTGTGCGATTCTTCCTGGAAGTCAAAATTACATCAATCACAGAGAAGACAGTTAAGAGCCTGGGGAAAGTCTTCAACAGCATATTTAGTGACACAGCCACACTTCATGAAACCGGGAAGGAGTTGCACACCTGGATTGATGCAGTGGACAAGCTGCCAGGCTGCCAGGCAAGTTTAAAGCCTGGATTTACCAGCATGGCATCCTGCCGCAACTCCTCTGGCCACTGTTGGTTTATGATGTCCCCCTAACCACCATCTAGGGCTTTGAGAGGAAGATCAGCCACACCCTGCATAGGTGGTTGGGCCTCCCTTGCAGCCTCAGCAGCATAACCTTGTATGGGATTAAGAACAAGCTACAACTTGCCTTCAGCAGCCTGTCGGAGGAGTTCATGGTTTCCCGGGCAAGAGAGGTGCTGCTATACAGAGAGTGTACAGAGTGCACTGACACCAAAGTCTCCTCGGCTGGTATAGAGGTGAGGACAGGTAGGAAGAGGAGGGCCAAGGAGGCAGTCGACCAGGCTGAAGCGCAGCTGTGGCACAGTGTGCTGGTGGGGACAGTGGTGTCAGGACGTGCAGGGCTTGGTTGTATCCAAAGACCTCGATACAACAAGGCAAGGGAAAGGACAGGCGTCGACTGGTCCAAGAAGAAATCCGATCGGGGTGGAGGAAAGACGCATCAGTAGGATGGTGGGGATACGACAACAGGGGGTGTAGACTCGATGGGAAGTGATAATGGACTGAAAAATCTCATGGTCAGAGTTGTGGAAAGCAGAGCCACACCGGATCCAGTTCCTTATCCAGTCAGTCTACGATGTCCTCCCCAGCCCAACCAACCTCTTCTCCTGCGGCGTGATAATCACCCCCGCATGCTCTCTGTGCCAAAAACGAGGGTCACTTGAGCACATATTAAGCTGGTGCCCTAAAGCCCTGGGAGAGGGACATTATCAATGGCGCCACGATCAGGTGCTAAGGGTCATTGCAGAAGCCATCAGCACAGGGATCTCCCTCAGCAGGCACCAGCAGCCAGCACAGTGCTCAATTGCATTTGTAAAGGCTGGATAGAAACCACCACAGATCAGGAACCCAACAGGGGGACTTTTGGCAACAGCCTGGGACTGGCAGCTAAAGGTTGACCTGGGAAGGCAGCTCAAATTCCCAGAAAACATCACCATGACTACACATAGGCCTGATATGGTCCTCCTTTCAGAATCATCAAGGCAGGTGGTCCTACTGGAATTGGCTGTGCCCTGGGAAGACCGAATGGTAAGCAGGGGATGGAAGACCCACTGCCTCCCCATCGAAGTCGGCTGCCAAGGGTTTACCGGCCAGTCGCTCTACAGGGCCCTCAAGCTCGTGGGAATAAGGGGACTGCACGACAAGAAAGCCATCAGGAGCATCACAGATGCAGCTGAGAAGGCATCTAGATGGCTGTGGATCAAAAGGGGTGATCCATAGATCACACATGCTACCTAGTCACAAGTCGGGGACTGATCACCCCTGGCTGGGTCACCTGGGCGAGGGTATATGATGTTGAAAGACCCGAAACACCCAATGACTCCAGGTTACATCACTGATGATGTGTCTAGGTCGCACCTGCAAAGTGTATGTTAAATCAGGCTCAACAAGTGTTTTTTGTATTAATACTCATGGTCATATTCTTGATTTAATCTGTACATTTGGGTTTGATAATGCTTCAGTCTCTCCTTTTGACACTGACACCTCTGATCATAAGGTTATTGAATTTAGTTTTAGTCTACCAGTTCGAAATAAATGCAATAACACTCATTATTTTCTACTTTCATCTCTTCCTCTACAAATTCTGATGTCTTTGATATCTCATGTCCTTCATTAATACTTTCTAAGTGTTGCAGGGTGAAGTGTACCCATGTTGGTCATTGGCCAGTGTCATGTAAAAAAAAACATTGAACCTATCAGCAGTCTGGTGTCATGGTATAAAATGGGGAGGTTTTTTGTCACTTGGGATGCGTTGTCACCTGTACCGCCCCTTTACGGAAGTTGCCATTTGTGAATGGGATTGTATCTGGAGTGCCGTCTCTGCGTTGTGCTGCTGTGCATAGGCTGCCCCTGGCGTTGAAGTTGGTACGTTTGCGTTGAGGATATTTTTTGTCAATGGAATGTTTGTTTACTATCTTGAGTCTTTGTGTAGCTCGTCAACGAACAAACAACTGCATGTTATGGTCAGCGACCGTGTATAGTACTACGGGGTGAACATCTCCCGGTATGTACAAGAGCCATTCGCGTGGTTGGTTTGTTTCTTTTATTGTTTTATTAGTAATTCTTCTGTTTTATGTTTAACAGGTTGAGTGACACGATCAAGGTTTTCATTTGTATTACGGGACGAGATGTGCGTCTTTTAATGTAACGCACTGTTGCCTTGCCTGGGCTTATTCCGGTCATTGTCTTTTGTGGAGTGAATTTTGTGTGTTTAACAGTGGACTCGGACGATTGCTCGCCGCAGAGTGAGAGCAAAAGTAGCCTACCGTGTCTGTGGTCTGGTTGTGCGGGCGATCGTGGCCCTAGTTTGTTTTATTTTGTTATTTCGTTTCTTGTTTTGCTGCGAATTATAATTGATATTTCTCGTTGTTTTGTGTTTATTTGTTTCTTGTATTGTATGTAATGTAAATTAATTTGAGGTTTAAACTTATTTTGAGGTGAGATTGATTTGAATATTGTCTATTGGGTATTTGTTTTTCTGTGTTTGTGACTGTTGACTTTCTTTATTTGGGGCTGGTTAGTACCAGCTAATCAGTGTTAGTGTTTGTCTTTTCTCCTTTTTTAATTGGAGTGGTGGGGGAAGTGTATAGAGGAGGGGTTTTAGCTGCTGTCTAAAAGTGTTCACCTGAGTGCCGTGCTTCTTTGAATTGATCTCACCAGAGAGTGTGTGTGTGTGTGGGTATTAAGCATGGTGTGTAAATTGAGGGTCACAGCAGGCTATCTCCCTCCCTTAAGCTTTCTTTGGTATTTGTTTGTTTTTGTATTTATTTATTTTTCTATATTGGAGTTTTCTAAAGTGTTTTCTTGTTTTTTTTGGTTTCTCTTTTTGACATGTGAATATTGCGGCTTCGATGTTAATGTATTGATGGTTTTAATCTTTTGTATTTGAATAAAGCAGCCTCATCTTTGGTACTCCCTGGCCTACGTCTCTGCTTACCCATTTTCGGTAACGAACCTGTGCGCCCCCTGTTCTGGGGCTGGTAGTTCCTGGTATATACCGGGTGGCGTAGTCGAACGTTAGTAGAATTATTGGAGTGTCGAACAGTCCTTCCAGTACCTGATGCGCCCTCGTCCACATAAGTACCACTCTGTTATTTCTGAAATTTTGCATGAGTGTGTTCCTATTAAAACTAGGTCTGTTCCCTCCTCCCACACCCCTGGTATACACCTGAGATCTGGGCCTTAAAAATCACTGGTAGATGGCTTGAGCAGCTTTGCAGGAAAACTGTCTTACTGTTCACTATCTAGCTCTCATTGAACAGCTCAACACATATAAAATTGCTCTGAACTCTGCACTGTCTATGTCTCTACAATTATCAATAAAGCAAGCAATAGGCCCAAGGTTTTGCTTGACACGATAAGTAAGCTCACCCAACCTCCAGTTCACGGTGTCCATGCATCTGATGAGCTCTGATGTTCTTTCCTGAATTATTTCCAGGAAAAAGTTGAATGCTGTCCACCAGCGCTTTATAGATGGGGCTTCAGATTTAGTTTTTGACAGACCAATATTTTACTCCTACAAACCCCTCCTCTATCAGTGACTTAATACTGAAATCCAATTCTTCATCTTGCTGACTTGATCCTACTCCTAAATCTCTCCTCAAACACTGTCATTCTGTCATCTCTACACCTATCTCACATCTCATAAACAGATCTGTAGCTTCTGCTTCTCTTCCTTTACCAATTAAAACTGCAGCAGTAACTCCAGTTCTTAGACTCTAACTTGAACCCTAATGTTCTTTCTAATTTTCACCCAAAATACTGGAAAGTGTTGTTGCCTCCCAGTTACAATCTATCCTTGTTCAAAATAATATTTTTGACCCCTTTCAAACTGGCTTTCGCCCATTCACAGTACCTTGTAGGGGTTGACAATGACCTACTACACTCTGGTGAAGTAGGTCTCTCCATTCTTATATTACTTGTTCTTAGTTCTACTTTTGAGACTGTCGGCCATGAATTACTTCTCCTCCACCTCTCAGATGTTGGTGTCACTGGTGTTGGTCTCTCCTGGCTTTTTAATACCTCACGGATAGACAGTTTTACATTTCAGTGCAGGATTATCTGTCGCCCACCGTCTCCCTGAAATCAGGTGTCCCTCAGGGATCAGTTCTTGGTATAGGTACAGTTCAGTGTATATATATATATATATATATACTGCCTTTGGGTCAACTCATTCGCCGCCACAGTTTCAGTTACCACTGTTATGCCGATGACATTAAAATATGTACAGATTATAGATCTGCTCCCACATATCAGAATGTGTAAATGAAATAAAAAAATGGCTTAACTCCAAATTAATTTACTAATTTAATATGGATAAAATGGAGATCATTTTTATTGGAACATCAACACTTCTAAAAAATATTTATGACTTTAGTTGTGATATTGATGGCACTATCATAAACTATCCAGTACTGTAAAAAAAATTAGGTATCATCTTTGATCCCTCCCTTACTTGCCTTCTTTCACCTCGCCGCATTGCTCGCCTTCGTCCCTTTATCAGTCTCAAAGATGCCTAAACACTAGTTCATGCATTTATATCCTCACATCTTGACTCTTGCAATACCCTCTTCTTTGGTTTACCTGCTAACACTTTTGCTAGGTTGCAATATATAAAAAATTATGTTGCTAGAATTCTTACACATACCAAGAGCTCAGCTCATTTTACTCCATTCCTGTTTGAACTTCACTGGTTACGTTTTGTTTCGCATCAGATATAAAATAATCCTTCTTACATTAAATCACTTTATGGTCTGGCATCTCACTATCTTAGTGAATTGCTTCTCCCCTACAATCCGATCTGCTTGCTCAGGTCTTCTAAGTCTGGACTCCTTTCTCCCCCTAGATCTCGCCTCTCTACTGCGGGTGGCAGATCATTCAGCATAGTAGCACCCAATATATGGAATTCTCTCCCTCTGACTCTAAGCAGCATCTCTTCAATCTCTGAGTTTAAATATCGACTTAAAACTTTTTTTTGTTTTCTCTGTGTTATATGTCTTAATGTGTTATGTAATTACTCTCAATGACTGTTCTATCTGAACTGTGTTTTTGTGACTGTTCATTGTTTATGTATTATTGTGTAACTATTTTAAAGTGTCCTTGAGCTCTGGAAAGGCACCATATAAATTAAACATATTATTATTAAATAAACATTCATTACAATAAATTAGGGTTTAATAAAACCTTAACACACTTAGCACAGGTGGTATTTGAGATGAGTTGGAGGTGGCATTGATCTCATGCCAGACTTGTAGTTGCCAGGCACTTACAGTATTAAAAAAAAACATGGATAGAATTACAGTACTGAGCGTTCTCACCTACCTTTTCCTTAGCATATACCTCTCTTCATACTGCTTAGGTGTAGGAACTCAGTGTCTCTCTACTCCTGCCACCACAAATCTCAGGGGACAATCAGACCTTTTTTATTCTTTTTTTTAGTGTACCTACATATGCCCTTCTTCTCTCTCTCTCTCTCTCTCTCTCTCTCTCTCTCTCTCTCTCTCTCTCACTGGTTTCAAATTATCTAAATGGCTAATACCCCCTTTTAGTGATGCATGAGTTGTGTTTGCTGAAGTGAAGCAGCCATGAGCTTAATAAACAGCTAAGCAGGATACAGTAAATTTTGAACACAACTTCCCCGCCAGCCTGATTCTCATTACAGGTGTTTGGCTCTAATCATGCACATCTGAATCTCAGTGCTGATATCTTTTCCAAACTTGTTTGTTTATAAAAGTATATAGGCCTGCTTTGACTCAAGGCTTTGACTGAAATCTGTTCAACTCTCAATTTTATTTTTATTTTTTTTATGAAATATTTTTAACATCCAGCATATTGTCCATCTTAAAGAACTTGAAGTTTCTTTTTGAATTAGATTTTTTAGAAATGGTTTCCATTTAGGTTTAAGATAGAATTAACACATTTAAGTTTCAGTGTAACAATAAATTGTACATCTCATTTTTACAGTATGCTTTTTGGAACTGACAATCATTTATGTTAAGAGATCACTTTCCAGCCAATCTAACAAAGAGTGCACAAGGGTACAGATGATAGTAACCATTGACACAAATCAAGTTCTCATGTCAAAACCTATTCATGTTAATAATGGCATTAAAAACGGACATGGCACTATATGAAGAAAAGCTAGAAGGCCTTATTTGTATGAGTTTGATTGCATTGCAATGACGAAACATTGTCTAAAATGTAATTCTTGCAGTTAAGGGAGGCCTAAATTGACCTGAGAAAAGGGGGAGATTGAATTCTTGAACTCTGGATCTCATCATAGGGGTTGAAAGGCAGATGTAGACAGACCAGTGAGTAGTGATTTCCAATAATAAATTCAAAAGATGGCTGAAGCATAACCAAGAAGATTGGAGGAGCTGGGTGAAGGAAAGCTCTGGTTCTCCATAATTAACCAAGATTGCAGTGGCAAGACCAGGCGGTTGATGCATAGTGATCATTTTACAAATAGTCAGGTAAAGAGCTGTCTCCTAAATGGCGCACTATACACTATGCATTCGGTCATCAGAGTTAAAATTTTCAAAGTGTGTTAATGCCCCAAATGGATCTTTAACATTTATTTTTTTTACTACATGGCAAAAATTGCAGTTTAGCAACTGACGGTAGTGTTCAAATACATGCAATATGTTGCTGCTAGCGTATGCAAATTAGTCAAACTCAGTCCAACACTTATATTTCAAATATCATACATACATATTAACACAGCATGGGGCGATGGAAAAGCATTTGTAACATTTGTAAGTTGCTGCCTTCAGAGTCGTTTCGATAGATTATGGTGCCAGATTCATCATAATGCCGGCATCGCAGACAGATAACTAAGCCCCTTCCGCTATATAGGCCAAGCCGCAGCGGCAGAGTGCATGTAGTGACCAACATCCCACACTCCTTAATTTCAGCTAAAGAAGAAAAACATCTGGGTACTCATAGTACACTTTTTTTGTTGTTATTAGTGAACATACTACTCGCACCACTTAAGACCTGTTCACACCAAATCTGTGCCGATTTTGTTTGAGACGAACTTTCAACAGAAGGTCTATTCACACCGTAAAAAGTGAACAAAAAAATTGTTTCACCCCCTGTACAGTAAGCGGCACTAATGCTGTTCTACAAACCCTCACCATTCAGTTGATGCATTTTGAGGAATATATAATCTGTGTTTTTATGTGAATGAGATGAGTACGTATTTTGCTATGATTATATTATAAATGGACACCTGAAGCCAACTTCTCTTTTTCTAATGCCTGGATTAATGCCTGGATAATACAGCACAAGGTACAGTGATATAACTACATGTGGAATAATATACATATATGATTTGTCGGACCCAATGTGAATAGTGCCATCAGAATCCATTGTTACAAAACAAAAGCTTGTTCGGAACAACCATTCGTACCAAAAAACTGACTTGGTGTGAACAGGCCTTTACAGTACAAAATGCAGTAGAAAAGTGCAGTAGTATGCAATTTGGGATGCACCTTAAAGTACAGTATGTGTCTTTAAAACAGCACACTTTCACTGAAATGAACTGACGTAGACAATTTTTCTTTGAATTGTCTTCAATGAGCTTCAAAGAGGATAAGAGCAACCACATGGGGAAATCAAGACAACATCATCACATGGAAAGTTGACATGTTGTTTCCAAGAGTTCCAGTACGGCCACATTATGCTGACTCACTGACAAATGCCATAACCTTTCAGACATTTTTGCATCTGCTCCGTCTTGTTTACCTTTCCCTGTGGTGCGAACGGAAGTGTGATGCATCAGTAGTGTTGAACAACCAGGTTCGGATCCCATGCTGAAACCAGGAAGAAATTGTGTTTGCATAATCAGTGACAACCATGATACGGAGGATACATTATCCCCTCTAACATTACAGTTTTATTACCCTGATGGTTAGGTTTAGGTTTGGGGATTGGGAGTACAGTTTATAAAATATGCATTCCTCTTCACTGTTTTAGGGCCTATACAGTTAAAAACAACTCACTTAACAACTTGATTCTGGCACCCCATCATGGACATTACATCCAGAAAATGGAGCTCACACATAGCCATACAGCCAAAAACACTTACAGTTTAAGCAATTTGGGGAAGTTTTTCGAATGATTTGAAAGCAAAGACCAATTTTAGCTAAAGAAAAAGTTAATCTAATGTTTCCCATTTCAAAGCAAGATACTTCTATTCTACAATGATGATTTTGTTTTAATTTTAACAGATTAGTACATTTTCTTCAGGGAATTTGGTGACATGGCATTCAAGTTGGTCATTTACTACATATTTATCTGTTCTGGGTACCAACAGAAGCTTTTTCAAACACCTAACATAATTAAGTGAAGCTGAGTGTCACCATAACTGCTTAATATGTCATTAGGAATTCTGCTGCAGGATTTCTGCATAATTTTAAAGCTTTTGTCTCTTCTTGTCCCTTCTCTCTCTACTTAAACTGCTGTCCAACAAGTGAATTTCAGAGAATAAGAAAAACAAAAACAAGTTCTGAAAATTTGCACCATGTGATTTCTGAGCCTATTTTGTAGAGCAGCTGAAACGGGATCCTGACCTTCTGTTAATAAGCAAAAGGCTGCCCTCCTGGAGCTTAACCGCACATTGTCTTTTATTAAAGCCTGTAAATCTATTTTAGTAACTGTGAGCCACAGCCCAAGACTGTGTTGTTAAGGCCTCTTAAAAGCATCCAAAGAAGGGAATTACCAGTACTGGTTATTCTCATGGGCCCGTTGATATATGAAACCTGAGGAGAGGAGATATGCTCATGCTTTAGAATGCCACCTCTCCCTCTATCACTAATGTTCTATTTATTTTTAGAAGGGAGCTAATTACTCCAGATCTAGGCTGTTAAAAGCAAATATCACATAAAAAGAATGGGTAAGGTTTACTATAAATGTTGCCATCCAAATTCATTCAAACTGCTAGATTGATACCAGACTTGAAATCATCTGCACATGGAATCAAATAGAAAGTTAATAGGTTTATGATTGATTATGAATTTGATGCAAAGCACTGCAGATGTGTTATGAAAGGGGCAACTGCCTTTCCACATATAGTACATTTGTGTAGGGTTTATACAGCCTTGTAAAAATATACATATTTAGCTCAGATCCAGACTGTTCCTTTAAGAAAATAATCCTTGTTATATCTGACCCCAGAAAGGGTGAAGAAAGTAAGGAAACTCTGATGTCATTTCATTTTACACCCAAACAAGCATTTTGAGTTTCTCTCGTTTGCAATAAAAACAGAAAGTAATAACAGTGAGCAGACACAATAGTGATGAAGAGGACTTTAAAATGTGGAAGCTTGTCCCACCAGTTCACTTTCTTAAGGAAATTGAAAAAAATCAATCAGATGATTGTGACTGCAAAGTACAACAATTAAAGTTGAAAGTAAACACACAAAATAATTATTAAATAGTTAATAAGATGGCACAGTTTTTTTTTTCAAGTACAACTGTACAGGATAATAAGAACTTTAAGTAGTACTCTCAGTGATATTTGACTTATAATAAATGCATTTGACATGAATAAATGCAGCATATATTTTTAGGGTTTGAACAGAATAATAATCAGTTCAATTTATTGTGTTATTAAATTTTTTGCTTCAAAAAGCAATTAATGAAAACACAACAGATGTGTCGGTGTTGTTATATGTTTAGAGTTTTATATAAATAATAAAATAAAAGGAGTTTGGGCAGAACCCCTGTAAAGACTTCAGAATAGCAGATGCTTCTAGGCCGCCCATCTATAAAACCTGTGGAACATACTGTGGTGGAATTGTTTGTTAGATTGCAGAGTACATTTCCTGCATAGTGCTGAGGAAACTGCCCGTAGACCTTGATTAAAGCCTTGCAAGAGAGAGAGAGAGAGAGAGAGAGAGAGAGAGAGAGAGAGAGAGAGAGAGAGAGAGAGAGAGAGAGAGCATACCTAAACAAATTCCTCTCTTCTGCTTGTGACACACAGGCACATTTTTCTTCCATAATAGTATATGCGACTACTGGGACAAGGGCGGATGAGTAGTGCTTTTGTTTAGGAAGTGAACTTGATAGGCCCTTAGGTCCATTAAATCACTGTGCTTTGCTTATTTATTTAGCCACTTATATTGTACTCCAACTCCATTTCTACAGTAGTGACAACAAATCCAAGATTATTTAACTGAATAAAGCAATGTGCTTAATCAAAAAGCTTTATTTTGCACGTCTTGCTCCTGATTAAGCCTATATTGGTCACTGTGTGTTTTGTACAGAGGAGAGATTATCTTGGGAGGAGGCCAAAGTTTAAATCAACAACAAATGAAACCTCCTCCCTTCGCCCCTTTCTCTATTTCTCCTACTTTCTCACACATATTAAGTACACTATACACACAGAATACCCTCTGTCAGTTTGAGAGTTGAAGAAAGTATGATGAAAGTCTGTAAAGGTGACCACATTTGCAAATAAAAACAAAACAATTTGTATCTTGCACAGTCAAGAATTATTTTTTTTTTATTCATCTTGCATGTCTCTAATTAAACACAGACCTTCTTTAACCTTTCATGAAAGGCAAGCAGTTACAAGCCTGAATCTAATAAGTTGGATGCCTGGAGTCTTGAGAAAATATCAAAAGCAAATTAGATTAGTCTCTACATTTGATCTAATTCTGGGAGTCAAGATATTTAACGCACAGCGTTCTCTCTCTCTCTCTCTCTCTCTCTCTCTCTCTCTCTCTCTCTCTCTCTCAAGCCTCCGCTGTCTTCAGCAATTTCATATTTTCAACTGAGGAATCAAAACTGAAGGATGTTGGATTTCACTTTTAAATACAAATACAATACAAATACAACTTCTGAAAATGTTCATTTGTTCTAGTGAATGAATATGCCCACACACATGTAATCACTGTGCATTATAACTCATTGTAACTAAGAAACAATAAGCAAAAGCACAGAGCTCTGTTGTTTGGAAATAGCAAGCTTTGTTCTTACCACCTGAATTGTAAGCCTGATTCCATGAACATAACTAAGTTGTTGATATTTTTGCATAATTAGATTATTTCTGTCATTAGCTACTGTACACTTACTGCGGCTGTTTCAAGGTGAAATGCCCTGTTAAAAGTGAGGTGGATGTTATCCCACACATTTGTTTTTTAAGCTTAAAGAAATAGTTCACACCCCAAACAATATGATTCTCTTATAATTTACTCACCCTCCTCTAACTTTTTTGAATCTTGACATTTACAGTCTCCTAGGCACAATTATGATGGAAGATCGATAACACTTCCTTTTGCTTTATGCATGCACATACGTCTGCACTGAGCTCTGCACATGCGTTGAATTTGAGCTAGTGCGAAACAACAAGTAGGCTTTTGACCTATAACTTTTTCAATCTACTGAGACGTTGCCTCAGAAGATTGAAAAAGGTGTTTTTTTCTAAAAGAGCACGGAGCATTGGGAGACGGAAGGGCTGACCTGATGGCACTGGCAAGGAAGACAGTTCAACTAAGCTGAGCAAACAATCAGGTAAATCGTTTCAGCCTAGAGGGCAAATTTGCTAAGCATTTTCCTTTTAAGATATAAGGCATAAACATCTCTAGAGTCATTTTAATTTGTGCTGTAAATTTACTTTGCAACTGCATTTCAATACAACATGCTATTAAACTCTTTATGACTTTTACTTCTGTCAGTGATGGCTTTTTTTCTCGTGATATTAAATCATTGCAATTTATATTTCTTAGGAAATCAATTCCACAGATAAGCCCATTATGGTATTTTTGTTTGTTTATTTACTTTTAACACCATGTTGAATTTATGCTTACAAAAATCTAAAATAATTTGCCAGTGAGGGAAAATACACTTATACCCTTATAGTTTACACAATATTTATTCTCTGAAAACATGTCTTAATATCTTAAAATAATAAATAAAATAAAATAATATTTCATAGGCAAATTGACATTGTTTAAAGGATGTTTTGGTATTTTTACTGTTAAACAAGACAATGATAAATAAATTATTTTTAGCAGCAGCTTCTATCTTCAAGGCACATGTGACATTTACAGTCTGTATTGTCATCTATACACCTAGATTCTTATAATGTTAAAGGTGGTAGTATCATGTGTCATGATGGCAACATGTAATTGTAAATTACATTTAGATTAGGTTATGCATAGTAAAAACAGCTCTTGTACGTTCCATATAGGGTTATTTGGGAGAGGAGACAGGCTGGGGAATAAATTACGTGTATTTATGCACAACCTTCAAGTTAATTGCGATTTATGTAGTGAACTCTGTCCTGTATCTGGCGTATGTACAGATTTATACGTCTTTTTTGCATACACACACATTCAAGACGAAATCTACAGCAAGTTTTATACACAAGGCCCCAGGTTGCAAATTGTACTTATATGTTGTCAAAACTCTTTAATAATCTAAAAATCTGTTAATTTATCCCCTTGTTTGAGATTGGTGTAATCTAATATGTGTGTCATGCTAAGCAAACAAGGAATGTGAAAGCAATTTTAGAGTGCTTTGAGGCAGTTTGCACCATTCTAAAGTGATTGAGCCTAATAAGTTAATTAGACATTTGCATTTTGGGCTAAATAAACACAACTGTGTGGGAGAACAAGAGCGGATAACACAAAAGCCATTATCATCTAGCCAATTGATTAGTTTGATAATGAAAAAAGGGCAGTATCACTGCAACAATTCCTTAAGAAATGCTCTGAGCCCAAGCTTTATAGCCCATAATGCCAGCCTTCTCAATCCAAAAGACTGCGGGAGTCAAATGGAAATCATGGTATTGGCAGCAAACACAGAGAACTAATTAACATTTACTACTCAAAACTGCCTCGGTTGAACTATGCTGCAGTCGCACTAAATCTCACTTTCTATCATCCAGCAGTTATCTCCTATTAAAAAAAACGGATGAACAAGAAAAAGAAGCAGGTGAGTGATAAAAAAACAATAAAAGCCAGTGATAACCTCCAGGGCCACTGAACTAATCTTAATGTACACTCTGAGTTGTAGGCCAAGGGGCAGAGATGAGCTGTATAATGAGCTGCAGGCAATGGAGAAAGATGACTAAGCAGGAGAAAAAGCCTCATTTTTATAATGTAAATAGATGTGGAACTATGACTTAAGAACTGGAGGCCTCCAGGGTGCCAGGTGAGATCTTCATTCGTGAAATCTATCATGACCAAGCGATGAGCCAGGCTTTGCCTCACTGCATTATCTTGGCCTGTTTTGTAATTAAGTAGCAGGATGATTTGCCTCATTTCACGACTGATGTGTTTCAAGCTGGGTTAAGATGAGAATTCAACCTCCAGGACTGGCCCTCGCTGACCTGCCCCTAGGGCCTGGTGACAGAAAGAACAAGGGTGACATGCTAATGGAGACATATAAAGGAGCATGGTCAAACTGGCTTTTCACACTAGAAAGGGAAAAAATACAGTTAATAACTCTAGAAAGAGAGTTACAGAAAGCTCACATCAGATGCTTAAGGGTCATTCTATAATTGTGGGTACATCTCATGTCCATGGGATATATCTTTGATATATTTTCATCTAAATATAGCACCAATGCTTATTTTCCTAGTAAAAAATTATATTTTTCCAAATCATACGACTAAAAGTGAGAAAGATTGTGTCTATCACATAAAACTCTGATATTCAGCTATCCAATTTAATAAATTTGCTCATTCTATTCTGCAATTAAGCATGAAAATTACCTCACATATAAATTAATTTCATAATTTTGCCTTTAGATAGATTAGACATTCAAGACATGTGTGCTACAAAAATAAGAAGTGTTTATTGTGATATACCTTATTTTATGTGTCCCCAAAAAAACATTGTCAACTAAGTTTCCCACTAGGAAAACCCCCTTCAAAAAGGAATGGTTTGCATAGTGTTTTCATTTCCACAAGAAGCACATGGAAGAAAGACTAGAAGGTTGTCTTCTCTCTTTTCCCAAATATTTGTTAAAATGGCAAACCTGTGCCAAGAGTGGATAAATTGACTCTAAACAGTGTTACGCATCATGTTATTGCTTCACATTTTAACAAGAAAATTTGACAAACTTATCTTTATGAAAATGTATCTCTAAAGATGCCTTGTGCTCAGTAGTTCTAAGCCTCCGTGTTGAGTTAAAGCCCAAAATTGTAAAACTGTCAATTAAGTTACCTGGCAACTGTTTCCCAGTAGATGTAGCATAGTGGACACTAGGTAAAATAGATCACATTTTATGCAAATGTTACTACAGATATCAAGAGTTGTTTACAAATGTTCAATTTAAAATTATGCTATTTGTAAGATAAAATTTAAAGGAGTTACTGAACACTAGCTGAGCAGTCATTTAAAACATTTTGAGGGCCTTCAAATGGGATATAACTTTATTGTCACAAGATGGATTTCTTCATATTCTATTTGGCAACTATAAGACCCACTGTAATTAAGTGATACCAATGTCGAATTTAAAGTAAAGTATTGTTGTTAGTCCCAGGAAAATGGCAAGAGTATCTGCCGCAGAAAAACTATGCCGTTACCGGGCTCGGTGAGATTCTGATCCTGTGAAGAGGGAGGATTTTTTGTTAAAGGGCCATCAGAAATGGAGAGAGTTAAGAGAGCATGGAAAAGTCAATACAATAGCTGACTTGAAAGAGAGAGAGAGAAAAGTAGATGTTCTTACTGGAAGAAAGTCAAGCAGCAAAGCAGTGTGAGGAAGAAGACTAGTGGCTGAGACTATTGTTACTCCTCAAAGTCCTGATCTTGTCCTGGCCTGTCCAACCAACACATTCTCACACCCAACTCGTCACATATGGATGCTTTGCAAGGACCCCTTGGCGTCACTTTTTAACGCACTGGGTATACCTTTGGCGTCATTTTTCAACGTGCAGGGTAGTCCGATAGACTTCGATAGATGATTTTAAAAATAAAAATATAAAAAACTTTGATTAATTGAACACAATCGTAGCATATTATATATATTTATTAACATCAACAAACCTCCGATAAAAATACGTTATCCAGCATGCTCTAGTTAAAGCAGTGTACCTATGTATACCAGTACCTAAGAAAACGCTTAAACTGCTTACTTGCACATGCCGTGGAGCATTGTTAAACTCACCTTTGAATGCCGTTTTACCTGCAGTTTAGCGTTGTTTTGGTTAAAACTACCCTGCACGTTGAAAAATTACGCCAAAGGTATACCCAGTGCGTTAAAAAGAGACGCCAAGGGGTCCTGGCAAAGCGTCCATATGTGACAAGTTGGGTGTGAGAATGTGTTGGCCCAACAAGCACAGTCATCAAGGTTAGAAGGTTGAGATATATCTAATATGTTATAACAGTAAGTGACTAAAGAATATTAAAATGATGTTCAGGATAGTATATGAGATTAAAGTAGTAGCATTCTACTTAACTTTGTAAAATTTTTGTTTTATTTTATTAATTACCTGGCACCTTATTTTAATTCTATTTTTATTGTTATTTGTTACCATTTTATTATTATTATTTGTCTTGTCATTATCTCTTTTGTGTATTAATGCTTTGGCAATATTGTATGTAAACACAATCATGCCAATAAAGTACTTTAAATTGAAATTGAGTTATTATTTAAACACTAAAAGAGTGAGATACTATCAAAAACCAGTGCTTATAAGAACAACACCATAGTAGAGTTGTAGGAGTCTCTGAGACACTGGAAGTGTTAAAATCCATCACTGTACTGGTGTTCACTCTTTAGGAATAATAGCAATCACTATCTACACAACACTATACGAGTCAAATTTTAAGCTACCCTGGTGTTGTTGCAACACATTTTTCAGAAATATAAAGAACACTAAGAGAGGAAAAATTATGTGTATGTCATATTAATGCTGGGTTTTAAATTATTTACTTTTTGACATTATAACAAATCTTTGATTTTACAATATAAAAATAATTGATTGATAATTAATTGTCTTTGGCCATTCATTTATTACTTTATTCCCCAGCAGAACAAAATCAGTTCAAAGTGCCTGTATTGATCTGTTGAACACATTTACTACAAATATCAGTCTAAAACAACTTAAAATGAAGTGTCACTGCCATAAGACATTTGCAAATCAAATGGCTTGTAGTAAAACAAATCTTCCATTTTTTAAGGATAAGGTTATATTCTTGCTCAACAACATGTAATGCATAAACATGCTCAACAAACACTGAAGAATAAAATTCCACCTCTCAAAAATGTTTTTTACTATTTTTTCAAAGACAGGTGCGTCATTGAACGCTTCTAAGCAAACTGCAAGGCCAGTGCAATATTCAATACCATGGCATTTAACTCATTTTGTGACTGTTACCTCACTGGACACTTCGAGCTGGAAAAGCTCAGAAATGAAATAACAGTTTTCAGGATTAGACAACAATTAATTTGAAACAGGACCAGACTCGATAGCTTTATATTACGGGACTCCCAGTGATAAGCAATAGCTACTTGGTGTTTCTTTGAAAGTGATTTGGTCAGGATTTTTTTTTTTTTTTTTTTTTAGATTGTTCTTTAAAAACCTATGTTTTGCTTCATATCTTATTGTCCATACATGAAGCAAAGGGCTAATCTGCCTGATGCATTCAGGGTAGTGAATCATGTGGTGATGCTTTGGAATGAGATTCTGAGAAGGATACAACTCTCTGAATAAGCGATGATGCTCTGCAATAAGATGTTTTAAAAAAAAAAAATGTCATTCCTTCTGAGATACAAGTAGAACATTTTATGTCAACAATATGTAACAGCAGCAACATCAAATGCCCGTGTTTATCACCCTCTGGGACAACATCTCCATATATTAGAGGAATGTTCCTAATCAGACACAACGTCTGAATTGCACAAGTCCAATTCTATTGCCTATTTGTTAAAGGTTGATCTTTTTTGGGCGATTCTTTCTGTTCAAGAACCCATAATTGAAGGCATACACCCTCTGAAGAATGGATGCTCTGGAAATCTGGTTTGAATTCATATTGTGCCACACCTTCTAAAATATCCAAAACAAAATTATCAGATAAATTGAAGTGTCAAGGTATTGAGTATAATATTTATTTTAATTCAAATATAGTTGCTTTCTTCTGGGTTCTCAGCAAGGTATCTGTAAACATTTGGTGTTTTGTTCCGTAAAATCACCTGCAGATCGTCTTCACTAAATACCATCTGGGCTGACACCTTGTCAATACGGCACTACTTACTGTAATGTTTTGCAGTAAAAGACTCCATGTAACCAAGAATACTATTCAGTCCAAGACTGTCACCTGAAATTTGTGAAATAGTACAAGAGATTGGCACAAATATGAAAGTATCACTGACTGGAATCTGTTCATACATTCCAGAAATTGTATTTCTTCTTGAATTGTATCAGACACCTAAGTGCACTTCAATAGGTTCAACCACCCCCCCCCCCATTTCTAACTAAAATATTTTCTCCATTTTGTATCAGTATTCAAGTCAACTTCTGCTGGGGTTATCACTTTTTCCTTTAAACTTGTATGAAAATCATTGACAAAATCCTCCATGCTTTCAGTAACTGACACAATAACCCTGTGTGCAACACCATTACCCTGCAATTTTGCTATAATGGATGCACACATTTCTCAGGACTGATCCCTTGAAACTGGATCCAATTCTTGTAGATATGCATCTTGATCTAATAAACCTCAATCGGAGTCAGATCCACCATGCGACACTACTTCAGAGAGGTTTGGAGATTGATGATTTGGTAGGGATACGCTGGCACTGCCTGATGCTACATTCAAATGGAATGTATTCAAATGTTTTCTAAACCCAGCAAAACTTCTGAATTGAAACGAACAACCATCCTGAACACAAACAAGTTCAAATGTCTTGCCTGGATACAAGCCATATAAAAGCTTAAGGTGCTGAATTAATTTAACAGTTGTGGCAAGCAGTGATCGACAGATGTAGCATCTAAACTTCATTCATGAATTTGGCTCAGAGTTCCTTTACTCTTGGGTTCTCACTGGTGGTGCAAACATCAATATTGTAGACTGTAGTCTGGAGAAACATATACATGTTTCTGAGTGGAAGATCATAACAAATGCTGAAAACAAAGTGGTCCTTGAAAAGTTCATCCATTGCTGCCAGTAAAGAGGATGCTTGACAAGAGATGAGCTTTTTATCAACCACAATTATGGACTGACTGATGGCCTCCTTACTGGCCCCAGAGGCAAGAAGGTACAGTTGATGATTCTCTTCAGTCTCAGAATGCTCCTGAAGACATGACTGAATAACAAAGACAGGAAAAGACAAAAAAGAAAAACAACAACAACATGATACAACACCAACTGGCTTGTGGATTGGTTACCTATTTATAAACATCAAATTAGGTTTATCACTTCACCGTATTAGCCCCACATTAGAGTTTAAATACTGAAGTGATTTGTCTGTTGTATAAATTAACAGATTAATTCCAAAGATAAGTTATAGCCCTTATAATATGTTTCCACCTACTTTGTGAAATTCAACCAGATGATTAATAGCCTGAACAGTGCTGATCTTCTGGGTTTACTTTCTTCCTGAAGCCTTTTCTTTCTGGGGTGATAAGAGATGAAGAAGTAGAAGGAAGGATGACATGTCACTGTCCCATTCTGTACACTTGAAAAAACATTTGTTAAATATTTACATTGTAATATAAAAGTGCTTCTTCATCATAAATTGTAACCAAACAAATAGAAAATAGACGGCAATAAAATCACTTTGACTACTAGCCCCTGTAAATGCTGAAATTACCTCTCATCCCGATGTAAATCAACTGCTGTCCGAATAAGGCTATGGCTATAATAACTGCTATGGCAAATATTAAATTCAAGCTCTTGCGCATGTATATTGTGAAAATAGACACAACCACAATAAAAATGTTCCTGACAAAACAACAATACAAATTCAAATGCAAGGTTCAATTACACCTCCCATTTTAAGTATGCACGAATGCTGTACAATGATGTTGTTTAAACCCCAGTGTAGGGCTATTGAGACTCACATCACTCGCCTCTGAGCTTTGTGAAGCCTCATCCTCTCTTCTGACTCTTTTCATACTAAGCAAGTCACTGTCATCACTGCTTCTTGAAGTAATGGATAGTGTATCTGTATCTGTAAAACTGGACAGACCTATAAATGTTTAAAGTGGTGTTAAATTTTATTTTATAAGCTACAGGTTATTTTAATTAACACCAGGCTAATATAGAGAATTGTCAAACAGAAGTCCTAAATTCTGCTGTCACAATAAAATAACTGGTCAACATTAAACAGAAAAAGTTCCTTGGTCATGCACTCACTACTGTCATTCAGTTATTCTTTTATGACAAAGCATATTCCACTGGTCACTAGATCAGGAAATATATCTTCCCCAGTCTGTCGCTCACTTCGACGTGTGTCGAAGAAGCGACACTAGGGGTCTCTCTTGAGCGCCGAATATGCCTCTGATCTATGAAAAAAGGCCAATGAGAAGTTGGCAGACAGTATTTGCATACCCCACCCCCGGACATACGGATATAAAAGCGGGGAAATACATCGAGTTCATTCAGAAATTTTATTCGGAGCCGATGGTTGTACTGCAGCGAGCTGCGAGTCACACACCCGTTCCTGTTCCTCTGACGCTCTCTGCTGTTGGATCTACAGCGCACTACAGCGGCTTTCTCCTTCCTTGCATGGCAGTGAAGTTTGCCCCTGGGCACTTTGACAGCGCAGAGCATATTAAAAGAGTGATATTTCTTTTAAAAGAGTGTTTTTCCTCTATTAGAGCAATACACAGCGGCGTTGAACGTCCTTTTCAGGACGCGTCTTTAGCATTGCTCCCTCTTCCCATGGGATTGAGGACGATGCGGCTGGCGATGGAGGTGATCTGGGGATGGCAGCAGGTGCAGCTCTGCCGGGTACACCCCCTCGGACCACCCGCCCCCCCGGCATGCTCGTTGACTCCCTTCTTTGCTCGAGGCAATAGTGGCTCACCTCACAGCCTGCCTGCTTATCCTCTAGATCTCGAGGTGGATGAGCTCGCCGCTGCATTGGAGAGCTCAGCGTCTGACGCGGATGACTCCCCTGGGCTGCCGCCTTCGGGCCAGCACACCCAGGCTGAGGCTGACACTCAGATAACCAACATGCTTTCCCGGGCCGCCGCCAGCGTGGCCTTGGACTAGAACCCTCCGTCCTCCCCAAAGCCATCGCGGTTGGATGACTGGTTCCTGGAGTCCAGGCGCCGCTCACAGCCTCGCCCCCCCTTTTTTCCCAGAGGTGCATGATGAGTTGACATCATCGTGGAGAGCACCGCTCTCTCTACCCTCGACGGCGGAGCGGCCCACGCATACACGGCGATTCCCCAGGTGGATAGGGCTGTTGCGCTCCACTTATGCCCTGTGCTCCCCTCCAAGGCCTGTAGGATAACATCCTCGCTGACCGCGAAGGCCTACATCGCCGCCGGACATGCCGCTTCCGCCTTGCACGCAATGGCCCTCCTGCAAGTCCACCAGGCCTAGGTGCTCAAAGATCTGCATGGGGTTAGCCCTCATCCCGATGTGCTGCAGGAACTGCGCTCAGCGACCGACCTTGCCCTTAGAGCCACGAAGGTCACAGCGCAGTCATCATGCAGTTGATGGCCACGCTCGTGGTCCAGGAAGGTCATCTGTGGCTGAACTTGGACGAAATGCGTGAGACTGACAAGGTTCGCTTTCTCAACGCCCCTGTCTCCCAGTTCGGGCTTTTCGGCGACACCGACGAAGACTTCGCCCAGCAGTTCTCCGCGGTGAAGAAGCAGACGGAGGCCATATCTCACATCCTGCCCCGCCGCAAGCCTGCCGCCATAGGACATGCCCCTTCTGCTCGCCGAGGGCGTCCTCCTGCGGAAACCCTGCTCCACCTCAACCTGGGCCCAGCTCTCAGCCCCAGCGTTGAGCACCCCACGGGAAGCAGATGCCCCCCGTCTCACGGACCCTCTCGAGGACACGGAAGGCTCCCAGGCACTCGTGAGACGTTCGACCCAGAGCCCGAGATGTTAGCTCCGGAGCTGGTAAGACCACTCCTGTCCCCTGGTGGAGGGCCGGAAGGAGAATCTTTTTTTTTTAATTTATTTAATTTGCAAGCGTTCTCTGTTAGCAACATCTGCCTGGAGTTTGGTCTGGCAGACACGTTTGTGATCCTAAGACTGCAACAGGGCTACGTTCCCAAGGTTCCTACCATGCCCTTTAGAGACCAGGTAGTGAACCTGCAAGCACTAACCCTGGAGGAGGCAGACCCAGCCCCTTCGTTGCTGTGTCCGGTATGTGCTTTGCTTGGACCACACACAAAGATATAGATGTTCTGAGCAACTCTTTGTCCGCTTTGCGGACAGCGGAAAGGGAAAGCTGTCTCTAACAGAGGCTTTCCCACTGGGTAGTGGACGGCATTTCATTGGCCTATCACACCCAGGCCCCCCCCCCCCCCCCCCCCCTTACGGGTCCGAGCACACTCAACAAGGAGTGTTTCATCCTCATGGGCACTAGACAGGGGTACCTCCCTAGCAGACATATGTAGAGCAGCGGTTTGGGCAACACCTAATACCTTCATGAGATTTTACAATCTCCGGGATGAGTCAGTATCATCCCGTGTTTTCTCAGGTCCAAGCCGGTAGAACTCGGTAACACGCCGATGGTCTGGCTGGGTGGATCGCTTGTGCCTTGCACCCTTTCCCTCGGCTGAGGTAAAACTGTGCACTTTCTCTTCCAGGAGATCCCACTCATTCGGATCCCTGGACGATTCCTCCCTAGCCCTTTCGGTACGCAGTTCAGCGGAGGAACTCGCCAATCCAATCCACTGCGGGTACTTAATCTACCCTGTACTGGAATAGGTGCTTCGCAGGACAGGACTCCTACGCGGACTCCCCCTGTGTGTATTTTCCGCGGTACGGAGGACAATACTATTTATTTATAACCATAAAACTTTCCATAAAATAGTTTTGTTTTATTAACACAAAGTTAGAGGAATATTAACCTGTAATTAATAAATAAATAATAGGTGGATTTAGATGTAAATAACACTGATGAAGCAAGCCTCTGGAATTGCTTATTGTTTTGAAATTGTGCTTTGATGATCATCTTAACCTCTTACTGAACTCTTAATGTCAGGAGGGAGAAACAATCTGGCTTGTGCTTTCCAAATTTGGTAAAATGTTTTAACCTTCTGTCCACACTGATGTTGTGGCATTACATTAGATTTTACTGCAGTGGCAAAATATTTTAAATTACATGACTAAGAATGGACCGCACAATTCTTTTCTTTTTCTTCACAATACATGTTAGGGTTAGGGTTAAACTTCAGAGCTAAATTCAGAGCTCCTCAAAAAATAGAACTCATGTTATGCATGTGCATATTATAAGTCACTTTGACATCACTGAAACAATTATGAGCCTGCATGTGATTGGAAAGAGCATAGCTTGTTCAGTTTGAAGAGTTTATCATGCTGAATATTATTTAATATTTAATTATATCATAGCTGTTGCCGATTTTGATAGTCACACTGGCCATATCAGTAATTTTACAGCCTTGAGCATACAGTAAACATTTCTACACATATTAATTTGCTATTGTTTCAATATTAACTTATGAAACTGGATATTTTCAGTTATAAATCAAATAACGAGCTAAACAGTGAACTCAGAGAGGTTACGACTTGCTCATGATGGCGGCAAAATCGAAGCCATGTTCTACTGAGGGAAATGTAACAGCATCATTGTGGAGATCGCCTAACTACAGTTCTTTTAATTAGCAAAATGGCCCTGAATTAGACTTGAATAAAGCTAAGAAATCTTAATTTCTAGATAAAGCAACTGTTGAAACGACTATCCTGTGAACTAAGACTGCAAGCACACCTACATTCATTTTGACACACTTGAACTAGCTCTGAAGGCAATTAATGTTTATTTCTAAATAAAACAACTAATGTTATAAACAAAACATAATATAAATTCAAAACCATGTCCTGTCGATAAAATCACCTGTTCTGTCACCTGCTCGAATATGAGACCATAAGAAAATGGTGCTTGATAAGAAAGTTTCAGCGCACAGCGTGTAAATGTCCCGGATGGATCCAGTTACACTATAAGAGTTAATTTCAATTAACTCATCCAGTTACACTGCAAGAGTTAATCTTTCCACAATTTCACCAAATAGAGGGCAGTGTTTACACTAAATGGTGTCATTCTTTGAAGTATAACTCCAAAATGTCATCTCTTTACTCTAAGATTTCTTAACACCAGGATTTTAATACCAGCAGTTTTACTGTGATTGTTCAGTAACCACAACTTGTTCAATAACCAGTTCCCTTTACAAAAAGCTTCACTATGATGCTGTGCTGAAGAGCGCTTTGGGAAAACGTCTCAGTTGTGACCAGCTGTGAATATGTATGCAACGAACATTGACCAGAATTTATAGCCTCTGCCGAAGTAATCATTGGACACACCTGGCACAGTGCCTATAAATAGATGCTTCACCGGTGCATCATCAGATTTTTCATCTTCAGAGCCATTCTGTGCTGTGTGTTAACATGAGCCTGTCAAACTTTCTTTCCTCTGTTAGGAGTTAGATTTTGTTAGGCAGTGCACAGTGAACCTTTTCTCCTTTCTATTTCCTCTGGAAGGAAAGGAAGCCTTCAGGCAGTTCCTCCCTCGCCGCACACAGAGGGCGGGTCCGTCAGCCACCCAGACCCGCCTCAGTCCTGTTAGAAGGGAGGCTCAAAAGCAAAGCGTGGCGAGTCGTGCTCCTCCTCCCAGGGATTGGGGACAGTCTCATCGCCCTCGGCAGCCCCTAAAGCAAGACCTCAGGACCCTAATTTCTAAAAGAAGAAAACCCTGATGGTCTTGCGCCTAGTCTTGTGGGGTAGCTCCCCTCGGGACGGGGCACGTGCTCTACTTCGCCCCTCCCAGTACCCCCGCGAAGCCTCTCCATTCGTGGGCGCCTTCGGTGTTTCAGGTGGTAGAGGCTCGGAGAGGATAGTTGGGTATTTCGCTGCTCCCTGCATTTTTCCAGGACACAAAACACTCGACACCCCCTCAACAGGAAGTGTTAAAAGATTGATACACATCTCAGAGAACCTGGGAGCGTAGAAATTCTGCCAGATATATATATCATCTAGTGTCTCTGGGGTTGAGGCTCAACGGCAAGAAAAGCGTCCTCTCTCCCACTCAGAATGCTGTCTATCGGGAATTGAGTCCATTCAGAATACCCTGAGCAAAGTCAGGCTAGGTCAAGGTTGTACTAGGTCTCAGTGCGACTGCGTCCTCGGTGATCCCTCTGGACCGTCTGCACACAAGTCCGTTTTTGTTGTGGCTCAAAGCTAGGGGATTTCTTCCAAGGGCCAAATCCCCTAGGCTGATAAGGGTTACGCGCTGTGGGCTTCGTTTCCTTTCTATGTGGTTCAGACCCCGGTTTCTTACCTTGGGTCCCACTCTTGGGTGCGTCTTGTTGTCGCAGGCTGCTAAAGACAGACGCCTCCCTGATGGGCTTGGTAGCGGCCTTAAGTGGTCATCCGGCTTAAAGGGATAGGAGGGTCGTCAGATCAGTTGTCACAGTAACTGTCTCGAGCTGATGGCTGTATTTCTGGCCCTGAAATACTTCCTCCCGAGGCTGCCATGTCTTGGTTCGGGTGGGCAATACAGTGGTAGCCTCTTACATAAACCATCAGGGAGATCCAAGTTCATGTCAGCTAAATTTCTGGCACGTCGGATCCTCCTTGGGGCCCAGGGCAGCTTCTGTCACTCAGGACAGGTTTTGTCCCTGGATGCCCGTGTGTGGAAGCAGATTTACTGTCCAGATAGAAAATACCGACGGGGGAGTGGTAACTCCACCCTGAGGTAGTGAACAAATCTGGGTGAGATCTCACAGGGCAGAAGAGGACCTCTTTGCCTCTATGGACAGCGCAATGTCTCCTCTACTTCTCCCTGAGTCACCTAGCCCCCCCTTGGGGTCTGGACGTAATGGCACATTCATGACCCAGAATGCGTCTGTATGCGTTTTCTTCTCCGGTTTCTCTGCTCCCGGGAGTCTTGGCAAGGTTTGCCAGCAAGGGTCTTGCCTCCTTCTGATAGCGCTGCGCTGGCCGAACAGGGTATGGTTCTCGGAGCTAAATTCTCCCCTCGATGGCTCACCTCGGGCGATTCCGAACAGGAAGGACCTTCTTTCTCAGGTACAGGGGACTGTATTTCATCCCCGGCCCGAATTGTGGATCTTTTTCATGCTTGGCCCCTATTGGCCAACTAAGGTACACAGGGCTTTCTCCTGAGGTTATCAAGGACATTTTAAGTGCTAGGGCTCCCTCCACTTGGAACAGTTCTGGGTAGATTTTACAAGGCAGAAGAGGACCTCTTCGCCTCTATGAATAGCGCAATGTCTCCTCTACTTCTCCCCGAGTCCCCGGGGGGGGCTGAACGTGGTGGCGCATACATGGCCCAGTATGCGCCTGTATGCGCTTCCCTCTACTAAAGTTCATATTTCAGAACCAGCTAACTGCCAGTTCGCTTCAGTCCTGGATTTTCTGTAGGAAGAACTGTCAGTGCCCCACCACTTCCAGGTTCTATGTGGCCTCCACTTCGGCTTGCCATGCCTTGATGTAAGGGGTGCCCTTTAAGAGGCATCCTCTACTCGAGTGCCTCTTTCAGGAGCCATGCGACAACGACCTCCTGCTGGGACTAGGACCTCTTCATAGGACTTAGCAATAGTCCTGGAGGGTCTGGTTGAGACCGCCTTTGAACCTCTAGAGTCAGCGTCTGACAGACTTCTGACTCTCAAGATGTTTTTTCTCATGGAGATTACCTCTCTAAAGAGAATTGGGGACCTACAGTCTCCGTCTGTCTTGCCAGCCTGTTTAGAGTTTGCCCCAGGAATGACCAAATTAAATTTGCACCCTCATCCTGACTACCTGCTTAAGGTACCTTTCTCGACCTTACATCCGTTCACTCTCGAAGCCTTCTGCTTCCCGCCATTTGTAACGCCGGAGCAGGAAAGACTTCACAGACTTTGTCCAGTCTGTGCCCTTCAAATCAAATCAAAATCAAATCAAATCACTTTATTGTCACACTACTGTGTACACGAGTGCAATAGTAGGTGAAAGTCTTGTGTGCAGTTCCGAGCAACATTGCAGTAATGACAGTGACAAGACATAAACCACTTTACAATAACAACATATTTACACAAAACAATTTACATAACAAATGTACACATACTTACACAACAATTTACATAACAAATGTACACAATACACACAATGTAGAATACACATACACTAGATAAGGGTATAAATATATATATACACAAACTGAATTGGGAGAATATATTGACAGAGTGATGATTAATAAAGTGCAGTGCTGATTGATTAATTGCTGATTGTTGATCGTGAGAGATCATGTGTTCAAAAGTCTTATTGCTTGGGGGAAGAAGCTGTCATGTAGTCGGGTGGTGCGGGTCCTGATGCTGCGATACCGCCTGCCTGATGGAAGCAGTGAGAGCAGCCCATGACTCGGGTGGCTGGAGTCTCTGATGATCCTCCGAGCTTTATTCACACACCGTCTGTTATATATATCCTGGAGGGAGGGAAGCTCACCTCCGATGATGTTTCTGGCAGTTCGCACCACCCTTTGCAGGTCTCTGTGGTTGTGGGCGGTGCTATTGCCGTACCAGGCGGTGATGCAGCCAGTCAGGATGCTCTCTACGGTGCTGGTGTAGAACCGTGTGAGGATGTGGTGGTTCATTCCAAACTTCCTCAGCCGTCTCAGGAAGAAGAGGCGCTGGTGAGCCTTCTTCGCCACGGCCTCAGTGTGGACGGACCATGTGAGTTCCTCAGTAATGTGGACACCGAGGAACTTGAAGCTGCTGACTCTCTCCACCGGTGCTCCATTAATGGTGATGGGGCTGTGTACTCTGTCTTTCTTCCTGAAGTCCACCACAAGCTCCTTGGTTTTACTGACGTTGAGGGAGAGGTTGTGCTCCTGACACCAGCGTGTCAGAGTGTGCACCTCCTCTCTGTAGGCTGTTTCATCATTGTCAGTGATCAGACCTACAACCGTCGTATCGTCAGCAAACTTAATGATGGCATTGGAGCTATGTGTCGCCACACAGTCATGTGTGTACAGGGAATACAGGAGTGGGCTGAGAACACAGCCCTGTGGGGCTCCAGTGTTGAGGGTCAGTGATGAGGAGATGTTGCTGCCCATTCTAACCACCTGACGTCTGCCTGACAGGAAATCCAGGATCCAGCTGCACAGCGAGCTGTTTAAGCCCAGAGCCCGGAGTTTCTCATCAAGCTTGGAGGGCACTATGGTGTTGAATGCTGAGCTGTAGTCTACAAACAGCATTCTCACATATGTGCTCCTTTTTTCCAGGTGGGATAGAGCAGTGTGTATTGTAGATGCAATGGCATCATCAGTGGAGCGGTTGTTGCTGTAGGCAAACTGCAATGGGTCCAAAGAGGTGGGCAGAACAGAGCAAATGTGATCTCTGATCAACCTCTCAAAGCATTTGCTGATGATGGGGGTGAGGACAACAGGACGCCAGTCATTTAAGCAGGTGATTTTTGATTGCTTCGGTACAGGCACAATGGTTGATGTATTGAAGCATGTGGGGACTACAGACAGGGATAGGGACAAGTTGAAAATGTCCGTAAAAACACCAGCCAGTTGGTTCACGCATGCTCTGATGACGCAGCCCGGAATGCCGTCTGGACCCGCGGCTTTACGAACGTTCACCCGTCGGAAGGATCGGGTTACATCCGCAACAGAGACGGAGAGTGAACCAGCCTCTGTAGTATCGGCCGCGAGTGCTCTCTCCGTGAGGGCGGTGTTGTTGTTATCCTTGAAACGAGCATAAAATGTATTAAGCTCGTCCGGGAGAGAGGCAATGGTGTTCATGGTGGAGTTTTTATTCTGTTTATAGTCTGTGATGATGTTAATTCCCTGCCATATACTTCTGGAGTCAGTGGTGTTGAACTGTTCTTCAATTTTGTGCCTGTACTGGCGTTTGGCTGCACGGATGGAGTTACGGAGGGCATAACTGGCTTGTTTACGCTCCTCCGTGTTCCCGGAATTAAAAGCGGTGGTCCGCGCAGTAAGTGCCGCGCGAACATCACCGTTAACCCAGGGTTTCTGGTTGGGGTAGATCCGTATATTTTTTGTCGGAACAACGTCCTCTACGCACTTCCTGATGAAACACATTACGCTATCAGCGTAAACCTCGATGTCGTCATCGGAGGCAGACTGGAACATCTCCCAGTCCGCGTGATCAAAACAGTCCTGTAGCGCAGAGTCTGATTGGTCCGACCAGCACTGGATCATTCTAATGGTGGGTGATTCCCGTTTCAGTTTCTGCCTGTAAGCGGGCAGAAGCAGAACGGAAGAGTGGTTGGATTTGCCAAATGGTGGGCGGGGGAGGGATTTGTAGCCATCCCGGAAAGGAGAATAGCAATGATCCAAAACTCGGTCCCCTCGTGTGTTGAAGCTGATATGTTGGTGGTATTTTGGTGCTATTGTTTTAAAGTTGGCTTTGTTGAAGTCCCCGGCAACAATGAACGTGGCCTCAGGGTGCGCGGTTTCCTGCTCACTTATACTGCCATACAGTTCCCTGAGTGCCCGGTCTGTGTCGGCTTGTGGGGGGATGTACACAGCAGTGATAATGACCGCTGTGTATTCCCTCGGTAGCCAGAATGGTCGACACAGAAGCATGAGAAATTCCAGATCAGGAGAGCAGAAAGACCTGATAAAATGTACATTCCTCTGATCACACCATGATTTGTTGATCATAAAACATACACCACCACCTCTGCTTTTACCTGAGAGGTCTTTCGCTCTGTCCGCTCGGTGCACGGAGAAACCCGTGGGTTCGATGGCCGAGTCTGGAATCTCCGCGGACAACCAGGTTTCCGTAAGACAGATAACACAGCATTCGCTCGTCTCTCGTTGGAAAGAGATCCGCTCTCTCAGCTCGCAGAGCTTGTTGTCCAGAGACTGAACATTTGCCAGTAGTATACTGGGTAGCGGGGGGCGATTTGCGCGACGTCTTACTCTGATGAGAACGCCGGCTCTTTTTCCCCTTTTCCGTCTGCGTTTCCGCGGCCGGGCAGCCCAAACAAAGGGCTCCGCTGGCGTGTTTGTAAACCGCGGGTCGGCGTTGAGGAATGTGAAGTCCGGTTTTCGGTGTGTGATTGCCGAACCAATGTCCAAAAGCGTTTGTCTGTCGTACACAATAAGGCAGACAACATCCAAGACAAAAATACACAAAACTGTAAACAAAACAAACAATAAACTGCAGTGTTTTGACGGAGCCCGCGACGCAGCAGCCATACTCGGCGCCATCTTGGGTATGGGTATTCAGACTTATGTCCACCGCACTAGCCAGTGGCGTAAGTCAGGGCAACAATTCTTTGCCATGGGGGCCGCAACAGGAGGGCGCCCGCCATCAAGCAGACTATGTCGCATTGGGTGAGGGACGCTATTGCCCTGGCCTACGAGGTGCGCGGTCAAGCTTCGCCAGTAGGTATCAGTGCTCACTCTACCAGAGGGCTCGCTTCCTCTAAGCCTTGGCCAGAGGGGTCCCTCTGCAGCATGTCTGTGATGCGGCAGGCTGGTCCTCTCCGCACACATTCATTAGATTCTACAGCTTTGATGTTCATGCCACTCCGGGCTCTTATTTCCTTGAGTCGACATCTCAAGCCCATGTCTGAGCCCTCTCACGCTCTTGTGAGCACACTGCACAACCGTGGGGGGTCCGGACAGCTACAGTGCGGCAGCATGGGTATTCTCATTCCCAAAGCGCTCTTCAACACAGCATCATAGTGAAGCTTTTTGTAAAGGGAACATCTCGGGGTTACGTATGTAACCCTTCTTCCCTGAAAAAAGTGGAATGCCACACTGGGATGCCGGGACTGCTCTTCAGACGAAATACCTGATGATGCACCGGTGAAGCATCTATTTATAGCCTCTGCGCCAGGTGTGTCCAATGATTACATCGGCAGAGGCTATAAATTCCGGTCAATGTTCATTGACGTGTTGCATACATATTCACATCTGGTCACAACTGAGATGTGTTCCCAAAGCGCTCTTTAGCGCAGCATCTCGTTCCGCTTTTTTCAGGGAAAAAGGGTTACATACGTAACCGCGAGACGTTTCAGTGTGTGCAAACTTGTTCAATAACCTGAACTTTTTCAATAACCAATAACAAATCAATAAATAAAAATATTGTTGTCGTAATTATAACCTGTGATCTATTGTCCCTTGCTCATTTCGCTACTCCATTTCTCATATGGTCAACTGTGTTACTGCTGAGTTTTGAATTTAAAAAAATAAATACTCATTTGCCTACTGAACAACATGTGTAGTATCATGAGATCACCAGAGGTGTCCTTTATCCATCAAGGTAGTTCTTTTCCCCAACAGCATATACAAATTTAACTTGTTTGAGAAAATGCAAGGACCTCTGAATTACTTTTATGAAACTAGAGGTCTTATGCCTCTAAATATTTATCCTTAAAGTGTTAATGATCACAATTATTGCTTTTGGTAAGTGGATGTATAATCTATCAAATCAGGTGGCTATTTAAATTCTAGGTATTTTCCCAAGCTATGAAAAATAGCTTATTTTGTCAGTAACAGTTGACTGGAATGTATCTAACATCTCTGACCAGGTAACCAGGTAACCCTGAGTTTGCCTAATACAATAATTATTTAATTTTAAGTGTTTTAGGTAAGGTCATGTTTGCGTTTTTGGGAAGAAAAAAAATTATAATTATTTGCACTGTTAAATCCCATATGTACCCCTAATAATAGAATGACCCACAAACAATTAATAGTGATGAACAACAGAGTCAAGCCTTACTTTACTAAAATCCCATAGGGCACTAATTTGCTTGTGCAATCAAACAAATTGAATTTGTGCTTCATGATCATATTGTGGGTAATATATAATGTATACTGTATAGGCATATTAGTAAAATAATATAAACTTATTAGTCTCTATATCATAAGTATTCTATATATTTATTTATAAATGTAATTTTTAGTATATGTATGTTTATTTTATCCATTTATGATACTATCAACCATAAGCATTGGAATATTTAGTGAGAGCACACTATCAGCGATTGAGCAGTTGATCAGAATACCCGGGAACAACACACTTGAACAGGTTTCAGAAGAATTGCAGAACGATCACCTGAATTCATGAAATGTGGTATTGTTTACACATTTAAGCTATTTTACCATATTTATACCAGAATATCACAAATCACCAGACACATAAATACCATAAATCTAAATTTCAAACTGCCAACAATTTATTTTGGATCAATACCATTGTGTATTTCTTGGCATCTCTGAATGCATTCTCTCAATGAATAGATGTGCACCAGATCATAATGAACAATTAATTATTTTTATTAATTCATTATTTATTATTAATTCCTTTTTGCTAAAACTTTTAAAGGATTTTCCTAGGCACTTAAAGCACTTTACAATGTATTAAGTATTATGTGGCGCTGCCCACCACCAGTGTGCAGCATCCACCTTAATGATGCAATGACAGATATACTGTAGACTTGAGACCGAGTTCAAGACCATATTTTCGTGGTCATGTCATGGACTCATGAGCATTTGGACTCAGTCTTGACTCAGACTCGAACAGGTGTAGTCTCAGACTTATCCCCGAGTCCAGTAGAGGGTAAAAAAAACAAAAAACATTACTCGGACTGATAACATCAGTGATTATAATGTGTGTCCCCTTTTTCAGTCGGCTGTGTCAGAACTAGTGATGCCCGGTTCACAAACAAATAATTCTATTGATTCGCTTCTTTTCAGCGAATTGGCCAAACTGGCTGGCAAAAAAGTCTGAATCGTTTTGCTATTCAGTCCAATTTGTTATGATTGCTGTCTCACTCAATAATTTACAGTAGTATATCAAGGGATGTTTCAGAAAACAGAGAACAGCCCAGTCATTGGAAGAAGTGGAGATTTACCTACAATAATTTGAAACAAAAAACTTTGCGAAACTTCAATTGATTATCATGTTTATAATGGGCTGTTCACACCAAATGCATTGTTGCATCCATCCATGCTGTTTTGTAAATGTGCTAAACGGACATCTTTGATAGTTGCACCAGATATTGCTGTTTTCTACATCTCATGCAGGAGAGCCACAATTTTTTTATAAGTTCTTTGTCAAGTAAAAAAAAAAAAAAAAAAAAACATCAACTGTTAAAAACTTGTCTCGACACACGTTTTTATAAAACATGTAAAAATAATTTACATGTTTTCAAACATGTATTGCTGCATTTTTTGGGGCATTTAACTTAAAAAAGTTAATACCTAAAAAGATTTTGTTTTTAAGGTTAATTTTTATTGAGCTCTAAATTAAAAAACCTACCTCCCTAACGTAAAATTTTAACAGAAACCTAACCAACAGTGTCATAAAAAGCAAATATGATATGAACAAAATGCAAAAGCTGAAGCAGCCACATTGTTTCATGGCACTTCTTTGACACCTGCGGCCTCAAACACAGGTCTTCTGTGTTCAAAGTCCAACACTCTTTGTAGTTGCACCACACTACTTAGACATGTTTGAATAAGCTTGTAAACATAGGTGATTATGTAATGCAAGCATTACATTTAGTGCTGTCAATCAATTAAAATATGTAATTGCTATTTATGACTTTTCATATTTAATCGTGATTAATCTCAGATTTTGAAAGTGCAGAAATATGACTATATATATATATATATATATATACATATTTTTCTGTCACAATTCCCAGTAATGTTTTATTACCATTTTCCAAGCAATGTATTTGTCATGATTCCCTGTTGTCAGCCTTGTGCTTTTCCCTCACCTTCACCATAAACTACGTTTCCCACATTTCCCGGCCCTAATCACTCCCTCATCATCCCCACCTGTCTGTCATTCCCTCGTTTAGTTCTATGTGTATATAAGCCCTGTTGTTTTGTCAGTCCTTTGTCGATCGTTGAATGTTGTTCCTGCCTGTCACCGTGTTCCAGCCTCTTCCCCTCGTGGTTATTTTATAGTGTTTTCCCATCGTGGATATTTCTTGGTTGCAGTGTTTTCCTTTGTTTTATGTCTAATAAAGAAGCTGCACTTAGATCCTCACTCTCCGGCTGCTCATTCGTTACAGAACGATCGACCCACAATGGATCTAGCAGCATTTGTTATGGAGCTGACCCAGGCAGATCTAACCATTCGGGAGTTCACCCACTACTTCTCCCGCGTAGCTGGTTTCACCGGCTGGGATGACAAGACCCTGAAGTCAGCTTACAGAACCGGTCTACCCATACACCGATGGTGGGAGTTGCCTGAGATAGGTAACTACACCTGGCAGGAATATGTGGAGCTCATCCTGGAGACGTACGCTGCGGAGGAGCCTCCTCTCTCGATTCCGGGTTGGGCTTCTGGGTATTCCGCGCCTGCCACGGCCAACGAGCCAACGCCCACGCCTGCCACGGCTAACGAGCCAACGCCCACGCCTGCCACGGCCAACGAGCTGGAAGCCTCGTCCGTCCCAGAGCCGGCGTTGCCAGCCTCGTCCGCTCCAGAGCCAGCTTTGCCAGCCTCCTCTGCCAGGAAAAGGAGGAGAAGAGGAGGGGCTTCTGCTCACCAGTCTCCGTCCTCCATGGCCAAGTCCTCAGAGCCAGAGCCACCGCCTGTAGCCTCGACCGTCCAAGAGCCAGAGCCAGCGCCTGTAGCCTCGACCGTCCATGAGCCAGAGCCAGCGCCTGTAGCCTCGACCGTCCATGAGCCAGAGCCAGCGCCTGTAGCCTCGACCGTCCATGAGCCAGAGCCAGCGCCTGTAGCCTCGACCGTCCAAGAGCCAGCGCCTGTAGCCTCGACCGTCCAAGAGCCAGAGCCAGAGCCAGAGCCAGCGCCTGTAGCCTCGACCGTCCAAGAGCCAGAGCCAGCGCCTGTAGCCTCGACCGTCCAAGAGCCAGAGCCAGCGCCTGTAGCCTCGACCGTCCAAGAGCCAGAGCCAGCGCCTGTAGCCTCGACCGTCCAAGAGCTAGAGCCAGCGCCTGTAGCCTCGACCGTCCAAGAGCCAGAGCCAGCGCCTGTAGCCTCGACCGTCCAAGAGCCAGCGCCTGTAGCCTCGACCGTCCAAGAGCCAGAGCCAGAGCCAGAGCCAGCGCCTGTAGCCTCGACCGTCCAAGAGCCAGAGCCAGCGCCTGTAGCCTCGACCGTCCAAGAGCCAGAGCCAGCGCCTGTAGCCTCGACCGTCCAAGAGCCAGAGCCAGCGCCTGTAGCCTCGACCGTCCAAGAGCTAGAGCCAGCGCCTGAAGCCTCGACCGTCCAAGAGCCGGCCCTTCTTGAGCCTCCAGAGCTTTTCAGAGCTCCGCCTCCAGAGCTTTCCAGAGCTCCGCCTCCAGAGCTTTCCAGAGCTCCGCCTCCAGAGCTTTCCAGAGCTCCGCCTCCAGAGCTTTCCAGAGCTCCGCCTCCAGAGCTTTCCAGAGCTCCGCCTCCAGAGCTTTCCAGAGCTCCGCTTCCAGAGCCACTCACAGCTCCGCTTCCAGAGCCACTCACAGCTCCGCCTCCAGAGCTTTCCACAGCTCCGCCTCCAGAGCTTTCCACAGCTCCGCCTCCAGAGCTTTCCACAGCTCCGCCTCCAGAGCTTTCCACAGCTCCGCCTCCAGAGCTTTCCACAGCTCCGCCTCCAGAGCTTTCCACAGCTCCGCCTCCAGAGCTTTCCACAGCTCCGCCTCCAGAGCCACTCACAGCTCCGCCTCCAGAGCCACTCACAGCTCCGCCTCCAGAGCCACTCACAGCTCCGCCTCCAGAGCCACTCACAGCTCCGCCTCCAGAGCCACTCACAGCTCCGCCTCCAGAGCCACCCAGCGCTCCGCCTCTCGAGCCACCCAGCGCTCCGCCTCTCGAGCCTCCCAGAGCTCCGCCTCTCGAGCCTCCCAGAGCTCCGCCTCTCGAGCTTCCCAGAGCTCCGCCACCCAGTGCTCCGCCTCTCGAGCCACCCAGTGCTCCGCCTCTCGAGCCACCCAGTGCTCCGCCTCTCGAGCCACCCAGTGCTCCGCCTCTCGAGCCACCCAGTGCTCCGCCTATCAAGACACCCAGTGCTCCGCCTCTCGAGCCACCCAGTGCTCCGCCTCCCGAGCTTCCCAGTGCTCAGCTTCCCTGTGCTCAGATTCCCAGAGCTCCGCCTCCCGAGCCTCCCAGTGCTCCGCTTCCCAGGGCTCCGCCTCCCGAGCTTCCCAGAGCTCCGCCTCCCGAGCTTCCCAGAGCTCCGCCTTCCGAGCTTCCAAGGACTCCACCTTCTGAACCTTCCTTGGCTCCGCCTACCATGGCACCGCCCCTGGAGTCCTCCTCGGCTCCTCCCTGGCCTTCTGACCCAGTCCTGTGGCCTCCTCTCGGGCCTTCTGACCCAGTCCTGTGGCCTTCTCCTTGGCCTCCTGACCCTGTCCCAGTCCTGTGGCTTTCTTCTTGGCCTCCTGACCCTGTCCTGTGGCCTCCTCCCTGGCCTTCTGACCCTGTCCTGTGGCCTCCTCCCTGGCCTTCTGACCCTGTCTCGTGGCCTCCTCTCAGGCCTTCTGACCCAGTCCTGTGGCCTTCTCCTTAACCTCCTGACCCTATCCTAGCCCTGTGGCCTTCCTCTAGGCCTCCTGACCCTGCCCTAGCCCAGTGGCCATCCCCTGACCCGGTCCATGCTCTATGGCCGCCTCCCTGGCCACCTGACCCACGGCCATTTCCCTGGCCTCCTGACCCTGTCCCTGCCCTATCTGTCTCCTTGCCACCCCCCCGTTCTGTCATAGTCTTGTCCCTCTGTGCCCCTTGTGTCCCCTTAGACTGTCTGTTTGCCCCTTGTGCCCTCTTGGACTGCCTGTTTGCCCCTTGTCTGCTCGCCCCGAGCCCCTCCCTCACCCCTTGGACAATTGTTTTTTTTTGTTTTGTTTGTTCTTATTTTTTCTTTGAGGAGCGTCTGGAAGCCGCTCCTTTGAGGGGGGGTTATGTCACGATTCCCTGTTGTCAGCCTTGTGCTTTTCCCTCACCTTCACCATAAACTACGTTTCCCACATTTCCCGGCCCTAATCACTCCCTCATCATCCCCACCTGTCTGTCATTCCCTCGTTTAGTTCTATGTGTATATAAGCCCTGTTGTTTTGTCAGTCCTTTGTCGATCGTTGAATGTTGTTCCTGCCTGTCACCGTGTTCCAGCCTCTTCCCCTCGTGGTTATTTTATAGTGTTTTCCCATCGTGGATATTTCTTGGTTGCAGTGTTTTCCTTTGTTTTATGTCTAATAAAGAAGCTGCACTTAGATCCTCACTCTCCGGCTGCTCATTCGTTACAGTATTACACAGTATTTTGACAGAAATGCATTTAAATAGAATGAAATCAAGTAACGTTAAGCGTTTCCCAAAGCTTAAGTGGGAGTTTGACGAAATGAAAGAACTAGTCTAAAACTGAAAGAACTATGTTGAATATTCATTGCAATCAGTGACGTGTACAGACTTTTTGACTGGGGTGGCCCATGTTGGGCACAGACTCATTCAAGTGTGGCATGAAACATATAACTCAACATCACTGATAATATTATAATTATAATAATAATAATTATAAGTATAGCTGCTAGCAGCAATTAACGGGTTCAATCCTTTTAAGAACTTTCAAAATATGCAACAAAGGAATATATTTGCATATGTACTTTGTAAGTTGTTGAATTTGCAAACCGGTGTTAAATATGACTGATGTCTTGTGTTCAACGATCCTGAAATAGGATAATTGTTATGGTGGTAATTTTTTTTTACATTTTAACTGTTATAAAGCCTAAATGCACCCAATCTCCAAAAAGGTTTTAGAAGTTTTAATAATTATTTTAGGAATTATAGGCTTTTGGATACACTTGGTCAAACCCACATGATAAATGCAACCCCTAAATACCTAAATAAATAACTAAAGTTCAACTTTTCTTTGATAATTACTGACCTAGGGAGTCCTAGATGTAGTTCAAAATAGCAGATAACATTTAATAATATACAATCATTTACACACCATTTATACAGATATTTTGCTGAAAAATTATTGGCTTCTGGCAGCCATGATTTTTTTATTTGTCATATTGTAGAATATGTAAGCATTTGGCCCCTACAGGAAGCATAGCAATTTTCAACTTCATTGATAATACAGTTGCAGAGTTATGAGCATTTATTTGTTGTAGCATCCCTAATTGCGAATGTTTTCATGATTTTGTATGACTCAAAATATGTTGTTGTACATGTGTATCAAGTTTCGTAACATTTGGCCTTTTCGTTTGGCAGATATTGGTCAATACGCACAAAATGGATGACGCCTGACCAATTCGTTGGCTAATATCTTTGCAACGCTTTGACAAGTCAAAATTCCTTTTTGTCAGGAGGGTTCATAGTAGACACACACCAATTTTTGTGAGAATCAGATATACGGCCTAGGAGGAGTTAAAAAAGTAGCTTTTTTTAGAAAATTCGAATAGTGGAATTTTTAACATTTTTTTAAATTCCATAAAACGAAGATATACATTTTGTAGGTCTTTGTGCAAGGAATTGAGGAAAAAATTATTTTGAGATTATTCAACTCAGTTGCGGAGTTATTGGTGAAAATGTAAATGTCCTTGTTGTAGCGCCACCTTGTGGCTGACTTTCATAAAACTTGGTACACAACCTCATCTAACACTATCTACAAATATCTCAAGTTGTGTAACGGTCGGCCATTCAGATTTTATGTTATTTGCTGCTGAATATTGATTGGCTGCTGGTGGCCATGTTTTTATATTTGTCCAGCTGATATTGTAGTATATGTTAGCATTTTGCCCCTACAAGACGCATACCAATTTTCAACTTCATTGATCATACGGTTGCGGAGTTATTAGCGTTTTTGATTTGTAGCGCCCCCTATAGGCGAAACGTTTTGCAACTTTGCGTGCATCCTCAGAATGTCCTGTTCTCTATGTTTTTCAAGTTTCGTAACATTTGACCTTTTCATTTTGTAGATATTGGTCAATACGTACAACATGGACGACGCCTGACAATTTGTTGGCCTATATCTTTGTAACGCTTTAATGAATCAAAATTCCTTTGATAAATTTTTGTCAGTAGGTTTCATAGTAGACACATGCCAATTTTATTGTGAATCGGACTAACGTTGTAGGAGGAGTTCGAAAAAGTATTTTTTTTTAATTATGCAAATTAGCGTGAAGATTTTCATGACGGAAATGAAATCGGAGACATAAGTTTTGTTCGTCTTTAGCCAAGGAATCTAACGATGTAAGACACTTGAGTATGCGACATTGTACATTGGGACAAAATGTAAACATGATCACTATAGCGCCACCCTGAGACTGATCGGGCCGAAACTTTGATACGCTGAAGTGTTCTGGGGGACTACGTTCCCTCAAAGTTTCAGCTCTCTACAACTTACGGTTTGGTCTGCACGATCCTTCGGGCTTGACCCCTAATAATAAAAAATCCTTACAATTACAATAGGTTTCTAGCCCTTCAGGCTTGAACCCTAATAATAAAAAAAATCCTTACAATTACAATAGGTTTCTAGCCCTTTGGGCTTGAACCCTAAAAATCCTTACAATTACAATAGGATTCTAGCCCTTCGGTCTTGGACCCTAATAATAAAATATGAAATGTTCACTGCAAAACATTGTGAACATCTGCAATTTATGTGCCCCATCCAATTCAAAAGGAGGAGGAGAAAACATTTTCAAGGTTACCACCTGAGCCCTAAAGTGAGTGGTCAGATCTTTAGGCACACAACTGCACCTAGGCTAAAGCATAACCTTAGACAATCCAGGCCCTCTCTAGTCAAGAATCATGGACCAACATGTTGGAAGAGAGGGTCTGAGCCATCTTGCTCCATGGAAAATCTTTATAATCAAAGGGTACATAATCACAGATAAAATGCCCAAAATTCCCTCAAAGACAAATTAAGAATCAAGAAAGGCCTGTGATGAGTGTCTATTTGCAAATGAAGGTACATGTCTTTTTGACACAAACCAGAACAGAGGACTATAATGAGATAAAATTTGTCTCTGAGGGGCCATTTTGAACAGAGATTTCACCAGCATCCGAGTCAATTGCCTTAAGTCGAAAATGGCCCATAGCCCACCATACTTTTTGGCGACCATAAAATACCAGCTGTAGAAGCCTTTCTGTGTGTAACAAATCAGCACAGACTCTATTGCTTCCTTGGGAAGGAGAATTCATACCTCTTAGGTTTAGGACAGAAAGCCATTTAAGTGAGGTGACCGCTTTGCAAACCATAGAGCATATCATTGCTTGACCGTGTTCAGCACCCAATTGGAAATGCCCGAAAGATCGCACCACCCATCCATGTAAGTGGCCAGAGGACACAATGATTCAAGGAGCTTCTTGAGTTACTTGCGCTCACATTTAATTCAATCAGGCTCACCAAGTGCTGCCTCTGCAAGTGCTTAGCCCAAGCATACAATATTGGGGCGTGCAGAGCATGAAAGATGTTATTGCGACCCTAAAGAAGAAAATTCTGATGAAATGGCATTGTTCTCCAGTGTATATACCTGCGATCATCCACGCATAAGGGCGAAGTGCCAAGGGGCATTTGCCAATAGATTGGTGTGATTGTAAATTACTTTATGAGATTGTCACTCCTGGGAGAAGCCAGCAACTAACACAGTATCAAAGGGAGTGACTGGAAAGTGAACATGATTCTACGAGACCAAAATGATTAATACACAAGCCTTTAGTAAATAGGGCCTCATTATGTTTTTGTTCAACTTAAAATTAAAGAGTTAAGAAGGAACCACTATTAAGTTTATTATGATCCGAATATTAATTGTTAATTAATATTGTTTACACTCAGTTCTCTCCTGAAGAAAATATACATTTCTATGTTTCTTAGGTATCATTCTGGGGAGGTTTCATTTACCAAGAAAAGTAAAAGCCATTACTGTGCAGAGCTGGATGACCATCTTTCAGTTTCTGTTGATACCTTATAATTAAAAAAAAAAATAAAAAAATTGTGGATCATATTTCCAGTAGTAGCATTTAATGTGTGTCCCCTTCCACTCAAAGTAATGTGCATATTTGTGAACCTGCTATATAACTCACATTTGCCACAGACACGAGCTATACAAATGCAAATGCAATCTGCCTGTCCTCCTTGAGATCCTAATTGTTTGCAGCTGCACTCCAATCTTTAGGATAAAAGCAGCATTTACTTCTATTAGAGTATGCTCAGTCTGGAGACAACTCTCTCACAGAAGGCATATCACTTAACCATTTCTGGTGCAGAGGAAAACTTGTCAGCACCAGACGAATGCATGCTAATCCAGGGATTAGACTGAAAGTCTTCTGGCTAACATTACCAAAATATATAGCTTAAAAGTTCAGGCTTTTGGTGTCACAGGATTAAAGAATGTCTCAGACTGAATGAGGTTAACTGTAAATATAAACACTGGGCCAGCACTAATAGAAAAATTCCCATGCTGTTACAATGGTTTTCTGGACATGTGCCATGGTAATATCATGGTATTCTTTAAAGTACCTTGGAGCATGATGTTTTATGTAAGTATTAATTGACTCAGACAGTTAAATTATTGAAAAATAATGCACAGCCTAAGAAGGGAATACATACATGTTTATGATTTTCAAATGGTTAAAAAATTAATATTTGTGTATTTCAGTAGTTCCTTCTCTCATAGTCTTAATTGGTTTGTGCTTGTATCATCAATGGCATCATATTTTGAACTAGCAAAATTTGAAAGCTACAGTATGGCATCAGAATATTTGGAAAATAGCACACGAGATGTATACTGTACAGTGGCAGTCCTAACTTGCATGGCAAGATCAGACCAAGCTTCTCGATTCACAATTCATTTACAGTGAGGGGGCAGGCGTAACAGACATTTTTAAGGAATTCATTTAATTTTTTGGAGCTTGACAGCTGCAGCCTAGGTTTTACACTAAACAAAGGTCAGTAAATAATGTAAGCTTGAGGGTCACGTGATGCCATTCGAAGAGCGGATTAAACTACTTTCCAATTTTTTTTTATTTTTGGGTTATAATCTGGTGAGATTCGATGCACACTGCTACGTATTTGTTCTTTGAAGTCAACATGGCAAATAATTAAAAATTATTGGGGTCTGGAGATATTAAAAGACACTTACATGCTCAGATTCTTACATGGCCTGCAGAACAGGGACTCTGTTTGGATGGTGTGGCAGGAAAAATCCAGTTGCAACTGGCAAGCATGACTGTGATGCTGAAGAACCTTGTTGCAGAATTGCAGGATCTTGCTGTAATACGTTGATTGATTATGGAAGCAAAATTCTCTGAGTTAGTTACAAGATTGTCGGACGACTCGAGTCCCGAGACGAGCATGGCGCCGCTGCACGCACCGTGTGATGGTCACCCCCGCCTGCCGCCAAACATTCAAACCCTGGACAGACCTCTTTACGGGCAGGAGTACCCTTGTAGCAGGTTTCCCGATGCGTCTTGGTCACGACCGACACCTCCAGATTGGGTTGCCGCTGCGCTGGCACATCAACTGCCTCGAGTTGCTGACAGTTTTCTTTGCTTTGTGGAAGTTTCTCCCATTTGTTTGAGACAAATATGTCCTGATCAGGTCAGACAGCACCACCGCGGTAGCGTACATAAATCGCCAAGGCGGCATACACTCCCGCCACATGTCATGACTCGCCCGTCGTCTCCTCCTTTGGAGTCGCTGGGTGCCACTCACATCCCCAGCAACCTCAATGTGGTAGCGGACGCACTGTCACGACAATGCTTGCCCGGTGGAGAGTGGAGGCTTCACCCCGTCGGTCCAGCTGATTTGGGAACGGTTCGGCAAGGCCCAGATAGACCTGTTTGCCTCCCGAGATACCACCCACTACCCGCTCTGGTATCCCCGATCAGAGGCTCCTCTTGGGGCAGACGCACTGGCAAACAGCTGGCCTGCGGGGCTGCGCAAGTACGCATTTCCCCCAGTGAGCCTTCTTACACAGGTGCTGTCCAAGGTCAGGGAGGACGAGGAATAAGTCACCCTAGTGGCTCCCTATTGGCCCACCCGGGCCTGGTTCTCGGACCTCGTACTCCTCGTGACAGCCCCTCCCTGGCGAATACCTCTGAGGAAAGACCTTCTTTCTCAGGGACGGGGCACGCTCTGGCATCCGCACCCAGACCTTTGGAACATCCACATCTGGCCCCTGGGCAGGATGCAAAAGATCTAGCTGGTCTACCACCTGCTGTCGTAGCCACGATCAACCAAGTCAGAGCCCCTTCTACCAGGCAACTTTATGCCCTGAAGTGGCACATGTTCGCGAATTGGTGTTCTTCCCGGGCTGAAGACCCACAGAGGTGTGCAGTTAGGTCAGTGCTCTTATTTCTGCAAGAGAGGCTGGAGGGGAGGCTGTCCCCTTCCACCCTTAAGGTGTATGTCGCCGCTATCTTGTCCCACCACGACTCAGTAGACGGCAAGTCTTTGGGTAAGCACGACTTAATTATCAGGTTCCTAAGAGGCACCTGGAGGTTGAACCCCTCCTGGTCAAGCCTTTTCCCCACCTGGGATCTCTCAGTGGTCCTCGCGGGTCTCCAGAGACCCCCCCTTCGAGCCACTAGAATCAGTTGGACTCAGGGCCTTCTCTTTAAAGACGTCCCTGCTGATCGCGCTCACCTCCATCAAGAGGGTCGGGGACCTGCAAGCATTCTCTGTTAGCGACCTCTGTCTGGATTTCGGTCTGGCAGACACATATGTAATCCTAAAACCATGACCGGGCTACGTGCCCAAGGTTCCTACCACGCCCTTCAGAGACTAGGTAGTGAACCTGCAGTTCCGCAGTTCAGCGGAGGAACTCGCTGACCCAGTCCACTGCGGGTACTTAATCTACCATGTACTGGAATAGGTGACTCCTACATGGACTCCCCCTGTGTGTATTTTCCACAGTACGGTCCCCTTACAAAGTGGACCCCCGTCTCCCTTAGGCAGCCCCAGCTGCCCTCCGGTCGCTATGTTGTAGCAACTCTCCCCTCCTCGAGGCTGGATCTACCACTGCGCCACATTCCACATGTTGCCTAAAAACCCATGTGATGTATTCGCCACCTTTACCTCCCCTTTCGGGCAGGTGTGGCCTCCGCAGGGTCTTTTCTCCCTGAAATTATAGGAAACTGGGTAAGACCCCCTTCCCTCGACGTGTGTAAGGGCCCCAGCCATTCTTGCTCTATGCGGAGAAACATAGAGAGAAAAGAGGCCCAGCCAGGCTTGGCCCGTTCCCAGGTTGGCAAGCGTCACCGTGTTCCCCTCTCTAGGGTAAGCAGAAGGATTTCGCTGACTTTTTTGGGGCATTGGGGATGGGGACGCCCGATCGTCGAAGTGAGCGACATACAGGGAACGTCAAGGTTCCGTATGTAACCTCCGTTCCCTGATGGAGGGAATGAGACGTTGTGTCCTCCCGGCCACTGTTGTGGCCAGACCATTTCCGGCTCCTCAGAAAAATCCTGAATGACGTGTTTCCCTGCTTTTATACCTGTATGTCCGGGGCGGGGTATGCAAATAATGTCTGGCAACTTCTCATTGGCCTTTTTTCATAGATCAGAGGGATATTTGGCACTCAAGAGAGACCCCTAGTGTCGTTTCTTCGACACAACGTCTCGTTCCCTCCTTCAGGGAATGGAGGTTACATACGTAACCTAGATGTTTCTTTTTAAGATTTTGGAAATGTATGGGTTTAGGAGTACGTTTATTGGCTGAAATAAGTTACTTTATAGACACCCTGTAGCAGCGGAACAAACTAATTTATTAATTTCAGATTATATTATTTTGGAAAGGGTCACCTGGCAGGGTTGCCCTCTTTCCCCATTATTGTTCTGTCTTGCAGATATGTCATTAGCAGATGCGATAAGAAAGGAGGATGATTTCCCAGGGGTGGTGACAGGGGGTGTGGTGCATAAGCTTCTGCATTACACAGATGAAATTGTATTATTCGTCTCTGACCCTACAATATCTATGCCTTGCCTCCACAAAATTATGAAATCCTTTTCCATGTTCTCAAAGTCAATTGGTCCAAATCTGAAGTTTTGGCTCTGACAGCATACTGTCCAGTAACGGGCTTCCAGCCGAGTGCCTTCCAGTGGCCCAAATAGGGCATTACATATTTGGGTATTTTATTCCCAGCAAATTTGTCAGATTTAGTTAGAGTTAATTTTGACCCTTTAATAAAAAATATTAGCAATCTGGACAGATAGGCTTCATTATATTTATCAGTGTTTGGGAAGGTTAATATTCTGTTTAATAAAATATACTGTTTTCCAAAATTCGACTCCCTATAGATGCCCTACTCTCTTATTTCAAGCAATTTGAGAGTCTTTAATTTGGAATGGTAAATGCCCAAGATTACATTTTAGTAAGATGCATAGGCCGATTGACAAAGGTGGGCCAGCCCTACTCAATATTTTGTGTTATTATTATGTATTCTGTCTGAGACATTTCACTCATTGGTTGCTTCAACCTGATAGAGCCCCTCTCTGCTTCTGTATTGAACAGAAATGTATTGCCCCTATTTTGCCATTGCAAAGCCTTTCTATTTATCTAACCAGAGAAGTTAAATCACACCGCATTTGCACTCGGTATGGACAAAAGTGTCCAGAGTGTTTAATTTTGATATTTATCTAAATGTTGCCTCGAGCTTATGGCTAAACCCCAAACTATGTATTAATAAGTCCCCTTTCTGCTGGTCAGAGTGGATTGTGAGGAGGGTTAATACACTTGGTGACCTATATGAGAGCAGATCCTTTTAAAACTTGGTTCAACATTTTGGAATCACCAGATCTCAGTTTTTTAGGTATCTACAGCTGTGCCACTTGCTCTGTACTATTTTTGGGAATAGCATACACCCCCCTAAAGCAGAAGAGTGGTGATTACTGCTTTTTGACCAAATGGTCATGAGTCATCAGTGTATTACTCCTTGTTAATTCAGAGTCTGGGAGACGGAGCCTCAACCACTCTCAAGAGATTATGGTCTGGGCTAGGATTCTAAAAAAACATCAAAACTGCATATAGAGACACAGGGGTGTGACTTATACAATTCAAGATTTTACATCGGTTCTATTGGATCCCCTCTAAATTGTTTAGGCTTGGTCTTAAAGACACACCCACCTGCTGGCAATGCCAATCAGAGGACAGAGACATATCCCATGTATATTGGGGGTGTGTTGAGATACAGAAGTTTTGGTTAAAGGTTCAGTCTGATGTGCGATGTATTAGGCACTCGGGTATCAATTTCCCAAGACTCTGTATTTTGGGTGATGAGGTGATCATCGACATTGAAAGTAGGCACTTAAAGAGTTGGGTCTTAACCAGTATCATGATCGCCAGGCAGATCATTTTAAGTGGCTGGAGGTCGACTGGAGCACCCTCTTTTCAGTAGTGGTACTCAGAGATGGGAAGGGTGGCAGCCTTTGAGGAAGGGGCACTTAGAAGAATGGGGAGGTACAACATGTTCGTGGAGAAATGGGGCAGGTATATGTCATTTATGGATATGTGATTATTATTATAATATTTTGTATTTGTTTATTTATCTATTTATTTTCTTTATTCATTTATTTGTATTTTTTTATCTGTGTGTGTGTCTATATCATTTGAGACCACTGTGATATTGTTGGGGTAAGGGTGAGATTGGGGAGGGGGAGGGGTAATAGTGGGGGTTGAGATTGATTCTGTGTATATATGTTTTGTTTACGTGTTCATTTATGTGAATCAATAAAAAATTATTAATCTGAAAAAAAAATTATGCAAACTTATTTATATATTCAGATTTACAACTATACTGTATATTCAGGATTTAACATTCAGATTTATATTTATATTTTCAGATTTACAACTATATATTCAGATTTACTGTATATTTATATATTGAGACTTACAAAGTATATATTAAGGTTTATATTTACATATTATGTTTACAACTACAGTATATATTCATAATTTATATATTCAGACTTACAATATATATTCATGATTTATATATTCAGACTCACAACTATGTATTCAGCATTTGCAACTATATATTCAGATAGACAATTATATATTCATAATAACAAGTATATATTCAGGATTTACAACTATATATTAAGATTTTATATATATTTATTTCCTGTTTTCCCCCATTAGTTAGTATAACTAAAATACTACTACTACTACTAATACTATTTTCATGACAGATTACCCAGACATATGGGTAAAATGCACGCATGTAGATGCAAAAAGAGAATGAAAAAGTTACTGAGAGCAGACTGCTGTGACAGTAATCTACTTGTGGTCAGGCGTAAGGCTCCATGTCGGAATATGTGAGAGATAAATGAATAGGGGACAGTGACAAGGGCAAAGTTCAATGCAAAGCAGCATGAGAGGAGTGGAGCGTTTCAGCATGGCCTGGTTCTCATTAACATTCCTCTACATTTAGAAGAACAGCTTACCAGTTTGAGGCAGGATAAAAAAAAAAATCATAGCACTAATCATTGCATAATCTGAAATCTCTTCCAATTTATTCCTGGAACTGATTCATTAACAAGATGTCCATGATTCTTAATTAATCCCTCAGATATGTCAGATTCAGATGTTTACACACAAAATATGTAGTAGGGTATTACTGAAAGAGCAAAGCCTCCGTCTATCTAATGAGAGCAATCATAATGCCAAATATATTACCAGGCCATGAGGGTTGTCATTTGAGTACTGCCTTTTTGGTGTCTCTGGTGTGGTTGTAAAAGTATTAAACTTTGTAAGGTTTCATTTGCGGGTCTGTGTTGGTGCATATAGGCAATTTAAAACTTGTTCTGCATAGTATGGGTGTTCTGTAAGTGTACTCAGAGATGGGATAAGATAAGTGTCTGTGTGCATCCCTGAAAACAGTGTCCATCGAAGAGAGTGTGCATCTTCATTAATGTCCAATCAAAATCCAATTACAGCCCCTATTGGTGCAAATTAAAGGCATTTGCATTAAAATGCTACTGCAGGCTGAAATATTTCCAATCACTGCAATGCTTGATTATAACTCTTGTCAGGATCAGCCTTGGGAAAATTAAGTATGGCATGTTGGGAGTTATAAAAAAAAAAACTCCCACAATGTCAGACAGTGTAATATGCTCTGGTCCCCTCCCTGCTCGTCGTGGTGACAAGGTTTAGAGTAGATTAGTGTCACTAAATGGCTGGATGTCTGAGTGGTGTCTGAAGAATAAAATAGGATTTATTCTGCAAATATATGACCTGCAAAAGAGAGACGGACTCCATCCCTCCAGGGAAGGTGCCGCTCTCCTCTAGTAATTTGGCTCATAGTCTTAATAATGATAGTATTTGACTAACTGGGGCCCAGGTCAGGAAGCAGACAAACTGGTTAATCCGAAAGTCTGCTAGCTGCCTTTTGATGTCACACAGGTCACATAAACTACAACACATAGAGACTGTATCACCTAGATATCTCACAGATACTGTGTCTGTTCCCCGAACTACCAAACACAATACCCTCACTAAATCATTTAGAAAAAACTTTGATTAAGGTCAAACTTGAACAAAACAAACAAATTAATATTTCAAATCATATAAAAATAGGACTAGTAAACATTAGATCTCTTTCTACCAAAGCACTAATTGTTAATGAAATGATTACAGATCATAGATTAGATGTGCTCTGTTTGACTGAAAACTGGCTTAAACCAGATGAATAACCAGGTTATAGTTATAAACATGAGCCTCATCTGAAGGGTCGAGGAGGAGGTGTTGCTACAATTTGCAGTGAAGTTTTTGGTGTTACTCAGAGGACAGGATATAAATGTATTTTGAACTAATAATGCTTAATGTGACACCATCAGATATAAATAAAAGATCTCTGTCGTCCTTTGTCCTTGCTACAATGTATAGATCACCCGGGCCTTATTCTGATTTCCTTGGTTAATTTGCAAATGTTTTATCAGATCTTGTAGGTACTATAAATAGAGCTTTAATTTTTGGTGACTTCAACATTCACATAGATAATGTAAATGATATATTGGGATTAGCATTTATCAAAATTCTCAACTCTCTTGGAGTCAGACAAAATGTAACAGGACCAACTCATCGCCATAATCATACATTAGATTTAATTCTGTCATATGGAGTTGATGTTGATAATATAGAAATTCTGCAGCAGAGCGATGACATCTCGGATCATTACCTCGTCTCTTGTATGCTGCAATCAGCTAATGTTTGCAACTCAATCTACACCATGCTATCGTTCAGGTTGAACTATTCTTTCAACCACTAAAGAGATCTTCACTAATAATCTTCCAGATCTATCTCATACACTCAGTAAACCCCAAAGCCCAGAAGAACTTGATGAAATAACAAAAAATATAAAGGCAGTCTTCTCTAGCACCCTTGATATTGTCGCCCCACTTTGATTAAAGAAAATTAAAGAAATAAGCCCAGTACCATTGTACAATGATCATACTCATGCTCTCAAGAGAGCAGCTCGGAAAATGGAGTGATGTGGAAAAATACAAAATAAGAAGTATTTTGTGGTGCACGGAAGGATAGTGTCTGTAGCTACAGACAGTTACTAAAAGCTGCCAGGTCATCATATTTTAGTAAACTAATAGAAAATAACCACAACAATCCTAGATTTGTATTCAGTACTGTGGCTAAATTGGTTAGGAATAAAGCCTCAACAGAACCAGATATTATGTCACAGCACAAGAGTAATGTAATTTCTTTACAGCTATAATTGAAATAATCAGAAATAAAATTTGAATTATGCCATAATCTGTCATAGCACCTCAGAAAACAGTGTATAATAATTTTCCTCACATGCAACTTCAGTCCTTCTCTGTCATAGGTCATGAAGAGCTAACAAAACTTATCGAAACATCAAAAGCCACAACATGTTTGTTAGTTCCTATACCAACTAAGCTCTTAAAAGAGGTATCTCCTGTAATTTCAGAACCTCTTCTTAATATTATTAACTCCTCGCTATGGTTAGGACATGTCCCAAGAAACTTTAAAATGGCAGTTGTCAAACCGCTTATTAAGAAGCCACAACTTGATCCTGGAGAACTGGCTAATTATAGACCGATTTCAAATCTACAGTTTATGTCAAAAATACTAGAAAAGGTAGTATCCTCCCAAATATGTTAATTTCTACAGAGAAATAGTATATACAAAGATTTTCAGTCAGGATTTAGGCCTCATCACAGTACTTATCAGAGTTACAAATGACTTGCTCTTATCATCTGATCGTGGCTGCATTTCTCTTCTAGTGCTTTTAGATCTTAGTGCTGCATTCGACACGATAGATCATGACATTCTCTTGAATAGGCTAGAGAATTATGTTGGCATTTGTGGAGCTACATTAGCATGGTTTAGGTCATATTTAGCAGACCGCTACCACTTTGTCTATGTAAATGAGGAGTCCTCAAACCAAACAAAAATACAATTTTTCAGTGCCACAGGGATCAGTTTTAGGGCCTCTGCTTTTCTCCATGTATATGCTTCCCCTGGGAGATATTATCAGGAATCATGGAATAAGTTTCCACTGCTATGCCGACGATACACAACTTTATATTTCTTCAAAACCTGATGAGATTTCACAATTCTCAAATTTAGCAGAGTGTATCAATGAAATAAAAATTGCATAGCCAGAAATTTCCTTCTAGTCAATTCTGACAAAACAGAGGTACTAATTATTGGACCAAAAAACTCTAAATATAAGCCACTACAATATAATTTGACTCTCGATGGATGTACTGTTACATCATCTTCAACAGCGAAGAACTTAGGTGTTATATTTGATACCAATCTCTCCTTTGAATATCAAATTACCAATGTTTGTAGAACAGCATTCTTCTACCTAAGAAATAATGCTAAATTAAGGCACATGCTCTCTGTTGCTGATGCCGATAAACTAATGAATGCGTTCATGACCTCAAGACTAGATTATTGTAATGCATTACTGGGAGGATGTCCAGCAAGATCAATAAATAAACTTCAATTGGTTCAAAATGCAGCAGCCAGAATGCTAACGAGAATCAAGAAATATGATCATATTAGACCCATTTTATCATCGTTACATTGCCTACTTGTTAAATTCTGTATTCATTTTAAAATTCTGTTAACTACGTACACAGCTTTGAATGGTCTAGCTCTGCAGTAATTAAGTGACCTTCTACCACGCTATATTCCATCACGTTCATTACGATCGCAAAATTCTGGCCTGTTAATAGTTCCTAGAATATCAAAATCCACAAAAGGAGGTAGATCCTTTTCATATTTAGCTCCAAAACTATGGAATAGTCTCCCTAACACTGTTCGAGATACAGACACTCTCCCTCAGTTTAAGTCTAGACTAAAGACTTATCTATTTAGCCAGGCATACACCTAATTTATACTCCAACCCACAATTAGGCTGCTTTAGTTGGGTCTGTCGGAACCAGAAACCAGAAACATTGATCATGATTTATAACTGCAATAAATGAATGACATCTATGCTTATATTATTTTATTTGTTTCCCTGTCTCAACCTCGGGACTCCTATCCTGAGATCACCAGAACCGGCTGGATCCAGCACCATTCCTGCTTCGTATTGGACTCCACTGCTACGTGTCACTGAATGAATATGACTAAATGCAGCCGGTTCCAGCCAAACATCACTTCAGTCTATTATGATGGACTTCAGAGGATGAACTGATGCCAACTCCAACCCATAAGTCATGGGATACTTCATATGCCATTATCTGAACCTTGGATTTAGGATGGACCACACCGAACCAGTTTGAACTACGTTTAACATCCCTGATCTCTGCCTGCATCACCTCAGTCTATTGATGGACTACGATCTTGAAATGGAATGCATAGACTAACAATTGCCAACAAAAGCCTTCATCAGCCAATTAACAAGGACAATTGCATCTATGTGAACTTCTGCAGTTATTCCAGGATGGACTTCAAAGACATTGATCATTAATCTTACAGTTCAAACAAAATAGATGTTTAAACATTGACCCTTAACACTTACTTACTTTAGTCATTTTAAACCATGATTTTAACTATACATAAGTAATATTTACATTATATTCATGATGTTAGCCAGAGGGGAACTGGCCCCCACAGTGAGTCTGATTTCTCCCAAGGTTATTTTTCTCCATTAATAAACATCTTATGGAGTTTTGTGTTCCTTGCCACAGTCGCCTTCAGCTTGCTCACTGGGGTTAATACAATTATTATTTAACTATTTATTTTTAAACACGATTAACAGTCGTATTTTATCTAATTACACAATGATGATTCATCAACATTATAGACATTACAGTTTTATCGTCTGTTAATGCTGTAGCTTCTGTAAAGCTGCTTTGAAACGATGTGTGTTGTGAAAGGCACTATACAAAAATTTGACATGTCTTGACTTGACTTTCCCAGTGGCCACTTTACCATAAACTTTGTAGGAACACAAACTATAGCGAGCATGGAAAAAAATAAATAAATATAAATAAATAAAAATTCTGCCATCTGATTGAGGACTGTGACTATTAAGCTGATGTGCCCTGAGTGACTTTGCAATTCCTGTAGTTCAGGGTCATATTTGGGAGTGTCTGAGAAAAATGGATGGACCTTCCCTGAGCAGTTAAAGCTGAAATTGTCTAGGTTACTGTTGTAACCTCCGTTCCCTGATGGAGGGAAAGAGACGTTGTGTTGAAGAAGCCACACTAGGGGTCTCTCTTGAGAGCCTTATGCATCTCTGAATTTTGAGAAAAGGCCAATGAGAAATTGGCTGACAGAATTTGCATGTTCCACCCCCAGACATATGGGTATATAGGGAGGGAAATGCATCTGTTCATTCAGGATTTGTCTGAGGAGCCGACAATGAGGTTCAACCACAACAGTGGCTCGGTTCAGCGACGTGGCTGGGAGGACACAACGTCTCGTTACCTCCATCAGGGAATGGAAGTTACAACAGTAACCTAGACGTTCCCCGTCTGTCGCTCACTTCGACGTTGTGTTGAAGAAGCGACACTAGGGGTCCAATTTATATCAGGCCATACGCTGAACCGTGTACGTGTACTGCTGACACAGGTGCGGGCAGGTAGTTTGCATGCCAAAACGACAGGCTGTGCCAGACTGCACGTACCCTTCCCCAACGCCCCCAAAAAAATCGTCCAAAACCTTCTGGTTCCGTACACCTCAATATGGGGGGAACAAGGCAACATGCCAAGCATGGGAGCAAGCCGCGCCAGCCACGCATTTTCTCTCTCTATGTTTCTCGCATAGAGTTAAAGCGGCTGGGGCCATCTTAACGCTATCACGCGCATCGGGGAAGGCGTTCTTTCACAGATGTCCTATTCTTTCAGGAGGGAAAGACCCCGCGGAGACCACAACTGCCCAGACTGGGGGAAGTAAAGAGTGGTGAAATACATCACATGGGCTTTTAGGTCACATGTGGAGAATGGCGCGGTGGTAGATCCTACCTCATTGGAAGGAAGGAGTTGCTACAAACACGGCAACGGTGGGTCCGTGAGGACTGCCCAAGGGAGACGCGAGTCCGCCTGCAAGGGGACCGTACCGCAGAAAATACGCACAGGGGGAAAAGACCACGTGGGAGCCCGTCATGTGGGGCACCTATTCCAGTACAATTCCTCCACTGAATTCACGGACCAGAGGGCTAGGGAGGAGTCATCCAGGGAGCCAAGTTAGTGGGATCTCCTGGGATAAGAGTGCACGGTATTACCTCAGCGGAGGGAAAGGGCACTAGGTGCAAGCGGTACACCCGGTCAGTTGCTACCGTGTTACCGAGTTCTACCGGCTCGGACCTGAGAAAACACATGATGAATACAACTCAACCCTGGATGTAAAATCTTGTAAAGGTATTATGTGTCGCCCAGCCCGCTGCTCTGCATATGTCTGCTAGGGAGGTGCATTTGGCAAGTGCTCACGAGGATGCTACACTTCCCATCGAGTGTGCTCGAACCCACAAGGGGGCGGGCATGGCCTGGGTGTGATAGGCCAATGCTATGGTGTCAACCACCCAGTGGGAAAGCCAATGTTTGGAGACAGTGTTTCCTTTCCGCTGTCCACCAAAGCAGACAAAGAGCTGCTCAGAACGTCTAAAGCTCTATGTGTGGTCCAAATAGATATGCAAAGCACGTACCGGGCACAGCAACGAAGGGGCTGGGTCTGCCTCTTTCCGGGGCAGCGCTTGCAGGTTCACTACCTGGTCTCTGAAGGGAGTCGAAAGAACCTTGGGCACGTAGCCCAGTCGTGGCATTAGGATCACATGAGTGTCTGCCGGACCGAACTCCAGGCATGTGTCGCTTACAGAGAACGCTTGCAGGTCCCCGGCCCTCTTGATGGAGGCGAGCATGATCAGCAGGGCTGTCTTCAGGGAGAGGGCCTTGAGTTCGACTGATTCTAGCAGCTTGAAGGGGGGTCTCTGAAGGCCCGAGAGGACCACTGAGAGATCCCAGGAGAGGAACAGGCTTGGCCGGGTGGGATTCAACCTCTGGGCGTTTCTTAGAAACCTGAAAACTAAGTCGTGCTTACCCAAAGACTTGCCATCTAATGCGTCATGGTGGGCCACGATAGCGGCTACATACACCTTCAAGGTAGAGGGGGACAGCCTCCCATCCAACCTCTGCTGCAGGAATGAGAGCACTGACCCGACTGCACACCTCTGTGTGTCTTCAGCTCGGGACAAACACCAATTTGTGAACAAGCGCCACTTCAGGGTGCCTGGTAGGGGGAGCTCTGGCTTGGTTGATCGTGTCTTCGACCGCAGGTGGTAGGCCAGCTAGATCTTCTGCATCCCGTCCAGGGGCCAGACGTGGAGGTTCCAGAAGTCTGGGCACAGATGCCTGAGAGTGCCCCGTCCCTGAGAAAGAAGGTCCTTCCTCAGGGGAATTTGCCAGGGAGGGGCTGTCGCGAGGAGCACGAGATCCGAGAACCAAGTCCGAGAGGGCCAATAAGGTGCAACCAGAGTGACTTGTTTTTCGTCTTCCCTGACCTTGTATAGCACTTGTGCAAGAAGGCTCACTGGGGGAAATGCATACTTGCACAGCCCCATGGGCCAGCTGTGTGCCAGCGCGTCTGTCCCGAGGGGAGCCTCCAGAGTGGGTTTTGGGAGGTCTCTCGGTAGGCAAATAGGTCTACCTGTGCCTTGCCGAACCGTTCCCAAATCAGCTGGACCGACTTGGGGTTAATACTCCACTCCACTCTCCGCTTGGCGAATGCTGTCGCGATAACGCGTCCGCTACCACGTTGAGTGGCTCCAAAGGAGGAGACGATGGGCGAGTTGTGACATGTGACGGGAGCGTACGCTGCCTTGGCGATTTATGTATGCTACGGTGGTGCTGTCTGATCGGATCAAGATGTGCTTGCCCCAAACTAGTGGGAGAGATCTCTGCAGGGCAAGAAGTAGAGCCAACAAATCTAGGCAATTGATGTGCCAGCGCAGCGGGGGCCCTTCTCAATGGAAAGGTAAAGACCTGAGGGGCAGGGACATGCTGAAGGAGAGGACCTTGTACTGATACGCCTGGCTGTCGAAAACGAACTGTAGAAAGGGTTGATGTCGAGGCAAGATTGAGATGTAGAAGTATGTACCCTTCAGGTCCATTGCAAAACTATCTTGATGCCGGATGCAAGTTAGAATGTGTCTTTGCGTGAGCATTTTGAACGGGAGTTTGTGCAAGGCCCGGTTGAAAACTCACAAGTCCAAGATCGGTCATAAGATTGGCTTTTTTGGGTATGATGAAGAAAGGGCTGTAGAAACCCTTTTTCATCTCGGTCAGGGATGGAGGGACAGGCTCTATCATGTCTTTGAGTAAGAGAGTCGCGATTTACGCGCACAGGAATTTGGTGTCTTCAACGTGTACTGCGGTAAAGCGGACGCCCCCGAAGGGGGTAGGAGGCCTGGCAAACTGAATTGCGTAACCGAGTCGGATGGTCCTGGCCAGCCAGCATGATGGATTGGGAAGTGAAAGCCACGCATCCAAGCTCCGTGCTAGGGCACTAAGGGGACAATTATTTTTGCTTCGCAGCGGGGCGGAGCAGGTAGTACGGCGTCGGGAGGCAAAAGCGCATCCCGAGGCTCTGGTGCTGAAAGAAGTCTCAAAGCACTTACCTTGCTTCCCACAATGATAAACCTTGTTACAATACACTGCAGAGTGTTGGTAAAAGCCCCTAAGCCACTACAAAGATGCTGTCTTCTGCATTTTGAGTGTGGAAACATATTGATTCATATTGAAAGTTTTTTTTTTTATTATTATTTATTTTATTTTTATGAAAATATAAATGTGATTTCTCAGAATGGTTAGTGTTGTAGTTTTTCCTAGAAGTCCTTCAGATGCTGTTGATTGATGGTGCTACTGTATAGCTAAATCGTTAAAAATCTGGGTTGTTAAAATAGGCTGCAAGTTCATGTACTCCAGAAATGGAGTTGTGCTGGACATTGTGCCCTTGAGCAGATTAGTTAACCTTAGATTATTCTGGAGAGAATTTCCCAGCAATTAATGTGTCCTGCAATACTATAGGAAGAGTTTACTCTCAATGTTAAACAGTTAATACTTTTTGAATATTATTATTATTATCATTACAGAATATTTCTGTCTGGCATTTAAATTCAGAAACTGTGATATTTGAATAACTGAAACATTTTAAACCATTAAATGGATAGTTCACCCAAAAAAGAAAAATCATTCACTCACCCTCAGGTTTTTCCAAACCCACATGACTTTCTTTCTTCTGTGAATACAAAAGGAAATGTTGGGCAGAAATACTCAATTCACAAATTACTTTCATTCTTAAAAAAAAAAAGAGTAAATGAAACCGAATGGTTAATAAGTTCACTAGTGCGAACAGTCCCATAACATATCTTTTAGTGTAAAACAGAATGCTTCAAAACACTATTTAACTGACCACATTTATTTTAAAAAAATGTCACCCATATGAATGTATTGAGTAAAGCACTCAAATCAGTGTTAACTATCATCCATGCATGATAATGTTAGACGGTTATGTAACTATCTGAAAACACTTTCAAATATAAGGCAGGCTAGACAGCGTTAAATTCCCAGTGCCAATTTTACTATTAAAATAAATAAATAAATAAATAATAAGTTTCACACTTTTACACATTAAAAAACTAAAGATTTGAGGTGGGAGAGAGGGATCAGTACCTAAGAGCAAGTCTCACTAGTGCCCTACACAGTAGAGAAAACAGGCATGGGGTGAGTTGATGACTTCCAGATCTCATTTCAAAGATGTAGTGACCAGGCTAAGGGGTGTGTAGTAAAACAAGGAACATTGGACATAAAGTGTTCACCCTAACTCCATAAAACAAGTGCAGAGGCCAGTATCATCTTTCCTGTCTAACAGCATTGACCATAATTGCCATTTTGCTTTACTGAGGAAAACCTCTGTTAACTGTAATAGATTGTGATTGTCTGTTTGCAAACATCTTTGAGTGACGGAGTATATAACGATTGACATTTGACAATGGTAACATTATCCAACCACACAGATCAAAACAAGCTTCAATTCACAGTGAATTAACAACATCACATGTGATGGAAAAATGGTCTGTGCTTTAGTTTCTGTGTGTCTTTTGTGGCTTTATCTAAAGCTTTTGGCTCATATCAAGTATGTATAACAAGTAACATCTCAATTGTAGGCTGTAGTAGTTAAAACAAATACAAAGGTCCAGTTAAAGTTTAACTCTTGAATTTAGATGCAGAAATATGGTGTCAAACAATAAATTATCTGTGAATCTATTCTGAAAAGACACAATTAAGAAGATGTGCCATTTTAATCTCTCACATAACAGCTAAATCTTAAAATCACTGTCAGCAGCAATACATTCAATACATTGAGAGATACATTCATTCTTTGACAGATCATGACTACACTTTTGATTTATCTGTAATTTGTCTGTGTTCTTAGGAACAAGAGCCAGAGTTTTACTCATATAATTCAAGCAATTTGATGTTTCCTTAGAGCAAAGGTTCAGATGTGATATTCGAGAAGTCACTGGTAGACATTTAGAAGTCTGCTATATGTTAATTAAAAGAAAAAAAGAAAAACATAAAATTAAATACAGTATATACATCTTCCGATAACCTTGGGGCACTCTAAACACAATGTAAGAGGCATAATCCCACTTAATAAATAATGAGATATAAAAAGTGATGTAATGTTTAAGGACAAAATCAAATCTGTTTAGTGGGATAACTCACTTAAGAACACATTACCTCTCCAGCCAAATATGGATGAGTTTGAGAGAGGAGGCTGGATATGTGCTGTGGTTAGAGAAAGGCCTAACCTGATTAAGAAAGAACTCTTTTTCCTGCACACATCATCCCTGATGGATGAAATGGACCGCTGTGCCCTTTACCCTGCCCCTCGGATTAGACTTTCCCGGAATATTCTTGCGATTGTTCCCGCTGATTGTAACACTTCTATCCCAGCAGGTCTTTAAAAAGAAACTCTATCTGCCTAACTGAGGCTTTCTTCCTGATCTTCAAGTCTTTTAACTACAATGTCTGTGTTTGTATGGATGATGGAGCATGCAGTGGGATTTCACTAAAAGGTGAACAAGATCATGCAAGCTGGGAAAGTGCAGGGGTGATATCTGAGCAATGGATTCATAAATTTTTCACATTATTATTTCATCAAGGAGAGATGGAAGGAGAGCAGAAAATTGTCAGAAATGTGCACAAACCAGTACATATTCATTTAAATGGCATGTGTGGCAGTCCCAGCTGGAGTTTTCCTAGGGTCACCCGGTCTGAGGAATTTCAATCATCAACTGCAGACATACTGTGTAGAAAATCAATACAGTGAATCATAACCCTTCATATTTAGGCCTATTAACATTATCCTTCATAACATTCAACATTTCTCTACCTAAAGTCACTTTTACATGGTTATTTTATGATTTCAAAGTTGGATTTATCTTTCCCCAGCAACACAGCAAGAATCAATCACTTCTCAATGGTGTAAGCTATTTATGGGTATTAGACAAGATCTAACCAATTATATGATTGAAAAAAGGTATTTATCAGGACTGGCACTATTAATATATCAGTCTTGATATATTTTATTCTACTTAATGTAGTGGGTTGTCAGTGTTTATATTTTTTTTTACTATTGGTGACTGACGTCACGGCAGAATGCGTCCAGTGTCATTTCCGCCTGAGCGAGTTAAAGGGGGGCGTGGCACAATGGTGTGATAGACACGCACATGTTTGTTTGGCTTGGCATTGATGCGAGCGTGAAGAGTTGCTGCACGCTGAGGGTACCGCTTACCTGTTAATGTTGCCAATAATCCCCGGTAACAAACCTGGCATCGCGGTCATTTACTTGGAGCTGTACGTATCATACCGTTCAGCTTCCCCTGTTCATGTTGCTGACAATTCCCGGGTAGGTCGTTTGATTTTATTATGCGCTAAAAGCACCTGAGCATGTATGTTTGTATGTGTTGTAGTAACCTAACAAGCTTGGCATCGCGTTCGTGACTTGTGATATGACGTGTTCCATATAAGATAGGACACACTGTGGAGGTAATGATATGATTTATGTGGTTTTATATTTTATAGAAAGATGTATAAATTAAATGTATGGTCCAACTGTTATTTATACATTTTAATGGTGTACAAATGTAGATGTGCTGAATGTGTATTATGTTTTGGCAGATTTATCTGGCAGCTGATGGTGCACTAGACCACTGTTTTTCCCAGTATTTATGGTTTATTTTCAACTGTGTTTGTTTGGATTCGTTTTGGTTGGTTTTGTTATGTGAATGTTATTGTTTATTTGTTTTCTTTTCCTGTAGGCGAGTTTTGTACGTTGTATTGTATAGTGTATTTTTGTTTTATTTTTGTTTGGCTGTTTAGGGGGCTTTGTACTGGACTTGACCATATCTCTCTTATTCGGAGGTGTTGTGATGCAGTGATAGCACTATCTTTTGATTGATTTGATGGTTATATTACATTTGGCACGTGTGTTACAATTTTCCTGGGTTGCACTAAAATAGCGGAGACGGTTACTTCCAGTCCAAGACTTTGTTTAGATAAATCAATCTGGCCCCCTTATTGCGGCCCCTTTATTTTGTTAGTGTTTGTGTATGGTTATTTTGTTTGGTATTGGTTGAATTAGTGTTTATATATGTTGTGGATTTCTTTTAAAGAAATAAAGAGACCGTGTACCCCACCAGAGCCTATACTTTCATTTAATTGAACAACTTGAGCGGGTCTACTTCCCCATTGATTATAGACGGTGGATGTTCACCCTGTTACATTAATGACTACTGTTGACTTATGATAATGATGATCAGATTTAAAATCATGTTTAAAGAGCTCTCTCTCTCTCTCTCTCTCTCTCTCTCTCTCTCTCTCTCTTACTCACTCCCAATGTAAATTATATTTTTATGTGATCAATCAGCAGGTCTGTCTTTTGTTAAGATGGTCTGGAAATGACATTTCATTAACTAGGCTTCTCTGAGAATAAAATCTAATTAGCACAGATTTACATATTTCCAAGTGTAGCGCAGCTTTAATCAATACATCCACCTGGATGCTGAGCTATTACAAGACTCCCCAGGATTATGCACCATCCGACCAAGACTATGACACAAACATGTGTCCAGTGATTTTATACATTTTCTCAAACTTAGGCAGGTTAATTAAAGTTCTCTGTTGAGAGAAGAAAGGTGTTACGATCCACACTGTCTTTTGTTTGTGTACCTTTTATTTTTAAGTTTTTGGCACCTTTTATGTTCCATATTGTCTTTTGTTTTATGCACTCTTATTTTGAAATCACTCATGTTCCTGTTTCCCAGTCTTGTCATGTCCTGTTTTCCCTCCATGTCTATGTGTCTGATTTTCATTGGTTCATTGTCTAATTATCTTGTTATCAGTTCTAGTTTATCATTGGTTTTAGTTTATTGTCTTGTTATCTTGTTTTGAGTTTTGGTTTTCCATTGGTCTATGTTTCCCCTTGTTTTGTATTTAAGTCCTCATGTTTACCTTGGCCCTTGTCGGTTATTGTTCGGTAAATGTTGTATCTGAATCCTGCCTTAGTCCGTGTTCCTGCCTGTGCCGTCCTTGGAAGACTCCCCGTGTTAATATCTTGTGTTTATGTCTTTATTTTCCCCTCGTGGATGTTTTATTTGTCCCTGTATTCACCGTTCCCTTGACTTGAGTTATTTTCAATAAAACTGCTTTTGGATCCTCACTCCTCGTCTGCCCGCCTCGTTACAAAAGGATTGTTACACCATACTTGCTTGAATGTTTAGCAACATGGATTATGTTAATACAACCTTCTCTTCAAGACTCTTGAAAATATACAATTTTCCCAACTTTTACATTTACTCAACTCACTGTCAACAAGGTAATTATTTAAAAATATACTCTCTGTACCATAGTATGCAAATGTTTAGCATACAAGCACAAATTACCTACCATAAAGTCCTCAAACTGTCTGCAAAGGATATTCAGCTTCTTCAGTGGAAAAAGTGTTTTTTTTTGCTTCACATTACAATCCCCCAGACTATGAAGAGATGGGATTTTTCTTTGAGTCTGTAGTGAGACCATTTGTGACCTACTTGAAGAGGGAAGACAGGAAGCAGGCTCCCTGCATTAAACCAAAGTGAGGCTTATCTCCATGTGAGGTTCAACAAACCCATGTTGAGGAAACTCAAACCAGTTTCATGTCTTTAACACTTAACTTTTAAATTATATCTCGAAAGACTGGATTGCTGACAATAGCTTTTTACTAGTGATGACAGAAAACACTAAAATACTTTGAAACATGAAAGATGATGTACAAGCCAGTGATCTTCAGTCAACATGTTTCCTAAGGTTTGCCTTTGCTAAGTAAAAACAACATGAACACACGGAAAGTTGACAAGCTGTTACCTATTGTTCCAGTACCCTGACATTGACCCCATTCTGCTGACTTATTGACAAGTGTCCTCTCTCATCATTTTGTGACAAGTGCAATCTGAGGGCTCTATTTCCCTTCTAAGATAAACTTCTGTATATATATATATATATATATATATATATATATATATATATACACACAGTACTGCTCAAAAGTTTTAGGCACTTGTGAAAAATGTTGCATAGTGAGGATGTCTTCAAAATAATAGATTAAATAGTTTTCATTTATCACTTAATGTCATACATAATCCATTAAACAAAAAACACTATTCAATATTCGGTGTGACCACCTTTGCCTTTAAAACAGCACCAATTCTCCAAGGTGCACCTGGACACAGATTTTCTTGGTTGTTGGCAGAGTGGATGTTCCATGGCTTTTGAATAATTCACCACAGTTCTTCTATCTATTTAGGCTGTCTCAATTGCTACTGTCTATTTATCTAATCTTAGACTGACATGATGTTCATTGGGAGGCTTTGTTGCAGCAATGACATCTGTTGCAGGGCTCCCTTTTCTTCTATTCTAATCTTTTCTATTTGCAAAAGTAATGTTTGGGAGTCTAACATTTATATTTCCTACTGACACACTAACGCTGAAGATATAAATAACCATCTTAAGACAAATGGTTTTCTGATCTGCCGTGTAATAAAGTGGTTTCATGCTCAAATTACCTACGGCACTCGGCCTGCAGCAGAATCACAGCAGTCCTGATATAGGGCCATATCGCACTCTTGCTTGTGTGATATTGCTTAAATATACACTGGTGGCCAGTAGTTTGGATTAATGTACAGATTTTGCTGTTTTGGAAGAAATTGGCAATTTAATACACCAAAGTGGCATTCAACTGATCACAAAGTATTGTCAGGACATTACTGATGTAAAAAACAGCACCATCACTATTTGAAGAAAAAAAAGTTATTTTTGATCAAATCTAGACAGGCCCCATTTCCAGCAGACATCACTCCAACACCTTATCCTTAAATGATCATGCAAAACTGTTAATTTGGTACTAGAAAATCACTTGCCATTATATCAAACACTGCTGAAAGTTATTTGGTTTGTTATCTGAAGCTTAACATTGTCTTTGTGTTTGTTTTTGAGTTGCCACAATATGCAATAGATCGATATGTCTTAATGTCAATATTAGGTCAAAAATGACATAAAAGAAACAGATTTCTCTTGAAACTCGTCAGTCAATCATTGTTTTGCTGAATCATTGTCTATACAATGCTTGAAATTGCCAAAAAACTGAAGATTTCATACAAAGGTACATACATTTTCAACTTGTCCCTATCCCTGTCTGTAGTCCCCACATGCTTCAAAACATCAACCATTGTGCCTGTACCGAAGCAATCAAAAATCACTTGCTTAAATGACTGGCGTCCTGTTGCCCTCACCCCCATCATCAGCAAATGCTTTGAGAGGTTGATCAGAGATCACATCTGCCCTGTTCTGCCCACCTCTTTGGACCCATTGCAGTTTGCCTACCGTAACAACCGCTCCACTGATGATGCCATTGCATCTACAATACACACTGCTCTCTCCCACCTGGAAAAAAGGAACACATATGTGAGAATGCTGTTTGTAGACTACAGCTCAGCATTCAACACCATAGTGCCCTCCAAGCTTGATGAGAAACTCCGGGCTCTGGGCTTAAACAGCTCGCTGTGCAGCTGGATCCTGGATTTCCTGTCAGGCAGACGTCAGGTGGTTAGAATGGGCAGCAACATCTCCTCATCACTGACCCTCAACACTGGAGCCCCGCAGGGCTGTGTTCTCAGCCCACTCCTGTATTCCCTTTACACACATGACTGTGTGGCAACACATAGCTCCAATGCCATCATTAAGTTTGCTGACGATACGACGGTTGTAGGTCTGATCACTGACAATGATGAAACGGCCTACAGAGAGGAGGTGCACACTCTGACACGCTGGTGTCAGGAGCACAACCTCTTCCTCAACGTCAGTAAAACCAAGGAGCTTGTGGTGGACTTCAGGAAGAAAGACAGAGAACACAGCCCCATCACCATTAATGGAGCACCGGTGGAGAGAGTCAGCAGCTTCAAGTTCCTCGGTGTCCACATTACTGAGGAACTCACATGGTCCGTCCACACTGAGGCCGTTGTGAAGAAGGCTCACCAGCGCCTCTTCTTCCTGAGACGGCTGAGGAAGTTCGGAATGAACCACCACATCCTCACACGGTTCTACACCAGTACTGTAGAGAGCATCCTGACTGGCTGCATCACCGCCTGGTACGGCAATAGCACCGCCCACAACCGCAAAGACCTGCAAAGGGTGGTGCGAACTGCCAGAAACATCATCGGAGGTGAGCTTCCCTCCCTCCAGGATATATATAACAGACGGTGTGTGAATAAAGCTCGGAGGATCATCAGAGACTCCAGTCACCCGAGTCATGGGCTGCTCTCACTGCTTCCATCAGGCAGGCGGTATCGCAGCATCAGGACCCGCACCAGTCGACTACATGACAGCTTCTTCCCACAAGCAATAAGACTTTTGAACACATGATCTCTCACGATCAACAATCAGCACTGCACTTTATTAATCATCACTCTGTCAATATATTCTCCCAATTCAATTAGTGTTTATATATATTTATACCCATATCTAGTGTATGTGTATTCTACATTGTGTGTATTGTGTACATTTGTTATGTAAATTGTTGTGTAAGTATGTGTACATTTGTTATGTAAATTGTTTTGTGTAAATATGTTGTTTATTGTAAAGTGGTTTATGTCTCGTCACTGTCATTACTGCTATGTTACTCGGAACTGCACACAAGAATTTCACCTACTGTTGCACTCGTGTACACAGTAGTGTGACAATAAAGTGATTTGATTTGATTTGATTTGAGGTGTAAACTACAGTCTTTACAAAGACAACTGGGTCTAACAAGGACAGAAAGAGATGTGGAAAGCCCAGATGTACAACTAAACAAGAGGAAGTACATCAGAGTCTCTAGTTTGAATCCTCAGCTGACTGCTTCATTGAATCACCCGCTCAACACCAGTTTCATAACCAGTTTTTTTTAACCCCGTTGAGCTTTTGTGGGATTAGCTAGACGGTAAGGTGCGTGAGAAGTGACCTACAAGACAGCCACATCTATGGCAAGAGTTACCAGAAGCATGGGGTGAAATGTCACTTGAGTATCTGGACAAACTAACAGCTAGAATGCCAAGGATCTTCAAAGCTGTCATTGCTGCACAAGGAGGATTTTTTGATGAGAACTCTTTGAAGTAGTTGATGCGTATTTCCCCACATGCGGTGGTGATGTCACTCTGCTTACATTTAATATATAATTTACTGTCTATAAATGTAATGAATGTTAACAAATTATACATCTTGTCAAAGGTCTAAGGGTTCAACATTGATATCCGACCTCTGTTTCATGATAGCAATGCTCCAGAAACAGCAATTTAGATATTTGTGCCAGGAGTTTAAATGAAAACATGTAATATCAAAACGGAACTTCATACCTTTGTTATGAAAACCCGATCGCCAGATGAATACAGTTCGCCACACTTGAGTCAATTGTCCATGTCAAGCGTTCATTGAAAAACATCCAATAGCACTTTTTGTCCATAACAGTGATAAATCTGAGAAATATTGATATATTCTCCAGGGTTTACATGAGATCTCACCTGAAAGTTTTACCCTTCATCATCGTTGAATTTCGGTAAACACAGATAGAGACTAGCTCAAGAACTGTCGGCCTACTTTAGAATTCACAGTGAGTTCAGCCTGGTAACAAAAGATAAATGCGGTGAAACAAATAACAAAATGTGGGTCCACAGCAGTAAAGCTACCAAATGTTCACTATTGAAGGGGAAACCAAATATAAAACTAAGAATCTGTAATTAAAACCTCATTTATCAATCACTAATCTGAATATTAGGAGTGACGTATCCCTCTCAAATTCAGTGGTGTTTCCCATGTAACCCTGTCAAAATATACTGTATTATTTATATTTCTCAAAACATTTTCTTTTTTCTTTTTTTTTTTTTTTTTTTGTGGCCCTGTAATACAGCTGGTGCAATTTTGGGAAGAAAGTGTAGTTAAAGCACCAGAAAATAGTACATATCCTGTTCACTGAGGTTAGACTAAAATTAATGTAACATTAGTAACTCTGATCCACCCATTTAACTGTGACTTCAAAGAAACAAAGACTTTATCATATGTATTTGAATATAAAGGCAAGTGGTCAACCCCAGAGACTAATTTTGAACAAGTGGAACCAGATTAATGCCCTGGGCATGCAACCATCAAGAGCCAAGACATATGAAATTATATCTTGTTGTAATTTAAGTAAAACACAGAATGGTGATCTGTGAAAGACTGAAACTGAGCTATTGCAATTTGTAATGCCATTCGATGACATCCCATGTATGGATCCACTATACGAAAGAGGATAGAACCCAGTCCCCCTCACTGATATTTATCCTCTAGCTAGGCTTACCTAGGGTTGCTAAAAAAACACAGGCACACAGATGAGTATCATGTTCCAATCTCAATTTCAGTTAATACTTTGCTTCTGTAACTGAAACTCCAGCATTGTTGTCTTTTTGCTGGCAAATGGAAATTTGCTACTTTTTTATGCGGATTTTCAAGTAAAACCCACGTTACTTCTCACCTTATCCAATATCCACCAAACATATGAGTTTCACATTTCAAAGCAGGCAGAACAACAATTCCCCTTTTAAGCCATGGTGTTGGGGGTTATTTTGGCTGGTACCCATAACAATCATCAGAAAATAATATGTTGGGTTTTAAATGTTCTTTTCTTTAACCTAATAATAGTAACAATTCTAAACTGTGGATTAAATCATTCTAAATTCTCAATGAATTGGGTATGAGCCACGGTGATGTACGTTTCCATGCACATTTTCATACATTTATTTACTGTATGTTTCATTCATTTCTCAGTTTTTTGTAGTTTTGGATGAGTACATACATAGTTGTACATACTGTATAATTGTTTGCCACTGTCAAGTCCATGATAAAGGAAGCATCTTGTATCATTTTATGGGTGTTCTTGTAACACCTTAATACATGAACCTGAGTGTAAAGAGAGAAAAAATATGATTATCTTTTTACTTAAGCATTGTAGTGTTTGATTTTAAAGACTCAGCGTAGCTCAGCCAGTATTGACGATGACTACCACCACTGTTGTCAAGAGTTTGAATCCAGGGCATGCTGAGAGACTCCAGCCAGGTCTCCTAAACAATCAAATTGGCCCGGTTGCTAGGGAGGTTAGAGTCACATGGGCTAACCTCCTCGTGGTCACGAATTATGAGTTCTTGCACTTAATGGGGTGCATGGAAGTTGTGCAGATCGCGGAGGGTAGCATGAGCCTCCACATGTTGTGAGTCTCTGCGATGACGTGCACAACGAGCCACATGATAAGATGTGTGGATTGCCTGTCTCAGAAGCAACTGAGACTTGTCCTCCGCCACCCGGATTGAGGTGAGAAACCGCGCCACCACGAGGACCTACTATGTAGTGGGAATTGGGCATTCCAAATTGGGAGAAAAAGGGGATTAAAAAAAAAACATAGCAATTGTACCTTTAAATAACATTTTCAATTGTAACTGTGCACCTAACACCTCATGCATTTAAAGTTCAATTAATAAAGGGCAAACTGACTGATTGCATGTCTATGGTGACAGAAATATTTTAATAAAATGACAATGGTTTTCACATGCATCCAAAGAGACTCATTTTTTTAAAAGAGTAAGAAAAAAAATCAGGTCATGACATGTATTACAATCACTTGACATTTCTCTGTCATGGCTTATTTATAAGAATGTTGGAGAGAAATTTAAAGCAAGAGAGAGATGCAAAGAGAGAAATGTTATCTGTGAGATGAAATTTGAAGATCAATGCTGCCAATATGGTAATATTTGTTTGTATACATGCAATAACATACATTGTAGTAAATAATATTGTAGCACTTTCTGCATTTTTTGAGAGGCGGGTTAAGAACTGAAAAATAAAAGGTGAAACTGAAAAGTGTGGAATCAATGGCCAAGAGGTTCTTTTTGTATTTTTAAAGAAAAATAAAGTTTCTTCCATATTATATGCAAGTAGTTCAGTGAATTAAGACATTTAAATGTCAGTATGTAGTAGATTTTTATAGGACTTCAAGAATCAGACTCAGCAGTCTTATATTATTCACAGGGTAGCCAGGGAAAAAGAACCTGGAGTCCATATTGTATTTCTGATTAACCTGAAATGCTGCACAAAATGAAAGGAACAGGTCATGGAATAAAAAAGGTAGTTTTACCATGAGAAATTAATGAGAAATAAAGAGGAGTAATTGATATACATATTTCTGCACAGACATTCCTTTGGCTGCATTCATGCATTCATCACCTAATTTATTTTATGGTTATCAGAAACAGCCTATGGGGATTGGTGTGATTTAGTTAAGTGGGCATAACTGTGTGCATCAGTGAATTGGACCATTTGGTAGTTACCCCAGATCTACATTTAGATTACCACTGGACAAATAGCCTTAATGATTTACTATAGACCCTTTATAAAGAACATCTATGTAAAGAAACAAACAAAACTAATTAACAGTTTTGTATTAAATAGCAGAACTACCAAAATCTCACACAACAAAAATTTGTCGTGCTCTAAAAAAGCATTTGTTTCGATTTTAAATGATCAGTCAGATTTGCAATCACTTTATGAAGAGCTCATTATTGTTATAACTCAGTTAATACTGAATCCTAAAAGTTGCTGTTCCCTCAATAGATTTGAAATGTCAAAGAAATGTCACTAAAGACTCTACACATCTCTTCACAAGTAACTTATGAATATTATAGCTGCTAAGCCAGCCAGATTTTAATGAGAAGAACAGAGCGTGATTACCATCTGCATATGATTGGAGGGCATTACAGGGACTGATGAAATTCTTTAAGTCCATACACCACATGACAGATGATGTTCTGCTATTGTAATTTGCCCCTCCATTGAGATAATTGGTCATGAATTAATTAGAGGCTTTAGCATTTACAATTGCAGTTTGAATCACGCCTCTAAGAGCTTGATTGTTTCAATTACTTAATGAGATAAAAAAAAAAATTCTTCCACATGACTTGCTGTTGTTTGACCTCAATTTCAAAGCACCATTATTGTAACTCAACTGCAAACAAGAAAAAAAAACATGTATTGTGTGCTGTCATTCTGAATACATTAGTCACATTCACAAAACGAAGGAAAGCTAATAAAAGTAGCAAAATATATATTTTTTTATTTATTTTCAAAAGTACGGTGTGTTAAATTTTGGTATTACTTTTCTCTTTCTCTCTTGATCTCATTACTCCCTAAACCGCTCGCAAATTTAAACACAATATCTTGTGCACACTCCCTTGTTTGTGGAAGGTTTTATTTCATTGCAGGGACTTCACAGAGCTTATCTCCTTCACCTCAGGAAACTGTATACATAGTAAATCCAACTGAGTCTACATCCTCACTGAAAGAGGCCGAAGTTAAATTGCACTGTCTATCGTTAGCAATATTTTAGGATGACAAATCACTCATTATAGATAATAAACTGAAATAACTCCATGGTTTAAGGAGGCTTAGGAAGGCCAGTGTCTCCATGACTGGGCATTTTTGGAAGTGGCAGCTAATGCCTTAGGGAAGCTTTAAGCTATATGTTAACATTTGATATGGCCATGCTCAATGATGGTTGTGCGTCATACATGGGGGTAAAAGTATGGCAAGTGTTACAGTATAACCTATTTCAGGGAGATTATTCAGTCTGGAATTAAAACCGTTTAGTGTAATCTATATCTTGCAGGAAATGCATTTTCTAGCCATCTTGCATGAACACTCAATATCTGTTTGGATTTGTTCAAATTCTATTTTACTGATTCTACATGCATGCAATTTTATTTTAATGCCTAGAACATGAATACATGCTTGAAATTTTATTTTAATGCCTAGAACATGAATGTTCTGTGTGTCTTCATGGTTTGATAAACAAAAATACAAATAAAACATTTATACAATTGCTCCTACTGCTAAAGTCACTGATACAACATGTAGAGTGACATTTAAGGAACATTTTTGCTTTTGTGTTTTGTCTCTCCAATATTGTCCTCCACAGGGAAATGCTGTACTAATGGCAACCAAATTTAATCGACATCATAATGTTCAGGTCAGTTGGCATATGACTTGAATTACAATAGAGTTACACATCTGATGAAATGCAAATTGAGCATGACTGCAGAAATTCACTGAATAGAAAAAACTAAGTATCTTGCTCAGATAGACAAATATATCCCTCTGTTTTATTTTCTTTACCAAAGTTTTCAGGTTTTTTTTCACAGCAGGAAATCACACTAATAAAAAATTGCTACAACTGCAATCCTTTGTCACATATGGGGCTTTTCCACTGCACGGTACGTCTCGACTCGGCTTGCTTTACTTTTTTTTGCAGTTTAGTGCAGCCCCAATGTGGGTGACTGATCATCATATTTGCGCCACCTCTACTGCTGTGACATAATCTTAAAAACGACACAAACACACAACAAAGGAGCAATGGGTGATATCGAAGGAATGGTGTTCTTAATTCTCGGCATGTGGCTGTTTTTCACAGCAAGATGACAAACTTTGTTTCAAAAGAGGCTGACAGCAGCAAGACAAAATTCCACTAAAAAACCAGGAGAGTTTGGGAAATCATACACCAAAGCGCAGACGAGGACATCACTGTGTTAGCTCAAAGACGACACACGAGGGCAAGCTAACCTGCCATCTAGCTTATAGCAATATGTTTAGGGTCTCAATCACTATACGTGCCACTGTTGCAAAGCATAGCTGCCAAAATTACGTATTGAAATGCACATTCTGTGTGTCAGATCTCTCATTTTTTGCAAAGTCGCCGACACAGACCGTCTGTTTGAGCTTTCAACTGAGCTTCTGAGTGGTGGGATATGATTGTTCCTGGATTCACAAACAATCAGTGGGTGGAGAACTTTAGAATGTCAGAAGAAACATTAACTTACTTGTGCAAAAAACTGCATCCAGTGATGGAGAGACAGGACACAAACTTCCACGTGTGTGTACCTCTAAAGAAGAGAGTGGCAATCGCACTGTGGAAGCTTGCGACTGGCTCTGAGTACAGAAGTGTTGGTCATCTTTTCGGAGTAAGCATAACAACTGTGTGCTGGTGTGTTCAGGAGTTCTGCGCTGCAGCAGATATGTTGTTGGTAATGGATCAAATGTTTTCCAGATTAGGAGAAGTTTAAAAAAATGTCTGCCTACATTGAGAACAGGTGGGGGCTCCCACAATGTATTGATGCTATTGATGGATCATACATACCTACCATAGCACCACAGGACTATCACTGTGACTATTTCAACCATAAAGACTGGCACTCACATCATCCTTCAAGGTGTTGTAGATGGAAAGGGACTTTTCTGGAATGTTTTCATAGGACTGCCTGGAAACCTGCATGATGCTCGTTGGTAGCCGTGTGCTGCAAACAGTTGCTGAGGCAGTTCATGAAAGAATTTTTCATTTTGCCCCTTTCAGCTCTCGTTGGATCCTCTCCTCGGCTACTAATGAGAGGAATGTCTGCATCTCGTTTATTGACCACGGCGTGGTTTTGCACACAGCCATTTCTTTTTACAATTCGAAAGACAAATTATACTGCTATCACTGTTGCGAATTTTAAAACTAGCGGGTTGATGTCCCGTGTCACAAATCCACTGACTCTTGTACTGACAGTTCTCTCCCAATCAGTGATCTGCAGGGTTTTGACATCACATTTAGTATTGGCTCAGCTCGCTTGGAATCTCGACTGAGGTGTTACTAAAAAAAGAACCAGGTACTACCGTGCAGTGGAATAGCCCTAATATAAGAGGATGGTGAAAAAAATTTAACAATCTGCCATGTTGATATTGGAGTGATATACAGTATGGTAGTATAGTATTTTTTTCAGATATTCCATTTCAGAATTACAACTTTTTTTTAAATGTGATTACTATCATTTAGTAGATACTTTTTAGGAAAAGCAACTTCAAAGTATGAAAATGTCTTTCTCGAGAAGATGTGGAAGCCTGTTGTAGTATTATACATGCAGAAGAATTGAAACGATATGACTTGAATCCAGGATATTCAAAGTTTGCAAAACTGGAATTCTTCACCGTCATAAATCAAACGGCCCAGGCATCCTCATTGGTCAGAAAGGCCCCTCCGCAACCTGATCTCCTGCTCTTCTACACAGAGTTAAAGCTAGCCTTGCTAGATAATGCTGAAAAATGCGTTTAACTATGGTAAAGTTTGTACCTTACAAATTAATGATTATAGACTGATGGACCTATTTCAAATGTGTGTAGTGATGTGCAATAAAAAATCTGAAGTCACTTCTGATTGGGATGGGACACCTTTGGAGATGCTGCCAATTTCAGTTCAAATATTTCCAAACATGAAGAACATTCTCTCTTCTGCTCTTCTTCTCTTGTCTCTTGAATCTCATCTCTTTATCTTCATCGGCTCTCTTCTCTTCTGCCTTCACGTGCTTCATCTACTGCTCCGCTGACTGCTCAGACTTTGCGCTGACTCTTCCCCATGTGAGATCCACGGAAGCTCGGGACTCGACGTCCCGAGAAGGAGTGAGAAGGCCTCACTTCAAAGCTAACCTCCATAATTCATACAGACAATAAATCATCATTCATACAGAGATCCAAAACATCGATGAATATAACAAAAAAACAAAAACACAGGAACAAATAAAACATCCACGATGGGAAAACAGGAACAGGAACAGGATCAAAACACAGGTGGTCTACATACATTCAACAACTGACAACGAATGATAAAACAACAGGGCTTTAAATAAACAAAGGATAATGACTAAATGAAACACAGGTGAGGACAATGAAGGACAGCTGGCAGAGATGAGAGCAGGGGATGATGGGAAGTGTAGTCCATGGGGAACAGATGACAGAGGCAAAACACGGGGCAGACAACAGTGAATCGTGACACCAAGCAACACAAAGAACGCAAGGAAACACCACAAAGTACATCTCCAATACTGTGCTAAATGTGCTAAAAGTGGTATGTTAATTAAATTATTTGGGTAATCCGATTGCAAATTGATGTAGACTCAGAGAAGGATAAATAGTTCTTAAGGTATTGTCAACAGACTCATTTTCACTGTACTGGTCATTTTATTTCACATTCTGTCACTTTTCACCAACCTGTCTTATGTATATACAGTCAGGTCCATAAATATTGGGACATCAACACAATTCTAATCTTTTTGGCTCTATACACCACCACAATGGAGATGAAATGAAACGAAGAAGATGTGCTTTAACTGCAGACTTTCAGCTTTAATTTGAGGGTATTTACATCCAAATCAGGTGAACGGTGTAGGAATTACAACAGTTTGTATATGTGCCTCCCACTTTTTTTTTTTTTTCGCCAGAGCACCACCTGAATCTTCTCCTCCCATCTACCAGTGATGCTTGATTCAACTTCCCGCATCTACTAACTGCGCAGATATCAACAGCGCAACTGGGTTGTAGGTTGCCAGGTTGAAGTCACAAATGGGTTGAAATTTGTATGTGTCGATTGTGTGAGTAGGATGCGTTTCATACAGGATCTGGCAACTGGACAAACTAGGAATAATATATTGATGTGATTATTCATATAATGAGGTTTGGGCCATTCAAATTAGGGGAGTTTCCTGGGAGAAATAACAAAATGGGAGGGGGGTGGGAGATCGGTGTGAGCCTTATTACAAAGTTATCTACTTTACTAGTGAGGGGTCACGTGTGTGTGCGGTATGACAGAGAGAGAGAATAAAGTGGCGGCAACGAAGCCAGTTTCGTGATTGTGGGAGAGAAGGCAACTGTTGGTTTATTACTCAGAGACGTGGTGAATGGCTCGTAAACCGTCCCGCGCTCTTTGTTCCTTTAATGGATAAACACAGTGTGCAGGTCTCATCCCGATGGCGTAAATACGCAACAGTCTAACGTGGTTGGATTACAACACAGCAAATCTCATTCGTGATAACAGTATGTTACAGTAATACCTTAAGTATTATTAACAGCAATGAGCGGACTCGGTGGTCCATAAACTGTACAAGCAAAAACCATGATACAGAAGAATAACACACTATAACATTCTATCTCTGCCCAGATGTAACCTCTTGAACCACGTGAGGACGCAGGTAGAATGTGTGTTCATCCGTCGTTTGACTCAGACTCGGTTCCCCGAGGCTTGGTTGATGATGGGAGGCCGTTTCCTCGCTCTGTTGGAGGGCAGAACGGCTGCTGATTCTCGGCAGGCTGGCAGAGAAATCAGCGATGCCAACTCGATTGAAGATGGAAGAGAAATCTTCTTTCTTCACTCATGCAGGCAAATGGATGAAGATGAGGATTGCTCAGCTGTCTCCTTCGGATCTGTTAGTGTTCGGTGGAACACAGAGTAATCTCAACTCGTCCAGGCAAGATGGAGATTGTATGGCCACAGTTTTAAGTCGTATGTTACTTCCTTATGCAACGAGGCTACACCTGAGAGCAGCGATGAGCTGCGTCTACGTACGGCACGCAAAATCACTGGAAGCAATGCTCAGAAGGACCTTAGAGGTATTTCTACTCCCAATGACATCATGGTTGAGGGGTGTTCTGTTGATTTCCTCATCCAATAGGAGTTGAGAGTTCGATCCTTTGGAATTTCACACAGGCCTACCTTTGTCTTGAATCTGAATACATGAGGCCCAACAGTAGTATTGTTAATATGTATTGGACATTTTCAAAAAGTACTGATACACTAAAATAATTTCACAAAATTTTATATTGAAAACCAACTCTGTAAACAATGGAATAGAACATGAATTATTATTAGTGTTGTTACAATATACAATTGCAGCCAAAAGTTTGGAAAAATTTACAGATTTTGCTCTTATGGAAAGAAATTGGTACTTTTATTCATCAAAGTGGCATTCAACTGATTGCAATATATAGTCAGGACATTAATAACGTGAAAAAACAAAGAGTTCTCATCCAAAAATCCTCCACGTGCAGCAATGACAGCTTTGCAGATCCTTGGCATTCTAGCTGTCAGTTTGCCCAGATACTCGAGTGACATTTCACCCCACATTTCCTGTAGCACTTGCCATTAATGTAACGGTGTTGTCTGACACTTCTCACGCACCTTAAAGCCTAGCTGATCCCATAAAAGCTCAACAGGGTCAAGATCCATAACACTCTTTTCCAATTATCTGTTGTCCAATGTCTGTTTCTTTACCCACTCTAAACTTTTTTTTTTTGTATTTCTGTTTCAAAAGTGTATTTTTCTTTTCAATTCTTCCCAAAAGTCCTGCACCTCTGAGTCTTCTCATTACTGTTGAACATGAAACTGGTGTTGAACGGGTAGAATTCTATGAAGCTGATTCAGAGCAAGCTGAGGACATGTGAGGCATCTATTTCTTAAACTAGAGCCTCTGATGTACTTATCCTCTTGTTTAGTTGTACATCTGGCCTTCCTCATCTCTTTCTGTCCTTGTTAGAGCCAGCTGCAATTTGACTTTGAAGACTGTAGTGTATACATGCAATTTCAAGCAATGTATAGCCTTCATTCCTCAAAACAATGATTGACTGATGAGTATCTAGAGAAATCTGTTTCTTTTTTTGCCATTTTTGACCTAATATTGACCTTAAGGCATGCTAGTCTATTGCATACTGTGACTCAAAAACAAACAAAAAGACATTTTCAAATAGTGATTGTGCTGTTTTTTTACATCAGTAATGTCCTGACTATACTTTGTGATAAGCTGAATGCCACTATGGTGAATTTAAGTACCAATGTCCTTCCGAAACAGAAAAATGTGTACATTATTCCAAACTTTTGGCCACCAGTGTAATTGTTATTATTACACACACACACACACACACACACACATTTATATATACTTTATTTGATTCCACATTACAAGTCATTTCATTAGGAATCAAACTTTTTTTGAATAATCCAACAGATTAAAACAAATAAGCACTTTGTTATGTATCACAACAGTTCTATGGGTACAGGAAACATCGTCTTTTCCAGATAAACATGCTTCCTGTAGTTGCTGAGATTGAGCAGTACTTTGCCAACTGTTTGGCCCCTGTTTTAGAAATCCCCCCAATGCAAAGTCCATGGACCGCCAGCCTGTGTACATGACCTAGGCTACCAAACACCAGCACAATAAGCTGGCATTTGTATCCAAAGTTCTCAATGGTTGATATCAATGACTGATATTTTAGAATCTTAGAGCAGTAAGAGACCTCCATAAACAAGTCAAATGCACATGACACCTCAAATATTGTAACTTTTTTGCCATTTTGAGAGATGTTAACAATGTCGGGTGTATTAGCAATTCCTAAAAAAGTGTTTGCAGGTGAGTTAAACCATTCGGACTGTACAGTAGTGTGTTTAAAAATCTGCTCATCAGCCACGCAGGGAATCTGAGCAGCAATAAGGTCCACAAGTCTGTCATGTCTGGCAATATATAGTCCTTTAAGTGATGAACGGCTGTTCATGATGTGGGCTACTGACTCCAGGTGTTGAGGGGGGGTATGCAGCATGCAGAGCAGGGAATGGATGGATGGAAACCACAATGATAAGTTGTATTTTGTAGGAAGAACCTGCAGACGTGCTTTGACACAGAAAGTGAGGATCTCCTCACTGATGGTGGCATTGCTGTAGATGGTATGTGATACGGAGTGGTCCGCGCAGGGTAGTTTTGTCAACTTTCCCTGGAGTCTCAAATTGGACCAGTACTCCATATTTTGGGCTCTGTGAATAAACAAGAGAGTCTGCCGTGATGTTCTGGGCTGGGGCAGGTGAACAGTGTTGTTATGGTGCAGCCTGGCTTCCACGATGACAGATGGGTCCTCTACGACAGCATCAGAGACCTCTACGGGTTGGCAGTGGGAGGTCCACTTCAGTTCAGTACCTGTCTTCCAGCATAGGTCGTTTAAGTCTGGCCAGTCCGATGACACACCAAATCCCTGTGCCCGTCCATCCAGCTTACCATTGGTCTTTCTTTTAAAACCCAGGAAGCTGTCTTCCCCACCGCATGCGTGTAGCACCTTCCGTCTTTTAAAATCCAGCAGTAAGGATGCTCTGGCCATTTGCCTCACGCTGATATCATCACAGTTCAGCATGTTGGTAAGGTGAGACTGTCTTGTGGCTGTATACTCCCACATGCAGTGTGGAACTCCAAGCCCCCCGTCCTGTCTTTTCTGGAAGATAAAACATCTTGTGGAATGTGTGTTGAGACAAAGCCATTTCCTAACCACACTTACAGTTTTGTTGTCCATTTCACGCAATACTTTTTGCGGAATATGGACATTTGCAAAAAGATGTTGAATTTTAGAAAACGCTATGTCTCTTATTGCTTGCACTTTTAGAGTAACAGGAAGAGGTGATGCGTCAATGAGATCCAGTCCTGGTCATAAACTGATGTGCCATGTCAGACACTTGCACACTCCATTCTCCAGCGATGTTAAACTTATGACCCAGATAGTTGTAGGTCTCGTGTCTCGTGTACACTCTGAGTGGCTGGTCTAGGATGGTAAAATCGGGGGGTTGGTCAGCCCTGGATCTATACCAACGGCTTATATTGAGCGACAAGGCATGAATGAGCATGTTTTTTGCTTAAAAACTGCCATTGACGATTTTAAGCACGAATCTGCTAAGCTATACGTTGTCTTTCTTGACTTCAGAGATGCTTTCGGCACATTGCCTCATAGAGTCATGATTGATGCATTGGAAGACATACAGCTCCCTAAGATCTATGTGGACATAATAAAAGATATATATTGTGATTCCTACCTACAAGTGATCTGTGGAAAAGATCTCACCAGACCAATACCGCTGGAGGTAGGAATCAAAACTGGTTGTCCATGGAGTGCCGTAAACTTTATCATTGCAATAAATCAATGGCTAAAATGGCTCTGTGCACATGCCCCGCCCCACGTCTTGTCACCGAACCCAGTCCAGGGCTATGCTGATGATGTGGTCGTCGCATCCCGAGATGAAGGCGTGATTAAAAACATGTTGTCATGCACTGACAGATTTCTGACATGGTCTGGCCTACATGTAAAGCACAGTAAGTGTGCAGTGTTCTATGAGAGGAGGAGCGGTGGCAACAGTTGTTGCACACACACACACACACACACACACACACACACTCTCTTTTGTGTTGCATTGGAGGATATACAATTACCCCTTGCACAATTAACATAAATACTAAAGAGTCTTAAGAAGACAGTGATGTAATTACAATGACCCCAACAACTGACATAAAAACAGTGGTTTTGTAAAGGATTCTATAGTGTTTCTCCTAGTGGAACACTTTTACAACCAATTCAATTTACCATGAGGTTTTCAGACTGTGGTAATTAAACACGGTTATAATGATAATTCAAATTTGAAATGGTAATACTAACCGTCGGGAATTTTACCATGGTATATCGAGAAACCGGGAACCGTTTCATCCCTACATCACCTGCGAGTTCAGCTCCACACCTAGAAACAGAGTCTGCCGGAGCCCACCTGAATTGAATGACATAACCATGATATATCATTCTAAGTACCCAGTATGGCCTGCAACTGCTGCCAAGCCGCTAGATGGGCAGACTTGGCTTACTTTTGACGACTGCCACAGGACCAGTGGCACAGCGGAGGGGGGCTCTAGTACTGTGGCTGGTTGAATTGGATTTATTAATGTTTCTGCCTTTATTGTATTCAGGCATAAATGATAAGTGCCCTGAAATGCATTTACAGCAGGGACGCTGACAGAATAAACCTGTGCTCTGATAATTTGAATGGGAAAGAGTGCCTGAACATTGGGGGGAATGTTTATTTGAGAAATTTGTGGTGCTTAGTTTTGGTGTTTTGTGTAAACATGTGCATGATGAACATCTATTATGTTATGCATGTCTTAAGAAGGGGGGGGGGGGGGGGGGGGGCAGACACCTTGATTTGTAGAAGGAAGTAGAAAGTCTGTTGTCTATCACCCTCGCAAATAAAAGCATCACCTTGACCAAATCGTTCCCCAGTGCAAGCTGCGGGAGGGAAATCGAAGGAAGGTCCAAATGGAGACAGTGAACTCATAGGCATTCCTTAACGTGATGCACTTGGTTGAACTGCAAAACCATCATGTGTAGATCCAACAGCAGTCTGAAAAGAGCAACATCCATGCAGCCATTGAAAAATTGAGCAAAGATAGCAGCGTGTGTCTCTTATCTCACCAGAATGCCCGTGTGAACCACGAAATGGGTGAGAAAAAAAAGAATAGTTAAAATACCTTGCATCTCCCTATAGAATCCAAAGAGAATAATGGCACGGACGAAGCGCTCCATGCATTGGTTCGCCATAACTAATAAAATATTCTCTTATTCTAGCCCCTTGTTCTGCGGCCTGGCTCACCAGTCCATGTATGATCCCTTCCGCCACGAGCAGAGCATCGAACAGAGAGGGGAGAGAGAGAGAGAGAGAGAGAGAGGCCGAGTCCGGTCTTACCACACAATCTCCCAGAACGACACAGAAGAAAACAATAGGGACTAAGGGGCCCATTTTGTATTCTTACCATCCAATGACAAATTCTCTCATATGACGTTTTTTTAATGGTGACGGCTCACATCATGCATTGTCTTTCGTGCGAGTTGTTCATCAGAAAATAACTGCCGAGCTAGGCCTCAGAGCATGTCCGATGAGACTCTATGTTTCCGCTCGGAGGGAGGGTGACAAACACAAGGAGGATTCAGGTGTCCACTAACATGCCTATCTTCTTAGACACAAAGCCGAAATCCTAAACGGCTCCAGCACATGGAGCTCCAAATCTGGAGCCCGTAGAAGTGGGGATAATGCCTCGTTGTGAAAAATAGCAAGACACGACAAAGCGCTGTTGTCCTCGTCATTCCCTTGCATTGTTTGTAATAATTATTTGATTTCAACCAGTGATTGTATTTTTAAATTTGCCCAATTTGTTGTGAAAGCTGGCAGCACTGCACACCCAGCTGCTGATCTAAAAGTAGATCAGAGTGAGTCTGTAGCATGTGCTTGTGCACTGTTTATAAACATATATTGTGTATGTTTCTTACTTAATTGACAATATTTTTTTTATTTTGTATCTGCCCTATTTGTGGTCATTATGAGAGAAGTATTCTAAAATAATTAAAACAAAATTTCAGAAAGTAACTGTATTCTGAGTACAGGTGCTTGAAAACGTAATGTGGTTTAATACAGTTATTCATTTTTTAATTCTGAATACGTAACACCATTACATGTATTCTGTTACAGCCAAACCCTGTTGCCACCTCATCTGCCATCCCAGTAACAGTATCCCAATGTATATAAATGTATATAGCAGTCCGAACTGTCTTCTGTAGTCTTATGATGTCTGATTTCGTAGCTGCACCAAACCAGACAGTTATTGAAGTGCAGAGGACAGACTCAATGACTGCTGAGTAGAACTGTATCAACAGCGCATGTGGCAGGTTGAACTTCTTCAGCTGGCGAAGGAAGTACAACCTCTGATGGGCCTTTTTCACAATGGATTCAATGTGTGTCTCCCACTTCAGGTCCTGTGAGATGGTAGTGCCCAGGAGCCTGAATGACTCCACTGCTGCCACAGTGCTGTTTAGAATGGTGAGAGGGGTCAGTGTTGGGGTGTTCCTCCTAAAGTACACAATCATCTCCACCATTTTGAGTGGTGACCATAAAATTCATTCAATAGGAAAAAAGCCACCTATGGCTTTTTTCTACTGCTTTAACCCTCTGGGGTCTGAGGGTATTTTGGGCCCTGGGGAAGTTTTGACATGCCTTGACATTTGTGTTTTTTTAATTTGCTTAAAAACATATTAATTAATGTCTAAAGTCTGATAACACTGTATTCAGCACAAACTGGGCTACAAAAATATGTGAGCAACATGTGTGTACAGGTTTGTATTTTTGAGAAAATAACATTTATGCGTGGTTTTTGAAAAAAACTAAAATTTTAAGTCACTGAAATAAGGTCATATAACACATACTAAATATTTGTCCACAAGCCTTTTGAGAATTTGATCTTGTAGCTTAGAGTTTTTGCTACGAAATGATGTGAAAACCATCCTGATCACTCATTCATACAAAACAATATAGTAATTTAACTTTTGTAAGACAATTTTAATGTTGAAATGTAATATGTGAGGAGGCGTGAACGATCATGAATATTGATGTGATTCACACCTGAGAGACAATGACCCCCACCCCTGGGCCCATCAATGACGAATGTGACAGAAAGAGAATGAATGTGAGGAGACTTAATGATCCAAAACAAGTTTTAAGTTAAAAGAAGTAATCTATATATAATACTATATATTTTCTTTACATAAAGACTACTTAATTTTAGACCTGCACAACCGTTAAAATAAGTCTCTTCTGCTCACCAAGACTGGATTTATTTGATCCAAAATACAGAAACAACATTTAGATTCTGAACTCTTTTTACAATTTAAAAGAAACGTTTTCTATCTAAATATATCGTAAAATGCAGTTTGTGATCAAAACACAATTTTCAGCATCATTATTGCAGTCTTCAGTGTCACATGATCCTTCAGAAATCATTATAATGTGGTGATTTTCTAATATGGGCATATTTAAAGTGCATTTTACTCATTTAACCTGAACACATATTTGCAAGCACAAGCTTTGTTGATGATAATGAGGCAGCATAACCTATAGTTAAAATATAATCTAAACATTCATATTATTTTTTATATCATATTACATATCTGCATTTCATTGTCTTTGTACTTGTACTCTGCACAATGACAATAAAGTTGAATCTAATATCATATTATATTTATATTATACAGCATACAATTGAAATGCCTGCTTTAGCCGAAACAGCATTTAAATGTAACTAAAACTTGCTTATTAGGACATATTTCAAATGTCAATACTCTGAATCCTGGCTGGCAAGTCTGGAAATGGTCCCACTAGTAAAATATGTACATGTTTATATAAAATATCAGGACAACTAATGAAAACTAAATGACTTACTTTTCTGAAATTGTATCCTCGGCTGGATCAAATCACTCTTCAAAATACAAATGTTCATCGGAGTCCCGTTCTTCTCCTGAGGAAAACTCTTCCTTACAATCCTGGAGCTTTCTCGCCTGTGTAAAGTTGCAAACACGCAGAAAAATGAATGAAATGTTTACAACCTCAGTCGGGGGTGTATACATTTGCGTTGATCATCTCAGTACATTAGCGTATGAATGGCGCGCTCTGCTGGTGAGTGATTACAGATAATTAGATATACCAGTAAAAACTGTACATCGCTTTGTTTCAGATTACATTGTAGGAGAATATTTGTTTTAAATTTGAATTGGTTTATTAAAAAGTAGACATTTAAAGCTTTCTTTAGACATATGTTTCATGTTTGTGTGATAAGTATTTGCGGAGTTTCAGTTTATTTTCTTTATTTTACAAAAGCACAATATTTTGTTGTTATTGTGAGTGTACACAAATAAAAGTAGACCCTTTATAGTCTCTAATGATGTCTTACACTTATCTGTATACCCAAAAATGACGGAGTATTTTAAGTTGTTTCTGCTGTAATGACGAAAATAACCAGCAGGACGCGCCGGCGCGTCCGTCGACCCCAGAGGGTTAATAGTCTTTCCCCACTAAGGCAGTTGACCTTCATCCCTTTGTGTTATAATTATTAGCTATGTTGCTGTGTTGCTGTGCTCATTTTCCCACATTAACACAGGGACAGAGGCCTGGGAGTTTAATTACAGACAAAGCAACAAACAACTCCATGTTGACAGTCAGGTTTATTAGATTCTCGCTTGCATTTCCCATCCCTGTCATTCAAGGCTGGATGAGGCTATTAATATTCACAGCATCCTAGCACATTCTTGAAGCTCTAAATGCAAAGGAAGATTCCATTGTCTGCCAAAACATCATGGTCACACTTAGAGGGAGGGTTAAAAACATGGTAGTGTAAAAACAAAGACAAGACAGAGAGGCCCAGAGCAGGACAGGGGAAACTATGTATTAGTTATGGGCAGCATTTTACTAGGCGGCATAATGAGGGGGGTAGGGGTGCATCGGAAGTGGCATATACTTAACTCAATCACAATCGTAAGAAACAATGAATCACATACACGAATGGTGATTGTTGATCCTCGTGCACAGTCAAAAACTAAAAAGGTGCTGATTTTCATGACAACAGCAACATAACCAATGGTTAAATCCATTTTTTAGACAAAATATGATAGGTGTGGTAGAGAAACAGATCAATATTGAATTCCTTTTTTATCATAAATTCTCCTCCCTGCCCAGTAGGTGGTGATATGCACAAATAATGGGAATCACCAAAAACAGAAGAAAAAGAAAGTGAAAGAAAAATGACAAATATTGATCTGTTTCTCACCCACACCTATCATATTGTGTAAACACGTGGATTTAAACACCAGAGTTGTCTGAAGTACTTTTATGTTGCTCTTATGTGGATTTTGGAGCTTCATAATGGTGGCACCCATTCACTTGGATTGTACCTGTAACCCTGTATAATATAGCAATTTAATTATGAAAAAGAAATAATTTAAAAGTTTGTTAAAATAATAAGCTAACCAGAAACTAACTCTATTTTCTAAGAGTGTGTAGAAAATAAAGTCTAAATAAAATGCATGTCAGTATAATGATTGACATCGCAATGATTGTCCAATTACTTTCTAATTTTAAAGTCCCGCCCCCAGCTCACTAGTTGCTGGATGGAGAAAGGCACTTTCTTTTCTCCTTAAGACTGGTGCGACGAGTAGCTACGTAACATTGAGCAAAAGTTAACAGCGTCAGAGAGGATGAGAAATAGATAAATTTATATGTTCTATTTTCTTTGGGTTTGGGGAGTATGCATTTTGTAATGTGTAAACTGTCATAAATGGTCAAATGTGTACTGATGTATTCACCTGAGAGAGAGAATGAAAATTTATTTCATTGTAGAATGTAATGCTGATAAGTTCTGTTGTTTTATAAGGTTAAAGGAAATGTAATCCTTCAAAGATGGTGTATATCAGTTCCTAATGTTCATATTTTGTTGATTATGAAGAACAAGGAGTTTGTTTAAGTAGCGTAATGTTAAGCCATCAAATTACGACGGAAATGTAACTGTTAAATGTGAAACAGTGTAACAATGTACTTTTGTTAAACTAGTGAATTTAATGTGTTGGGAGCTAAAGAACTGCCTGCTATAGCTACACAGGTCAGGTTTTTTTTCCTATGCTGGATCTGTGTTCGTTTCAGTCCGATGCATGATGGCGAGCCTTTCCCCAGCAAGATGAATATTGACTACTGTGAGAGTTAAGTTCCAACCAACACCCGAGGAATTGATTAAAGTTCTGATTACCTGCTAGTATTTTTGTCCTATAAACTGAACCAAGCTTTCTTTTGAGGGACTGCTCAAATAATTTTTTGCTTGGATGGATTTTCCAGAGCATTTGAACTGAATCAGTCTTGAACTGAATCTTTGAATTGAATCATTTGAACGGTTTACTTTGTTCTTGTGCTCATTAACAAGACATTATTTCTGAATGTGATGGTTTAATTGTCCGATTTTCTAATTGTGAACAAGGTAATTGTTTGATATTATAGGGGTTGTATTCTAGGAAATTTTCATAGCCAAGAAGGTGCACCCAAATGAACAAAGCGAGTCAAGTCATTTTGATATTGGACAGAGATTGTAACATTCTTTAATAATCATTATTTCTTTTAAAAAGCAACAATTACTACAACAGTTTAATTTCAAAACAGATGTACTTTATTACGTATCCAATGTTGTCTCAATTATGCCTCCATAGTCAAACCTACTTCCCTATGGATAATATCAGTAGTAAGTACATATCAATTGACACATGCACTACATATGGACCTCTGTGGAGATTCTTAAAAAAAAAAAAAAAGTTGTCCAGCTGATGAAAGTCATACACATCTGGGATGGCATGAGAGGGAGTAAATGAGAATTTTTTTTGGGTGAACCAACCATGTAAGTGCTAGTTCAAAAAAATAAAGAGACAATAGCTAAAAATGCAAGCATCCAGTGTCTTAACAATTATTGCATATTAGTGGAGTCGTAACTTTGCCATTCTACCAATAATAAAATGTACAATTAAATACTTCATTATATTATAATAAAAATAATCCAGCTCTGACCACTGGGTTCTGCATCCTTACAGGCAACCCCTAAACTCCAGCTTTCAATTTGACCAATACATGCAGCAACATTTAGCAACAGAGGTAACAATTTAAATTGCCAGATGGGCTTCTTTTATTGAGTGGCTCAAGGATAAGACCAGTACCACATCTGCCTTGCAATAATAAAGAAAATCCCTTGTTTTAAAAAAAAAAAAAAAAAAACCAACACCTGTCCAGGTCATTTAATAATTCTGCATCTGCTGCCCCTAGTGGTCAACATCACCAAAATCCTAAAATGTATCAAGAGCTTAAATGCTCAATTTTTTTTAATTACTACCGAATGCTGCTGAAAGTTTTAAAACATTCTCTTGTGTGCAATATAAGAAGGGCTTTAGCAAGCGTCGATCATAGTTAGGGTTGCCTGATAATATTATGGTCACACCATCCGATAGGACTTTAAAGAAATCACATGGAGGTGTGGTCTCCACAGTCTCATTCAAGCATCCCATTGTATTCATTGCTTTGCATAAGAGCACTGTCATTTCTCAGCTATGCAGCTGCTGTATAGTAGTTCCTGTCTAGCTCTATGAGCGGAGCAGTATAGTATGCAATCATGCACAGTGTATTGATTGAGACAGACAGCACAGTGTGGATTCGCACAGAGCTGAGGTTTCAAGGTGGTCCTGTGTAACCGGTCCTGCTCGCCCCGCTCCGAACGGGACTCGAACCAGCATCACCGGCATGTGCGCCAACAAGGAGGCTAAAGGCTACAGCCTCTAGTGCACCTCTTGATGTCAGGAATGTGAGGTTTACACACTGCACAGCCATCTACCAGCTGGCTCCCGTTACACCTGCCTAATCTGCTGCTGGATTTAAAGTCAGTTTAGGCACTGTACCTGCTCTCCATCAATGTCAACCAGGGTATGCATGAGGTGGGCAGTACACATCCATGCATCATTTGACCACCCTGCAAACCGTGCTGAACTACCTCAGGAGTTGCAACACATTTTATAAGCAGCTGTATGGAGGAAGGCTGGAGATGCAATATTCTCTTATTCCTGCCAAACACATACAAATAATTAATTGCATTCAAAAGTGGAAAGATTTGCAAAAAAAAAAAAAAAAAAAAAAAAAAAAAAAAAAAAAAAACCACACACACCCTACAGTACATTGATAATCATCTTTCCCCGCCCTTGCAACTATATGGCGACCTGCATTTTAAGGACCTTTGGCTTTTCACATCTATTCTCAACTCTGTTTGGTCCACACTGTGGATAAATGTAATAACTTAAAACCATACTTGCAGTAACTAGATTTATAACGAATGCTTGCCCTGCAATGACATGCCAACTCAGGAGCTTGAGATGAACCCAGAAGTGGATGTTTATTATACTGGATACAAGCAAGCGAGGCAAGTTTTCAGGTACAGTACAGAGTCTTTGGAGATGGTCTAGATGAAACAGTGAACCAAGGTAGAATGCACAAAATGGTAACTTACAAATTAACGTGAGCTTAAGAGGCAGCTTCAACTTCAGACAGGGTCACGTTCATAAACCGAGCAGCAGGTTAGTATATCAAACCAAGTATTCTCAGAGTTCTTGGTCATGTTTCCAGAGCATTCAGAGTATCATATTATAGCAGGTAAGTTTCAAACAGGTAAGTAGATATGCAGTAAACTCAGGTTTCACAAAAGTTACTTATCTTGCACATCTGGCACAGACTCCAGACAAAAAGGTGAGATTAACATAGGTGAGTAGACATGCCAGATTCACAGAATTCTCAGAGTAACTTATCTTGTATCTCCAGAACAGATTGTTGACAATCAGATAACTAATAAACAGAAATGCAGTATTCTACTGCAGTAGAGTAATAGGGAAAGTCAATGGTACCTACAACAAGGCCAGTCACTGACTGAGTCAGTGAGTGAGTCTTAAGTGCAAGTATTAATGAGGTGATGATAAGCTGCAGGTGTGGGTGATTAAAACTCGGAGCGTGAGAGCGGGTGACTGACCTGAGGGAGAGCCCGGTGTGCTCATGACATGCCCAAGCTATTTTGTTCCTGGAATCTTCTCAAATTTGTTGAAATAATGCTCAATGTCTTAGTACTGAACAATATATTTGACTGTTTTTAATGGTCAGAACTAGTCTTTTAATTTACAATTTATCTTTTTTTATTATATGACACAAAGAGTACTTATCATATACTTCACATTCATGAAACCAGCTTATGTGGCATTATAATTGTATTAAGACTCCATGTATTACTTGTATGGCCATCCTTGTATTTCTGTGTTGTATATATGTTACCAGGTACAAGGCTTATATGTTCAATGTGTGTGTGTTAGAAGATTACTTCATGCTACTTCATTCTCTATCCTCGTAAATTATTTGTTAAATGGTTTGTGCTTTCTGTGCCCAACATTCCTGTGAGAAACCGGAGTGCTGTTTGGGACAAAGTATATACATTTTAGACTCTTAGTATATTAACTTGTTGCCCTTTTGACCTGATGAGGTTTCAGAGCTGAATTCAGAGAGCTTGGTGCTAACCTTATAGATGTTATTGTTTCAAGCAATGTGCAGACGGGAGTCTTGCACATACACACATACAGGATAAGACATACTTGTGTTAGGGCTAGTATATCCACTCAGTGTGTCAACATACAAGTCCACCTCAGACTTCGAATTTCAGTGGGTCATAACAATATGTCCTGACGTCTTTGAGTTAACTTGTTCAACCGTGCAAGAGGGTTTAAAGACCTTAAACATAACTTTTGGTTGTCAGAGAGACTAACAGCTCAGCTCTCTGCACCTGACTTCCAACTTTGAGGCCTCATCTTACTATCCATACTTTAACTTTAACTTCTTTCATTTAATTACTTAGTTCATTAGACAAAGACTAGACATATTATTGTTAGATTAATTCCAGGATTTAGTCCTTGGATATATCTTTAAGATATATCTACTTCATACATTAAAGAAACAAACATACATTTTCTTTATTACATTTATTCTCATTCATTCATATCTTATTAATTTTACTAATTTATGTACAAATAAAATTTGTTGTTGCTTATACAAATTATCTGATTTATTGTAGTAATTTGCCATCTGCTGGATCTCATTGCATCAATGTCTATAGCTCGTGAGGCTCACACTTCCCAACGGAAAAAAACGATGTTATAATACATATATATGAGACTACACTGGTCTGTCACTGAGAAGTTTTGCATGCTAAATTTACTGAGAACACAATATATTATACAGACAATTGTTAAAAGTGATTGCTTGTTTTCATTTCTCTGATTTACTACACATACAGTACCTGTATTTAATTTCCACACAGATACAGTGGTGGTCTGTCAGAGGAGGCAGGGAATGCTGATTTTTCTCAAAAAGTTGTGATAAAATTACCAGTTATTTTTGTGAATTTACCTGCTAACATGCATGACTAAGATTCCTATAATATAAAAAGATTTATTTTTCTGTTATTTTGTATTGTCCATTTGCCCAGTGAGTTTTAATGACTATGAACTGGTATGAACATCAGAGAAGGCTGACTACATACTGTAAAATAACCTTTTTATAGTAAACTGACCTACTGAAATGGACATTTAAATGACACAACATCATGTGCTTCCATTCAAAATGTGGCAGACATAGAGTTATTTTCAAACCAGATTGTTTTCAGTATCATGTTAGTGTGCCACCAATATGTGTTTGTGATATGGATAACACAACAAGTGTAGAGAGACTTTACAATTTTGCCAAAATATATTAAAAAAACAAAAGTTATTGTATCACTTCCGTGAAGCCCATTATTATAATGCATTGTAAATGCATTATACATGCATTATACTGCAGTTATAATAATTCATAATTAACACCTTAAAGATTATTCAATAGAGTCCAGTCAAGAATCAGTTTGATAAAAAAAATAAAAATATTGGATGTGTTTGCTACATGTGTGATCTGTGAATATATATATATATATATATATATATTAGGGCTGTCGATTTAACGCGTTAATTCAGTGTGATTAATTTTACAAAAATAACGCGTTAAAAAAAAAATTACGCATTTAAATCGACCATAATAAGGAAGATTCCTGAGAAATGCAAGCTTGAGTACCACCTGTTTACTCCAGAGGGCAGTAAGTGAAACTTCAGCTGTATGAGCTATGCTCAGTTTACACAGTGAAGAAAACACTTCAGTAGGTGTTCTTTTGTTCAAAACACTCGAAGGAGTGCAAATACGAACTAAGAGATCTCAAGATGCATTTAAAGAGTATTAAACTATATTTAACTTGACACAGTGACCTAAACATTTTATGTTTATGATTCAACACACCTGAGACGCTACACAAGCATGTATGACGCAGGGTGTGGTTGGATTGAGATGTGCAAAATTCGGAAATTACACCATAAATATCAAATCACAAATAAAAAAAATAAAAATAAAAAAAAATCACAGAAATTTCCTTCAAACTTATTTATAAGTACTACCCCACTAATTATTTTCTTGTAGAGAGATTTAATTGTAATGTCAATATTTTCTGTACATTTTGTGTTCTGCAGGAGGAAACATTTTTTCATTTATTTTGGAGTTGTCCCTACTCGACTTGTCTGATTTCTGCAAGATTGTTAGAGATAATTTTATTCCCAGCTTTCAACTTTGTTTTGAAAATGTTATACACACATACACATATACACTCACCTAAAGGATTATTAGGAACACCATACTAATACTGTGTTTGACCCCCTTTCGCCTTCAGAACTGCCTCAATTCTACGTGGCATTGATTCAACAAGGTGCTGAAAGCATTCTTTAGAAATGTTGGCCCATATTGATAGGATAGCATCTTGCAGTTGATGGAGATTTGTGGGATGCACATCCAGGGCACGAAGCTCCCGTTCCACCACATCCCAAAGATGCTCTATTGGGTTGAGATCTGGTGACTGTGGGGGCCATTTTAGTAAAGTGAACTCATTGTCATGTTCAAGAAACCAATTTGAAATGATTCGAGCTTTCTGACATGGTGCATTATCCTGCTGGAAGTAGCCATCAGAGGATGGGTACATGGTGGCCATAAAGGGATGGACATGGTCAGAAACAATGCTCAGGTAGGCCGTGGCATTTAAACGATGCCCAATTGGCACTAAGGGGCCTAAAGTGTGGCAAGAAAACATCCCCCACACCATTACACCACCACCACCACCACCACCAGCCTGCACAGTGGTAACAAGGCATGATGGATCCATGTTCTCATTCTGTTTACGCCAAATTCTGACTCTACCATCTGAATGTCTCAACAGAAATCGAGACTCATCAGACCAGGCAACATTTTTCCAGTCTTCAACTGTCCAATTTTGGTGAGCTCTTGCAAATTGTAGCCTCTTTTTCCTATTTGAAGTGGAGATGAGTGGTACCCGGTGGGGTCTTCTGCTGTTGTAGCCCATCCGCCTCAAGGTTGTGCGTGTTGTGGCTTCACAAATGCTTTGCTGCATACCTCGGTTGTAACGAGTGGTTATTTCAGTCAAAGTTGCTCTTCTATCAGCTTGAATCAGTCAGCCAATTCTCCTCTGACCTCTAGCATCAACAAGGCATTTTTGCCCACAGGACTGCCGCATACTGGATGTTTTTCCCTTTTCACACTATTCTTTGTAAACCCTAGAAATGGTTGTGCGTGAAAATTCCAGTAACTGAGCAGATTGTGAAATACTCAGACCGGCCTGTCTGGCACCAACAACCATGCCACGCTCAAAATTGCTTAAATCACCTTTCTTTCCCATTCTGACATTCAGTTTGGAGTTCAGGAGATTGTCTTGACCAGGACCACACCCCTAAATGCATTGAAGCAACTGCCATGTGATTGGTTGATTAGATAATTGCATTATGAGAAATTGAACAGGTGTTCCTAATAATCCTTTAGGTGAGTGTATACCTTACTGTGCAAAATTAAAAAAAAATAATGACATATTTAGTTTTCATTTATTACTTGATGTCATACAAAGTCCAGTAAACATAAAAACGCTAAATCAATATCCGGCGTGACCACCTTTGCATTTAAAACAGCACCAATTCTCCTAGGTACACCTGGATACAGTTTTTCTTGATTGTTGGCATGCTTCTTAGAGAATTTTCCAAAGCTCTTCTATCTATTGGGCTGTCTCAATTGCTCCTGTCCCTTTATGCTATCTCAGACTGACACAATGTTCAGTGGGGGGGGCTTGGCGGGGGCCATGACATCTGTTGCAGGGCTCCCTGTTCTTCTATTCTAATCTTTTCTATTTGCAAAAGTAATGTTTGGGAATCTAACATTTATATTTCCTATTGACACACTCAATCTGAAAATATAAATAACCATCTTAAGACAAAAACTATTGTGAAAAATTTTATGTGCTTAAAACTTTTGCACAGTACTGTATATATATATATATATATATATATATATATATATATATATATATATATATATATATATATATATATATACACACACACACACACACACACACACACACACACGTATTTCAAAACTTGTGTTTACTATGGAAAAAAACATTGATGTGAACTGTGAAAGCTGAAATGCACTCAGGCAGGAATATTTGTAAGTCCAACTGGGGAAAGAAGGCAGTAAATCCATCCAAATCCATGCAAGTCTTTGTATTGGCATGGGAGTACTAAGAAGGGCTACAGAGCAAAATTCCCTTAGAAGATTATTCTGGATAAGCCTGTATACTTTAGATTGTGTGCTTGGCAGTAGCTAGGCATAGAAAGAGATATATTGAATAAGACTTTTTTACCAGACTCACTTTTTCCCATCTCACTGATCTGCAGTCTGAATCTGCCAGTGGTTATACAGTAGGTTTTGTATATTCAGCACCTGATTTTCATGGGTAAGAAGTGTGGATGGGAACAGAAAAACGAACTGGGCTGCTGAATGGATCTGGTTCTCTGTTTCATTTGTGGGAGTGAACTGTCATTGGGGGGACCCACAAAGCATGGGCACTCTTTCTCTCTCCCACTGTCTGTAGATGAAGGGACAACAGGAAAATTCTATAACTGCCTTTTCTGTATGACTCCTCAGTTTGTTTGTTTGTTTTTGTTTTATTTTTCCCCAGAAAGAGCTTATATGGCTTGGAATTTATTACCTGATGTCTGTCTTGTAAAATTCAATCACTATTGTGTATTTCTGTTCTTCACAGTAAACTCTGAGGTTTAAGATTGCATAACAAGCAAAAAGTTAAAATGTCAAGGGTCAAATATACATATATTCACGATAGGTGCAATGAATCTAATCTATTCTAAAACATAATATTAATCCTAATGCCAAATCTAGTTGTCTGGCTAAACCAGATTTATGCTCATAACACAATATATCTATCATTTTTTATTTTTTTTAGTGCTTGTAATGAAAATAAAGCTGTTTATTTATTAGACTCATTACAGTATTCAGTATTTGCTTAAATACTCACATATCTCACAACATGTGTTTTAAGTGTAAAACACATTTAATGGGTTTCAGGATTTATAAAATTAGACAATCCTTCAAAGGTAGAATTTTCAGTGAATTTTCAATGTATTTTTCTGACCTTTTTGCCAAACACTGCATGTTATTAATTTAGTCACTGAGAATATGCAACATTAATATGTGAACTTCATCTAAGCTACATTGCTAAATTAAAACAGTTTATCTGAAATAGTGATTCATGCTCTTATTACATCCCGACTGGACTACTGCAACGCCTTATATGTGGGTCTGCAAGTAGTCCAAAATGCAGCAGCTAGACTTCTAATGGGTACCAAGAAAAGAGAGCATTTTATCCCTGTTCTCGCTTGCCTACATAGGCTTCCAGTAAGCTACAGAGTTAAATTCAAGGTTCTGCTGTATGTTTATAAGGCCTTGCATGGTTTAGCCCCTCAGTACATTGCTGATTTACTGCAACAACATTCTGCACCTAGGTCTCTTCGATGATCAATCAGTTACTCCTCTCTGTTCTTCGTTCCCGTTTGAAAACCAAAGGTGATCGGGCATTTATGGTTGCGGCCCCCAGGTTGTGGAATACACTCCCATTTGTTGTTAGGTATTCTTCCTCATTGCCTATATTTAAATCTAGATTGAAGACACATTTTTTCTCTTTAGCCTATAATGTTGTTTGAGAATGTAGTGTAGGTGTATGTAGTGTAGGAGTGTAGGTTTTACAATGTTTTATTAATTTGTTCGTTTAAACCTTTTAGAAGTTCTATTTAATTCTGTTATTAATGTTTGTAAAAAATTGTTCGGCACTTTGGTTTCTTCTGTGTCAACCACAATCTATCAGCTGGAGCACCATGAATCATATGATAGCTCCATTATTTTACCATTATTTTCAATTTTCCAGTCTTCTTTCCAGTTGTAGCCTGGGTGGATCAAAAGCAGTGACAAGAAATCCTAGCACAATATCTGCAGCCAGCAGATTCTGGTCCACCTCTCCTGCCTCACGTGTGATCTGTCACCTCACTGTTCCCATGCTATCCCCCTTGCCTCCTTGAGCATCTGGTTCTATCTCCATGGGGAAGCAGGCATGAGTCCATGCCACCTCACAAGCTCTGCCACGGCCACTGCCATGATATAAATTTATATCATATTAACTTTTCCCAGGCAGCACCAGGTGTTCAATTAGGAGACAGGCCCAGGGCCAAAAGCAAGCCAAAGCCATTCAATAAATCACTCTCCATTAGGGGCCTAGTGGCCCCTTCTAGAGCTGTTCTCTGCCATGTTTTCCTGGTGTCGAAGGGGCACTCTAAATTCAGCTGTCATATGAGAAAAAGAATAGAGACAAGAATATACATTAATGCTCTATTTGAATACCCAATTCTTTTTAGCTGGAATACGTGTGTTAAAACTGTTTAATGTACAGTATTTTAATGACGTTCTATACTAATTCGCCTTCACAGCTGTCCTCCATAGGTAGAGTTTTATGTTTCTATTTAATCAACATCTGAACATGGATATAGTGTAGCAAGTCTGAAAGCCAGAATTAACAGTCACATCACAAAAAACAACATCATCAAGTCATCCAAGTGCTGTCTTCAAATCAACTGCGAAGCACAGATACAGGAAGAAAAAAAAAAAAAAAAAAAAAAAAAAAAACATTTACTTGAATTATTATAAACGTTATCTAAATTGCAATGCTGCTCAGCACACCCACTAGAGGGCGTGCTTGAGCACACATCACTGACTGAAGCACTGAATACAGATTGTTTGTAGAATGCAGAAATCAATGACATCTGTAAGTAATCAATGCTGGCAAGTGACCATTGTATAATCAGGATAAACCAGGGCAACGTGTGCATTAAACAATTCACGAAGGGTGGTTCTTTGCATCCACGTTGTTGTTTAACGCATACAATATATGATACATTAAATATATGATATTTTAACCAAGTCTAAATAATTGTGTACTGTAAATGTCACTTAATATTTATTTTAGCACATGATTAATCAAGAACACAAAAGGACTAAATAAAGAGTGTAAAACGTCTCGGGTTACATGTGTAACCCTTGTTCCCTGAAAAAAGCAGAACGAGATGCTGCGCTTTGCTAAGCGCTATGGGGAACGACCCAGTCGTGAACGAGCTGTGAATATGTGTGTAACACGTCAATGAACATTGACCGGAATTTATAGCCTCGGCTGATGTAGTCATTAGACGCACCTGTGGCCAGGCTATAAATGGATGCCTCACCAGGTGTCGTCAGATACTTCTTTTTGAAGAGCAGTCCTGGGACGTCCCAGTGCGGCAAAGAAGCGCAGCATCTCGTTCCGCTTTTTTCAGGGAACAAGGGTTACACATGTAACCCGAGACGTTCCCTTTACAAAAAGCTTCACTATGATGCTGCGCTTTGCTAAGCGCTATGGGGAACGCAATGCCCACGCCGCCGCACTGGGGCTGTCCGGACCCCTGACCGTTGTGAAGTGTTCTCACAAAACGCGAGAGGTCCCAGACATGAGCTTGAGATGTCGACTCAAGGGCATAAAAGCCCGGAGTAGCAAAACATCTAACACCATAAAATCCGAAGAATGTGTGCGGAAAGGACTAGCCTGCCGCATCACAAACCTGTTCAGACATGAGCTTGAGATGTCGACTCAAGGACATAAGAGTCCGGAGTAGCGAAGCATCTAGCCCACAAAGTCAGAAATGAGTTTGAGATGCCGACCCAAGGACATAAGAGTCCGGGGTAAAGCATCTAACTCAAAAAGTTTGTACCACGAACTTGATTTGGCATGAGCCTGAGATGTCGACCCAAGGACATAAGAGTCCGGGGTAGCAGAGCATCCAGCCCATGAAGAAAATTGTAGAATGTGCGTGGAGAGGACCAGCCCGCCGCGTCACAAACTTGTTCCGGCATGAGTTTGAGATGTCGACTCAAGGACGTAAGAGCCCGGAGTAGCACAAACATCCAAACTATAGAATCTAATGAATGTGTGCGGAGAGGACCAGCCTGCCGCATCACAAACTTGCTTAGACATCAGCGTAGATGTCGACCCAAGGGCATAAGAGCCCGGGGTAGCAGGAACATCTAGCCAAACCATAGATCCTGAAGAATGTGTGCGGAGAGGACCAGCCTGCCGCATCACAAACTTGCTTAGACATGAGCATAGATGTCAACTCAGGGGCGTAAGAGCCCGGAGTAGCATGAACATCCAAACCATAGATCCTGAAGAATGTGTGCGGAGAGGACCAGCCTGCCGCATCACAAACTTGCTTAGACATGAGCGTAGATGTCGACCCAAGGGCATAAGAGCCCGGGGTAGCATGAACATCTAGAAACATGACCATAAAACCAGATGAATGTGTGCGGAGAGGACCAGCCTGCCGCATCACAAACTTGCTGCAGAGAGAGACCTCTAGCCAAGGCTTTAGAGGAGGACAGCCCTCTGGTAGAGTGCGCCCTAAAACCTACTGTCGAAGCTTGACCGCGCGCCTCGTAGGCCGGGGCAAAAATGTACCTCACCCAAAGTGACATAGTCTGCCAGGAAGTGACCGCCCCCCGGTCAAGGCTTCCAAGTGAAGAATTGCTGCCCTGACTTTACGCCACTAGCAAAAGCGGTGGACATAAGTCTGAAGGGTACAGACTGGACAAAGTCTGAGAAGTCTTAGCTGCTCCGGCGTTACAAACGGCAGGGAGCAGAAGGCTTAGAAAATAACCGGCCAAGGGTCGCTAAAGGCACCTTGGGCAGGTAGTTAGGGTGAGGGTGCAAAGAATGCTTTTGGTCATTCTGGGGCAAACTCTAAACAGGCCGGCAAAAGAGACAGAGCCTGTAGGTACCCAAGTCTCCTTAGAGACGTAATTGCCATAAGAAAAACCATCTTGAGAGTCAGAAGTCTACCAAACGCTGACTCTAGAGGTCTAAAAAGGGGGTCTTACCCTGTGAAGAGGTCCTAGCAAGGACGCCTCTTAGGGGGCACCCCGCCCACCAAGGCGTGGCAAACCGCAGTGGAAGCCACATAGAACCTGGCAGTGGCGAGGCAAGTGCCCGCTGACAGTTCTTTCTACAGAAAATCCAGAACTGAAGCAAACTGGCAGTTAGCTGGTTCTGTAATATGAACTTAGGGGGGGGAAACTGGGCGACTCGGGGAGAAGTAGAGGAGACATTGCGCTATCAAAAGAGGCGAAGAGGTCCTCTTCTGCCCTGTAAAATCTACCCAGATCAGTTCCAAGTGGAGGGAGCCCTAGCACTTGAAATGTTCTCGATAACCTCAAGAGAAAGCCCTGTGAACCTCAGTTGGTACCCTTAGGGGCCAAGCATGAAAGGTTTCACAATTCGGACCAGTGATGAGAAGGTCCTTCCTGTTCGGAATCGCCCAAGGCGAGCCATCAAGGAGAGATATTCGAGAAACATATCCTGTTCGGCCAGCGCAGTGCCATTAGAAGGAGGCAAGACCCTTGCTGGCGAACCTTACCAAGACTCCCGGGAGCAGAAAAACCGGGGGACAAAAACGCATACAGACGTATTCAGGGTCATGTAAGTGCCTTTAAGCCCAGACCCAAGGGGGCTGGGTGACTTAGGGAGAAGTAGAGGAGACATTGCGCTATCATAGAGGCGAAGAGGTCCTCTTCTGCCCTAGATTTGTAAATCTGCTCCCACACACACACGGGCATCCAGGGACGAAACTGTCCTGAGCTGCCCTGGGCCCCAAGGAGGATCTAACGTGCCAGAAATTCAGCTGACGTGAACGTGGATCCCCCCGATGGTTTATGTAAGAGGCTACCACTGTATTGCCCACCAGCACCAAGACATGGCAGCCTCAGGAGGAAGTATTTCAGGGCCAGAAATATGGCCATCAGCTCGAGAGAGTTACTGTGACAACCGAACTGACGACCCTCCTATCCCTTTAAGCCGGACGACCACTCAAGGCCGCTACCCAGCCCGTCAGGGAGGCGTCTGTCGTTAGCAGCCTGCGACGACAAGACGCACCTAGAGTGGGACCCAAGGTAAGAACCGGGGTCTGAACCACATAGAAAGGGAACGAAGCACGTGGCGCGTTACCCTTATTTGCCATAGGGGACCGGCCCTCGGATAAAACCCCCTGGCTTCCAGCCACAGCTGAAACGGTCTCATGTGCAGAAGGTCCGAAGGGATCACCGCGGACACCAACGCCATGAGACCTAGTATTCAATGATACTGACAAGCAGTGCAACCTCGACCTAGCCTGACCTTGCTCAGGGTGTTTTGAATGGACACGATTCGTGCAGGAGACGATTGTGCCTGCATCGAGACCGAATTCCATATAACCCCCAGATGCGTCAAGACGATATCCCTGTGCTGAACTGCCAGTTCTTGGAACTGCGCTAGGATCAGCCAGTCGTCTATAAAATTCAGAATGCGGATGCCCTGGAGTCGCAGAGGAGCCAATGCTGCATCCATGCATTTCCTGAATGTGCGGGCACTTTTTTTTTTAATAGGGCTAGGCCAAATGGAAGAACCCGATACTGGAAGGCTTCGCCCCCGAAAGCGAACCTCAGGAACTTCCTGTGCTGTGGCTCTATATGAAGATATGCGTCCATGAGATCGATGGTGACCAGCATCTAGGACTTGAACACCGAGCGGTTCAAGTCTCGAAGATCTAGAATCGGACGCAACCCCCCACCCTTCTTGGGAACCAGGAAGCATCTGCTGCAATAGCCCGACTCTTTCTCTGGAAGGGGAACATGTTCTATGGCCCCTTTAACCAAGAGATTTTGCAGTTCTTTCCACAGTAGACATGCCTGTCCCAGTTTCACGGTAGTGGGAACCACGCCGTCGAAACGGGGAGGACGGCGAGCAAATAGAATTCTGTAGCCTATTTCTACTGATTCTAAAACCCACATAGAAACACCAGGCAGAAGTTTCCACACTGCCAGGTTCTCTGAGATGGTATTATTTCTGACACTTCCTGTTGAGGGGATGTTGAGTGTTCCGCGTCCTGGATCAAGGCAGGAAGCAACGGTACACCCAACTCTTTGATGGAAGCCTCTATCACCCGAAACACCAAAGGCGGCGGGAGTGAAGCGGTTTCGTAAGGGTATCGGGAGGGCCGAAGTGGATGATACACGCGCCCCGTCCCGAAGGGAACTACCCCCACAAGGCTGGGTACAAGAATGTCAGGGTTTCTTTCTCTTGGAAATCACACCCCTGAGGTCTTGCATTGGGGGCTGCTGAGGGTGACGAACTGGACCCCAGTCTTTACGAGGGGGAGCACGATTCGCCACGTTTTGTTTTAGAGCCTCCCGTCTAGAAGGACCGGGGCAGGGCTGGGTGGCCGATGGCCCCTCCCCCTGAGTGAGGTGCCCACACTCAGGTCCTTCAACAAAAGCCTAGTGCGCTTGTAACACTGCCATAGTGTGCAGAGCAACACCAGCCTGACCTGCTGTCTGATAAGCTTTCCCCACAAGCGTGGAGTTGGTCCTGCACAGCTTTGTGGGGAGAGTAGGTCTCTTTAGTGATGATGCCAAGCCAGGCGAGAGAAAACCCGCAGGTGACTCTTCTACCGGCGGCATCACCGAATACCCCCGAGCTTCAGCACCCACGATAGTTGAATACACCAACGTCGAGGGCATGAAGATACGGGAAGTATACATTTTTTTTTTTTTTTTTTCATAAGGAACATAGAAGAAAGGAAGGGACTGATATAGAGTTCCATTCCCTCTTTTATTTATTTCATTATTTTGGCCACCAGACAGAAATTTGTCTTATAGTTTGGAGCGTTTGGGGGAGGGTCTCTTGTTCGCGTGGCCAGTCTAGCTTTAGTCTGGCCACAGCCCGCATAATACCTCAAGTAATTTCTCAGCCGCTTTATTATTGTGCGTGAAAAAGTACAGAGGTTCAGTGCTCCGTCCCCCTCGTGAACCGAAGAGGCTCCGAAGCGCGTTTTGAGATCACGGGAAGGACCAGATGGGTCTGGGGAGAGAGCCCTGAATGAAATGTGGTGACTCCCAGAAGTAAGGGAGGCGAGCGCGAAACATTTTGCCCGAAAGCAGATAGCAATGCTCGCATTTGTCTCTTAATTCCGCAGCCGCTTTATTATCGCGGGATTTACAGAGATTCAGTGTCCTCGTGAACCGAAGAGGCGCCGAGGCGCGCTTCAGGCTTACGAGGATCAGCTGGGTCTGGGGAGAGAGCGAGTGAAAGGGACGAACCCGTCTCTCGCTCCTCAGCCAGATCAATATGAGAGCCCCACAAATTAAGTGAGAGTGCTGACTCCCGGAAGCAAGCGAGGCGAGCACGAAGCACTTTGCCTGAAAGCAAATCACAGTGCTCGCACCCCCACTGCTGCAACGCGAGAGCAGCGTGCTCTTCCCCCAAACAAAGTCATTCTCTCTTTCTTTTAAAAATATATATATATATTCTAGACAGAAGAGAAAGGAGAAAAGGTTCACTTCACACTGTTTCACAAATTCTAAATCCTAACAGATGAAAGAAAGTTTTGACAGGGTTTGTGTAACACACACACACAGAATCGCTCTGAAAAAAGAGGATCTGACGACACCTGGTGACGCATCCATTTATAGCCTGGCCACAGGTGCGTCTAATGACTACATCAGCCGAGGCTATAAATTCTGGTCAATGTTCATTGATGTGTTACACACATATTCACAGCTCGTTCACGACTGGGTCGTTCCCCATAGCAGCATCATAGTGAAGCTTTTTGTAAAGGGAACCCTTAAATATCACACAGGAAATTGACATGTTGTTCTGAATGTTCATGTACCCTGAAATTGACTGTTGACCATTTAATGACAAGCACCCCATCAGACATTTTTGCATCAATTCAAACATGATCACCTTATTCTTTGGCGCTACAGATAGTAGCAGTTTCTGGTCACATGGAAACCAGGAAGTAATCGTGTCCAAATAAACTATGGTGAGCGTAATTCAGAAGTTACATTTTCATTCCACAGATGGTAAGGTTTAGGGTTGGGTTTGAGTTAGTGGCTAGAGTTAACACAATTCCTATTGACTGTTTTAACCCTTACAAAAAAATCAAGAGTTCTGGCAAACTATAGCCACAAACTTGCCACAAATTTGTCACTCATTATTTTCAGATGCAAATGAGCTTGTGATTCACTACAAAAGTTTGCCAGGAGTGTGCGGCTCTTCACTGGTAGTGGTGCTCCTGTTACAAATATTTGGTGCCACAAAGCTCGTTTGTATGTGAAAATAGTTATTAATATTTGCAACAAGTTTGCAGCAGATTTGCCAGGAACTCTAGATTTTTGTGAGGGAAATAATTTACAACTAAAAATACATCTCACATTTGGCACCCATACTTTCAACAAAAATACTAGCTTTGGCTACCAGGTCAAGGGTCAATGGTTAAAATTTTGGTAAGCACAGACCAATTTCAGCAGAAGAACATTTGAACTAGTGTCGCCAACATTAATTTATAGTGTGATCAGTCTGTTGTAGATGTGTTTCTGTAGCATGAACCGTGAAAGCCAAAAAAAAAAAAAAAATCAAACTTGATTGATGATTTAAAAAATTATAATGAAACACTGTCAGCTATAATAATTAAATAATTTGGCTGAATATTTACAAAATCACAATATTTTTCAACCAAGACAATGATCATTTAGCCTACAAAAATAGCAAAATCTTCACTTTAAAAAATAACCGAACATATGGGCTTTTAGTGCCTTATAGTCGCAACTGCAAGATTGACACATGACAGTGGTGTTTACAGGGTAAATGTTCAGGACACATAAATACAAAGCAAAATGTGGTAAATTCCTAATTTTGACTGAGACATTAATGAAACACTTATACCGGGCTGTGTAGCATGTCTGGATCGGACACCCTCACACAAAGACCACACAACCACTTGATGAGATCTTGATGTGCTCCTGTTTATTCTGTAACAATGAAGATCATCAGTGGATCAACAGGGCATCAGCTTTTCTCTCTCTTCCAGAGATTCATAGAGAAAAGCAACAGTGCATATGCTCATCAGCCTCGCACATAGGTAGACTGAGGCTATCGCCCATTTTAACAAAAAAATAAATAAAAAAACATGTAAATAAAATATAAACTATAATATATAATATATATAACAATATTTAAATTTCTTGTCTTATGAAACATCAGATTAATATTCCTATTAATACATTTCAATAGTTTATAATACATTACAATATTTTATATCCTAGAATACATTAACAAATACATTTATTCAAATATTTATACGTTATAGTATACTATATCAAAACACTAAACAATAATAATACTATTCATATACATAAATCCAAATTAAACATTTGATGTATTTAACACCATTCAACATGCAGACCGCACCACGTGCGTCACACACGGCATGACCAATTAAATACAATTCTTTCCCCTTATAACACTTCACGTACAATATACATTCATTAACATTAAACCAGATCTCTTTTTTTTTATACAACATAACCAATTAACCAACATACCTGTAACAATGAAGATCATCAGTGGATCAACAGGGCATCAGCTTTTCTCTCTCTTCCTAATATACATGGAGCATCAGATGCTAATTAATTAGCGCTATGATGAATTTAATAAAAAATCAAATTACAATTAAACACATCACCACTAACACAACCAAATGCTACCAAATGCTAACTTAAATCACACTTACTGAGCAATCAGTATAAATTTAGACAATAAACATCATCTTACCAGAGATTCATAGAGAAAAGCAACAGTGCATATGCTCATCAGCCTCGCACATAGGTAGACTGAGGCTATCGCATTCCGCACAAGGAAAACCCCGGAGGTGTTCCACCGATGACGCTCCCTCCCCAAACGAACACCCGAAGAAAAGTTTTGATCCTCTAACATTATTTTCTTTTAACTTAAGAACAATAACGGGAACAAAATTTCGTGAAGTTCAATAAAATATTCTAATAACAAGACAACGGAGATAGAACATAAATACAAACAATATATTTGAAAATAATACAAATACAAAAGAAAAAAACAAAAACAAAAGTTAAAATAATTATTGAATAAATTACACCAGTTACAGCTGCATAAATCAAAAGGTTAAAGAAATAGTGGGTTTATTCATGAGTAACCCACATATGCTCCCATAAAAGTCATCATAAGTCTTATTGTCCCCTCTGACATAGTTATAGGCTTTTTATAGGCTCACACTGACAGCCTCAGACATGCTCTTTCCAGTCTAACTTCCTACACTATTATTAATTGAAACCACTGCTGCTATAAGACATCACACTGAGCTTTATATTTTATAATTTCAAACCACTCACCACCAGAAAGCTGGATTCAGTTGGTAATTGTACCTGACAAAACAGGATTGTTCATTTGAAACTCTTCACAATTTACCTAATGGATGTCAGCTGCTGCCGTTTCCTGTCGAAAACTATCTGAATGTTGTTCCATGCAGACCTCTTCCAAGTAAAACAGGCTTACCTGTCAGTTTAGGAATGATGGAGAGAGAGGAATTTATGTAGGAGGGGAGGATTGGGGAAAGGGAGGGGTGCTCCATTACAGAATATTAACTTGGGAAATGTTTAGACTGTTTTTCTACACTTTTAACTCTGGTGTGCAGACTAAATACTCTGGAATGTGGGTGACATATTTTGCCATCTCAAACCAACAGCACTGATTCAGATTACAGACAGAAATGGCCATGATATGGGTCGAGAGAAAGGGTAAAATTAAGCTACACAATTTGTCAGGGAAATAGGTCAAAATAACCCAGTGATCAATCGATTGTCTGACTGTCTTTCTGTCTGTCTACCTATCTAAATGAAACATTATAAAAACATAAAACAATTTATCTAATGCTAAATAAAACTTAAATTATTGACAGTCTTTACTGTGTGATTATTAGATACCCAGATAGCAGACCAACAATGAATCAACATTGAATCAATGTTAATGCATCAACCAAATTATCATTGAATCAATGTTGAAATTGACAAGGAAGATCTGAGGGTACGAGTAGGTGTATAGATATGAAAAATATTATAGACTTATGAGGGAGTAAGATTATTTAAGGCCTTGTATGTAAGAAGAACATTTTTTAAATCAATTTGGTACTAAACTGGAAGCCAGTGCAAATTTTGAAGAACAGGTGAAATGTGTTCAACAGAGGGGGTTCTAGAAATGATTCATGCAGCTGAGTTCTGAACCAGCTGAAGTTTATGAAGAAGTTTAGAAGGAAGACCAGAGAGGAGAGCATTGCAGTAATCAATACATGATGTAACCAGTGCATAATGAAGAATGGCAGTGCTGTTCAATTTGAGAGAGGGATGAAGATGATTAATATTGTGTAAATGAAAGTATTAAGAGCGAGTTATGTTATTGATAAGGGTTCAAAGGATAAGGTGACACCCAGACTCTTAACCTGTGAAGGAGAAGCAGTGGACTGATCGATAGTTTTTTTGTGACTATCAATTTTTAACCAAATAGTTTTGGTGCCTATAAGGAGAATTTCAGTTTTACCACAATTTAATTTGAGAAAATTAGATGAGAACCAGTTTTTAATTTCAGAAAAACAGCTGGACAGAGAGGGCGGAGGAAGAGTGCTTGGAAGACAGGTAGATCTGGGTGTTGTCGTGGTGACTTTAAAAGGTATAGAGCTTAAAATAATTTATAAACAGATTATGATAAACTTAAACAGATTATGATTGACTTAAAACAATTAGATGGAATTGTTCATTAATAAAGCAGAATGTAACAGGAGAAGAGTCTGGAAAAACAACATAACAAATGCAACCTGTATCTGCAAAATGGAAGTAAATGCAAATGGAAACTGAACAACAAAGACAGAAACACCACAGTAATACATACATTTACATGTACATTTACTCATTTGGCAGACGCTTTTAATCAAAGCGACTTACAAAAGCGGAAAACATAAGTGAATCATCTTAAGGAGACAGTGTTACGAAAAGTATCATACAAAGTTTCACTGTCATCAGAATATTATACAAAACAGATGTAAGTGCCACAACAGATTTTTTTTGATTTTTTTAGTGACTTGTTAAGTGCTCTTGGAAAAGATGTGTTTTTAGCCGTTTTTTTGAAGATAGAGAGTGAGTTAGCTTCACGGATTGAGTTGGGAAGGTCATTCCACCAACGTGGTATGTTGAAACTGAAAGTCTGGGAAAGTGTTTTGGTGCCTCTTTGTTTTGGTATGACAAGGCAACGTTTCTTAGCCGCAGGCTACTGGTGGGAACGTAGCTTTGCATAAATGTTTTTAGGTATGCTGGAGCAGTCCCAGTAACTGTTTTGTATGCCAGCATCAGGGCCTTGAATTTGATACGTGCATGAACCAGCAGCCAGTGGAGAGAGAGAAAAACAGTGGTGTAACATGTGCTCTCTTTGGTTCATTAAAGACCAGACGTGCTGCTGCGTTCTGGATCATTTGCAGAGGTCTAATAGCACATGCAGGAAGGCCTGCAATGAGATCGTTACAGTAGTCCAGTCTAGTTATGACAAGTGACTGAACAAGCAGTTATGTGGCATGTTCAGAGAGTAAAGGTCTTATCTTCCTGATATTGTAGAGTGTAAATCTACATGATCTTGCGGTCTTTGAGATGTGGTATGTGAAATTTAGCTCATCATCAATGGTTACCCCTAGATTTCTGACCGTTTTGGAAGGCGACACTGTAGTTGGACCCAGCTGCACAGTAATGTTGTGTTCAACAGCAGGGTTGGCTGGAAAGACCTGGAGTTCAGTCTTGGCTGGGTTGAGTTGCAGGTGGTGTTCCTTCATCCAGGCTGAGATGTCTGCCAGACAGGCAGCGATTCGAGCGGTCACTGTGGTGTCGCTGGGCTGGAAAGACAAGTAGAGTTGCGTGTCATCAGCGTAGCAGTGGTAAGAGAAGACATACTGAAACATTACCACTTTTCAGGAGCTTTTCAAGGAATAAATCTTCTGATGTGAAACGGATGGCCTTAAACTCCTCATTAAATACAGAATATACTCTGATAAACTCAGGGGTTTCCACCACAAGTGTCACAGTCTCCTTAATATGATTCGCTTATGTTTTTTCCTCTTTTGTAAGTCGCTTTGGATAAAAGCATCTGCCAAATGAGTAAATGTAAATGTAAATGTCACAGCAAAGACAAACTCTGAGGCCTCCTTTTTATCAGCTTTTAATTGATGTTGTAAGGCATACAAACAGGAAGTTAGAACGTCACAATATTCTAAAACTGACCTGTAGTAGTGTATAATTGACAGAAGGTGGGTCCTAAATATTTGGAAATGTGTTACAAATGAACCACAAAATTAAGTGCAACTTGTAAATTGATAAAATGTATACGTTGAAGTTAAAACCCACTGAATTTAAATTTAAGACTATTTAATGTCTTTAAATATAGACATTTTCTTTTTTAGCACCTTCAGACACACTGGAGGACTGAATGGAAAAGCAAGGTGAAAAGATTAAAGTAGTTTGAGTAAAAAAGGAAAAGAAAAGTAAGGTGGATAATTAACTAGAAGTAGTATAAAAAATATACTACTAATATATAATTATATATCTCCCAGGGCTTGACAAAAAGGACTGCTCGATGGCCCAGGGCCAGTGAGAGCCAAGGCACAGTTGCATTTTAAGTATTCCCGCACATTCCGGTTCACAGTGCGCGCAATCCCACATTTTTTTGCTTTTACATGTTTTTGAAACGCAGTAATCTACACATTGGAGCACAATAATAAAAAAAAAATTGAATTGGAGCAAAATAATAGTTTCTTTCTATAGGACTGAAAATCAATGTCTCTCCATGCATAATGTCTCATCATCATCTCTCTACGTAGAGCATAGAATGTTTAATGTGCATGTGCTCTTGTAAAGGGACAGAGCGCTAGTTTTATTCCCACTGTCACTTCAGACACTAGTTCAGCCAGTGTTTTGGTCAGTTTAGAATAAGCAATGTCTTGAAAGGGCAGCTATGGAGTACCGCATGAAGTAGACGTGTTTTGCTGAGCTCCTCTCCATATTTCCAATTATTCGGTCATTGTTTAAATTTCTCGGGCTTTTTCTCTACCGGCATTACTTTATAATCGTCTTTATTGAAGAGCTGTATAATGACTAAGTCAAAAGCTGAAAAGGGAAAGAAGTTGGATAAAGCATTGAATGAATCCCCTGCTCAGTTACAGTCAGAGATGGCAGGGCAGGCCGAGGCATCCCTGGTGTCGAGTGGCGAAGCTGACGCGGAATCTACCAGTATACTTCTGGCAATACAGAACATGAACAAAACGATGACTGATCGATTTGATCTTCTGGAAGTATCTTTGGCGTCCACTCAAGCATCTTTAGTGTGCCTCGGGGATAGAATTAAGGAGGTGGAGAATGCTACTGCCGATTATGACCACTGCCTTTCCCTCGTCGAGCAAAAGTGCGCAAAAGTTCAGTCAGAGAACAAATCACTCCGCGAGAAAGTAATCGAACTGGAGGTGCGATCCAGACGGCAAAACATTAAAATCGTAGGCTTACCTGAGAAGATTGAGAATGGCTGCCCCACGGAATTTCTAACTAAGTTTATTCCAGACTTGCTGGGCGCTAGCAACTTCTCGAAGCCGTTGGAAGTGGATTGAGCTCATTGTCTCGGGAGACAGTTTTCTGGAGAAGATGCGCGGCCGCGTGTGATGATTGCCCGTATTCATCACTTTCAAATAAAGGAAGAAATACATGGCTCGTCAACAATTTCCTCTGCGCTACAAGGGCAGGCCGATACACATCTTTCCCGATCTTCCAGCTGAGATAATGAAGCAGCGGCAGGCATTCAATGATGTCAGGAAGCATCTCCGAGAAACCGGTGTGAGAAACGGCTTCATTTATCCGGCAAGACTGCGCGTCACTCATGGTACCACTGACAAGGTGTTTTCCTCGCCCGAGGAAGCTGAGGCCTTCATCGAGATGCTGTCTTGAAAAGCACTTATTGCCTACATGCATGCTGGCTTAACAGCTCTGGTATGTGACGTTTATTCAACAGCTACCGTTACTTGGACTGGGACATGTATATGGCCGTTTCCTTTGTTCTTAACGTGTTCAAGTGATTGGAGAGGGAGTTAGGGCTTTCTAGCTTTTGTTCTACTGTTCCGGCAACCCCTCAGTGAGTTTTTGGGATGCGTGTTCTCACTTTGTTTGGGAAAGTGGGACGGGGGTTGGGGGGTAATGTTCTTTTTCCGCGAGTTGTATTTTTTTTACTTTTTTATTTTTACCATTAATTGTTTTGGAAGGGCGCCAGGCTTGTACATTGTTTATTTTCAACTTTTGTATGCATCCTAGTTTACCTTCAAAGGGCAGTGGCATCACTTTTACCAGCTGGAACGTGCGTGGCCTGGGTCATGTGATCAAGCGAGCTAAAGTATTCTCACATTTGAAATCTCTGTCCGCTGATGTTATGTTCTTACAGGAGACCCATATTAGGCCTACGAGAGAGAAGATGCTTAAATGCAGCTGGGTTGGCCATATATTTCAGTCCACGTTCTCTAGCAAGGCAAGAGGAGTTGCAATTTTAATCCGTAAGACAGTTCCTTTTAGACATGTTTCTACTCTGAGTGATCGAAATGGTCGATATATTTTGGTAACTGGTTACATTTATTCATTTCATGTTACACTTATTAATGTATATGGGCCTAACTTTGATGACCCTACTTTCTTTGCTAAAATATTTAATTTACTGTCTGATTTTACTGATTCACATGTTATTGTTGGTGGTGACTTTAACTGTGTGCTTGATAATGTCTTGGACAGGTCAGCCCAAATAAGCCAGTTACCTTCTGCCTCCATAGTTTTAAATAACCTTATGTCCTCTATGAATCTAGTTGATATATGGAGACTGATACACCCCACAGGTAGAGACTATTCTTTTTTTTCACAAAGACACAAGTCTTTTTCTAGAATAGATTATTTTTTACTTGACTCAAAATTTATATCAAACGTGATCTCCTCAGACTATCACAACATCTTAATCTCTGATCATTCTCCGACTTCAGTGGTTCTTGATCTTGGCCATAAGACTAAACCATATTGCTGGCATTTTCATCCATCTCTACTTTCTGATGTATCATTTTGCCAATTTATTTCTGAAAAAATCTCAGACTTTCTAGATATTAATGATAATTCTGAAGTCACAGACTCCACTTTATGGGAATCCTTTAAGGCTGTGATTAGGGGTCATATTATCTCTTTTGAGTCTTCGTCCAGACGAGCCAAACGTAGACGCCTTGCAGAAATAGAAGAGGAATTATCTCAATTGGAACCCTCCTATAGAATTTCCTCTGGCCCCTCTACCTTGCAGAATATTCTTAAATTAAAGTATGAATACAATACTATTTTATCAGGACAGGTATGGGATCAATTGTTAAGAATAAGACAAAAATATTTTGAGTTAGGGGATAAGCCCCATAAATTGCTGGCGCGACAGCTGAGAGGTTTACAGGCAAATAAAGCTATACACAAAATAAAATCAAACGCAGGGGACATGCTTGTGGATCCTAAAAGTATAAATGATCGCTTTAGAGAATATTATGAACAATTATATACATCAAGAGCAAAAGGGGACATTTCTAATTGGCTAGGACATTTGAATCTTCCTAAATTGAGTGATGCTGCCTGTGAGGCTTTAAACTCTGAAATTACTATCCCAGAGATTGTTGATTCTATAGGATATTTTCTTAATGGCAAGGGGGTGGGGCCAGACGGTTTCGGTATTGAATTATATAAAAAATACTCTGGAAAGCTGGCTCCCCTTTTGCTGAGGATGTTCACTCATTCTCTTGAAACTCAAAAATTCCCTGACACATTATACGATGCTAATATCTCACTAATATTAAAAGAGGGAAGGGATGAGACTGAGCCTTCATCTTATCGGCCTATTGCATTACTTAACTGTGACATTAAAATGTTCACAAAATTATTAGCTAATAGGTTAAATAAATACATTTCATCCATTATACATATGGATCAAACTGGTTTTGTTCCTAATAGATTTTCATTTTTTAATGTTAGAAGATTAATGAACATAATGTACCATAAATATAAAAAAGGCTCTAAAGTGGCTGCTCTGTGCTTAGACGCAGAAAAGGCATCTGATCAGGTGGAATGGCCTTACATGGTGAGAGTTATGGAGGAATGTGGGTTTGGTAGTCGTTTTGTGTCATGGATTACAACATTATATGCTCACCCAACCTCTTCTGTACTCACAAATCAAGAAAAGTCAAAGTCCTTTTTATTACATCGAGGGACACGTCAAGGATGTCCCCTCAGCCCTTTGCTTTTTGCAATTGCGATCGAACCCCTTGCGATTAGTATTAGAAACCATCCATCTATTGAGCCTGTAAGATTGGGAAATATAGATCATCACATCTCCTTATATGCAGATGATGTTGTTCTCTTTCTGTCAAATCCTGAGCAGTCAGTCCCTTTGTTGTTAGATCTTATGGAATCTTTTGGTACAGTCTCTGGATATACAATCAATTGGCAGAAGAGTGAATTCATGTCTTTAAGTGTTGATCTGGATACTGAATTTCTACAAAATCTTCCTTTCAAAATTACAGACAGACTTAAGTATCTTGGAGTTGTTTTGCCCAAAAACCCTAAATTAATTTTTAAGTTGAATTTTCTTCAGAAACTGGAGGATTTAAAGGTAGACATTGGCAAATGGAGAACTCTTCCTCTTTCTATGATAGGCCGTATAAACGCTGTTAAAATGGTCTGTCTGCCTAGATTCTTGTATCTCTTTCAAAACATTCCTATTTTTTTGACAAAGTCTTTTTTCAAAACATTAGATTCAATTATCCTGCCTTTTATCTGGGGTTTTAAAGCTCACAGAATATCAAAAATACACTTACAGAAACCAAGGGAGAGGGGTGGGCTAGGGTTACCTTGCTTCTTGCATTATTATTGGGCAGCGAATGCGAGGGCGCTTGTTTATTGGCAGGGGGATTATAAAACAGAAATTTCTATTGACACTCCCCCCTGGGTTGCCATTGAAAAAAATGGTGTTAAAAATAGTTCGCTTCCAGCACTTCTCTTTTCAACTCCTGTATTGCCTACATCTGTTAAGGTGGATAATTTCATTGTTTCAAACTGTCTGAAAATATGGCGCCAAATTAAGAAGGTATGCAGATTACCTGACACTGCTATTTTCGCCCCAGTATATCGAAATCACGCATTTCCCCCTTCTCTCTCAGATGCAACATTCAACATGTGGAGACTGAATGGTATTGTTACCTTGGAGGATTTATATATTAACAAACATTTTGCTTCTTTTTCTCAATTTAAAGAGAAGTTTTCTCTACCCACAACACACTTTTTTCGACATTTACAGATTAGAAATTATGTACGCCAAGCAATGCCTAATTTTGAATCTATGACAGAGGAAAGGAGGATTTATAGACTATTGTTGGGCTCGCCTGGTTCCAAACATTTGATTTCAGATTTTGTTACTGTGTTTTCCGAAGAAATGTGTTATTCTACACATTCTTTAAAAAATGCTTGGGAGGAGGAATTGGGTACACAGATTGGAGCTGAAGTGTGGGAGGAGAGCCTTAGCAGGGTTCGTTCTTGTTCTATTAACTCTAGACATCAGTTAATTCATTTTAAGGTAATGCATAGATTGCACTATTCAAAATCTAAATTACATAGAATTTTCCCCACCATTTCTCCTACATGTGACCGGTGTAAATCTGCAGAGGGCTCTCTTACCCATCTCTTTTGGACATGCCCTAAGCTTTACGAATTCTGGAGTAACATATTTAAATGGTTTTCTGACATGTATGGTTTTGTGTTTAACCCTGATCCAGAGATTGCATTATTTGGATATTCTGTTTCTCTGTCAGTCCATAATGTCTCTGTACAAAGCACTATTATTTATGGAATGATTATTGCTAAGAGCATCATTCTAAGATTTTGGAAATCAGATACTGTTCCTCAGTTCAAGACCTGGTTGACTTACCTCACTGGAATACTCCACATGGAGAGAGTGCGGTATGGAATTAAGGGTAACCTTGACAAATTTTACAATATATGGCAACCATTTCTGGATCATCTTACCCAGTTTAACACTGACTCTGACCAGTAACGTCTGCTCTGCCCTCTACTGAATTTTTGCTTGTGCTTCCTTACTGAAACTGCATATGCCCTGGTTGCTCTTAGTTTTTAATTTATCCTTTTTTATTATTTATTTTATTTATTTATTTTATTTTTATAGTATTGTTATTTGTATTTTGTTTTCTTTCACTCTTTTGTAAAATGTAAAATTCTAATAAAAATACTTATTAAAAAAAAAAAAAAAACACCAGTTACATATGAAGTACTTGAAAGGAGGTATAATCAAACTAAGCACAGGAAAACTCAAATTCATAGAAAAAAATAATTATTTTATTTTAGTGTCAATTTCACTTAATTCACACCTCTATGGGGATCCAGGCAAAGTGAAAACAAAACAAAAACTTTGAAGTACAGTTCCACAACTTGGATATGAAGGCTGCATTGGTTTCCCCTCCAAGTTTTGGCTTACTTCCATATATTTTGTCTCAAATGTTCATAAACTCTCCCCCAAAACAAGGGGAAAAAAAAGAAGAAAAGATTAACACTGACAGAGCAAACCAATCAAGTAATTTCACTTTTATACATTTTACACGCTAAAGATAAACAAGAAAAAAAAATACAAAAATAAAAATCAAATAAAGATTGCGTGTTTAGTATGGGTGGCGTGTCTGTTTGAATGACATGCGAGGCGGGTGCATGTAATGTGTGTGTGTCAAGCTTGTACCCAGTACTGCTGGTCTTCAGTTGGAGTCTCAGGTAAGTATCAGGAGCTTTGTTTGCAGCTAGGACCAGGGGAACAGTCAGGGAGGCATAATCCAAGGCACACACACCTCTACCGGCAAACGAGTTTGCGTCTTTGCTTCACAGCTGCACTCTCGATCACACCGACATGGCGTCCGAACCCAGGAAAGCATCAGCCATATAATCTGGTCACTGCTCGCTCCTATTCACGCTTCTCTTCCAAGCAGACTCAGTTTTCGTACTGCAGCACGCAACTTCTCCCACCTTCCTCTGTCAGCGCACGTCTCTGTAGCAACGCCTTCTCTCGCGTCACCAGTTCACTTCCGACTTCACGATATCCCTCCTTAAATAGTTAGTCACCAATTATCTATCTATATTAATAAATAGAGTGGCTACCGGATTCTGTTCTGCCACAACGGGTTCATCCCTTTCGCTCGCTCTCTCCCCAGATCCAGCTGATCCTCGTAAGCCTGAAGCACGCCTCAGCGCCTCTTTGGTTCACGAAGAGAGAACCTCTGTAAATCCCATGCATAATAAAAAAGCGGCTGAGGAATTAAGAGACAAATGCGAGCATTACGATCTGCTTCCGGGCAAAATGCTCGCGCTCGCCTCGCTTACTTCTGGGAGTCAGCGCCCACATTTTATTCGTGGGGCTCTCACACGGATCTGGCTAAAGAGCGAGAGACGGGTTCATCCCTTTCCCTCGCTCTCTCCCCAGACCCAGCTGGTCCTTCCCGTGATCTCGAAGCGCACTTCAGCGCCTCTTCAGTTCATGTGGGGGACGGGGCGCTGAACCTCTGTACATTTTCACGCTCAATAATAAAGCGGCTGAGAAATTACTTGAGGTGATTATGCGAGATGTGGCCAGACTACAGCTAGACTGGCCACGCGAACAAGAGACCCTTCCCCAAACGATCCAAACTAGAAGACAAATTTCTGTCTAGTGGCCAAAATAATTAAATAAATAAAAGAGGGAATGGAACTCTATATCAGTCCCTTCCTTTCTTCTATGACCTCCATAGCAAGCATTTTCTTTATGGAGGAAATTTATACTTCCCGTGTCTTTGTGCCCTCGACGTTGGTGTATTCAACTATTGTGGGTGCTGAAGCTCGGGGGTATTTGGTGATGCCGCCAGTAGAAGAAACACCTGCGAGTTTTCTCTCGCCTGGCTCGGCATCATCGCTAAAGAGACCCACTCTCCCCACAAAGCTGTGCAGGACCACCTCCACGCTTGTGGGGAAAGCTTATGAGGCAGCAGGTCAGGCTGGTGTTGCCCTGCACACTATGGCAGTGTTACAAGCGCACTAGGCTAAATCTTTTGAAGGACTTGAGTGTGGGCACCTCACTCAGGGGGAGGGGCCATCGACCACCCAGCCCCGCCCCGGTCCTTCTAGACGGGAGGCTCTAAAACAAAACGTGGCGAATCGTGCTCCCCCTCGTAAACACTGGTCAAAGGGGCCATAGAACATGTTCCCCTTCCAGAGAAAGAGTCAGGCTATTACAGCAGATACTTCCTGGTTCCCAAGCAGGGTGGGGGTTGCGTCCGATTCTAGATCTTCGAGGCTTGAACCACTCGGTCAGGGTGTTCAAGTCATAGATGCTGACTATCAAGACGGTCGTGTCACAAGCCCAACATCACGTTTGGCTAGCGACCATCGATCTCATGGAAGCATATCTTCATATAGAGCCACAGTACAGGAAGTTCCTGAGGTTCGCTTTCGGGGGCGAAGCCTTCCAGAATCGGGTTCTTCCATTTGGCCTAGCCCTATTAACCCGCACATTCAGGAAATGCATGGATGCAGCATTGGCTCCTCTGCGACTCCAGGGCATCCACATTCTGAATTATATAGATGACTGGCTGATCCTAGCGCAGTTCCAAGAACAGGCAGTTCAGCACAGGGATATCGTCTATCGTCCCTGACGGGCTGGGTAGCGGCCTTAAGTGGTCGTCCGGCTTAAAGGGATAGGAGGGTCATCAGGTCGGTTGTCACAGTAACTGTCTCGAGCTGATGGCCGTATTTCTGGCCCTGAAATACTTCCTCCTGAGGCTGCCATGTCTTTGTGCGGGTGGGCAATACAGTGGTAGCCTCTTACGTAATCCATCGGGGGGATCCACGTTCATGTCAGCTGAATTTCTGGCATGTTGGATCCTCCTTGGGCCCAGGGCATCTCCTGTCACTCAGGACAGTTTCGTCCCTAGATGCCCGTGTGTGTGTGGGGGCATATTTACTCTGAGGTAGTGAACAAATCTGGGTGAGATTTAACAGGGCAGAAGAGGACCTCTTTGCCTCTATGATAGCGCAATGTCTCCTCTACTTCTCCCTAAGTCACCCAGCCCCCTTGGGTCTGGACTTAAAGGCACATACATGACCCTGAATGCGTCTGTATGCGTTTTTGTCCCCCAGTTTTTCTGCTCCCGGGAGTCTTGGCAAGGTTCGCCAGCAAGGGTCTTGCCTCCTTCTAATGGCGCTGCGCTGGCCAAACAGGATATGTTTCTCGAATACCTCTCCTCGACGGCTCGCCTTGGCCGATTCCGAACAGGGAGGACCTTCTCATCACTGGCCCGAATTGTGAAACCTTTCATGCTTGGCCCCTAAGGGTACCAACTTAGGTTCACAGGGCTTTCTCTTGAGGTTATCGAGACCATTTCAAGTGCTAGGGCTCCTTCCACTTGGAACTGATTAGGGTAGATTTCACAGTGCAGAAGAGGACCTCTTCGCCTCTGTTGATAGCGCAATGTCTCCTCTACTTCTCCCCGAGTCGCCCAGTTTCCCCCCCTAAGTTCATATCACAGAACCAGCTAACTGCCAGTTTGCTTCAGTTCTGGATTTTCTGTAGAAAGAACTGTCAGCGGGCACTTGCCTCGCCACTGCCAGGTTCTATGTGGCCTCCACTACGGTTTGCCACCCCTTGGTGGGCGGAGTGCCCCTTAAGAGGCATCCTTGCTAGGACCTCTTCATAGGGTAATACCCCCCTTTTTAGACCTCTAGAGTCAGCGTTTGGTAGACTTCTGACTCTCAAGATGGTTTTTCTTATGGCAATTACGTCTCTAAAGAGACTTGTGTACCTACAGGCTCTGTCTCTTTTGCCGGCCTGTTTAGAGTTTGCCCCAGCTATGACCAAAAGCATTCTTTGCACCCTCACCCTAACTACCTGCTCAAGGTACCTTTTGTGACCCTTGGCTGGTTATTTTCTAAGCCTTCTGCTCCCTGCCGTTTGTAACGCTGGAGCAGCTAAGACTTCTCAGACTTTGTCCAGTCTGTACCCTTCAGACTTATGTCCACTGCTTTTGCTAGTGATGTAAAGTCAGGGCAGCGATTCTTCACTTGGAAGCCATGACCGAGGGGCGGTCACGTCCTGGAAGACTATGTTACTTTGGGTGAGAGACATTATTGCCCGGGCCTACAAGGCGCGCGGTCAAGCTTCACCAGTAGGTTTTAGGGCGCATTCTACCAGAGGGCTCTCCTCCTCTAAAGCCTTGGCTAGAGGTCTCCCTCTGCAGCAAGTTTGTGATGCAGCAGGCTGGTCCTCTCCGCATACATTCTCAGATCTTATGGCTTAAATCTTTCATGCCTGAACAAGTTTGTGACACGGCAGGCTGGTCCTCTCCACACACATTCTTCAGGCTCTGTGGTTTGGATATTCATTCTACTCCGGGCTCTTATGCCCCTGAGTCGACATCTACGCTCATGTCTAAGCAAGTTTGTGATGCGGCAGGCTGGTCCACTCCGCACACATTCTCAGATATTATGGCTTAAATCTTTCATGCCTGAACAAGTTTGTGATGCGGCAGGTTGGTCCTCTCCGCACACATTCATCAGATTTTATAGTTTGGATGTCCATGCTACTCCGGGCTCTTACGTCCTTGAGTCGACAACTCAAGCTCATGTCTGAGACCTCTCGTGTTTTTGTGAGCACACTTCACATCCGTAGGGGTCTGGACAGCCCCAGTACGGTGGTGTGGGTATTGCGTTTCCCATAGCGCTTGGCAAAGTGCAGCATCTCGTTCTGCTTTTTTCAGGGAACAAGGGTTACACATGTAACCCAAGACGTTTTATTAGTGAGACATCTAAAACATTCTGGGATCATTTATTATTATGCCAGATAATCTGCCTTTATGAAGATAGAAAAGTATCAACATTTGCAGAGCAATACTTCAGGTAGAACATTCCACCAGTCACAAACTTCAGAAAATTTTACATCATGCATTGGAATGAGAACACAACTATTTCTGGGCTTAAAAGATACAAGAACTAAATCAATGCGGAACATTGTATCTCAAAAGGAGGACAATATGGCCCCCATGTGCTCCTTAAAGAAATTGTTTAATCAAAAATGAAAATTATCTTATTTACTCACCCTCACGCCTTCCCAGATGTCTATGACTTTCTTTCTTCTGCAGAACACAAATGAAGATTTTTAGAAGAATAGTTCAGCTCTTTAGGCCCATACAATACAAGTGAATGGATGACAACACTTTGACACCCCACAAAGCACAAAAATACAGCATAAAAGTAAGCCTAAAAGACTCCAGTGGTTAAATCCATGTCTTCAGAAGTGATATGATAGGTGTGTGTGAGAAAAAGGTACATTTTTGCTATAAATTCTTCACCCTGCCAAGTAGATGGCAATATGAATGAACAATGTGAATTACCAAAAACAAAAGAAGAATGTGAAAGTTAAAGTGGAAATTGACTGAGCAGGGAGGAGTATTTATCTATGATATGTCTTCTGAAGACATGGATTTAACCATTGGAATCACATGAATTAGGTTACTTTTATACTGACTTGTGATTTTTGAAGCTTCAAAATTTTGGCACCCATTCACTTGCATTGTATGGACCAAAAGAGCTGAAATATTCTTCTAAAAATCTTAATTTGTGTTCTGTTCAAGAAAAAGTCATACACATCCGAGATGGCATGAGGGTAAGTAAATGATAAGAGAAGTTTCATGTTTGTGTGAATTATTCCTTTGAAGCCTGATGTGGCCCCTGTACCAAACAACTGTTCTATTCCCTCTATCGTGTGGGACATTACGCACCAAGTGACCATGTTTTTAATTCCTTGCATTGTTTGAACATGTTTTATGCACAACAATAACGTTCTATCTGCATTAAGGGAAATTTAGACATATAGACAGATTTTGATGTAATTGTTTCATACATTATTTCATGATTTCATCATCATTTCTGTAATCATGTTGCCCTTTTATTTATTTTTTCCATCAGAATAATATATTGTTTACAGTATCATAGATAAGTGATTTATTTTAAAAGCTGTCAATCACAAACACCTATAAAATAACTATGTTTTTTTTTTTTGTTTTTTTTTTTCTGGCAAACAGCCATAAAAGGGAATTTAAATTGGGGTATGAGTGCTACATTGTTAAATTGCAGCTTAGAGTTTTTATTATAAAGGGGCATAGCTTTCGCAACTCAGTACTCAATACTCACTACTCATGAGTACTTTTAAATGAGCTACTCTTTTACTCTAACTTGAGTAGTTTTTAGGACAGGTACTTTTACTCTGCTCATACTAATTTTTTTAAGATGTAACAGTACTTTTACTTGAGTATGATTTTTCAGTACTCCTTCCACCACTGGCATTAACCCACCAAGCATTTTAGTTTATCATGTTCAACTCTTTATTTCTTGCAGCTCAGATGCCCCGTCTCCTCAAAATACTATGACTGATTTTTGACAAGGCTTTTCTGGTTCTAAAACATTGTCAGTACATTATTTTGCAGTGTTATTTACTTCTCGCTATATTTTCATCTGCAGTAGCCTATGTTTTATGCAGAAATTTCTTATCCTCATGATGTGCATATTTCCATGTTGTTGTTAACATTATGATAATAATAATAATAGTAATAATAATAATAATAATAAAACACTTCATACATGTTTGTCAGTAATTTAATTGACATAACTTGTCAGTGTGTCTGGAAACATTGTAACCCATGCAGACAGACCATGATTAGAGACCAAGATGCATGGATGGAGAATGTCTTCCTTTCTGTAATAATCGTACACTTTTGGGTGAAAATAAAATAATGGTGAAAGTGTGAAGAAGACTGTGGACTCTATTTTTGGGACTGTGCACTACACACAACAAATTATTTCTGAAAATATTGTGGAAAATTATATCCTGGCCTGGAAATCTCTTTTGGAGCCATTTTATGAAATGTCTCGGGTTACTTGACTGTAACCCTTGTTCCCTGATAAAAGCGGAACAAGATGCTGTGCTGAAATAGCACTTTAGGAACAACTTTAGGTGTGACCAGGTGTGAATATGTGTGCAACACGTCAATGAACATTGACCGGAGTTTATAGCCTCTGCCGGTGTAATCGTTGGATGCACCTGGGGCAGGGCTATAAATAGATGCGTCACAGGAGCATCGTCAGGTATTTTGTCTGAAGAGCAGTCCTGGGGCATCCCAGTGCGGCAATGAAGCGCAGTATCTCATTCCGCTTTTATCAGGGAACAAGGGTTACAGTCAAGTAACCCGAGATGTTCCCTTTCAAAAAGCTACACTTATGATGCTGCACTTTGGGAATGAGAATACCCATGGCGCCGCACTGTGGATGTCCGGATGCTCACAAGAGCGCGTGAGGTCTCGGACATGGACATCGTCGACTCAAGGACATAAGAGCAACAGGGGGGCGGCATGAACATCCAAACTATAAAATCTAATGAATGTATGCGGAGAGGACCAGCCTGCCGCATCACAAACATGCTGCAGAGGGACACCTCTAGCCAAGGCTTTAGAGGAGGCGACCCCTCTGGTAGAAAGAGCCCTGATACCTACTGGCGAAGCTTGACCACGCGCCTCGTAGGCCAGGGCAATAGCATCCCTCACCCAATGCGACATAGTCTGCTTGGTGGCGGCCGACCCCCTGTTGTGGCCCCCATGGCAAACGAATAGTTGCCCTGACTTACTCCACTGGCTAGTGCGGTGGACATAAGTCTGAAGGGTACAGATTGGACAGTCTGTGAAGTCTTTCCTGCTCTGCCGTTGTAAACGGTGGGGAGCAGAAGGCTTCAAGAGTGACTGGATGTAAGGTCGAGAAAGGCACCTTAGGCAGGTAGTCAGGATGAGGGTGCAAAATTGCTTTAGCCATTCTTAGGGCAAACTCTAAGCAGGCTGGCAAGACAGACAGATCCTGTAGGTCCCCAATTCTCTTTAGGGAGGTAATCGCCATAAGAAAAACCATCTTCAGAGTCAGAAGTCTATCAAACGCTGACTCTAGAGGTTCAAAGGGGGTCTCAACCAGACCTATTGCTAAATCCCATGAAGGGGTCCTGGTCCTAGCTGGAGGCCTCAGTCACATAGCTCCACGAATGAAGCGAGCGAGTAGAGGATGTCTCCCCAACGGCACCCCGTCCATCAAGGCGTGGAAAGCCGAAATAACGGCCACATAGACCCTGAGAGTGGCGGGGCATATGCCTGCTGACAGTTTTTCCTGCAGAAAGTCCAGAACTGAAGCAATATGGCAGTTAACTGGATCTGCATTATGTGCACTGCACCATCTTTCAAAGATTCTTCTGGTAGAGGGAGCCTCAGCACTTAAAATGGTCTCGATAACCTCAGGTGAAAACCCTGTGCCCCTCAGCTGGTCTGGTACCTTTCAGGGGCCAAACATGAAGGTTCCACAGCTCTGTGCCTGAGACAGAAGGTCCCTCCTGTCTGGAATCGCCCAAGGCGAACTGTCGAGGAGAGACATTCATTCCGAGAACCATACCCTGTTCGGCCAGTGCGGCGCTATCAGTAATAGGCAAGACCCATGCTGGCGAACTCTGGCCAAGATTCCCTGGAGTAGAGAAACTGAGGGAAACGCATACACATGCATTCTGGGCCATGTATGCGTTATCGTGACCAGACCCAGGGGGGCTGGGTGACTCAGAGAGAAGTAGAGGGGAAATATACTTACGCTGTCTATAAAGAGGTGAAGAGGTTCACTTCTGCCCTGTAAAATCTCACCCAGATTTGTTCCACTACCTCGGGGTGGAGTTTCCACTCCCCCATCAGTATTTTCCGTCTGGACAGTAAATCTGCTCCCATTCATGCATCCAAGGATACAAGCTGCTCTGATTAATAGGAGCTTGCCCTGGGCCCAAAGGAGAATCTGCCGTGCCAGTCTGTTCAGCTGGTGTTAACGTAGACCTCCTTGATGGTTTATGTAAGAGATAACCGCTGTGTTGTCCACCCGCACCAAGACATGTCAGCCTCTAGAGCAGGGGTGACCAACCCTGCTCCTGGAGAGCTACCTTCCTGCAGAGTTTAGCTCCAACACACCTGCCTGTCATTTTGCCTGTCAGGATGTTCTGAATGGACTCGATTAGAGCGGGAGACAATTGTGCCCGCATCGTGATCGAATTCTGAGCGGTTAGAGAGAACGCTCTTTTGACATTGAGTCTCAGACCCAGAGCAATAAGATGAGCCAAGACAATATCCCTGTGCTGAACTGACAGTTCTTGAGACTGTGCTTGTGTCAGCCAGTCGGCCATGTAATTCAGAATGCGGATGCCCCAGAGTCGCCAAGGAGCCAGTCTGCATCCATGCATTTCGTGAATGTGCGGGGTGACAGGGCTAGGCTGAATGGAAGAACCCGATATTGGAAAGCTTCGCCCCCTAAAGTGAACCTCAGGAAGTTCCTGTGTTGTGGCAGACTTTCTATAAGAAAGTACGCGTCCATGAGATCGAGCGTGACCAACCAATCATGATGTTGGATTTGAGACACAACCATCTCGATTGTTAGCATCTTGAACTTGAACGCCCTTGAAGCAATTCAAGCCTCGAAGGACAAAGACAGGACGCAACCCACCATCCTTCTTGGGAACCAGGAAGTATCTGCTGTAGTAACCTGACTCTCTCTCTGGAAGGGGAACATGTTCTATGGCCCCTTTAACCAAGAGATTTTGCAGTTCTTTCCACAGTAAACATGCTTGCTCCATTTTCACGGTAGTTCCGCGGAGGATGGCGAACAAATTAAATTCTGTATCCTTTTTCTACTGTTCTAGGAGTTTCCACACTCCCAGGTTCTCTGAGATGGGTATCGATTCTGACACTTCCTGTTGAGGGGATGTCAAGTGTCCCGTGTCCTGGACTAAGGCAGGAAGCAACGGTACATCCAACATTTTGCTGGAAACCGCTAACTCCCGTAACACCAGAGGTGGCGGGAATGGAGCGGTTTCGTGGGGGTATCAGGAGGGTACAGGTGGATGTTTCACGTGACCCGTACCAAGGGGGGCTACCCCCACAAGGCTGGGTGCAAAACCGTCAGGGTTTTCTTTTTTTAGAAATAACTGCCCTGAGGTCTTGCTTTGGGGGCTGCTGAGGGCGACTGTTACGTCCCTCGTTATTGAGATGATATTTGTATAGGAATATTATTGGACATAACACATATTTTGCAATTACGTGTGTGTCAGTACAGTAGCGGGACTCAGAAACAGACAACAACCCAAACTTCAGTTGAAAGGTTTTAATTCCTTAACTGCAATAATAGTGAAGTAATAGTAAAATAAAGTAATAAAGTAATGAAGTAATACAACGTAGCAAAATAATAATCAAATCAACAAACAGTCTGGTGGAGAGGAAGGAGCAAGAGAGTGGTACTTAAATCAAAGAACTGAATATAACAAAAACAACCCTTTAACTAAAGTTAAAGAACTAAACTAACTAACAACAAAAGATGTAGAAAGAAAACGTCTTCAGCGTCGAAACGCCATAACTAACCTATACTAACTAAACAAACAGAAAACATACATAAGTAGCACCGCTCCTAACACTAGTGCTTCTAAAACAGTTCATAAACTACGTGTGCAAAAATGTAAGTCGCGACCTGCTTACCTGAATCACAACCTCTCCCGCCAGTCTACATAGTGTTGGACAGGAACGGAGATGAAAATGTCATAAGCGCAACAAACATTTGACCGTGCACATCAAGCACATACCCAGAGCGCACATATCAAGAACACAAACAAAGAGGACTGATCTATCTGCCAGATCATTGAAGCAGCAAACTCCAGACACTGATCAGTCTCTTAGACTGGTCTCCCAAACAAGGAAAACCGTCCACAGAGCACGCAGGCTCTCTCTCTCAAACCCAGAGTCTGTCTCGACTGTCGCCATTGAAGTTGGAGACATTCATAAATCACCCGGCAACAGGTGATTGGTGGCGCGATTCCAGACGTCAGCAGATTGACAGGCGGAGCTTCCAATCAAATTCCACACCTGAAACGGAGTACACAGACATACACGCATACGCAGCAACATATACAAAAACATAACAACGTAGTGCGGCGTACGTAACAGCGACGAACCGGCCCCCTGTCTTTACGAGGGGGAGCACGATTCGCCACGTTTTGTTCGTCTAGAAGGACCGGGGTGGGGCTGGGTGGCCGACGGCCCCTCCCCCTGAGTGTGGCGAGGAAGGAATTGCCCGAAGGCTTCCTCGTGAGTTTTTGCCACCTGGAACCTCGTGATAACTATATTAATAGCGTCACCAAATAAGCCAGAAGGCAAAACCGGGGCATCGAGAAGGAAAGTTTTGTCCCTGTCTCTGATGCCCGATAGGTTAAGTCATGAGTGTCTCTCCACCTTCCCCACAAGCGTGGAGGTGGTCCTGCACAGCATTGTGGGGAGAGTGTCTCTTTAGCGATGATGCCTAGCCAGTCGAGAGATAACCCGCAAGTGTCTCTTCTACCGGCGGCACCACTGAATACTTCAAGAGATTAGCCTAGTACACCTGTAACACTGCCATAGTGTGCAGGGAAGCACCAACCTGACCTGCTGCCTGATAAGCCTTCCCTACAAGCATGGAGGTGGTCCTGCACAGCTTTGTGGGGAGAGTGGGTCTCTTTAGCGATGATGCCGTGCCAGGCGAGAGATAACCCGCAAGTGTCTCTTCTACCGGCGGCATCACCGAATACCCCTCAGCACCCATGATAGTCGAATATTTCAATGTCGAGGGCAAGAAGTCACAGGAAGTATAAGGATTCCTCCATGGATGAGAATACTCGTTATGGAGGTCATAGAAGAAAGGAAGGGACTGATATAGCGTTCCCTTCCCCTTTTTTATTTATTTATTTCATTTTATTTATTTTTGGCCACCAGACAGAAATCTGTCTTCTAGTTTGGAGAGTTTGGGTGGTGGGGTCTCTTAGTAATTCCTCAGCCGCTTTATTATTGTGCGTGGAATGTACAGAGGTTCAGTGTCCCCCTCGTGAACTGAAGAGGTGCCAAGGCGCGCTTCAGGCTTATGAGAAGGATCAGCTGGATCTGGGGAGAGAGAGTGAGCGATAGGGACGGACCCGTCTCTCGCTCCTCAGCCAGATCTATGCGAGAGCCCCACGATGAAAGAGTGGGCGCTGGCTCTTGTAAGTAAGCGAGACGAGTGTGAAGCATTTTGACTGTAAACAGATCGCAATGCCTGCACCCACCCTGCCGCAACGCAAGAGCAGCATGCTCTTCCCCCAAACACACAAAACAAAAACCGCTTGCTCTCTCTTTGTCATGTTTTTTTTTTTTTTTTTTTTTAGAGAAAGAAGAGAAAGGTTTTCTGCACACTGCCTAACAAATTCTAACTCCTAACAGAGGGAAGAAAGTTCTGACAGGTTCATGAAGCACACACACACACACACACACAGAGTGATCTGAAGACAAAAGATCTGACAATGCTCCTGTGACACTTCTATTTATAGCCCTGCCCCAGGATCATTCAGTGATTACACCAGCAGGGGCTATAAATTCCAGTCAATGTTCACTGACCTGTTGCACACATATTCACAGCTGTTCACACCTAAAGTTGTTCACAAAGCACTATTTCAGCGCAGCATCATAAGTGTAGCTTTTTGAAAGGGAACAAAAATATATGAAATTTGTGTTAAACTTGTAGAGGCCATGGTTAATTTCCAGTTATAGCAATGCTTATATTTACAATTGCTGGTGAAAGAAGTTGAAGAGTTTAAAAATGTTTGGATTTTTTTTTCATTATTATTATATTTTCATTTTGTTTAAAGTGTTATTATAAATATTTTTGCTTTAAAATGTACATGTTTCAATTAAATAATTTTAATTTTAAAGCAAAATCGACTGGTAGAAGTGAAAGCAAGCAACTGACGAGGGTTGGGTTCCCTTAAAATGCTGCAACTTAAGTTTTACGGTCATCTTAACTAACCTTTCCTGAAGCTCCAGTTTGAAGGTTAGTAACAGTTAAAGTAGTACTTAATCTCTAAATTGCATTTCCCAAAAGCATCATTATCTAAGTAGTTCTTAAAAAACATTTGTAAATTAATGAGAGCTTTGAACCTATCCTAAGTCCAGTAGTGCAAATTAAACGTACAGTATCTCTCTGGCATCTTTCACAGTTTATCAAAGACTTTGGGAAATGTAATAAATTGCAATAATATATTTTGATCTTTGGAAAGCCATTGTAAACTGTATAAAATAAGTGTTGAAACAATCACTATGAAATCAATAGGCAGTCTGTGCATGACAAAAACTGATTATTTTAGAAGACATATAGTATGTGAGTAATGTGACTATGCAGTTTGAAACTTAAATAAATATTCCTGAATAAATAGTTAAAATATGGTTAAAAAAAAAGGAGATTAGAGTGAGAGTGTGCAATGAGAGATTCCCTCTCTCTCTCTTCCTCCTCCTCTCCAATGGCTAGTTCATATCGGCTCTCCTATAGTCTATTACATGACAGTAACAAATTGCATGCTGCATAATGGCAGTAACGCTACAAGTACAGTACATAGTTTTTAACGCTAACTAGATCATCTATTAATATTTAGATACAGTAGGTCTATGAGTAGTTCAATACTGATGCCTGTCATTTGAATCCTGTTCTGGGTGCATTTGTTCAGTTTCCAGACTAAGTAACAAAACTTTAAGATATGTGAGAGCCCCTTCACATTGTGCACATTCACGTTGCGTGCATTTATTGGGTCACTTTCATTAATATCTATGATTTAGCATCAATAGCCTACATCTGAAACTACATGTCTTACTAAATCTATCAGTATATCTTTTATTAAATTCTGTAATAGTTCATACATTTCAGCACTTCGACAATGTTACAAACAACTTCCATGAGTGGTAGTATTTCCACATTTTCAGGCAGAGAAGACAAACTCCTGAACATATATTGGCCAATGTAAACAGCATCCTTAGAACCGGACAGTTCCCATTATGAAAAACTTAAATGAATGCTTATAATGAGTGATCTAGGTGCTGGTTTGGGAAACAGGCTTTACTCCATCGTAAAACAACGAACGATGTTAGTTAAGATGATCATAAAAGTTTAATTGCAACATTATCGGAAAACCCAGCCATTGCTCATTATTTTATGATGGAGTAATGCCTATATGTTTGTGCTGGACCGTTTATATGCAGGTCCATGCTGTTCTGTTTCAGTCTAATTTTGTGTCGGTAAGAAAGTAATTGTGTCTAACTTATGATTCAAATTTACAGTTATGCTGATTTAACATAACACATCAGGAATACGCTTGCTCTAGCCTTTGTTAAAATATTAATCAATATGAGTTCTGCCGTTTGCTTGGGTAAATAAAAACAAACAATTGATCCATGTACAGTATTTATATACTGACTGACAAAATCTACTGACAGTGTTAAATGTATAGTTTAAGTTATCAAATTAATATTTTTTTTTATTAAAATGCTTGAATTGTTAATCAAGAATGACTTTATTAAAACAGTAAAAGATTATTTGACATTATTTGCACATAACCTAATTAATATTCATGAGTCAAATGTTTTTGTCCCAACCAATTTTTAAAACAAAATGATGCCCATGTATCTGCATAACACACAGTGGTGATCCTTTGGTCCATATTAATGGCTTGACCTTTCACTCTTAGTTACAGAAATTCAAAGCAAAATAATTCAACAGAATATCATGGCAGATACCAAACTAAACAGCATTTCACATTGTGATAACATGGTTTAATTCACATGTTGAGTGTAATTTACATATTAATGATATTTACATTTTCCACATTTTGGGTTTCTGAAAGATAAGAGAAAAATCAATAAACTCATGAAAACATTGTAAGCTAATGCAGATGATTTTAAGGAGTGAAAAATGTAGTTTGACAAGCATGCAACTTCCCTGGCTGTGGCAGAACCTAAAATGGAAATTAGACAAGACCGCTCTCTGACTTTGTGACCCTCCCTGTCCTGAGTCCCCCTGTCCTCTGCAACAGAATAATGTTTTTACACACACACACACACACACACACACACACACACACACACACACACACACACACACACACACACACACACACAGCAGTCAGGCCTATAGATTATTTTATGCTTATTAGCTAAGGGGCACAGAGTAGATCAACTAAACTTTCTTAACTAGAGATTAGTTCCTGCAAACTCCTGTGCTCATCACTTAAACAATCAGAGTAATTAGAACGAATTGTCCAGGTAATTATTATTATTTTATTTTTTTATTTTTTTGTGTGTGTAGTAATCTATGCCACAAATGCGGTCAATTGAGTTTAACTTGTATTAACCCTGGAATATTATTTTAAGGACAGGGGGTGCTTAATGCACTGCCTGGCACAGCATCCACCTAAGCATTCATGTGGTCTGGGAATTGAGAATAGTTTGAACTTGTGTTGTATCTTTCTATAGAGTTCCTCCTCACCAATGTCACCTTTAAAATGCTTAGTTGGAAGGCAATAATCTCTGTAAAGCTGCTTTGAATTAATTTGTAATGTGAAAAAATTGAATTGAAAATGTTTTTCTTTAGGTTTATGCACCTACCATTACTCAAACTGTATGTAGAACATTTTACAGTACTATGCTGTCAACTTAATACAAAAGTAAATATTTTCCTGATAATACTTAATAATATTTTAGATAAGCGGAAATTATTTCATTTTGCAAACAAGGTCATAAAAAAAAAATATTGCGTTAACTATTTTTTATCTATAAAGTATCTCTTATAAAACTGTCTTTAAATCTGAAATTATATATATTGCATTATACTTTATGAAGGAGGTCCCTCACAAAGGTATTGTCATATTTGAGTCCTTGTAATCCAAAAGTTTAAAACCCCCTGAAGTACAGAGTATAGAATGAGAACCATATAGTCCTGTAGTTCAGCAAGCCAGCTGCATCATGAATGAAGGAGACCACACAAAAGATATAGTCTATAGCACTCAATGCTAACACAACCAGTATGGCCTCTGTAGATCACAAAGAGGAGATGCTTAGAGCATTATTAATGTAGCTACTAATCCAGACTTCTAGACAAAAAGCTATATCATACTCATGATTCCTGTGAAATTAATTCAATCAAACAGAATCATCCTTGGACACTGTAGGCAAAATGTTCAATACTACCCAAACAGCTTGAGGAAAGAAATAAAGTAAAATGTGTGTTAAACAACTAAAAACCATTTATACTGCCTTTCTTGTCTTCTGTTTTGTTTAATGTTCCACTGTTGGGTATTGGGAATAGAGACATCGACTGGCCACGCTTGACTGAAGCTGTCACTATTATTGTATTTATTTATTTATTTTCCCCTCTCATTGGCCCTGTAGGAGCTGCTCACCCCTGCCACAATAAGTTGACCCAAGATCAGCCTTCCCCATATGGTCATTACCAAGGGATCAATCTTGGGGGTCATCCTGACCTTTGGATATTATGGAGGCTAGAGACTGAGCAAAGCATGCCAACAATCACTGCCCCATAGAGCACACAAGACCACCAACTCACAAGTAAATGTAGGCACTACCCTCAATCAAGAGCACACTCTATGCTCCCAGCACAATGCTGGGGACCTTCATGCATGCTAAATTCTTTCAGACTACCACAGATAATATTTCAGAAAATATTAGCTTGACAAATAATAATACCTGAGAGTTATTTATATTAACATGTGGCACTAAAAAAGCATGACCTAGGTAATTTCCTGTCTGAGGTGAATTAATAATGTTTCCTCATTAGGTACCATAGAGGGGTGGATTGGAAGAATTCCATCTCCGGAGTGGTTGAATTAATTAGATGTCACCCTAAAGAAGTAAATACGAAATACAGTCACTAATGAATATAGAGAGTTGAAGAACGAGATGCTAAATTAATTGAAAATCAATCAACTTGGTTGATGAAAGGTCCTTTTTACCTATTCATAACAAGGCAGGAACAGCATCAATAATAGAGGAAATTAGATGTCCCTGAGACAGACTTGAGATGCATCTGTGTCAGGACATGGCTGGCAGATATGCTCTTACAAGAGAAAGCAAAATATCTCAACTCAAGCTGTTCAATGCCAAACCTAACTTCCATCCATTCATCTGAATTCCTATCTCACTAAATGGGCAGTTGGGCAGGAATAAAATTACAAATTTAAAATAAATGTTTACAAAATGTACTTTGGCAGACTTGATTGTATAAAACACACTGAATGGACTTGGGGTCTGTCAAGTATTATTGATTATAACTGTGTAAGAGACAAGGTTAACCTACAGAGTAGAGATAATGCCACGGTGTTCGTATACTTGAAATGATTGCAAGACCAAGCACAATAGAAATTAGTAATGTAAAAATATATATATATAATCCTAAATGATTTCTGAAGGGAAGCACAGACACCTTCACACCTAATCAATCACTTATGTAAGTTTAACATACTTATTTTTCTCTCATATTTTCTGATTGTAGAAGAGGGCTGTTTTGAGTGTAAAGAACTAAAACCATGTCCTCCACAAACATCTATCATTGTACCTGTTCAAAGGAAGTACATAAAAGCTTATGTATTCCACATGACTATTCAATTCAGATTTTATGTTTATTTATTTATTGCTTAGTGTTAATGGAATGTCTGCATGAGTGATTCAAGGTTAGCACACAATAAATATGTGTTGTTTGAATATGAATATGCATCATATTATGCAGCAGATCCAATGTGTTATTGAATGTTAACAATTTATACTCATTATAAGTTTAGATAAACTGACTTCTCACTTTTGAAATATTTCTTGAACTGAGGATATCTTTTAGTTTGGACAAGGGATAACTGCACCTGTGCCATCCTGCTGGATACATGTCAGAATAGTTTGGCTCAATACCCCATTGGCCAAACACACCATAGTCAATAATTCTTGGGCCAAAACTTAAGCTATTCCACATTAGATTCACATCACTACTTAGGTCATTGTGAAGCTTCAAATATATTATTATAAAATATTTAAATAGAATGAATGAATTAATAAATTAATTCTGATTAGAATTAGACTTGGAGTCATTTCGAATAATTTGTAATTTATTGGCAAGCTTAAATTTCTACAGGTATGATAATTAATTATATTAGTGTTTCACAAATGTTTTCTGGAGTACCACTAACACTACACATTTTGTATTTCTTCTTTATTGAACACGCCAGATTCTCCATACAGTATTAGCTAAATATTAGAGTACTCCATAATTTATATTGAGTGTGCCATATAATGAAGACATCCAAAATGTGAAGTAAAAATTGTACTCCAGTGTTAGAGCAACCATCTTGCAGACAATGCCAAGTATGTTAGATCCAGTCCCCACTAGATCTCTCTCTCTCTCTCTCTCTCTCTCTCTCTCTCTCTCTCTCTCTCTCTCTTTCTCTTTCAGAAGATATCCATCAGAGTTTTGTCTGATATCCAAAACCAGTCTATACAGACACCTTTTCATGTTAATTCTTCTACCATCCCAAATGCTAGGCATAGGCTTCAGGGGAATGTAGACGGTAGGGTAAATATGAGCAGTCTGACTTTACCTGACCACAACAATTTCATAATTGTTATTATACCAGTCAAAGACAATGAACCATTACTGCTTCACAACATAATCAGGTGCCATTGAAGACCTTGAAATTTCTAACTTGTGAAGATATTACAGCAAACAACACAAGATTAAATAGAAAGAAAAAAATATATTTAAAATGAAAAGTAATAAAAAAATAAAGAAACAACATGAATGAAGTGCAACACATATGTATACACACTCTTTAAAACTCAAATTTGATTATTAGATCATTCACCAGGAAAGGTTTGAGAAACACTGAACTATATTGCTTGGAAGATTTCTTTTATTGTTTGATTATATAGCATACTTCTGTTGACACCATTTTATAAAAGTTTGCATTGTGCATAAGAACAGCCCTTACCCATGGTAAAACCATTGTAATGCAAAGGATAGTACCTGTACATGCCACAAAATTAATTAATGATTACAACAACTGTCCTCAATTGTCATTTCTCCCTAATGATTGATTTACTCTAAAGAAAGAAAGATATATAATTTACACAATTATCTTTATTCGTGATTCACAGTATGATTAAGTGTCTGAATTGCATCTGTGATTTAAAGAGTGGATGACAGATTCAAATATGGTATTCAAAAGGCCTAATAGACTGAAATCTGAGGGAGGAAATAAAGTAGGTTGAATTTGGGAGCTGCAAAAGTAGCATAATGGATAGAGAAAAGGGCCATGAAAGAGCTGCAATTTGAGGGAGATCATAATGACATGAGTCTAGGGATAAGAGTCTGCAGTCATCTGGATAAACAATAACATTGAAGAGGCTCCACTCAGGATTGATTAGACAATTCTACCTCTCATCAACACACTTTGGAGAAGTCCATGTCATAACCCCTTCATCAACATCGAAAAGTTGAAGTCACTCCCACCTGACCACACACTCAAGTAGGGAGAGCTTGAAAGTAGACATTTGCTCAATTAACCAGTCATACATTAAGCACATTTGAGTACTGCCTCTTCCTAGCACTCCCACACCACATAAGAATGTGCACTGTTTTTCTGTTAGACCACATCCATTCCACACCAAAACTTTTTCGGTTGAAAACACAATGATTTTGTTACATTTAAAGCTCTCATCCACAATGGAATGATATTCTCCTCCTCTGAAAACAAAGCCTTTTTAAAACACTCTAGTAACGCATGCTTAGGAAATGGAAAACTTAGTTTTAAATCAAAATGTAGTAGTGTGGACATAGCCTTAGTGCAAAAATCTAAAGTTTGAGAAGTCATAAAGACCTTTAAAAAAACATATTTTTATATAAGTTTAATACATTTTGAAGACTAAAGATTTAATTGTATCATTACTGACAATGCATAAAAATCCTTATAATTAAGTCAAGGTGGAATTAATCCTCATTTAATTTTGCTGGCACATTATATGGTGATACGCGTATTGGACCCATTGGAAATTTTAAATAAAATGTACATGTCCATTACAAGGACAGACTATTTAGTCTTCATTTTCAACCATATTTTATTGACTTTTAAAATTAACTTTAATTTTCTGATGTTACAATCCAGAGGTGTACCATTTTGGCTAGAGGCATTAGCCAGCATTAGGAGTGTGCAGCAAAGCCATTATCTGTATCTGCTACTATGAGAAAATTATCTGTGTCTGTTTCTGTATTCGGATAGAAACGGATGTGGACATGGCTTAAACTGAAAGTTTCTCAAAACAAATTTTAAAATGTAACTCTTATATTTATAGTTTCTGTATATAAAATATGCCTTATTTATGCCTATTTAATTATTATTATTATTAATAATAATAATAATTATTATTAATTGTTATTATTATTATTTAATTATATTCTTTTTTATTTCTCAACAGATGAAGCTGGATAAATTGCCAACATTAACCATGGAATGTGTTTTTAACTTTGGTTCCCTTTACAAAAAGCTATACTTATGACGCTGTGCTGAGAAAAGCACTTTGGGAACATCTTTAGGTGTGACCAGCTGTGAATATGTGTGCAACATGTCAATGAACATTAACTGGAATTTATAGCCTCTGCCGTTATAATCATTGGACACACCTGGGGCAGGGCTATAAATAGCTGTGTCACAGGAGCATCGTCAGATCTTTTGTCTTCAGATCACTCTGTGTGTGTGTGCTTTCACGAGCTTGTTAGAATTGGTTAGGCAGTGCGCAGAAGACCTTTTCTCTTTCTTGCTTTCAAAAAAGAAAAAAAGGGAGGAAAAAAAGAAGAAGAAAATATGACCAAAAATATCCCCTGTCTCCGCTCTATGGCCGAGAGGGACACGCATCAGTTTTGCTTCGTTTGTTTGGGGGAAGAGCATGCTGACCTCGCGTTGGGGCGGGGCGGGTGCGAGCATTGCGATCTGCTTTCGGGCAAAATGTTTCACACTCGCCTCGCTTACTTCCGGGAGTCAGTGCGCACACTTAATTTGTGGGGCTCTCGCATGGATCTGGCTGAGGAGCGAGAGACAGGTTCGTCCCTTTCGCTCGCTCTCTCCCCAGACCCAGCTGGTCCTTCCTGTGATCTCGAAGCATGCTCTGGCGCCTCTTCGGTTCATGAGGGGGACCTCTACCCACCACGAGCATTCCGTCCATGATAATGAATCAGCGGAGGAATTACTAGACGTGGTTACTCGTGCAGTGGCCAGGCTTCAGTTAGACTGGCCACACCAACAAGAGACCCCCAAACGCTCCAAGTTGGAGGATAGATGTCTGTCTGGTGGCCGGGGAAGGGGAACGCCTCATGAGTCCCTTCCCTTCTTTAATGACCTACATGACGAGCTCTCTCGCTCATGGAGGAAGCCTTACACTTCCCGTGTCCACGTACCCTCAACGTTGATATATTCGACCATGGGGGTATTCGATGATGCCACCGGTCGAAGAGACACTTGCGGGTTATCTCTTGCCAGGTTTGGCATCGTCACTTAAAAAAATCCTCTCTCCTCACAAAGCCATGCAGAACTACCTCCATCTTAGTAGGGAGGGCTTATCAAGCAGCGGGTCAGGCTGGTGCTGCTCTGCACACGATGGCAGGGTTACAGGCGTACCTGGCTTACCTGCTGAAGGACCTGAGTGCGGGTACCATGCTCGACGAAGAAGCTTTTTTTGAGCTTCATCGAGCCACAGATCTATCTCTCCGCACGACCAAGCAGACAGCCCGTGCCATTGGCCGGTCTATGTCTGCCTTGGTCAGCACAGAAAACACCTTTGATTCAACCTATCGGGCACCAAGGACAAGGATAAAGTTTTCCTCCTTGATGCCCTGGTTTCGCCTACTGGCCTATTCGGGGACGCTATGAACACAGTCATCTCCAGGTTCCAGGAGGCGAAAAGCCACGAGGAAGCCTTTGGGTAGTTTTTTCCTCCCCGCACTCAGGGGGTGGGCCCGTCGGCCACCCAGACCCGCCTCGGTCCTGCTAGAAGGGAGGCTCAGAAGCAAAGTGTGGCGAGTTGTGCTCCCCCTCGCAACGATTGGGGACAGTCTCGTCGCCCTCAGCAGCCCCCAAAGCAAGACCTCAGGACACTAATTTCTAAGATGAAGAAACCCTGACGGTCTTGCACTTAATCTTGTGGGGGTAGCTCCCCTTGGGATGGGGCGTGCGCACCATCCACTTCGCCCCTCCCGATACCCCCACGAAACCTCTCCATTCCCGCCACCTCCAGTGTTTCGGGAGGTAGAGCCTTTCATCAAAAAGTTGGGTGTTTCGCTGCTTCCTGCATTATTCCAGGACACAGAACACTCAACACCCCCTCAACAGGAAGTATTAAAATTAATACCCATCTCAGAGAACATGGCAGTGTGGAAACTTCTGTCAGATATTTTTATGTGGGTCCTAAGAACAGTAGAAAAGGGCTACAGAATTCAATTTGCTCGCCGACCTCCATGTTTCAATAGTGTGGTCCCCACTACCGTAAACCGGAGCAGACATGTCTACTGTGGAAAGAACTACAAAACCTCTTGGTCTAAGGGGCCATGGAACGTGTTCCCCTTCCAGTGAAAGAGTCAGGTTAATACAGCAAATACTTCCTGGTTCCCAAGAAGGGTGGGGGGTTGCTTAGATCTTCAAGGCTTGAACAGCCCAGTCAGGGTGTCCAAGATGCTAACTATCAAAAAGATTGTGTCACAAGCCCAACATCACGTTTGGCTGGTCACGATCGATCTCATGGATGCAGATCTTCATATCGAAATTCCACCACTGCACAGTTAGTTCCTGAGGTTCGCTTTTGGGGGCGAAGCCTTCCAGTATTGGGTTCTTCCATTCGGCCTAGCCCTATTAACCCGCACATTAACGAAATGCATGGATGCAGCACTGGCTCCTTTTCGACTCTGGGGGATCTGCATTCTGAATTACATAGATGACTGGCTGATACTAGCACAGTCTCAAGAACTGTCAGTTCAGCACAGGGATATTGTCTTAGCTCATCTGGTTTCTCCGGGTCTGAGACTCAACTTCAAAAGAGCGTTCTCTCTCCCACCCAGGGAATTAATTATCTGGGGGTTATATGGAATTCGATCACGATGCTGGCACAATTGTCTCCCGCTCTAATCATTTCCATTCAGAACACCCTGAGCAAAGTCAAGCTAGGTCAAGGTTGCACTGCTCATAAGTATCAACGAATACTAGGTCTCATGGCGTCTGCATCTGTGGTTATCCCTTTGGGCCTTCTGCACATGAGACCACGGGCTTCGTTCCCTTTCTATGTGATTCAAACCCCGGTTTCTTACCTTGGGCCCCACTCTAGGTGTGTCTTGTCGTCACAAGCTGCTAACGACAGACTCCTCCCTGACGGGCTGGATAGTGGTCTTAAATGGTCATCCAGCTTAAGGGGAATGGGAGGGTCATCAGCTCGATTGTCACATTAACTGTCTCGACTTGATGGCTTTATTTCTGGCCCTGAAATATTTCCTCCAGAGGCTGCCATGTATTGATGCGGGTGGGCAATACAGCGGTATCCTCTTACATAAACCATCAAGGAGATCAAACAGGGTATGGTTCTCGGAGATAATATCTCTCCTCAACGTCCCGCCTTGAGCGATTCCGGACAGGAAGGACCTTCTTTCTCAGGCACAGGGGACAATATTTCATCCCCAGCCCGAATTGTGGAACCTTTCATGTTTGGCCCCTGAGGGTACACAGGGCTTTCTCCTGAGGTTATCGAGACCATTTTAAGTGCTAGGGCTCACTCCAGATTTTACAGAGCAGAAGAGGACCTCTTCGCCTCTATGAACAGCACAATGTCTTCTTTACTTCTCCCTGAGTCACCCCCTGGGGCTGGACGCGATGGTGCATACATAGCCCAGAATGCTCCTGTATGCGTTTCCCTGTACTAGAAGTTATGCCAATAAATGGGATGTCTTTGAAATATGGTGCAGTACACATAATGCAGATCCAGTTAACTGCCAGATTGCTTCAGTTCTGGATTTTCTATAGGAAGAACTGTCAGCAGGCACATGCCCCGCCACTCTCAGTGTCTATGTGGCTGCCATTTCGGCTCGCCACACCTTGGTGGACGGGGTGCCATTGGGGATACATCCTCTACTCGCTTGCTTCATTCATGGAGCTAGGCGACTTAGGCCTCCTGCTAGGAACAAGACCCCTTCATGGGACTTAGCAATAGTCCTTGAGGGTCTGGTTGAGACCTCCTTTGAACCTCTTGAGTCAGCGTCTGACATATTTCGGACTCTCAAGATGATCTTTCTTATGGCGATTATCTCTCTAAAGAGAATTGGGGACCTATTGGCCCCAGGAATGACCAAAGCAATTTTGTACCCTCATCCTGGCTACCTGCCTAAGGTGCCTTTCTCGACCTTACATCGTCACTCTCGAAGCCTTCTGCTCCCCGCCGTTTGACACGCCGGAGCAGGAAAGACTTCACAGACTTTGTCCAGTCTGTGCCCTTCAGACTTATGTCCACCGCACTAGCCAGTGGCATAAGTCAGGGCAACTATTCGCTTGCCATGGGGGCTGCAACAGGGGGGCGGCCGCCACCAAGCAGACTATGTCACTTTGGGTGAGGGACGCGAAGCACCCTGGCCTACGAGGCACACGGTCAAGCTTCGCCTGTAGGCATCAGGGCTCACTCTACCAGAGGGGTCGCTTCCTCTGAAGCCTTGGCTAGAGGTGTCCCTCTGCAGCATGTTTGTGATGCGGCAGGCTGGTCCTCTCCTCACACATTCATTAGATTCTATAGTTTGCATGTTCATGCCACTCAGGGCTTTTATGTCCTCGAGTCGACATCTCAAAATTGTGTCTGAGACCTCTCACGTTCTTGTGAGCACACTACACAACCGTAGGGGGTCTGTACAGCCACAGTGCGGCGGTGTGGGTATTCTCATTCCCAAAGTGCTTTTCTTAGCGCAGCCTCATAAGTGAAGCTTTTTGTAAAGGGAACGTCTCGGGTTACTTGAGTGTAACCCTTGTTCCCTGAAAAAAGCGGAACGAGATGCTGTGCTTCACTGCCGCACTGGGATGCCCCAGGACTGATCTTCAGACAAAATACCTGACGATCCTGTGACGCATCTATTTATAGCACTGCCTCAGGTGCGTCCAATGATTACACCGGCAGAGACTATAAATTTCAGTCAATGTTCATTGACGTGTTGCACACATATTCACAGCTGGTCACACCTAAAGATGTTCCCAAAGCGCTTTTCTCAGCGCAGCATCTCGTTCCGCTTTTTTCAGGGAAACAGGTGAAAGCACCATCAATCAAGGCTTATTTTGTGTGCACATATTTTAACATGATGTGAAGGACATCATTATTTAGTTAAATCGCATGTGCAGAATTATCAAAATACAGTGGAATAAATAGCAAGAATGAGCCTCTATACATTTCTAGAAGAGAAAAGCGGGAAAAATATGTTTTGGTTTCTCCGCAATCCTCCATGTACAGGAATATTCTGAAAAGATTTACAAGTATTTAAAACTCAATGGAGCACTTAAACTGTTTTGGAATAAAGGCTAAACCATGTAATTACCTTAATTGGTGATGAATATAAATGTGGTGAGTTTTAAGTGACGCACAGATGAGCTCCACTATAAAATCATCACATCTCTGTTCAGGAATTTAACATCACGCACATTTTGGTTTCTTAATCCTTTCATGTGAATTGTGTGAAATATGTGGTGTTGATGTGTTAACAGCAATTTTGTATAATATAGTATCTTAGATAATGTTACTCTTGACAAGATTAGATTTCTGAGAGGCGCACAATTAACGGAGACTGAAACGGAGTCGAGACCGTGGCCATCAGACCAGAACTTGAAATCACACTGTGCGCATTTTCATTCATAAGGTTTACACTGTAGTAATATTGGCTTTACAGACTCATCATTCATTTGTAATTTTCTGTATGTTTATTTAAAATATCGCTTAATACCTGTGCTCGTTGGATGTACAGTCTTCCGAGTATTTTTTATATTATTCGGATGAATTCCTCATTCATTAGGGGAAATGCAGTTATGACCATTTGACCTTTTGAGAGGACCATAAAGTTCTTAATTAAAAAGCACCTTTTGGTACAAAGGGTTTACCTCTTATACTAAACATAGGTTCAGTTAGCTGCTGGTAGGATACTTGTAATTGCCTTGGCTCTTGAGAAAGCCCGGATGCAGTCGCAGGAGAATGTCTTGATGGTTCCTCGAGTCGATGGTGTTCAAGTTGCAATCAATTTCTTCCGTGATGAAAGAAGAAATTAGGATGAACAGGGGTGTTCGTTGACTCTATGGTTGAGGTAGTTGCACATGGCTTGAGGTGTTGAGGCCTACCGGCCTGCGACCTCAGACCGAATAGTCCCAGTCCCACACGAACAGCAGCAGAGGGAGTCAGGGGAAAGTGGGAGAGTGAGAGGTGGAACATGTCTTTTAACTTCTGCTGGAGGCCTAGATCAAATGATCTAGAGGGAAACTCCATTTGCATCCAGGCCTCGCACCCAGTGGGACAACCTCTTCCAATCCAGTGTAACATTGTCTTTATATTACATGCCCAATAATAGATTAAATAAATAAATAAAATTAGATAGAGCTAGGCCAGAAAACTTTTTAGGTCTTTGGAGGGTGCTTCTTTTAATTCTGGGTAGTTTACGGTTCCAAATAAATGAAGATACACTCCTCTCCAATTTTTAATCAGGATGGGGATATTTTGAAAGAGGTAAAGACATTTTGATAACATAACCATTTTAATAAGATTAATTCGACCTGCTAAGGACAGGAGGGACATTTTTCAAACAAGATGTTAAAATTCTTAGTGAAGAGGGACAAAAAAAGCAGGACTGATCTCTACCCCAAGATATTTGAAGCCCTTGTTGACAATTCTAAATGGGAAATGTGATGCAGGGATTAAAGTGGCTGCCTGATTAAGAGGAAACATCTCGCTTTTTTCAAAATTGATTTCTAAATTGAGCCAATATGTTAAAAATGGAGGAAACAGAGCTTAGAGGGTCTGAGACATATAAAAGAATGTCGTCTACATATAGGGATAATTTGTGCGTGAGGCCCCAACGCTCTATACCCCAGAAGTCCCCAGATTGTCTAAGAGCAATGGCCAGTGGATATCTACCCCCTTTTGGTAGAAGTGTTATTGCGGCTTGTCGTAGGGATGGTGGGAGCTGTCCAGATGACAGAGATTCATTAATCATGGCTTGGAGCAGAGGGCATAGCATGGGTGCAAATTTTGTATAAAATTCGGAGGAATACCAATCCATACCAGGAGTCTTGTTGCATTTCAAAGAATTGATAGCTTTTAGAATATCTGCCTGGGAGATCGCACCTCCCAGTAATGATTTTTGTTCAGCTGGGGCAGAAGGAAAGTGAAGGTTATCATCACATTAAGAGCTGTATTATTTACTGTAGTATTGTTTGAAGGTGTCGTTAATTTCCAAGTGGTCTGTCATGGTCTCCCCTGTTTGACTATAAATCTTAGGAATAAGGCGAGATGATTGGGCTTGGCGAGCTTGCTGGGCTAGTAGCCTGCCAGCCTTATCACCTGAATCGTAAACCTTAAATGTGCTTTTGTAAGTAAATAAGTGGCCTTGTCTGTGGAAAGTAAGTCATATTCTGTCTGTAGTCGCAGTCTCTCTTTAAAAAGTTTTGGAGATGGAGAGGAGGAGCAGTGGTTCTGGAGCAATGGCTTGCGAGATGTCATTGAGTTTTGAGTCTCTTGCTTTTTTTGCCCTGGAAGAGTATTCAATTAGTTCAAAAGATAGGCCTTGAGGGTGTCCCATAAGGTTGAGTGGGAAACTTCTGGGGAAGTGTTGGTTTCAATGAAAAAGTTAATTTGAGAAGAAACGTGGTTTACAAATTGTTCGTCAGCAATGAGGAGGGGGTTAAGCCTCCAATTGCAAGAGGGCTTAAGACATTTGGGTAGAGCTATATGAAAAGAGACAGCACCGTGATCTGAGATTGTAATACTATGATATGTGCAAGAGCTAACATGTCCTAGCAGTCTATTCTCTAAGAGAAAATAGTCGATGCGAGTGTATGTTTGATGGACATTGGAGAGGAAAGAGAATACTTTTTGATTATTAAATTTGAATCTCCAAATGTCCGAAACACCATTGTGCGCTATGAAATCATTGACAACTTTTGCAGATTTGGAGAGGGGTTGGACCTTGTTTGATGATCTGTCTAACACGGTGCTAAGTACACAGTTAAAATCACCTCCTATTATCAACCTATTATTGTTATTATTATTATTGTGAAGAGAGGGAAAAAAAAACGGCTAAATGAAGAAAGGCATCTGGAAGGGGACTGGGATCTCGAACAGTGCTCAGAGCTACCAGTTTAGAGAACACCTAACTTACACTTGTTTTTACAAAGGAACAAAACAATTAGAATATAACAGATTTTAACGTGTACCTGTGCAAAGACACTGCTTGTACGGTAAAAGCAATTGGAACAATTAGTCACCAACATATGTGTATGTTTATGTGTAATAGCCAGAGCAGCTACAGCAGATGTTACAGAAGCATAGGGTGCAGCAAAGATTTCCTTATTTTCGTCTGCCAGTGCTCTTTGGGCTTGTGCTTTTGTTGGTGTCTGTGTGCGTGCGTGTATGTGTTGGGGCATACTCGTGCGAGTGCGTATGTGTGGCTGTATGTAAAAGGAAGTGCTTCTATCATAGTGGCCTATCCTATGAATTAACAAGAGACTCATGGAGGTGCGTGGTAAAACTTTGACCTGAAAACAGCTTTGTAAATGAGGTGTTTGACAAATTAGACTGTATATATAATAAAAGTATAAGCAAAAACCATGACACTTCTTGGCGAGTAGCCAACTCTATGATGTGGCTGTGCCAGCAATTAAAATATGTATACGTATGAAAAAAAAATATATACAATAAAAGCAACTGCTGTAGTACGTGAGCATGGGATATTGCAAACAAACATCCTTATTTTTTGTCGGGGTGCTTTGTGATGTGCTTATGTAGCCTATGTGTGATAATGCGCCCGTGAATGTGTGTGTGTGTGTGTGTGTGTGTGTGTATGAGCCCGAGTTTCTATATTCGCTAGGTAGCACATCCGTTAAACATAGGAGACCTGCCTTATGTATAAATAACAAAAGTATTAACCAAAGACCGTGGCAAAACTATATCCTGAATTTCCAAGTTTACACCTACCATGTGTGTCCAACAGCATTGAACAATATGTACAAAGTATAAAATCATAAGTACATACAAATACAAATTAAATCAGAGCATAATAAGCACCGAGAGTAACAGATCTTATAATGTTTGCAAAACCATTCAACAGGAGTCTGCATGGCCGACAACAGTCTTTCACAACGCGGGGCAATAAAAACACGAAGCTCACCAACAACAAGGTGACTGCTCCCGCATCAGAGTGGTTTCAACAGCGTCAAAGTCAATGCCTCATGAAGTAGAGGGAGAGGGGGAAATACCTGGCCGGTTATTTTAAAGAAAGGCTGTTACTACTTCAGGGGAGGAAAAAAGCAATTTCTGACCATTTTTGTCGGTGATTTGGAGTTTGGCTGGAAAAAACATCCGATATCCAAATCCAGCGTTTTTCAGCTGTAACTTCAACATGTAGTACGCTGCTCTTTTCTTGGAGACCTCCATGCTGTAGTCAGGGTAGATGTGTATCTCGGATCTGCGGAAAGAGAGGACCCCAGCCTCTCTAGCCAGCTTCAGGATGCGCTCATTGTCCTGATAACGGTGGATCCGTGTGATGAAAGGGAGCGGAGGGTCACCCTGTTTCTTGCAAGAGATGGCTACTCTGTGCACCCTGTCGACGGATGGAGGTGAGGGAAAAGCCTCTGTGCCAAAGGTTTCTTCCAGGAATACCTCCACGAAAGCGGTTGGGTGCGAGTCTTCAACTTTTTCATGTAGGCCGGTTATAAGGATATTGTTGCGCCTAGATCTATTTTCAGGATCATCCGTTTTAAGTTTGAGGGTCTCATTCTCTCTGGACAGGGCCATGCAGGTTGACTCGAGGATTAGCAGCCTGGTCACCACCTCGTTAAGATGTGTTGGATGGTCTGGTTGTGCCGGTCAATAATTGCTCGGTCAGTAGAAAGTTGGACAGATTGTTTGGCTATAATGTGGTCCTCCATTGAGTTGAGAAGTTTCTCCATGTCGCTAAGGTTAGTGGCACATTGCTGTTCATTTTGGCTAGCTTGCGTTCCGACACCTTGGTTATCCTCAGATGTGTCCTCAGTAGGTTGGTTTTGCTTTTTGGTCAGTTTCCCCATATTTAGTCAGCTTTTACACAGGCTTGCACAAGTTAACTATAATAATAAAACGTGTATTAATTGAATTTAGGCAGGATTTCAACAGGGCTCTCCCAGTTTGCGACCTACTCCGACATCGCTCAAACCGGAAGTCCTTGCCTTATGGATTTTTTCCATGCCATTAATCATATTGGAATATACTTTTTGACCTTTGTATTTTTCTTTGCAAAGTGCTCTTTGTGGATTATTCTTTTCGTTGTGGATTGTTCTATTGAATATTAACTTTTTTGCTTTGTGGATTACCCTCTGCTATTGTTTTCCCCATTTCCCCTTTAGGAGTATTTTTTGTTTGCTTACAAACGATATGGAATTTATTAATACACTCCTCCTGACTCCATGACAGTGCATCCCTCCTCCTTCCCGGTTTTCGGCACCAGTGTAACAGGTAAACAGACATAAACACACACACACACACACACACAGTCTCTCTCTCTCTCTCTCTCTCTCTCTCTCTCTCTCTCTCTCCTGAACTGGCTTTCTCTTTATCCCTTTCCCACTGATTGGGCTGATTCAGCGCTGGGCATCCACCGTTACGGTCCGGCCAAGCATTCCTCCTCGTCACATCCTCCTGTGTCTGTCATTGTTGACTTAGTCTTCAGCAACTGCAAAACATAACAGTCATTTAACCACTGAAAACAACCACTAAAAGAACACTTAACAACATATGGCTTAAATCAGCTGTATTACTGTTTTTAAACATACTCTTCTCTCTCTCTGCAACAATCTTGATTGCGTCTCTCAGCTCTACTTTTCCATGATGCAAGGAGGAATAATTATTCCTCATAGCCTCATTATAAATTTTGCAGGATGCTCAAAAGACATAAAATATTATTAATAAGAGAAATACTTGATAATTAGACCATGATAAAAATGGATATTATAAGGTTGCAACAACAGATTGAATGTTCCCTGTGTTCCCTGTAATCTGTGAAGATAAATTGAGTCTGGTCGAATAGGAAAAATATTTTATGGAAAAGAGGAATAATTATATGAGAGATTGTAATGCAGTTAAAATCAGATTAAATTAAATACAGTATCATTTGTTTTACCTGGTTAGTGGACTAAATGTATTGAAGATTCTTCTTTGAATGTCTGATAGTGTCTGTAGGTGTGTTTGAAACGACTCCTCAACAAGTAGGAACAGCGATCAGGACAACAAAAGTCTGTGCAAGAGGGTGTGGGGTAAGAAGTGGAGGTGTGTGTGGGGATTAAGGGTGGAGGTCAATCATGAACAGACAACAATGGGGGAGATTGGGGGTAGTTGTTACACTTTTTACTCCAGTAAATATTTATAGTAGGTTTATTTATAGTAAGTATGTTTCTGTATAGACACTTTAAAACATTGGCTACAAACTAGCTGTTGAACACTGTCTTGACTGACTGAAGTGTTTCTGGGGAGCCCTGTAGTGCAGATGTATGGAGTTTGCAGGGCACACAGTCTTACTCTGAATACATTTCCTATCTGTGAAATGTATTGTAGTCATCTTATTTGGTACTTTATCTGTGCAGTTAAGCAAGACAAAAGAGAAGTTGTCAGTAGCAATACAACTCTTAATACAATCTCTTTTTTCCTTCACATATTAAATTAATAGTAAAGTCATCAAAACTATGGAAAAACATGAATGGAACTATGGGAATTATGTTGTGACTAAATAAAATCCAAATAAATCAAAACGTATTGGGTTACTTCACTGTAACCCTTGTTCCCTGATAGAACATGCCTGCTCCAGTTTCACGGTAGTGGAAACCACGCCATTGAAACGCGAAAGGCGGCTAGCAAATTGAATTCTGTAGCCATTTTCTACTGTTCTTAGGGCCCAAATAGAAATACCTGGCAGAAGTTTCCACACTGCCAGGTTCTCTGAGATGAGATGGGTATTAATTTTGACACTTCCTGTTGAGGGGATGTTGAGTGTTCCGCGTCCTAGACTAAGGCAGGAAGCAGCGGTACACCCAACATTTCGCTGGAAGCCTCTAACTCCCGAAACACCAGAGGTGGCAGGAATGGAGAGGTTTCGTGGGGGTACCGGGAGGGACGAAGTGGATGATACATGCGCCCTGTCCTGCGGGGGGCTACCCCCACAAGGCTGGGCGCAAAACAGTCAGGGAAATGACTGCCCTGAGGTCTTGCTTTGGGGGCTGCTGAGGGCGACGAACCGGCCCCCAGTCTTTACGAGGGGGAGCATGATTCGCCATGCTTTGTTTTTGAGCCTCCCGTCTAGAAGGACCGGGGCGGGGCTGGGTGGCCGATGGCCCCTCCCCCTGAGTGTGGCGAGGAAGGAATTGCTCGAAGGCTTCCTCGTGACTTTTTGCCTCCTGGAACCTGGTGATTACTGAATTCATAGCGTCATCAAATAAGCCAGAAGGTGAAACCGGGGCATCGAGAAGGAAAGATTTGTCCTTGTCTCTGATGCCCGATAAGTTAAGCCATAAGTGTCTCTTCATGCTGACTAAAGCAGACGTAGACCGGCCAATGGCGCGGGCCATCTGCTTGGTCGTGCAGAGAGACAGATGTAGCGTATCAGTGAATCATGTAATACACGTTCTTGCTAAAACCCAAAGAGCTTTTGGCCTCTGAACTCAAAAGGTAAATTAGGCCTTCGGCTCCAGCCAGTCTGCAATAGATGGTTAGATGACAACTTCTATGACACCCTGAGTGTGAACAGACAACACACACCAGATGTTTCCCTGCCATTGCAAGCTTCAAAGAGATCCTAATCTTACCCTCCCAAGTCTAAGAAAGGAGAGTAAGAGACCTCTTCAAGACACACAGATACCTACCCACACACACATAAGAACTTTTCAGGAATTTCCTCATTTAAAGACCTTACTGAGATTTGTTTTTACATTTGTCTGTTTGCCCGTGTCCTATTGGAATATCTATGATGTTATCGTAGTATCAAGGGAATTATAAATACTTGTAATTACGCATTGAGATGTAAACTTGAATTCCTATCATTGTTACATGTCGTGTTTGATGTCTTTGTACTCCTCTTTGTCTGACTGAGCCAGATATATGTATTAGGTTATGATAAAATGTGTCTTATGTTTAATCATCTTCGGAGGAAAAATGACGAATTTCGGCTATGGCCATAACTTATGCAAATGAATCGGCCTGACAAGACAAAGAAACTTTCCCGCTCAAGATTTTCTGAACAACGATTGGACAGTTCGCTTCAGAGAGGCGTGGACTAGGTTTTCCTTAAAAGAAAGGAACTCCAGTTTATACGTTGCTTAGTTTTTTTCTTTCGACTGAGTCGTCACCTTTTCTTGTCGTTTTCTTTTGTTTGTTTTTATTTTCCTTTTCGTAATTCTCCTTTGTTCATTTCCACACGAGTGAAAGGAACTTAGGCTGAATTATTCTCGTTGGTAACTCCACTTTCAAGAGACTCTTGAAACTTGCCGCAACTCTGTTCGCCTAAAGGGACCAGGAGCACGCGCTTTGAAGGACACACACACATGCCTTCTTTCCTCAGCAACCCTGAGAGGACCATTGTGCAAGTATTTATTTCTTATCAAGATGTATTATGCGTAAGGTTTTGCCCATTTTAGGGTAATTTTGAGTTCCTTGCTGTCTCTGTTTTAAGGTCCGACTTGTCTGTGATTTTACACAACTCTCCCTCTTTCTCTCACTCTCTTATTCTAATTCTCTTTCATTGTTTTGTTGTTTATCGTGTTGTAAATACATTTATTCCGTGTAACTGTAGTCACCGATATATACGTAGTTTTCCAGTATTAAATACTACATTCATTGATTGACTCTGCCTATCTGTTCATGATTTCGAGGTCCCTGAGGTCTTTAAGCTACGAGCTCTAAAACTGTTGATACTTTAAATAGTATTTTTGTTTAGAAAAGGGAAGCTGTTTTTCGTGGCCAAGAGAAATAGTCTGCCTTTCTAAGTTATACGAATAATTTCTTAAGGGTTAATAAAGATTTTATGGTCAGTTTGCAGGCGAGCAGACTATTAGATGACAAATTAATTCCCTTAGGAGTTATCTCGAGAATCGAACGATTCTAGACAATTGATATATTATTGTTTAATTATAATCCGTTGTGATTGAATGTTGATATATATAATTGCTCTAGTTTTGCCTGTCTATATGTGTAACAGCGCAACCCATTGCGTTTAGTGGCCCATATAATGACCTTGGCAACGTATTCCCTTTTAGGGATAATTTAAAACTGTAAGTGATAACTCATGACCCGTATGATCAGTTATTGATTATGAATTATTGATTATTGATTATACAATTCCCCTTATTTGAGTTTTGACACCTTACACAGATCCTTGCCTCGACGAAGCTCAGAGAAAGCCTCTTCGTTGACCGTGGTGCCCGCACTCAGGTCCTCAACAGATTAGCTTAGTGCGCTTTTAACACTGCCATAGTGTGCAGGGCAGCACCAGCCTGACCTGCTGCCTGATAAGCCTTCCCCACAATCGTGGAGGTGGTCCTACACAGATTTGTGGGGAGAGTGGGTCTCTTTAGCAATGATGTCGAGCCAGGCGAGAGATAACCCGCAAGTGTCTCTTCTACCGGCGGCATCACCGAATACCCCCGAGCCTCAGCACCCACGATAGTTGAATATTTCGACGTCGAAGGCACGAAGACACGGGAAGGATTCCTCCATGAATGAGAATGCTCGTTATGGAGGTCATAGAAGAAAGGAAGGGACTGATATAGCGTTCCCTTCCCCTTTTTTTATTTATTTAATTTTTTAATTGATTTCTTTTTGGCCACCAGACAGAAATCTGTCTTCTAGTTTAGAGCGTTTCGGGGGGTCTCTTGTTCGCGTGGCCAGTCTAACTATAGTCTGCCCACAGCCCGAATAACCACCTCGAGTAATTTCTCAGCCGCTTTATTATTGTGCGTGGAATGTACAGAGGTTCAGCATCCCCTCGTGAACCAATGAGGCGCCAAGGCATGCTTCAGGTTTACGAGAAGGATCACCTGGATCTGGGGAGAGAGCGAGCGATAGGGACGGACCCGTCTCTCGCTCCTCAGCCATATCTATGCGAGAGCCCCATGATGAAAGAGTGGGTGCTGGCTCTTGGAAGTAAGCGAGACGAGTGTGAAGCACCCGCCCTGCTGCAATGCAAGAGCAGCCTGCTCTTCCCCTAAACATACAAAACAAAACTGGTGTGTGTTCGTTTCAGCCATAGAGCGTAAACATGAGAACTCATATCGCTTTCTTTGTTTATCAGTCATTCTTTTTCTTCTTTTTTTTAAAGAAAAGAGAAAGGTTTCTGCGCACTGCTTAACCATTCTAACTCCTTACAGAGGAAAGTAGAAAGTTTCTGACAGGCTCAAGAAGCACATACACACAGAGTCCTAGCTGGAGGCCACAGTCGCATGGCTTCATGAATGAAGTGAGCGAGTAGAGGAAGCCTCCCCAAGGGCACCCCATCCATCGAGGCGTGGCAAGCCGAAATGGCGGTCACATAGACACTGAGAGTAGCGGGGCATATGCATGCTGACAGTTTTTCCTGCAGAAAGTCCAGAACTGAAGCAATCTGGCAGTTAACTGGATCTGCATTATGTGCAATGCACCATCTTTCAAAGACACCCCACTTATTGGTGTAACTTCTAGTAGAGGGAAACGCATACAGGCGTATACTGGGCCATGTATTCACTATCGCGTCCAGCCCCGGGGGGGCTGGGTGACTCAGGAAGAAGTAGAGGAGACATTGTGCTGTTCATAGAGGCGAAGAGGTCCTCTTCTGCCCTGTAAAATCTCACCCAGATTTGTTCCAAGTGGAGTGAGCCCTAGCACTTAAAATGGTCGATAACCTCAGGAGAAAGCCCTGTGTCCCTCAGTTGGTACCCTTCAGGGGCCAAACATGAAAGGTTCCACAATTCGGGCCGGGGATGAAATATTGTCCCCTGTGCCTGAGAAAGAAGGTCCTTCCTGTCTGGAATCACCCAAGGTGGGACGTCGAGGAGCGATATTATCTCTGAGAACATACCCTGTTTGGCCAGCGCGGCGCTAATAGTAAGAGGCAAGACCCTTGCTGGCGAACTCTGGCCAAGACTCCCGGGAGCAGAGAAACCAGGGGAAACGCAAACAGACACATTCTGGGCCATGTATGCGCCATCGCGTCCAGACCTGGGGGGGGGGGGGTCTGGGTGACTCAGATAGAAGTAGGGGGGACATTGCGCTAGATGAAAAGGTCCACTTCTGCCCTGTAAAATCTCAACCATATTTGTTCACTACATCTGGGTGGATTTTCCACTCCCCCGTCGGTATATTCTATCTGAACAGTACATCTGTTCCCACATTCAGGCATCCAGGGATATAAACTGCCCTGAGTAACAGGAGCTTGCCATGGGCCCAAAAGAGAATCCGACGTGCCAGAAAATTCAGCTGACGTAAAATTCAGCTGACGTGAACGTGGAACTCCTTCATGGTTTATGTAAGAGACTACCGCTGTATTGTCCACCCGCACCAAGACATGGCAGCCTCTGGAGGAAGTATTTCAGGGCCAGAAATACAGCCATCAACTTGTTAATGTGACAATCGAGCTGATGACCCTCCCATTCCCCTTGAGCTGGACGACCACTTAAGACCGCTACCCAGCCCGTCAGGGAGGCGTCTGTCGTTAGCAACCTGCGACGACAAGACGCACCTAGAGAGGTAAGAAACCAGGGTCTGAACCACATATAAAGTGAATGAAGTGCGTGTCGCGTAAACCTTATTTGCCTTAGGGGACTTGGATGAAATCCCCTGGCTTTTAGCCACAGCTGAAATGGTCTCATGTGCAAAAAGGCCCAAAAGGATCACCATGGATGCAGACGCCATGAGACCTAGTATTCGTTGATACTGACGAACAGTGCAACCTTGACTAAGCCTAACCTTGCTCAGGGTGTTCTCAATGGATGTTATTCGAGCGGGAGACAACTGTGCCTGCACTGTGATTGAATTCCATATAACTCCCAGATAGGTAATTCCCTGGGTGGGAGCGAGAACGCTCTTTTGACGTTGAGTCTCAGACCCAGAGAAACAAAATGAGCTAAGACAATATCCTGTGCTGAACTGCCAGTTCTTGAGACTGTGCTAGTATCAACCAGTCGTCTATGTAATTCAGAATGCGGATGCCCCGTCTCTCGCTCCTCAGCCAGATCTATGCGAGAGCCCCACAACGAAAGAGTGGGCGCTGGCTCTTGGAAGTAAGCGAGATGAGTGCGAAGCATTTTGACCGAAAGCAGATCGCAGTGCTCGCACCCGCCCTGCCCCAACGCGAGAGCAGCATGCTCTTCCCCTAAACAAACAAAGCAAAACTGATGTGTGTCCCTCTCAGCCATAGAGCGTAGACAAGGGAACACACATCGTTTGCTCTGACTTTCAGTCATTCTCTCTTTTTTCCTTTTCTTTTTTTTAGAAAGAAGAGAAAGCTTTTCTGCACACTGCCTAACAAATTCTAACTCCTAACAGAGGAAAGAATGTTCTGACAGGCTCATGAAGCACACACACACAGAGTGATCTGAAGACAAAAGATCTGACAGATCTGCCTGTGACGCATCTATTTATAGCACTGCCACAGGTGCATCCAATGATTACACAGGCAGAGGCTATAAATTGCATACATATTCACAACTGGTCGCACCTAAAGTTGTTCCCAAAGTGCTTTTTCAGCGCAGCATCATAAGTATAACTTTTTGAAAGGGAACAATTTTTACATTCAGTGTGTTTATTTGAGCATGTTTGTCTGGGCAGTAATGCACTTTGCTGTAGCCTACAATAAGTAAACTTTCAGTTATTTTCCTTCCCCTGTGCTCTGAAAACACAGCAATCCCCTAACATATTTCACTCACAATTGCCAGTCATTCACATATAAAAGTCCCTCTTAGCAGGACTGCCATCAGTTGTCACAACCAGCCAAATTTCAACTGTTAATTTCCGTCCAACTTCACGATCCCATGTACATGTCCGCTGAAATGAGGGATGTTGCTTTTTGTTGATGTTAACGGTTAAGTTACTTGGGTCCATTTTTTCCCAAATACATCTGACAAACTAGAAGTTAAGTGGGAGTTTACTATTCCCACATTTTTCAAGATTACATATTTTTCATGCAGTGAAAGCCAACAATGAGAGGACTGGTGATTTTCCAGTATGTGCCTGGCATGTGGTACTGTTCCAACATGTCCCATTTCACGGACGGCCCACTGGGAAAAGTCCCGATTCTCCCTATGGCCAGTCCGCCCCTGCTGACCACCTCCAAATGCAGTTTGAGTGATCCGATCCCAATTCGATGACAATGCATCTTGGGTACATTATCACCTATCATTTAATGTGGTCAAGTGCTATACGATAGTGATCCGATCAGTGAAAACAATATGTTAATGCAAGGTGTAAATGGGGTTATTGTTTGGCAGCATAATTTGTATGTCCCTATGGATACATACACTAAACAAAGTGACACAAAAAGCTCCTTTAGATGTTCAAATCAAGTGATAAAATGATGCCAGCTTATGACAGATACTCCTTTAACATTTTAAACTTGATATTGGCTTGAGCAAAGCAAACAGTGCATCAGTATAAATTAATTCCAAATCCAGCAGGGATGAAAAAACAAGCAAACAAACAAATATTAAAAAACATGTTAATCTGCGTATTCTCTTGATTGGCAGATCATACAGACTGAAACGTGCACAAAAGCTTTGGGAGGTGTTTATCAACAATGTAGTCTCTCTTGGGGGCACTTGTGAGTTGTGGAAGTCTGTTTAAATTCTTGACAACATGACAGTGTATGATCATAGTCCTACAGTGTGCTTCCCAGGGACCGTAAACACTAAAAAACATAGACCTTCAGCCAGTGTTAAGTCACCATAGCCTGCTGTCCAGTGAGTTCCAAATTCCAAGGATCCAATATCAAACGGGGAAAATGTATGGGCCAAAAAGATCAGCTACTAATAGTGTCTTGACAACTAATTGTCTTGAGAGATTGGCAAGCAGGAAATATGTGAATTCAGTGAAGAAAAAAAACAAACAAATTGGGATTGTCAATGTTAACATGTACATTTAGTACAATTAAGTCTAAAACAGATAAAACGCAATTAAAAAAAGAACATATTTAATCATGCCCCCTGACATGTATGCAAGGGCAAGTTTGACTGAGATTACCCTGATTTCCTACTGCAAGGTGAACACTTTTACCAGTAATTGTGTTTTTCTTGAGTTGGTGGATACTTTTGAAAAAGCAGATTTTTGGTAGCTTTCAGCTTATTGGTGGGCATATAAGCACATTCAATGATATCCAAATAAAACAAACAATATGTTCACTTATAAAGCTTATCGTCTATTAAATGATGTACTCATCTGCCACAATAATGCAATAACTGCCACAAAAATGTAAAAATGTCTTTAAGTGATCTATTTATTAAATATATTACAATAAATATACATATATTGAAATTGGTCTGTTCAGGACTAAACGTGTCCTGTACTCATGGCCCCAGTTATTTGATTCAGATTTACTGAGAGTCAGTACTCATCTTATAAAGCATCAATAATTTTGGGATTTAAAGTGTTGCAGCAGAAAACAAATAAATCATTCTTATTATGGTGTATTTTCAAACATATCCTAGTCCAGGATTACATGAAATTGCCTGTGGCATGACACTCCTTTATTATATATATATATATATATATATATATATATATATATATATATATATATATATATACATGCACTCACCTAAAGGATTATTAGGAACACCTGTTCAATTTCTCATTAATGCAATTATCTAATCAACCAATCACATGGCAGTTGCTTCAATGTATTTAGGGGTGTGGTCCTGGTCAAGACAATCTCCTGAACTCCAAACTGAATGTCAGAATGGGAAAGAAAGGTGATTTAAGCAATTTTGAGCGTGGCATGGTTGTTGGTGCCAGACGGGCCGGTCTGAGTATTTCACAATCTGCTCAGTTACTGGGATTTTCACGCACAACCATTTCTAGGGTTTAGAAAGAATGGTGTGAAAAGGGAAAAACATCGAGTATGCGGCAGTCCTGTGGGCGAAAATGCCTTGTTGATGCTAGAGGTCAGAGGAGAATGGGTTGACTGATTCAAGCTGATAGAAGAGCAACTTTGACTGAAATAACCACTCATTACAACCGAGGTATGCAGCAAAGCATTTGTGAAGCCACAACACACACAACCTTGAGGCGGATGGGCTACAACAGCAGAAGACCCCACCGGGTACCACTCATCTCCACTACAAATATGAAAAAGAGGCTACAATTTGCAAGAGCTCACCAAAATTGGACAGTTGAAGACTGGAAAAATGTTGCCTGGTCTGATGAGTCTCGATTTCTGTTGAGACATTCAGATGGTAGAGTCAGAATTTGGCATAAACAGAATGAGAACATGGATCCATCATGCCTTGTTACCACTGTGCAGGCTGGTGGTGGTGGTGTAATGGTGTGGGGGATGTTTTCTTGGCACACTTTAGGCCCCTTAGTGCCAATTGGGCATCGTTTAAATGCCACGGCCTACCTGAGCATTGTTTCTGACCATGTCCATCCCTTTATGGCCACCATGTACCCATCCTCTGATGGCTACTTCCAGCAGGATAATGCACCATGTCACAAAGCTTGAATCATTTCAAATTGATTTCTTGAACATGACAATGAGTTCACTGTACTAAAATGGCCCCCACAGTCACCAGATCTCAACTCAATAGAGCATCTTTGGGATGTGGTGGAACGGGAGCTTCGTGCCCTGGATGTGCATCCCACAAATCTCCATCAACTGCAAGATGCTATCCTATCAATATGGGCCAACATTTCTAAAGAATGCTTTCAGCACCTTGTTGAATCAATGCCACGTAGAATTAAGGCAGTTCTGAAGGTGAAAGGGGGTCAAACACAGTATTAGTATGGTGTTCCTAATAATCCTTTAGGTGAGTGTGTATATATATATATATATATATATATATATGTGTGTGTGTATTATTAAAGCAGTACACTGCCTTGTGATGATATCCCATTCAATATATCAGAGGACATTGCCTGTAAGGGTTTCTGGCTGTGTCGATTACTATCTACTTCTCATTTGCAAGTAAGTAATCTGACTCAAGCAATGAAGCATCAAGCATATATTGATTTTGTGCAGAAACAGTAGTTGTAGATTTGAAACATGTGATCTGGAGAAAAAGCCAGAGGGTGTAAAAGCTCCCAAGAACACTTTTTTATTTTTTTACGAATGAATAAGACAAAAGGAAAAAAGAAGAAACTCGGTTTTCCACTAAACTTTACCAGAGCTTAATGTAATATATTATATGTAATCAAAGGAAAAACATATCTCATGTTCCTTGAAAACAAACAAAAACTTAACATGCATGATGACAGACATTTAAGATGCCTTACCCTGTATGCATGTTTATTATTCTTTTAAATATTTCAGCTCTCAGTAGAACAAAGCAGTCAGATTGGCTCATCACAATGGCTGCTGTCTACTCCCACCACTCACTTGGTGTAAATCATACATCATACACTGATTGCTTTCTTCTATCCCCTTGTAAACAACTGTGTATTCAAATGTCCCCCACAGTGAAACAGGATTGTATTCAATAAGGACAGGATTGCTGTCAACCAGTCTAATGAGCTTTATAGTACAACATGTGTAAAGTGGACAGAGCAAAGCTGTTGAAAGGACTTAGTTTCCCACATGTTCCGCTCAAGTTTTACATTGTCACCCCAATTGAAGTAGTACATTTATGTCGTTTGTGATATACCATTTTCACCAGGGGCACATTAATGCACGGTCTTGTAAGCCCAGGGGCCCACAACTCCCATGGGATCCAGCACATTGTGTCCATCACCCCATTGCATGTTTCCCCTATGCATGTTACACTATGCATTGTTGACACGGAGACGGTGCACAACCATTAAAGGCGTCCGTGTAGCACATGTTCAACACAAAGCAGTTACACCACCCCCCAACCTGCCAACTGCTAAAGAGAAGAGTTCTGGAATCAGGCATTCTATATCTGCAACCTGAAGGAAGGAGATCAAATTATTTATAAATTGGTTGATCAGGGAAATCAAGTATTGAGTGCAATTTCTCTATAACCAGTTTGCTGTGGATTTCCTACACTGGGCTCCAATCACCTTAAATGCAGTTTTGACTATTTTAAACAGTTTTATCATGTGCCCCTGTGTGTCTGTCACTGTTCTAATATGCAGGGCAGTTTAAATGAGGATGTTAAACTTTAGAATTCAAGAGAGTAAATATGGCAAATTATATAGGCAAATTGAAATGGGTCTAACATATCCTTCACATGCTTCAAAATTTCCTGTCTTTCAAATGTTTTCATCACCACAGGGGTGATGTAATCAATTTCATACTATTTCACAGACTTAAGACCAGAATTAATAAACTTAGTGTAGAGGCCAAAGTACAATTCATAGTAATGTGAATAAGAATTAATGTTAAACAGGTAAATAATTTCATTTAGAAGTTCATGTAATGGTTAAAAATGTTAAATAATACTTAAAAGGTTAAAAGCATACTATAATTCATGTGCTTGTATAATTTGGTAAAAATAGTGTACTGCCTCTTTAAAAAAAGGCCAACTCCGACTACATTATGTTTATTTTCTTTATGTGACTCAGTTATTGAGAGCTGTGGAAGCTAACGGTTTTCTTACCTGATAACTGCTAACTGTTGACTTATAACTACTTTCATTAAGAATATTTTATTTCATTAACAATTAGAATAAGTGTATTAGTCAGCGCACATTTTCTTTTGTAAATCGGAAACCAAGGAATAAAAACCGGAGATTTTAATCTTTTATTTCAACGTTTCTGAAATGGATTTATTGAACTGCCTTGCTGAACTTAAAATGGACACTGCAAATGGGACTAACTGCTAGGAATAATGTTAGACAGTTATTAGTGTAAGCCATCGTACTTCTCAATATTTCAAACCTCTAAACTTAGGTTCAATTTTTTATTTATATTTAAGTTTTGCCTTCTCAAATTCTGCCTTAACTTCCTTACTGATAGCACATTTTTTGACCACTGTTAATTTTTTTTTCCTGAACAGATTTCGGATTTCTCCTTTAATCCAATGCCCATTATTCAAATAACAGGTAACCACCTTTGTAGGAATTCAATTGTCAACACAAAAATAAATATAACTGCACCGCAAAGTTCACTGATACTGTCTAAATGACACTTAAAAATAGACAAATGATTGTGGTCAAAACAACACTTTAAGGTCAATATATGGTCCCCTTTGCACTCCTGGACCTTCCGTGTCTCCACTCACCTTCTGCACAGTACTTTTACATTGTCTGTTATGTTAGAATTAAGATTATGCACAACGCTGTGGTCGTAGGAACTCATCGGAGGGTCAGCAACTCACCTATAGACCCTTTTGATGGAACCATAACAAAGACAGTTTTATTCCCACAAGTGTGACACATGATGTACTGATCAGAGTGGTTTAGTGCTCTTTAATTGTGTGACACATGATGTACTGATCAGAGTGGTTTAGTGCTCTTTAATTGTCACTGTGGTTAAATCACCAAGAAAAAAAAAAACCCTGAGCATCAAGTAAAATAGACCTATGATAAATGTACACCATGTAAAGAACAGCTGAGGAAATTCCCTTGGCAAATAAAAGGGTCTCAAATATATTAGCATCAAATCAATGTCTGGTAAACAAATCCTCTCCCACACAGTCATATTATTGCACCCCCATTATAGGCTGGACTGAGATGAGTACTGAGTGGAACAGTATAAAATCACTAAAGGGATGTTTCCCTTTTGAGACATGCCCTGCCTATGTTGTTAGCTCGTTAGTAGCTTGTAGTGTAGTTACATTTTCAAAAAGAGTAGCTTGACTGTAATTGAACTGTTTTTATATGTAGTTTGTAGTTATTAAAATAGCTTGAAGCTGCAGTTTAGCTTTTACAACACTTGCGCACACACTTAATTATGTCATTTATTTTGACAAATTTAACAGAGGCATACCTATGGCCACATTCGCACAGCAGCAGAATACGGTTGTCAGACCTGTTTTTAGTGCTTAATATGGTTACGTTCACACAGAGCTTGGTTATTTACGAGAGTGACAACCGCATTCTATAGCCAAATTGACACCCACAAATTTTCAGGTCTCACAACCGCATTCTCAGCAAACCTGTGCTGTGTGAACCGTAACGTACTGGACAATTACTTGTTAGTTACATCTTGTACAGTGTTAGTGAAGTCATGTACAGTGAGAGACACACACATGTGTCTCGTGTGATTCATTTGGGGTTTTGTTAGCTCATGGAGATGGAGATATTAGCTGATTGTCATCCGAAGATTCAGCCGCTGTTTTCCACCAGCTGCTCATGGGCACGAGCAACGCAACACAAAAGCTGTGCTCTGCTTGCAGTTAAAAAGTATTCAAAGCCGCTGCCGGTTAATTATGTTCTGATGGATGAACTTGTGCCTTTATTGGACTTGTTTATAGAATAGCACAGCATTAGTTGTAGTAAGACATGCCGGTGTTATGGATGTCGCCATCTTTGATATTTACTTTAGTCACTGTCACTATGGTTACAGATGTTAGAATACGGTTGTGATTTTGGTTGTTCATTCATTCCGACAGTATTTGAACTGCTACTGTAAGCCGTTGTATGAACAGGACATTTCAAGACTCAAACCTGTAACTAAACATGGCTGTCAATCTCAAAAATGTACTGTGTGCATGTAGCCTATTTGACATTTCATGATTCATCACTTCAAATTTAATGGAAGTATATGCCACAGTCTCCTGGAGCACTGCATCACTAAATAATGTTTTTTTTCACAATTGCAGACTTCTCTGTAAGACTTAAAGTGTGAATGTTCCTATGAAAATTTGTAAAAAACAAAGTCACATATGTAAGGAAAGCACCTGATGGTAGCCCTATATTTTATTATTTTCTTTATTCATGTATCCCCTCTGGCTAACACGCAATCAATGAGACAGATGAAGTTATTCATTTTACAGTTGTTTCCCACAGTCTCCACACATGCTTTTCCTTTGGCTATGAGGTTGGTCTCACATGTTGCTGCTGGAACACAAGACTATGAATGAGTCCAAACCTCTTCAGCAGAAACCTGCTTCTGGCTAGGTGTCTGGCAAGCCTGCTGTTCACAAGTGTCTGCCTGAATAGCATCTCTCCCCTAAACTAGAACCAATTAATTAAATCAAAAAGATGGCACCAGGTTAGAAGTAAAAAGAAAAGAATAGAAATGTAGGGAAAAGGAAAGGCTCTTGAGCTATTTTAAAAAGAGTAACATGTGCATTGTAATGAACCAGAAATGCTTCTCTCTCGTGTGCCAAGTCTTTGATGTTAGGAAAGCACACTTTAAAAAACAAAACACAACAAAAAAAATGTTAAATATTGGTAAATGCATGGCAGCAATGGCTGCCAAACGTTTACCATAAACCGAAAGAAAAGTTTTAGACTGTGAAGTGAATTAAAATGTTTAAGACTGCAAAATAAATTAATAATACAAATAATAATAATAATAAAAAACCTGAGAAAAGGCCAGTGTCAAGTTGGCAGACAGAATTTGCATGCCCCGCCCCGGACATACGGGTATAAAGGGAAGCGGGGCAGCGAGTGCCAGTCAGAATTTTTCTTCGGAGCTTAACGGTTGTGCAACAGCAAGCTGAGTTCACCACTGTTTCACTCACCTCTACTGGCGATAAGCACTGCTGTTGGATCTACGGCACGTTTCCAGCTGGCGTTCTCTCTCTCTTCAAGCTGTGCAGTCTACGCCCCTGGGTGCTTCGACAGCGCTTACATAGCCTGAAATAGTGTTTCTCCTCCTAAATAGTGTTTATTTTCTCTAAAAGAGTTTGAGTTCCCACTCATAAAAGAGCAATACACAGCAGGCATTGAACGTCCTTTTCAGGACACGTCTTTTTAAAGATGTCTTTCCACCTCTGTGTAGTTCCTGTATGAGGTTGATTTCTCTCCACTTCTGACGGTCATAAAAGCTGCCTCGCGTGCCTGGGCTGCGATCACACGCAGGCAGCGATTTATGAATGGCTCAGTGCGAGAACATAGCCATGGCAACATTGCGGTCGCGGCTTTCTTTTCTCACGAGAGAAAGCCACTTCAGCCACCCACCACGCCGTTCCTTCTTCCCACGTGATTGAGGATGACCCAACTGGCGATGAAGGCATTTTGGGGATGACGACGGGATCATTTCGCCGGGTAAATCCCAACAAACCACCCGTCCCCCCGGCACACTTGCTTGCTTCCATCCGAGCTCGGGATGAGTGCGGCTCACCTCGCGACCAGCCGGCATTCTCCCTTGAACCCCCAGAATTGGATGACGACATCGCCTCTGCATCGGAGAGCATCACATCAGCGTCTGATGCTGATGACTTGTTTGGGCTGCCACCTTCGGATCTGCTTGCCCAGTCTGGCGCACAGATGTCTGCTATGCTTCCCCGGGCCACCGTGAGCATGAGGATAGACTGGAAACCTCCAACCCCCCCCAGGTTCCGTTCTTCCCGAAAGTGCATGACGAGCTGTCGTGGTCGTGGAGGGCACCTTTTACTGCCCAGAAACGACCCCTCCACTCATCCGCTCTCACTACCCTGGATGACGGGGCGGCCCACGGGTACACGGAGGTCCCTCAGGTGGACAGGACAGTTGCGATCCACTTGTCTCTCAAGATTGCCGCCACATGACGTCATCACTGACCTCGAAAGTCTACAGCGCCACAGGACAGGCCGCCTCCACCCTGCATGCCATGGCTCTCTCAGAGCCACGAAGGTCACAGTGCAGGCATTCATGCGGGAAATTGCCACCCTGGTGGTCCAGGAGCGTCACCTCTGGTGGAACATGATTGAGATGTGCAACGTTGACAAGGCATGCTTTCTCAATGCCCCCATCTCCCAGTTTGGCCTCTTCGGCTTTACCATCGGTGACTTCGCCAAGCAGTTTGAGAGAAGGCCGTGGCTGCTGGGCTTGCTCCCATGCTAGTCATGTAGCACCTGTTCCCCCCCTCAGGGGTGCGGGGAACCTAAGGTCTGTATGTGACATCTCTTTGGGGGCATTGGGGAGGCTATGTGCAGCCGACACAGGTGCCTCTAGCACGCAGTAGCCTGCTTGCACCTGTCTCGACAGTTCACGTAACACGGTCAGTGCGTGACGTTTTTATATGGGAGCCCTTGTGTCACTTCATTAGACACAACATCGAGTGAGTGACAGAAGGGGAACATCATGTTACTGTTGTAACCTCTGTTCTCTGAGGGAACAGAACGTTGTGTCCCTCCTGCCACAGCACTAGACCTACCACTGTAAACGGCCATACCTTATTTTCAACTCTTCAGTGCAAAATCCTGACTGGCACTCGCTGCCCCGCTTCCCTTTATACCCATATGTCTGGGGCGGGGCATGCAAATTCTGTCTATTCTCAGGTTCAGAGGTACGTTTGGCATCCCAGGAAGATCCCTTGTGTCACTTCATTCGACACAATGACTCGTTCCTTCCCTTGACGTTTTTCAACCATAAATTAAAGTATAATGTTTAAATAGTAATTTCAAATAGCGTGTTAACACTCGTAAGTTGAAATTGCATGTTTAAAATGTAATTTGAAATAACATGTTTCAACTATAAAATTAAATTATTTGTTTTGACTGTTCATTTAGAAAAATAAACATTTGCAGGTCATTAATTAAAAAACATGTTTTGACTGTAAATAGAAATAACATTGTTAGACCATTGATTAAAAAACAACAACATCATATTTTCACTGTAATTATTGTGCCTCGCCAACAAACTTAAGACCCTAAGAGTTCAAATAGGTTTATTCCACCATACATTTTAAACTCATTTGGTCTTACACTATTAAGCTATTTATTTCAGGATGTTTTACGCTCAAGCTCGACTCTACGGTACACCACAGCGGTAACCCCCAAATCTCCAACATTACAGAAACTATTCTAAATATCTTCACGTTAACGCATTAATTAATTAAAGCCAACATTTATTTTATCTCGCATTAACGCAGTTTTTATTATTATTATTATTATTATTATTATTTTGAAAGTCCGTTGCTCATTCACTCTGAATACACATACAGGCAAACCATGTCACAGGAGGGGTGGGATGTTGATCAGTACTGGCTTGGGATGGGCGTCATCACGCATCTCAATGAGAGCATTTGGGGTGGGCCTGACTGCTGCAGCGCTCACATGAACCAGAACAGAAAAGAACTGGCGGGGACATTAAAATGGAGAAAGGTACCGAACTCTTACATGGACATTTTCATTTTAAATATCTTCCAGACGGCGGAGTTGATAGAACCAAAGATATTTGTAACCACTGCAAAGTTGAATTTTCTTATCACCAGAGTACTTTGAGTCTGAAGTATCACTTAAACGCACTACACACCGTTGATGCAAGCAAATCACCCAACCAAACACAGTGTAGGGAGGCGTATAGGAATGGATAAATGCAGTTAATTTTGTCATTGTGTAACTACTAAACCTGCATCACTGAAAGTGTTTTTTTTTTTTTTTTACTGAGATTATCCAAAGGAAATCCAGTACAAACATGGACTTCACAGACTAAAAAGTCCCCTGCACAGTAAATCCCAGCTGTGTACTTTTTTTTTGTGCTCGACCACTTCATCTCACTCTAACAGGGACAATTGCTACTGAACATAGACTGTTTATGCTGCTACCTGATAAAAGAAAAATGTTTCTGCTGGTACCTGTTCAGAAAAAAAAAAAAAAAAAAAAAAGATTTATAAATGTTAACTTGCTGTTGCTCGGAAGGTGCGTGTTGTAAAGTTATGATCGTGGCTCTGGACTCTGAGGGTAACTTGTTTTTCTATAACAAACTGGATAAAACGTTAATGCCCTGACAGTGGCAAATAGCTTTGGTTTTATATTTGATTTGATTACATTAAATTGAGATTTACAAATATTTTAACTGCTACTGTGTAAAGGGAATACTGCTGTTAAACGGCACCTTATTTGTTTAAAGTGTTTGCAAACTAAATGTATTGCACTTTTGTTCATATAGCAGTACTTTTAAAATAAAACTGCGCAATACACTACTTTTCAATTCATTATTGAATTTTGCGCATAATAATGCAATTAATCTCAGAAAACCATGCGATTAATCGCAAATAATCGCGGTTAAACAAAATTACCTTTGCCCAGCACTAATATATATATATATATATATATATATATATATATATATAATATATTAGCTGCTAGACTGCTCCGGAATGTGCGTGCCTCGCCATGTGTCCAGCAAGTTTTTTCACCACAGTGAAAATGTTTTGAAAGTCTAAACGCCAACAAACATGGATTGAGGCAGAATATTTCATTAGATAAAAACATGTTGTGAATTTTGGAAATTATTACATCTATCTTTTTTCAAAACATGTTGACTTTTGGACTTTACAACGCTCTGGAGTAATTGGAAATGTTTGGACAACACGAATACAACACGGAAACAATCCTATGCAGCCACCACTGGAATCAAATCCATGAATAAATGAATCTGTTATGTTAACAATACACACCAGGACACGAAATTTAATTTCTAATGAATGTGAAAATGTATTAGTTCATCGACAACCACAGAATTTGCTATTGTAACTAATTACAGGTACAAATGTGATTATATATATATGTTTATATTAAATTATTTTCTTTGTAAATAAAAACAAATCAATACATTAGCTTATAAAAACATCACCAATGTGTATTTCAATGCATTGTAAAAAACATGTATGAAACACATATAGGCCTAAGCCAAAATGGCCAAAACGGTTAATAAAGAATATGAACATTCGCTAAACTGATTTAGAAAGCAATATTTGTTTTACAGTGAAATTGAGATTACAGATCATTCACTGACGCTTGTGGATCGATTACTCAGTCAACACTCTCTACCTTCCATGGGCAGCTCACACACTACCTTTTGACATTTGTCACAAGTGTCCTCTCCATCTGAAACTGCTCCTGCCTGGGTCCTCGCACCGTCAGCTGTGTGGCTTTTGCTCTCATATGGCCGTAGCGAAGTTAATTTGCCAGTTGCATTATGAAGTTCCTCCATGACATTCTCTCATTTGTGCATTCCTTGAACATGATGGAAGCATTTATTGCAGCCAAGTCAAGGATATTATAAAACACAGCCACTGGCCAACTACGTGTGGGTGCTTTCACATAGTATTTCCTCGCCATTTCATCTAGCACATCTACTCCAAACTTGGTTCTGTTGTAGTGTGTGTCTCTGGTTTAGCCTTTTGGCCACTTGTGATGGCAACAGCTGTGTGGACAGTGCTTTCCTTCTTTTGCACCGATGGACTGTGAGCTTTGCATTGTCACTTCTCAGCACCTCCGTGGTGAACAGCGCCCTTTGTTCCTTTATGTAGCAAACGCTGAAGTGCGTGCGGTCAAAAAGACCATTATGGCCATTCAAGGTAGAAACACTCAGAACTCTTTTTTGTTTAGAAATTTTTATAAAATAACAAAGTTAGAATAAAATATACACACATTTAAGAAAAGTAATGGTCCTATGGTTATAAGAGTTTTATTTCAACAAAGTTATTACATTGCAAAATTTAAAAATGGTCAAAATGACCGTTGAGGAAGTTCTAGTGTTAAACACTGTAGCTACTAAAGGCCACATGTTGACTTAAAGTTCATCAAGAATGACCTTTCCAGGAACAATAATTAAATGAATGCACATGTATAGACAGTGAACAGTTTTACTAACACAAACACAAAACATCATCCCGGTAACACATGTGACACTAATATTATGTAATTAACACCAACTAAACTGCATAAAATATATCATAGAACACCCCATTGTACATAACTGGTATAAAGAATAAGAAGAAACATATTTATTTTCATAAAATGCAATGAAATGTGATGGCTCACGCAGGAAATTCTGGGAATGCCCAATTATTGTTTTTCACCGTAATTTTAACAAAAGTTTACCGTAAAAGTACATGTAATATCTTGTTAGACATAATATAAATTTTTAGCATGAATTATTTGGTACTTTTAAAACATTTATTTTTATTTACAATATTTTACTGTAAAATTACATGTATTGTCTTATTAAATATCTAAATGTTTTTACTGTATATGTTAAAAAAAATTTTACAGTAGCATTTTTACATTCTTTTTCTGTTACATTACAGACATTTTTTTTACAGTTATAGAAATCCCAACATAAATGGATTAAGTTGTCAGGAACCAATCAGGTGCTACATCTCACACCACACAACGATCACTCTCTCCAGAGTTCTAATCACTTGCACCTGTTCCAAATCAGCAGTCAGCTCCATATAAACACCCAGTTCACAATCAGTCTTTGTCGAGTCTCCAACAGGAACAGACGCATACCAAAGTCTCAAAAAGTCTCTTACTCTGCCTACACCAGTCAAGTAACGTATACTCACCTGAAAAGATACTAACCTCTATGTCCATGTTCTGATGTTCCCAGAATCCGCTGCTGAATCCAAGTTTCCTGATTCCTTGTGTTCCTTCTGAGTTTCGCTTGCTGGTGTAAATATTTGAAAAAGAAAAGACAAGTATCACTGAACTGTGTTAGTTTGACTGTGGATTAACGGAAGGGGATCTACTCACCTGGAATCCTTCACGCTAAGTTATCTTCTTCGAATTCACCTCTGAAACTTGAAAAGACTCACCATTGAACTTGATGCACTAAAATAAAGCTTTGTTCTTATATACTTACCTCTGTCTCCGAGCCTGTATCCTGACAGAAGACTCGACCAGCACAAAAAGAGGTGAAGAAAATGATTCCCAGACAACCTTCAGCACCGGATACGAATCCCATACAACCCACCGTCGCTGCAACAAGTCCCATACATGTCACCGCTGCCGCGACAAATCCATTGTTAACCCCAGTCAGCGCTTCCGTGAACGCCGCTTCCTCTATTACTTGCTTCGCTGTTCCACCGTCGCGTCCAGCGCCATTCTCTGGTCGGGCGGAAGATTGCAATGGATTCCTGTTACAATGTTCACTTGCTCTGGAACAACAAGCTCAACTATATCCTACTGAGCGGTCTAAAGTGGCTTTCATTATCCAACAATTATCCGGAGCAGCTTTGAGATGGGCTGAGGCATTGTGGATGAAGGAATCAGCTGTGATAACATCTGTTCAGGATTTTGTAAAACACTTCAGGGAAGTTTTCGGTCGTCCAATTGAGGATTCCTCTTTCGGTGATCAGTTGTTGCAGTTACGTCAAGGGAAGAAGACGGTTTCTGAGTATTCTTTAGAGTTTCGTACTCTAGCCTCCAACAGTGGGTGGAACGAAAGGGCGCTCCTCTCAGTGTATCGCCGTGGATTGAATCCTGCCTTGCGTCTTCAGTTGGCGATTTATGATGACAGCTTAGGAATAGAGAAATTTATCCAGCAGGCTATTCGCGTGCAGCAACGATCTCAAGATTGTTACCAAGACAATCTATATTGCCATTCTGCATCTCCACAAATTGTCATGAGTTCCACATCAGAGAATCAATCAGAAAGAATGCAGGTTGACACCTTTCGACTTTCCCAGACAGAACGCACTCGACGAAAGGAGTTGAAACTATGCATGTACTGTGGTTCCAAGGGCCATTTTAGACTTAACTGTCCCATACGACCAGAACGACTGATGGTAAGCTCCGTCCAAGACAGCTCTATTATATCCACACCCCTCACGATTCCTGTAATCCTGAAATCTCGAAATAACTATGTATCTGTAACAGCCATCATCGACTCTGGGTCAGCTGGGAATTTCATTTCAGGACGACTCTGTAAAGAACTCAACCTCCGGAAGATCAACACCCCTAAGCCCTACTCCATCTACGCCGTAACAGGTGAGCTGATTAATAAGGGGCATGTAACTTCCCAAATAATACCCATCCAGTTGTGGGTTGAGAACAAACACCAGGAAATGTTCGAACCTTTTGTTCTGCAGAATAGTCAGACAGATATATAATCCTAGGTCGTCCATGGTTAATTCGTCATCAACCAACCATCAATTGGCAGTCTGGGAAGATCAAGAAATGGGGTTGTCATTGTTCCCTTAGTGAAATCCCACCTCCTAGCTCTTCCAGTGTCCAAATACCCAAAGAAATGACAGTTAACTCTACATCCCCTGTCGCGGCTAGTTTCTTTTTTGTTCCCAAGAAGGACGGGGGCCTGAGACCATGTATCGATTACAGAGCTCTAAACCAAATTACAGTGAAATTCAGTTATCCACTACCACTCATTCCTTCAGCTCTGGAACAGCTCAGAGGAGCTAAAGTCTTCACCAAATTGGACCTAAGGAGCGCCTACAATCTGATCCGAATTAGAAAAGGTGATGAGTGGAAGACGGCTTTCATAACTCCTGCAGGGCACTTTGAATATCTCGTTATGCCGTACGGATTGGTAAACGCCCCTTCGGTTTTCCAGAGCTTCATGGATGAAGTACTTCGGGAGTTCTTGGGAAAATTCGTTTTGGTGTATATCGATGACATCCTCATTTTCTCCAAAAACATAGTGGAACATTAACATCAGGTTTCTCAGGTACTCCAAAAACTCCGAGAATTCACCTTGTTTCTAAAGGCCGAGAAGTGTTCATTCCATCAAACCAGTGTCGAGTTTCTGGGATTTCACCTCAGTGAAAGAGGAGTGGAAATGAATAATCAGAAGACAGAAACCATCCTGTCCTGGCCTACCCCCAATTCAGTTAAGGAACTTCAGAGATTCCTGGGTTTCGCAAATTTCTACCGACGATTTATACATCAGTACAGCCTGTTGACAGCTCCACTAACCTCACTGCTAAAGGGAAAACCCAAGACACTTCTTTGGACCCCAGAAGCAGAAGGAGCTTTTAAGTCACTGAAGGCTGCATTCATCACTGCACCCTTACTTCATCACCCAGATCCGGAAAAGGTATTCGTAGTGGAAGTAGATGCCTCCACTACAGGAGTAGGAGCGATCTTGTCCCAATACTCTGATAATTCTTTCGAAACCATTCCCTGTGCATTCTTCTCAAGAAAGCTTTCTGCTGCTGAAAGCAATTATGACATCGGAAATCGGGAACTCTTGGCTGTAAAACTTGCCTTAGAAGAATGGAGGCATTGGCTGGAAGGGGCCAAACATCCGTTTATTGTACTCACCGATCACAAAAACCTCCAGTATTTGAGAGATGCCAAGAGATTGAACCCACGTCAGGCTAGATGGGCCCTGTTCTTCACTCGTTTTCATTTCACAATATCATACCGCCCCGGTTCAAAGAATACTAGAGCAGATGCTCTCTCTCGTATCCATGCCCCTGAAAATCCAATTGAAGAACCTGAATCCATCTTACCCGAAAGGCTATTTGTCAACCCAATCCTTTGGGAGATCAATGAACAACTACTTGAACTGTCACGACAGCAACCCAGAGTCCCAGGATGTCCTCCCGACAAGATTTATGTACCTGAAGATTTCCGTAATTCCTTGATTTCATCGGCGCATTCCTCGGTAGGCACAGGTCATCCCGGAGTAAGTAAGACTACATCAACTCTCCAACTCAAGTATTGGTGGCCCAACATGCAGCGAGATATAACAACATTTATCCAAGGATGTATTCCCTGTGCTATGTCCAAAGTTCCCAGACATCTACCCGTGGGTAAGTTGATGCCCCTTCCTGTCCCACTTAGACCTTGGTCTCACATCGGGGTAGACTTTGTAACTGACCTTCCTGTCTCAGATGGTAACACTTGTATCCTCGTGGCCATCGATCGTTTCTCCAAGGCATGTAAATTAATTCCTCTGAAAAATCTTCCCACCGCCTTTGTCACTGCAGAGCTGTTAATGGAACATGTCTTTCGAAACTTTGGTATACCAGAGGACATCGTGTCCGACAGGGGACCTCAATTCACCTCCCGGGTGTGGCGCGCATTCTTCTCTCTGATGAATGTAACTGTAAGTCTCTCATCAGGGTACCATCCACAAACGAACGGCCAAACCGAACGAAAGATCCAAGACGTCGGACGGTTCTTGCGTACGTTCTGCCACTCTAACCAAAACATCTGGAGTCGCTATTTGATTTGGGCAGAGTACGCACAAAATTCTCTCAGACAGACATCTACACAGTTAACTCCATTTCAATGTGTTTTGGGTTATCAACCCCCATTGTTTCCTTGGTCCGGTGAGCCCTCAGAAGTCCCAGCGGTAGATAAATGGTTCAGAGAGAGTGAAAGAATTTGGAATCAAACTCATCATCACCTTCGACAAGCAATCAATCGCCAACAAAACTTTGCAGATGCTCGTCGACGTCAGACCCCAGAATACCAACCTGGACAACTAGTCTGGCTTTCTACAAAAGACATCCGTCTACGTCAGCCTTGTCGGAAATTAAATCCCAAGTATATCGGACCATTCCCCATAGAGAGACAGATCAACCCAGTAACCTATAAACTTCGTCTCCCGGCTCAACAACGGATCCATTCCACATTCCATGTTTCTCTCCTGAAACCTTATCATCCAGCTGTGCCCAGCTCAACTACAGAACCAGCTCCAGAAGAAAATCCCACGATACCTCCTATGGAACCAGACTCCATCTATTCAATAAACGAAATATTGGACTCTCGACGTCGAGGTGGTCAACTTGAATATTTGATTGATTGGTTAGGATATGGACCAGAGGAGAGGTGTTGGATACCTCGGAAAGACATCCTTGATCCCACTATGCTCTCTGAATTCCACGCTCAGCATCCACAGAAACCTGCACCACGACCCAGAGGTAGACCACCACGACGTCGGGGTCCACGGTCCGCTGGCGCGGACTCTGGAGGGGGGGGGGGGGGGTAGTGTCAGGAACCAATCAGGTGCTACATCTCACACCACACAACGATCACTCTCTCCAGAGTTCTAATCACTTGCACCTGTTCCAAATCAGCAGTCAGCTCCATATAAACACCCAGTTCACAATCAGTCTTTGTCGAGTCTCCAACAGGAACAGACGCATACCAAAGTCTCAAAAAGTCTCTTACTCTGCCTACACCAGTCAAGTAACGTATACTCACCTGAAAAGATACTAACCTCTATGTCCATGTTCTGATGTTCCCAGAATCCGCTGCTGAATCCAAGTTTCCTGATTCCTTGTGTTCCTTCTGAGTTTCGCTTGCTGGTGGAAATATTTGAAAGAGAAAAGACAAGTATCACTGAACTGTGTTAGTTTGACTGTGGATTAACGGAAGGGGATCTACTCACCTGGAATCCTTCACGCTAAGTTATCTTCTTCGAATTCACCTCTGAAACTTGAAAATACTCACCATTGAACTTGATGCACTAAAATAAAGCTTTGTTCTTATATACTTACCTCTGTCTCCGAGCCTGTATCCTGACATAAGTAAATTTGTAATCTAAATTTTTACTCTTAAGTGTTTTTCAGTGTTTTCTTTCATTTTAATTAAGTAAACTGAACGAGCAGCAAACATGTATTTTACTTTGGAGTTTACAGATTAATTTTGACACTTTAAATGATTTGTTGATTTTCTTCATTAATATGAATACAGCATAAACAAAATACCTTGTGTTGCAAATGTAGCGACAAATAAAGTACAAAACATAACTTTATTATTAGTAAAACATAATTAGCATTATTAGCTGAAAATGTAAATTTGTTGTGAATAAATGTATTTTTATGGGAACACTTATTAAACATTTTTAATTTAATGTTCAATTATACTGTATTTTCACTATAAAATAATTTTTGGACACTGGTAGAAATATTTTTTTATGGACATATTTTTACAGGTATCTCAGGTTAAAATTTCATTTGCACATGTAAAAAACACAACATTTACCTTCATAATGCCTGTTTTTGTTAGTAACACATAGTATCAGTTAAGTAACAGAAATTTAAATTTAGTGTGAATAAATGTATTTTAGGTTAATTTCACACTTTTAATGAAAAATGGGGAATTAATGTTAAATTAAACTGTATTTTCTCTGTAAAAATACATTTATTTGTTTAAAGTGCATCAGTCTTTAGGCAGACAAGAAAAACAAGCAGTTTTTCTATCCAATGGTGTCTTGCCTTTTGAGTTAAAAATGAACACAAGTTTAGGAATAAATAAAGATGTAATAAAGATGTCAAGTTTTTATTTATTGATTTGATTTATTTATTTTTTTATCATGAAACATGAATAAAAAATGTCTACAGGAAAAAGAAAACACAGAAATTACATATACATATTGATAGAAATTAAAAAAGCAAGACCTGCCAATCTGTTAGTGAAAAAACAATTTGCGGTTTGTTATTACACTTTACAAGCTTTTGTTAACATTCAGTGATACCTTGTGTGAAAAAAAAAATCAGTTTTCATCAAAGAAATATGGGATATTTTTATATATAATTCTGTATCCTTGAATGGAATAACATGTCATTACATGGTTACTTTGTGGTTATTATATAATTATTACAATTAGTTTTTTTGAATTACTTATTAAGTTTACTTCAATATTGACTTTCCATTCACTTAGAAAACTTTCATTCATTTACTCTGAAAATGTCTGGGTTAGTGTTGTGACCTCCATTCCCTGATGGAGGGAACGAGACGTTGTGTCGAAGAAGCGACACTAGGGGTCTCTCTTGAGAGCCTTATGCATCTTTGAACTTGAGAAATTGGCAGACAGAATTTGCATGTCCCGCCCCCGGACATATGGGTATAAAGGTAGGGAAATGCGGCTGTTCATTCAGGATTTGTCTGAGGAACCGACAATGAAGTTCGGCCGCAACAGTGGCTCGGTTCAGCGACGTGGCCGATGTCTTGTTTCCTCCACCAGGGAACAAAAGTTACAACAGTAACCCAGACATTCCCCGTCTGCCACTCACTTCGACGTTGTGTCGAAGAAGCGACACTAGGAGTCCAATTTTAATCGCGCCATGCGCTGAACCGTGTACGTGTGCTGCTGACACAGGTGCGGGCAGGAAGTTTGCATGCCAAAACGACAGGCTGTGCCAGACTGCCAGTACCCTTCCCCAACACCCAAAAAATCATCAAAACCTTCTGTTCCTTACACCCCAATATGGGGGGAACAAGGCGACGTGCCAAGCATGGGAGCAAGCCATGCCAGCTGCACCTTTTCTCTCTCTCTATGTTTCTTGCATAGAGGTAAATTGGCTGGGGCCATCTTAACGCTATCACACGCATTGGGTGTAGCTACCTGGTTCAAGAAAGATTGGACTCTTTGACTGATGATTCCCACACTTTATTCGCTTGTCTGTCATCACAGTAGAAAGCACCGTTGAACACCATGTTCGTTGAGAATCAACGTAAAAGCTTGTTCTCCATTCAAACCAGGAGCTTAATCCTTCTAAACTCCTTGCAAACCATAAGCCTTTGACACCATGACCATATGTGTCTGGGTCTCAGTCATATTGAAATGTTTGGACCGTATGCGCGTTATATACGCTCACATAAGTGAACTTCAAAATAAAAGACCTCCGTTACCATAACACAAATGACTCAATTAAATACCATACAAAAATTAACAAAAATAAATCATTTAAGAACTATATTATTTGCATATTTTTAAAACAAAGGACATAGTCATTAACACTCCCACCAAATTATGAGTGCAAATCTCACACCAAATATACAAGCACTGATAATTTCTCTTTATCCCCTATTTTTGTTTCCATGTTTTTGTTTTTATCCTTTTTTAAATTTTATTTATCTATTTATACAATTTAACTTTAAACCAACATTAATTTAGAAAAATTAAAAATGACATTCAATGGGAAATTTTCAAATGAGAGGGAGAAGAGAAAAAACACAAAACAAACCCTAATATCCCTCCATTAACAAAATTAGTTTTTGCACTGGTCTTTCAATTACAGACGGTTTGTTAACACGCTTTCCCTTTGCATCAATCTTTGGGTCGCCTAGATAAATCTTGGCTCTTCTTACAAGCCCGTCGTCGCTAGAAATAGTTTCCATTATTCTGCCAAGCCTCCATTCGTTTCTAGGCATTTCCTCTTCTTTGACGATAACGAGATCATCAACTTTAAGATTTCTCTTAGACACGTTCCACTTTTGTCGGGTAGCTATATTAACGTAAGCAGATGATTTGGAGTGATTGGTGCTAAACTTTGAGGATCAGTCAGGCAATCAACAGTAAGCGGCCTATTATTCACAATGGCCATCGCTTCGTACAAAAAAGCTCGTAAGGAGGAATCATTTAACCTTCCCGGATGAAGTTCAAGAGTAACGTTTAGCACAGATCTTACTGTTCTAATTTGACGTTCCCACACGCCGCCAGTATGACTTGCATACGGTGCATTCATGATGAAGTCGCACTGCTTCTCTGATAGGAAGGTCTTTACTCTTTCCACATCCATTTCTTTAAGTGCATCTCTCAACTCATTTTTTGCCCCCACGAAGTTGCTTCCTTGATCGGACCTTATCTGTTGCACAGTGCCTCTCATGGCAATAAAGCATCGCAGAGCATTGATGAAGGAATCCGCTGTCATATCAGTAAGCATCTCAATGTGAACAGCACGGGAACTGAAACAAGTAAAGAGAAGACCATATCGTTTATGAACACTTCTGCCCTGCTTGATAAGAAATGGGCTAAAGCAATCCATGCCAGTGTATGTAAACGGAGGCGATGGAACCACTCTCTCTTTGGGAAAATCAGCCATTCTCTGTCCTTCAACAGGTCGCCTGTGCTTTCTACAAATAATACAATTCCTAATACAGGATGTCACAATTTTGTTGATTCCTGGTATCCAAAAGCCATTAGATCTTATCTCATTCACGGTAAATCCTTTCCCTTGGTGCGCAACTTTGTTGTGAAAGTGAGCAACAACCATTTCGGTGATCTGATGATTTCTTGGGATTATTATAGGATGTTTTACAGAGTCTGGAAAGGTTGAACGGCAAAGTCTACCTCCCACCCTGAGTAAACCGTCTTCATCCATGAAAGGGTCAAGAGAGTACAATGCACTGCGAGACAAGATTCTTCTTCCACTCTTTATCACACTCAGATCATCCTTGTAGTAATTATCTTGCAGACATTTGATTATATGAAGTTCTGCCTTTTGTCGCTCAAACGCAGTACTGAGATGATTAGATTTGTCTTTATTAGCTCTCCTTAAAAGCCGAGCTACAGCTCTGATAACTTTTGACCAAGAAGAAAATTTTGAAAGAAGATCTATCAAGCTCAGATTTTTTGCGCAATCAACTTTCAAAGTACAACATGTTTTTACCTCTGGATCTCCAAGCAGAAGTTCAGGAACATGTTCTTCCGGTACAGACACTTCTTTGTCCCACAAAAACTTAGGGCCAGTGAACCAGTTTGAGGCGAGCAACTCCTTTGCTGGCAAACCTCTGGATGCATGATCAGCAGGGTTTTCATCCGTTGGAACATACTTCCACTGCTGTGGAGTTGTACTGAGATGTATTCTTTGTACTCGATTAGCGACAAAAGTATGAAATCTGCGTGCCTCATTACTTATATATCCCAATACTACTTTGGAATCTGTCCAAAAAGTCTCCTTGAAGACAGCATAATCCAGTTCTCTCTTAAGCATACTGCTCACTTTGACAGAAACAACGGCAGCTGCTAACTCTAATCTGGGAATTGTTGTAACTTTAAGAGGTGCAACTCTTGATTTCACCATCACCAGTGCACAGTGAATGTCTCCTTCCTCATTCTTGAGTCTCAAATATGAACATTGACCATATCCATGAACACTAGCATCAGAGAAATGATGCAATTCAACTTGAATACCCTTTCCGAAGCTAGATGGTACATATGTTCGCGGTACATCTATTTTCTGCAGATGGTTTAAATCTTGTCTCCATCGCTCCCACCTTAGATCAAGATCATTCGATAGAGGGTCATCCCATCCACTGCCACGTTTACACACATCCTGCAGTATTCCTTTTCCACTCAACAGCACTGGTGCAATAAGTCCCAGAGGATCATAAACAGAAGCAACAGTAGACAAGATGCCACGTCGAGTAACAGGTTGAGCTTTCAACTGAACTTTGAATTTGAAGCAGTCCGATTCTCTTTCCCATTGTATGCCAAGAGTTCTTTCAAGGGGTAGCTCATCAAATGAAAGATCACAATTTTTCACGTCAGAGATTTTTTCTGAAGTGGGAATGCTATTCAGCATTATTTTACTGTTTGACACAAATTTGTGGAGCCGTAGGCCACCTATAGCACAGAGCTTACGTGTCTCATCTGCAACTTTAATAGCTTCTTCATCATTTTCTACACTGATCACTCCATCATCCACATAGAAATTTCTTATCACAAACCGTGAACCTAGTGGGTACAACTCGCTGTTCTCAGTTGCAAGATGTTTTAAGCCATAATTAGCACACCCTGAAGAGGAAGTTGCACCAAAGAGATGAACTTTCATACGAAACTCACTTGCAGGCTGGCTGAGATTACCATCCTTCCACCATAGGAAACGCAGGAAGTCTCTATCAGATTCGTTGACATGAAACTGATGATACATTTTCTCCACATCACACATAAATGCAATGGGGTGTTGACGAAATCGAATTAAGATGCCATTTAAACTATTTATCAAGTCTGGACCTTGAAGTAAGTAATCGTTTAAGGAGTAACCTTCATATCTTGCAGAGCAATCGAAGACCACACGCAATTTTCCTGCCTTCTTCGGATGGACAACACCATGTTGAGGCAAGTACCATATTTCTCCTTCCTTGCCGTCATCGTGTACCTCCTCAGCATCTCCTCTCTGCAAGATCTCACTCATGAATTCATTGTAGCGTTTCTTATACAATTCATCCTTCGCCATCTTTCTTTTGAGATGGTTGAGTCTAACCATAACACATTGTTTGTTGCTTGGCAATTTGGGCCTCACTTTAAAAGGAAGTGGCATTTGATAATGGCCATGAACATTCCTCTGTATACCCTTCTTTAATTTCTCAAGAAAAAGGAAATCATCCTGGGAGACCTTTGTCCTCTCTTCTTCGATGTTTTTAAAATCGCTCTCAAGAACACAAATTACATCACCTGGTGTGATTGAGGGAAGCTCCTTGACCGCAATGCGGTGACACAATCTACTGGTTCCAGTTAAATCGGAGTGTGGTGAAGAACAACCTACTATACTCCATCCTAAATCTGTCCGAATGGCGTGGGGTTCATCATCTCCTCCTACTACTACTTCCCTAGGAGCCATTGACCTTGAACAATTGTAGCCTATTAAAAGAGCAACGTCGCAGTCCTGCAATGGAGGTATCTTGTCCACAATGACTGAAAGATGATTCCAGTTTTTAGCGACTTCACAAGTAGGAATGTGGCTGCGACTAACTGGTATGCAGTCTTTGGTGTAAGTAGGTGGTAAATCAATATAACTGCCAGATTTGTATGCTCTCACTTGGAGTCCTGATACTCTCTCACTCTGCAGGATGGTATCTTTTCCAAGCATGGTGGTAAGCTTCAATTTTACTGGAAATGTTGTCGCCTGTAGAGCATCACTCACTCCTTTATCAATAAACGTGGTATCACTCTGAGAATCCAAAAGCGCATACACCAGTTTCTCACAACTTGGATTTCGTTTTACAGATACCCAAACAGGTACAATCATTGAAGTATACGTATTCTGTTCTTCTCCACTTGCACTCAAGGTCACTGCATTCATTGCACCATCAAGATCACTTTGAGTCTGAGTTGCAGAAGATAGAGTCTTTACCATTTTCACAAAATTGTCATCGTGTAAACTAGTTGGATGCTTCCTTTTGCAGGTATTGCAAGTGAGACGATAATGACACTCCTTTGCACTATGACCAGACTTCAAACAACCATAGCAAAGCCTTTTCTCTTGGATAAATTTCCGTCGCTCCTCCAATGATTTGTCGAGAAAGCTGAAACAGTTGTCAAGTTGATGGTTATTCTTCTGGCAAAATATACACAGAATTTTATTCACTGGTTTGACAACCTTTCGACTCTCTATGTTTGTTTGAGTGGTGAAAACTCTAACTCTGTTTCTCATGGTGTCTTTCAGCTTTGCCTTTTCAATAACAGGTTCTGCAACATGAAGAGCATGAAATGAGGTAACTGGGTTGCAAGCAATCTCTGCTTCAGCAGACACAAAAGCAGCAAACTCTTTAAAAGTGGGATACTCGTGATTTTTGAAAAGAGATTTTGTGACCTGACGATTCCATCTGCCAATTGCCCAATCTGGTAATTTCAGCACAAGTTTCTGATTTTCTTGGTAATCATTTAAAATTTGAAGGCCTTTGACATGTGGCATGGCCCCTTGGCATGCATTCAAAAAGTCAGAGAAAGTTTGAAAACCGATGGCGTCCTTTTGGTGAATTCTAGACCAATTTGCCAACTTTTCTCTGAATGCCTTTTGTATCACAAATGGTTGGCCGTAACGATTGTTCAGTCTGCCCCATGCATCTTGATAGGCTTCATCATCTGTTCTGAAGAAAGTTCCTTCTAAAGCCTTTCTAGCAGGGCCACTCACATATTTCTTAAGATAAAACATCTTATCGGCAGGAGAAATAGTTTTCTTGTCAATGAGTGCCATAAAGGATTGCTTAAACTCAATGAAATGAATGGGATCACCCGTGAAAACAGGAGGCTCTGGAATTGGCAACTTGCTCATGGTCAGGCCATCTTGAAATGCTTGAACAAGAAGAGGTATATCAGTCGCTGATGCTTGAACTGTCACCTTTTTGGTCTCCTGACATACCTTCTGAATCACTTCCTGCTTTTTCACATTTGTTTGAGAGAAACCTGATTCTGATCCGTCTACACTGTTACAATCTTTGGACAAATTAGTCTTTCCTTTCTCAACCTCTTGATTGTAGACTTTCAATTTAGCTTGAGCTGCTTTCAGATCCTTTTGCGCTTGAATTTGCTCTAATTCCTTTAACTCAACATCGAGAGCCTTTTTATATTGTTCTTCTAACTGCTTTATCCTTTCTTTTTGCTTTGATTCTTCAAGTAGAACATTATATGCAGCTTGCTTAGCTGCCACTTCTGCTGCAGCCTCTACACGTTTGGCTTCTAAGCTTGACGCAATCGAAAGATGACTAGAATAATTACTAGTTTTATGACTAACTCGTGAAACCGTTGAACCAAAGATTGAATGGGCATATTGATGGTCTAATAAGGTACGAAGACGACTTATCTCCCTTTCACCATCAAAATCTCCATCTACACCTGTTATTCTTTCATAAATGATCTTAATGATGTCAGCTGTAACTGCTTCACAAGCATCCATTTTTCTCCTCATTTCAATAGCAGGTGATACACGCTCTCTAAAATCATTGTAAGCACTCAAAACTTTGTTTTTGGCCGCCCCCAAGGTATCAACCAAGATAGCTAGCTGAGTTCCTAGTGCATCTGCTTTGAGGTGCTCACGTGCACTACAAGCTTCTATTTTCCATTGATTATATAAAGATTCAACCTTTTTCTCCTCCTTTTGTTGTTGTTCTTGCCGATATGCTAACATCTTTTCAGTAGGGACATGCGTGCGCTTTGATTGGCATATACTCTCTCTTTGAACATGATGGCTATCAGTTTCCCTATCGGCCTCCTCTGCATCTGCATCTGATTTGGGCATTTTCTCTTACATTTGCAGTTCACAAAATTACATAACATCCACATTTAACATTCAAGTTAATTTTGATAAAGTATGTTCAGCAAATTCACATTAACCACATGTGCTGAAACATCACCTTTAAATATGCAACAGTTTAATATATCTCAGTCCTTTCATAGGCGATTTTCACACGGCAATGTCCATCACCCTTTAAAACAGGCCCAATCAATGAAAGAAAGAGGGGGAAAAGAATTCTTTCAGAATCAATTTCGTTTCTTTGTCTTTGGTACTCACTGCGATCCACCAAACAATTTGGAACAGTTCACTTCCCTTAATCAGTTCATTAAATCGCTCCAACTGCTGCCCCCGTCTGCTGGAACTTCATTTGAAACTTGATCCATTAAAAGAACAAATCACACAATCCACGACGAGCGCGCCGACATTAAAGTCTCTCTAGTCCATCAACCACGGCGTTCCTTGAAGCACCACAGCGGATTGACAATGGCAAGCTTTTACTGTAGCTACCTGGTTCAAGAAAGATTGGACTCTTTGACTGATGATTCCCACACTTTATTCGCTTGTCTGTCATCACAGTAGAAAGCACCGTTGAACACCATGTTCGTTGAGAATCAACGTAAAAGCTTGTTCTCCATTCAAACCAGGAGCTTAATCCTTCTAAACTCCTTGCAAACCATAAGCCTTTGACACCATGACCATATGTGTCTGGGTCTCAGTCATATTGAAATGTTTGGACCGTATGCGCGTTATATACGCTCACATAAGTGAACTTCAAAATAAAAGACCTCCGTTACCATAACACAAATGACTCAATTAAATACCATACAAAAATTAACAAAAATAAATCATTTAAGAACTATATTATTTGCATATTTTTAAAACAAAGGACATAGTCATTAACATTGGGGAAGGGCGTTCTTTCCCAGTTACTATTCTTTCAGGGGAGAAAGACCCTGTGGAGACCACACCTGTCCAGACTGGGAGAGGACATCATAATGTGCTGAAATACATCACATGTGCTTTTAGGTCACATGTGGAGAATGGTGCTGTGGTAGATCCTACCTCATTGGGAGGGAGGAGTTGCTACAAACACGGCGACCGGGGGTCAATGAGGACTGCCCAAGGGAGACGCGGGTCTGCTCGCAAGGGGACCGCTCCATGGAAAATACACACAGGGGGATAAGTCCACTTGGGGGCCCGACTTGAGGAGCACCTATTCCAGTACAGGGTAAACTGAGTACCCGCATTGGGTTTGGTCGGCGAATTCCTCCGCTGAATTTATGGACCAGAGGGGTAGGGAGGAGTCATCCAGGGAGCCGAGTTAGTGGGATCTCCTGGGATAAGAGTGCACGGTATTGTCTCAGCGGAGGGAAAGGGCACTAGGTGCAAGCGTACACCCTGTCAATTGTTACCACATTACCGAGTTCTACCGGCTCAGACCTGAGAAAACACGGGATGAAACTGACTCAACCCTGAGATTGTAAAATCTTGTAAAGGTATTGGGTGTTGCCCAACCCACTGCTCTGCATATGTCTGCTAGGGAGGTGCCTTTGGCCAGTGCCCACGAGGATGCCACAATTCTCGTTGAGTGTGCTCGAACCCGCAAGGGGGCGGGCATGGCCTGGATGAGATAGGCTAATGCTATGGCGTCAACCACCCAGTGGGAAAGCCTCTGTTTGGGTACAGCATTCCCTTTCCGCTGTCCACCAAAGCAGACAAAGAGCTGCTCAGAATGTCTAAAGCTCTGCGTGCAGTCAAAATAGATACGTAAAGCACGTACCGGACACAGCAACGAAGGGGCTGGGTCTGCCTCCTCCCAGGGCATCGCGCTTGCAGGCTCACTACCTGGTCTCTGAAGGGAGTCGTAGGAACCTTGGGCATGTAGCCCGGTCCTGGTCTTAGAATCACAAGAGTGTCTGCCGGACCGAACTCCAGGCAGGTGTCGCTGACAGAGAACGCTTGCAGGTCCCCGACCCTCTTGATGGAGGCGAGCGCGATCAGGAGGGCCGTCTTCAGGGAGAGGGCCTTGAGTTTGACTGAGTCTAGCGGCTCGAAGGGGGGTCTCTGAAGGCCCGAGAGGACCACTGAGGGATACAATCTCCAGGCGCCTCTTAGGAACCTGGTAACTAAGTCGTGCTTACCCAAAGACTTGCCATCTACTGTGTCGTGGTTGGCTGTGATAGCGGCAACATACACCTTCAAGGTGGAGGGGGACAGCTTCCGGGTCCTAGAGGGAGTTCGTGAGGCTTCCTGCAGGGTGCTCGACGCAGGGGCTGAGAAGGAGAAAGCCGCTGATATGCGCCATAGATCCAACAGCATATGCTCAGAGATGAGAGGAAACAGACTGTGACTCGCAGCTCGCTGCTCACACAACCGGTCGGCTCCAAAGAAAATTTCTTAATGAACAGACGCTTTCCCTCCCTTTATACCCATATGTCCGGGGGCGGGACATTAAAATTCTGTCTGCCAATTTCTCATTGGCCTTTTCTCAAAGTTCAGAGATGCATAAGGCTCTCAAGAGAGACCCCTAGTGTCGCTTATTCGACACAAAGTCAAAGTGAGTGACAGACGGGCAATGAGGAATCCACTCTGCCGCACATTTAAGTAACTGGTGAATTTAAAACTAAAATTAATATATTGTTTCTGCCCTTGGCATCCATAATCAAGTCATCAATCATTAACTGTCTTGGATTCCCCATTTCTACTCCCTCAAATCCACTGCATGTCATTCTCAAAGATTTTGTTCAATCAGGGGGCCTGACAGCTGAAAGAAAGGGAAACAGTCCTTACAAAGAGAACCCCTACTCAACTGCCAGCCATTTTAGGAAAAAATTGAGCTTTGAATTTTGAGTTGTAAATTCAGCCAAGAAGCTGTCAAGACTCATGCAGTCTAAAAGGCACCCACGCTCGAGAGACCATGGTGAGGAAAGGTATAAAAGATGTAAAAAGTTTATTTAATGTGCAGGTTTTTTTTTTTTTTCAATCAGTCTGGGAATTTGGAACACGTACAGAAACGTTGCTTACTGTACAAGACATTGCTTCTCATAAATTAAACTCTGCATTCACTTGTTCGGAAAGTACATCTTATATTAGCATACCTCCCATTTATGCATTTCTATGCAATCCAGTAAAACTTAATTTCCTGATGTTGAGTTAAAGCAATGAGTTATTACTGGGCCATGCAGACTCAGTAGTGTGGACAGAAACGTAATTTCACCATGTAATTAGAAAAAAAAGGTCTGCAAGATTCAAGTGAGTGCCATTTTAGTAATTGTTGCTGCTAATCAATCAATATATTGATTTTTGTTTAGTCTGGTTAGATGATGTTATCCATTTTAATAACATGGTATTTCCTTTGGCAATAATAAAATCTGTCAACTCTACCTGTCTTGTTGAACAGAAGTTGTGCATTTCATAAGAACCTAGGAATTTAGGCCCCCTACACTAAACATAATTAATGGCTGTGAGTCTTTTTATGCCAGAAATGTATCCCTGTTGAAAGGAAAAGGATATCTGTAGACTCAGAAGTCTCAGAAGACAGGCTGTATATCCTAAGTAAGTCTACAGCTCTGGCTTGTTCCTGAGAGGCTCCACATGACATTGCCGAGTGCCTTGTTTGTCTAGACTAGACGGGGCAGTTGATCGATGGTAACAGGATGCATATCTCTCCACTTTCAAAAAGTGGGCTGGCTTTGTGGTCACATTTAATTGAGTAAACAATTGCCAATTTTGCTGGCCCTCATATAAAATGATCCAGAGACCAGATAATCAACACGCTGAGTGATGAGACGGCAGACCACTGCAACTGAAATCTTCCCCACGTTGCACTTTGCTGATCATGCAAAGAAACCTAAGGCTCAGGAAAGGCCCACCCCTCATCTCTAGCCTAAATCTATGGAAATATATTTCTATCAGGAAGACTTGCAGACTTTAGTGAAATTTAAGATGACATTTATTTGATGAATATAAAATAGAAAAGTATTGTCTCTCTTTAGCGTAGGCCCCGTCTGGTGGTCCGAAGAAGTTGTACTCAGAACCGTCATATCCTGCCGGAGATAGGCATACTCCTGTGCAGGAAGGGACTCAACTGGTGGTGGTGGGGTGGTGGAGGTTGCTTTGTTAGCACACTATAACAGCAATTTGATAGATTGTGAGCAGACTTATAAAGCAATGGCTTAAATGTGATTGGCTGGGAATTACCCAGCTAATGGTGCGATGATGTACAGCTGATAGTCTTCCCGCTAGAACTACGCTTCACTTACATGCATGTGATTGATTTCTCCTCACTAAAGTCAGCCATTTCCAGAGATGCACTAGGTTCCTGTCTTTAAAATGTATAGTGAGTTAAACCATAAAAACTAACTTATTATGTGGATGATCATTTCACTCAGTTCACTGGTATAACGACGTGTTCTCATGAGCATGTGTATGTACTCTCATGTAAAGTGTGGTTCTAGCAAACATACATTTGCTTATGTTTGCATAGACATTGAAACATACAATACAGATATATTCACAGCATGTAAAATGCAATCATTTTACATACTAGATACATACATGTTTTCATACATTTTTGAATCCATGAATAATGTTTTAATGGAATTAAATTGTACTGCATTTTAGGGATGGGAAATTTAAAGCATTAATTTATGTGATTCATATTTAGTATTTAACGCATTTAAACAAAATTAGCGCAATGTCCATTTTGTTTTTACTCCCTAAAACACACGATAGGAGAAAGGTGTCTGAGTTAGACCCTGCTTGTAGAGACTTGTAGAGACTGAACGGAAGCCAGAGAATATAATAGTTTTGAGATTTTAAACTGCAACAAATGAAACTTCACATTCAGTATGTTTTATATCTGTATGTCTAGTGTCTTATAATTCATTGGCAATATAAACAAGTTTCACTCATGTTTATGCTAATAATTTGTGAACTGTAAATACTAGAGAAAGAATAATTTTTTCCCCTGATTCCTCACGCCGAGTCGAATGCAAACACGTTTTTTCACTACTCCTCTTACAATTTTTGTAAAAGTTCTGACTTATTTCTCGATGTTTGAAATCGTTCCTGAGAAATGGCTTCACGAGGTTGACAGGCAAAATGGACTTCATGCTGTATCTCTGCAACACTTTGATGGATTGTGACAAAACTTGGTATGTGTCATCGCCATCATGCCTTGAGATCACCTGCAGCATTTTGCCACACTGCCCCCTACTGGTCGGGAGAAAGCAAAAACGGCTATTTTGGCTTATAACTCTTGAATGCTTTGGCCAAAAACTATAAAAACTGGTCTCTTTATATGAGTCAATCAATGCCCAATTTTCCCATTTTGGGCATTGGCCATTTTGAATTTTGACACAAAATGCTGTATTTTAAGAATGCATTTACAATAAAATATTTGCTATAGTTTGCCTTATGGCCTGTTGCACTTCGAAAATAGTTCCAAAACTACTTTAACAAATTTCTTCAAAGCCGTTCGTCTGATAGGAACGAAACCACCAAAATAAGAAGCGTCATTAGTAAATGTATTAATCTAATAGAGAATATGGCAAAATTTTGCTTGGAAATGCCAAAAACAGGCCAATGAATTTGAAAAGTGGTCTCTGCTTTTATGTAAATTTATATAACTCTTAAGTGAAATGACATATTTTCACTAAACTTGACACACTTATATAAGGGCTTAGCCTGAGAACAAACAGAAAAAGTTGCGGGGTTTGGCCATTTTGTGATTCTATAACAGAGAACAATATGAAAGTGGCTCTAAATATAGAAACAATGGTCCGATTAGTTAAAAAAATAGCATGCAAAAGTCTCTTTGCTTTCAGTGTCTTTGTGCAAGTTGCCATCATTGATCATGAGGACAGCTGCATATATTGAGAAACATGGCAGCCATTGGCCAATCATCAACAAATTTGACATTGAGCACACCAAAATAGGCTTGAGGCTGTATGTTTGCATTTTTGTGAGACTGGTCTTGTTAGATTGTGTGCATTATGCAGAGAACAATGATAGCACGATTGGCCATGATTTGATTTTATATAAATGTTTTGTTGATGCTATTACTCCTAAAACATTTGTCCAATCAACATAAAAAAATGTATCTGCTTATTGTTTGCAGACCATGCCTGAAAATTTTAGCAAATTTATTTTTGTTGTTTAGAATTGTTTCACAAACAATTCATTTTAAATTCTGGATGCCCGGTAGTAAACAATGGATACATGTGCTTGCTTGAAATATTTTAATCAATTATTTTAAATTGGATTAAACTAAATATTGCATAGATGTCTATGGATGTAAAAACGTTTCCCATTTTTTCCCCAAAGAAGTGCTTGAGATACACTGAACAATGTGTAGTGTGCAATGTTGCACTTAACACCCTCTGCACAACCTTGAGTAAACACACTTTATCAATGTACTAATAGCCAAAGAGCAAGCACTTTTGTTCTGCCGATGATAGATATTTTAATGTGCAACTAGTACACGCAAATAGAACAGTAGTGTATTTTAACAATCATAATCTCATCTTAAAACATGCTGCAAAGTGTTCATAAACAACTTGAATGTTTTTGGTTTGCCTTCAGAATCTCAAATTTTGAAAGATATCTTTGCCAGCATTTAAAGCAGATATACAAAAACAGTTGATGACAGAATTAGTACCCATACAGGTTAATGAACACAATATCTGATTAATATCTTAACAATTTAGGCACCTCACTCATCACGGAATACAAGGAAACTGGAAAAGGTAAATACTGTAGATGTTGCTAAAATCATCACATGATTATAAAAAGCCTAACGCTTGACCTAACGTTAAGCCAAGCCTTAAATAACACATTTAGCCTCTATTATCCCCCCCAAAAAATCAACCTGTTCTCATATAATTATTTTACTAGACTTACATATTTTAACCTCCTGTAACTAGTAGCACCTAATAAACATGAAAAAAATAAAAATAATAATAGTAGTAATAATAGTAATAATAAAACTAATAATTTCTAGAGCAAATAGTTTTCCTATACAATTTATGTCCACATTTGTGGACAGTGGGACTGAGTTGTGAAATTTTAAGTTGTACCAAGCTATAGAATGATATATTTTTTTTATCTTATAGTTTATTACAGTTGAATTCAGAAGTTTAAAACTAATTTTTTAACCATTCCACAGATTCATATTTGCAAACTATAGTTTTGTCAAGTCGTTTAAGACATCTACTTTGTGCATGACAATAGTAATTTTTCCAACAAATTGTTTACTAGCAGTTTCACTTTAATTGACTATATCACAATTCCAGTGGGTCAGAAGTTTACATTCACTAAGCTAACTTTGCCTTTAAGCAACTTTTTAGAATATCATCATACTGTTCAGGAGGAGATCTCCTAGAGATGACCTTAGCTTGGTCCTAAAAGTGCAAATCAATCCCACAGTAAAATGAGTTCTGTATCGACATAACATGAAAGGCTGCTCAGCAAGGAAGAAGCAAATGCTCCAAAACCATCTTAAAAAACCCAGACTACAGTTTGCAAGTGCACATAGTGACAATGACCTTACTTTTTGGAGACATTTCCTCTGGTCTGATGAAACAAAAATTGAACTTTTTGTCCATAATGATCATCTTTATGTTTGGAGGAAAAAGGGTGAGGCTTGCATGCCGAAGAACACCATCCCAACCGTGAAGCATTGGGGTGGCAGCATCATGATGTGGGGGTGCACTGCAGCAGAAGGGACTGGTGCACTTCACAAAATGCCTTGTATTTGAGGTACATGAGGCAAAATGGCTTAAGGACAACAAAGTCATCCTTGGACAAAGGTATTGGAGTGGCCATCACAAAGCCTATTTTCTGATAGAAAATGTGTGTGCAGAACAGAAAAAGCGTGTGCGAGCAAGGAGGCCTACGAACCTGACTACAAAATTCCAGCAAATTATTGTGAGAAGCTTGTGGAAGACCACCCAAAAAGTTTGACTCAAGTTAAACAATGTAAATGCTATTAAATGCTATCAACTTTTATGTAAACTTTCTGAGAATGTGATGAATGAAATAAAAGCATAAATATATAATTCTCTCTTCTATTATTCTGGCATTTCACATTCTTAAAATAAAGTAGTGATCCTAATGGAATGGGAATGTTTTCTATGATTAAATGTCAAGAATTGTGAAAAACGTCTCGGGTTACGTATGTAACCCTTGTTCCCTGAAAAAAGTGCAACGAGATGCTGCGCTGCTAAGCGCTTTGGGAACGATCTTGCATTGTGACCAGCTGTGAATATGTGTGTAACACATCAATGTAACATTGACCGGAAATTTATAGCCTCGGTTGTGAGATCATTGGACGCATCTGTGACCAGGCTATAAATAGAGGCGTCACCAGCGTGTTCGTCAGATACTACTTGTCTTTTCTGAAGAGCAGTCCTGGGACGACCCAGTGCGGAAAATAAGCGCAGAATCTCATTCCGCTTTTTTCAGGGAACAAGGGTTACATATGTAACCCGAGACGTTCCCTTTACAAAAAGCTACACTATGATGCTGCACTGCTAAGCACTTTGGGAACGAAATACCCACGCATTCGCACTGGGGCTGTCCGGAACCCGCGGTTGTGAGGTGTGTTCACAAGGACGCGAGAGGTCTCAGACATGAGCTCAAGATGTTGACTCAAGGGCGAAAGACCCGGAGTAGCAAAAATCCTACTCATAAGAATCATAGAATGTATATATATATATATATATATATATATATATATATATATATATATATATGTATATATATATATGTGTGTGTGTGAATAAGAGTAGTTTAGAAGAAAAAAACTGTACCACTGGATAAGTTAAATTACTCTTTAATAAATTATAATCCTTCATAATTCAAGCAATACAGCAAATGCTACTTAAACAAATGTAACCTTTCTTCAGCTTGTTTAATGAACTGTACAATTCCACAAGGACATAATTGTTAGGCTCAACGTTAATATGTTTGTGCAGCAAAGTGCTATTTGTCCTCGAGAAATGTCTGTGTTTTTGTGCAAATTATATTACTAAGCATAAATGTGGACCTTGTTGAAGTCACGGATGTTTCTGTGCCTGAGTGTTGATAAATGACACCTTGGCATTGAGTGCTGAGTAGTTTCCTCTTGTAAAATGAGTTGCTATGACAAAAATAAATGGCAACAGAAGGCACTGAAGTTTCGAGTGCGAATAAAGCCTAAAATGTATCCATTCCCCTTTAGGCCTTAGATTCAAGTGCTTACTCACTTAGCAGAATGTTACGTTAGGTATTTTTGTGTTCTGTTTAAATCTGGTAAACCACAACCTCATAAGTGATATGTCTAACCACAACATTAAGTAACTTGCCATCATTGATGCTTTCATATTCTCCACAAGCTGCACTCGAATATGGCAAATGATGGGGCTGTGTTTGGCACAGCAAACAGCCAGTACAGTAGACTTTCTGAAATTGTCCCTCTCCACCGGTAAATGTTTTAATGCAATGTTCATTTTTAATGAGAATTTATCTATCATATTTATCTGAATTAATCAGCGGCAGATAGGCCCCCCTTTCTCAGATAATCTGATAAAGAAAGCGTGCCATTTTCAGGCTGGTTTCCAATAGTGGCCTGCTGGAATATGGTGAGCCCTGTTTTCTGCATCTCCCTGCATCATAATTGAACTAGCGAGAGGCAGATCAGGGATTCAGTGGGTGTATAGAGAGAGAGAGAGAGAGAGAGAGAGAGAGAGAGAGAGAGGGGTCCAGGGTGGGGGGTAGGTGGAGTGGGTAATCAAAAAATCTATCCTCATGCTTAGCTTGGCTGGCTTTCTCCTTTGGTTCAAAGTGGGTGCAGATGGATTTTAGATGGAATGGCCATTCTGAGCGATAGCCTGTGTCATACTTCAACAGCATGACAACTCAGGGCTTTTGGAGAACCCTAGACTTCATCAAAGTCTAAAGTGAAATCATCATACTTATCATGATTAACAATGCCTTGTTGCCTGGATGCTGTGTAGTATAATAGATGACTAATACAAAGTTACATGGTCATTTGGTCAAATGACTTACATGCAAAGAAACACTGATTACAGATTCATTGTCCTTTTATTGCCATTTGCAGTGCAGTTCTGTCCAGCTTGGCACATTTGACCCTGTGTGGGCTGCACACTTAATCGCTCCATGGTTTGACAAGTCTAATTGTGCTTAAGCACCTTCCATGTATTACACTGTAATTTCACAGCAACTCGATGGAAAATTGACCTCCTTACATCAACTTTTGTACTCTTTGACATTTCCCCAAAGCCTCTTGATTAAGGAACTATCATGGACCTGATGTTGACCTCACACCCACATTACTGCTGTTTTAACAAATCTTATCTTTTTTTTAGACCCTCATATTGCTCTATGTCTAGCTTCTTCAACACAGTCTCACACCTTTGCAACATACTGAAATGTTACCTGGCAGACTCACGTAAACAGACTCTCAAAGCTGGAATTTTGAGGTCATGCAATGCAATATGCATTCCTGTTAACACCTCGAGCAGAGAAAAGACTACATTTCATTAAATCTGCTTTCACTTTTCTTTCCTATCCAAAGGTTATTTCAATCAGAAACACAAAGTTCAATGTGAAGCCTTTTTTCCCTGACAGCCAGAGCATATTAAAAGGATAGCTCACCCCAGATTGTTTATTCATGTAAAATAGTTTACTCATCCTTATGTTGTTTCAAACCTGTTACTTTTTTTTGTCCATGAAACACAAAAAGGAGATGTAAGGCAAAATGTTGGCTTGGTCACAATTCACTTTCATTGCATCTTTACGCATTCAATGATATGAATGGCGTCTGGGGCTACAATTTTGCATATCCCCTTTTGTGTTCCACAAAGGAAAGACAAAAGGATTTTGAAACAACATGGATGAGTAAATGATGACAGAATTTAAATTTTGAGTGAACTATCCCTTTAAACCGTCCATTTAGCATGTGGTAAAAGGAGAAAATAAAGGGCCAAGATGAGAAATGTCAATGAGAATCTTTGAGGTGTGAGTCAGATAATAGACCTAATGAAGATGTAATGCACATGGGCATTATGGGTCACTTTGTGCGCTACATTGAAATGTGATGGTCAATCATCTCATCATTGACATGTTATGCCATTAGGACAGTTCTCCCCTTTGAATATCGACTCACACTCTGTTTTCCATCTCAGTGAGGAAAAAGGTCACAGCACACACTGACTGGCATGTCTGTAATTTCATAGACACTAAAAGCCCTGCCATTGCTAAAGAACATAAAAAAACATTAAGTAGCAGAAGCAGATTCCATTGTAGATACAATGCACAGATATGTACACTGAAACAAAATGATTTTCGGAGCTCCGTGACAGAAATGCTTATAATTTATCAATCACGGAGATCTATTATTGTGAAGCAAAATTTCTTGGTAGCAGCTGCTTGATGTACAATCCAGATCAAATGATAAAAGTGTTTTAGATTCTGTCAGTTCATTTCCATTTGCAACTGCTTCCTTTTTCTGCTCCATCCCCAGTATCGAATAGAATACAGCAAGATCTCATTCCCATGAATAATTTACATGCTTAAACAGAGTGCATACATTTCCGTAACTCTTTGTTTTGTTTTCCTCCCAAAGGCTAAAAATGACCACTATTATGGCTGGATATGAGCCCCCCCCTACCAACTCTGCTCCCTCCCATGATCAGCTGAATAGAACATTTGATTTCTTCATCTATCGGCCTCATTAGAATAATACAAAAATAAATATGCCAATGCTGTGCAGCTAGTACTCCAGCAGAATCTATTCATTCACTATTGCGACTTGACCACCCAGCACAAGCAATGAGGCTTTGGAGATGTAGAGGGAAAGAGAATGGCTGCCTATATAAACTCTGGTGAAGAGGACAGCATTCTCTTATCGTGCCACGGCAAAATGCCTTGCGGCAAAATGAAGAAGCCTTTTTCTATTACCTCAATGACGGGCACAAGCAACCCTGGCTGTAATGACATGGCATACAACTGCCACACAGCACCCAGTGGAAGTATCTGCAGAGCAATAATGCAACCATCTGAGGCAGCACATCTGACAAGTGGCATGATACTTGCCAGTCAGACTGCGGTGTGACATGACCCAGAGCTGTCAATCTGCTCAGCTTGGAAACAGCATGTAGAACAATAACAGCATCCTGCATTGATGCATGTCTTGTCAGTTTCGACAGTGATCACCTTGCTTCTTTTAAACATAGAACGTTTTAGACTTTTACATTACTTTTACTTTTATATTTTATGCAAAACATGTTGTTTCACCCCATCAGTCATGATTAGCTGCCTAGATCTTTTACTGGTGAATATTAGCAAAATATCACTAATATGTAAAATAAACGTGTCACTCAAAAATGTAAACGATCATTCTTCTGCAAATAAATTGTAAAGAATGTACTGGTATAACTTTTCCATGTAATTACAATTATCAAACCGCAAGGACTGCAATTTAATGAAGTAAATAAAGCACCCTATTTTCATGGATGTTTTGTCTGTAGTGTGTAGGGCTTTCTTAAATACATGTAAACAGGATCATTATATTACACATGTGGGTTCAGAGTATTCTGAGCTTCATATACACAAACTCTATTGCATTATTTAAAGCACCCCAGATAAACTTTAATTGCACATTTGCATAATTTCACATACCTCTATGTTTGGCCACTACAATTTTCTATGGACATTTAAAATATCCTCATGAGAGTGGGTTTTTGTTGACAGCATTTCACTGCATTAAAAGACTGTTGTCAACTCAACTACAAACAACAGAAACTTCCTTCCCTTCAGCTTTTCAAAATAAAAGCTACCGCATAAATAAAGGCTTGAGGGTTTACCCTTACCAGCCGGAGCATTCAAATTTGGGAACAATTATTCCCATGGTTCCTGTCTCAATATCTTCGCCATCCAAAACTGCCAGATACTCATGAAATTATAAGCTAAAAGCACATATGATTGGTTAAGGGGTTACTCGGCATGAATAATAAATGTATCGTCATCACCGTCATCCTCCATTTGCCTGGGCGGAGCCAGAGAGGAAGCCCCGGGAGATTACCTCCAGTGTTGGATTTATTGCTTCAAATTGAAACTTGAGGCGATCTTTTGAGGTAAGACAAGTTATTTAACATGTATTGTCAATATTGTCTATTGAAAGTCAAAACGTTTTAGTTATGAAGCATTTAGTTGTAGGAGTAATGATAGATATTTCTGGAAAAAAATGCCATGACTGTCGGCGTTCAGTGGACAGGCAGCTATCCACTATTTTTAAGCAAATGTATGTGAAACTTGCTAAATAAACATTAGCTAGCAATACTGTTCATTTTGGCCAATTTTGTTGCTTGTGGAAGATAGTCAAACCTTTTTAGTTACAAAGCATTTATTTGTAGTAGCACTAGCTAGTTTTTTCTGGAAAAAAAAATGTGGCAAGCCTCTTCTTTTTTTGGCAGTTTCTGTGAAACTTTCTAAATAAACAATAGCTATCAATACTATGTACATTTTTAACTAAATATTAATAACTTTATTTGCCAATTTTGTCGCTTGTGAAAAATCCACCTGAAGTAATGTGATGCAGAGCGTAGACGCTGTTTAGACCTTTATTTTTTTTATGCTGTACAGACCTGCATAGAAACTGGCTTGCTAATAAGAGATCCCATGTAATAATTTTTTTTTAGATATCTTTCTATAATTTAGCAGATAGCCTTATGCATCCATCACACAGACATGTTTTTTTATTGTGTGTAGCTTCCTGTTCACAAGGAAAGTATGAGAGGGCTGTCTGCAGTTGGATATTCTGATTAGTCTGCAAGCCTTTGGTGACAATTCAGTATACGTATTTGTGAAGAACACACTGCTGGTTACCAATTGGACTTTTTTCCTGTTGTAGAGATAGATAGAGACTATGTCTCCCTGCTCAGCACCCTTAAGAGGAGAAGGCAGCTTCATAGCAGAGGAGGACATGGCTCATGTGAGCATAAGCACATGAGAATGATCTGCTGGACCAGGAACTACTGCAGGAAGACTGCAGGAAGACACGGACCATGAGGAGATGGAGGATGAGATGGAACCTGATCCCCAGCCAAGACTATCAACTGGGTATATATGAATGTTTATGTATTGTTTGTTTCTATTTCTCATATGACTGATACTCACAGTAACACTAACACTGTTACTCTTATTATTTTGGGTATGGCTAGCCATTCTCGCACAGGTCCCAAGTCAGCTAGAAAGCGAAAACGCAAGTCTACTTGGTGAGGTATTAAATTGAGTAATTTCAACATCAGACTCTGGGAATACTCTTGACTTTTATGTTTACAGATACATGCCTCTCCAATATCCACAACGTGAATGGCTCAACCAAAATTACTAGGTTTGTAAAAAATGATGGCTACTGGACAAAAGAAGTAGCTCTCCAGCCAACTGTCATCAGCAATTATAACAAAAACTTGGGCGGTGTTGATAGGTCAGACCAAATGATAAAATCTTACGATGTCCAACAAAAAACTCAGAAGTGGTGGAAGACTCTTTTTTCCCCCTTCATAGACATTGTCGTTGTCAATAGTTTCATATTGTTGAATGACAACACATTCATGCGGCACCAGGAGTTGAGCACAGACCTTTGAACTTAACCCAGATAGATTTCAGAGAAAAACTGGCTCGTCAGCTGGGAGGTATCGATATTCACGCAGGTTTCCCATTGCATACACTAAAGCCTGTAGTCCCTCCTTCATCATCACTTCACACAGCCCATGTCCCTAAATTTGATGTGTCCTCTAAGAGATGTTGGCTATGCTATTGGAAAAGTAGGACTGAAAATAAAACTAAAGTAGCTTGTTGCGCACCAGAATGTAATGTCAAAAGACTTTGCTTGGTTAGCGATAGGAACTGTTTTCAGACTTGGCACTCAGCTGTGTGTGACCAATTTCCCGAAGAGGCCTAGGTTGGGCTGTGTTTACTGGTGTTGTCCTCCCCTCTTTTCTCCCTCTCTTCTCTCCACAAGTATTGCAGTTGTTGAAAATGTATTTACTGTAGATAGTTCTAAAGTTTGATTTTGTATGTTTTACCGTGTAATTTGTGTGTAATTCTACTATTCAAAATAAATAAAGTGTGTGTTTTATTGAACACATAAAATTTATATTTTATATAAATATCTAAATATAAATATATAAATATATAATACAATTTATATATAAATTGAAGGACTGTGTCCTTCAATTTCAGATGCAATCTGAATATATTATTACAGGTGCTCAAAAGGAGTATTTGAGGAGTGGTCATGTGAAATGTAGTTTTATTCAGTTTTTCCACTAATCACAAGAATAGTCATAACTTTTAAACAATAAATTACATTTCTAATTTGTCTGCTATTCTATATTGGACATACAATTATGTATATTTCATACACTCTAAGATTCCATCTAGCTTGTTATTAAAATGGTTGAAAATGCAGTTGTCTTATGAAGTTTGGTGGCCGGAGAAGGTTTTATAAAAATTGCTTTATGAATGTAATAAGAATTTGGATATGAATATCACATTCTGGCACAGAATGGAATTTTCTGAATTTTAGGCTCAGGCAGGAAAGGGTTAACCGGACTGCATAGTAAGTTAAGCAATTGTTAAAGATATCAATTACTATTGAGTTATTATTATACAATAATATATGTATATAACAATTTATTAACATTATTTTAACATTATTATTATTGCAATAATATAATATTAAAACAATCATATAAGTTTAAAGAAAATAATGACAAAATGTTAACTTACCTTTTCACAAATTGGATTTTTTTTTAAATAATTTTTTACAAAGCAGACAGATGCAAAGTGCTTATGATGGTTTTTGTTTGTTTTATTTTTGTTTTTTTCCACCTCTGTATTACTGTTTAATTCATTGTTTTAGCTTGGTTCTATTTAGATTACAGTGTGAACATTTGTAGTATAGTATTTCTGGTCAACAGTAAAGCATGGGCAAAACATGGTTTAATTTTGGTTAAAAAGAGTCACACATTTTTTTTTGTTTATCATATAAACTAACACTCCTCAACCCATCTCCCCTGAGTACTAATCATCCACACCTGCAACTCGTCTCCTCTCCAATCAGCTCCACAACATATAAACCCCACTCTCCCTTCACTCTCTGTCTGGTCTCGATTTCGATCCCCGACTCACTTACCTGTCTCAACGTTACTTCGCGCTTAAAGACGACATCCAAGTTTCTCCTCTCCATCGCACTGGAATCTCCTCGCTCCTATTTCCTCCAAGATAAACTCTCCTTCGTCTCAGAGTCTCCAAGTTCCACTTCCCCTTGCTCAGACGACTTCACCCTGATACCTTCGCTCAGTTATATATTACTCAACATCTGTTCAATAAACTTAACCTCCGGGTTCAACTCTAATTCCGAGTCTGGGTTTCTGTGACAGCAGACCAGACCTTAAATTTAAAGATCATGAATCCGGCGAATCCTGACCCATTCAGACTCTGGTATATGCTCTCCGGGCAGCATTCTCTCTAAATGCCGATCCTTCCTCACCGCCATTACCAGCTGGCGCTTCAGCGTTTTCTTCTCCAGCTCTTTCCGCAAGTCCCGTGGCCAATCCAGCGCCCTACTCTGGATCGGCGGAGTATTGCAGTAGTTTTCTGACCCAGTGTTCCCTAGTTATGGAGATGCAACCACATCGTTTCCCCTCTGAACGTGCTAAGGTAGCTTTCATTATTTCTCTGCTAACCGGTCAAGCGCTTCAATGGGCACAACCTCTCTGGGATTCCAATAGCCCAGTTACCCAAAACTTAGATTCCTTTACTCGACATTTCCGTGAAGTTTTTGGTCACCCAGTTGGTGATTCTTCAATTGGAGAACAGCTATGTAACCTCCGTCAAGGGAAGAGTACAGTCAACGAATATGCCCTAAGGTTCCGCACCCTAGCAGCATCCAGCGGTTGGAACGAGTCATCATTTCTCACCGTGTACCGTATGGGACTTGAACCTAGGCTACGATTACACCTCTCCTCCTTTGACGATGCCATGGGTCTAGAACGCTTCATCCAACTCTCCATCAGGGTAGCTAACAGAATGCGGTCCTGCCTAGATGAGTTACCGACCTCACATCCTTTCTCCCCCTCTCAACATACCTCAGCCCCTACGACAGAACCCGACAACAACTCAATGCAGGTAGACGCCTACCGATTGTCTCCTACCGAGCGCCAGCGCCGGCTGACCCAGGGGTTGTGTTTGTACTGTGGAAAAAAGGGACACGTAATCTCTGCGTGTCCCATCCGACCTCCTCGCCCACAGGTGAGTTATTTACATACTCCAAGAATTAGTACCTCACCTCTGCAAACCACTGTTTCACTTACTGCTTCAACCTTCTCTGTCTCAGTACCAGCACTCCTCGATTCCGGGTCAGCCGGCAACTTCATCTCCAACACGCTTTGTACCCAACTCCAGCTCCAAAGATGGCCCTGTGAACCCCACCTTCAAATCCAGACCATAAACGGCGAACCTCTAGGAAAGGGATATATCCGTCATTGGATAGGACCAGTCAAACTTCAAGTTGGTTGTCCACATTCGGAGGAAATCACTTTATTGGTACTTGAAAACTCCACCTCCGATATTATCCTGGGACGCCCCTGGCTGGTTCGTCATTCCCCAGTCATCTGTTGGTCTACTGGTGAAGTCCAGAAGTGGGGTGACAAATGCTTCACCACCTGTTTCCCTAACTTACCAACTCCTAACCATTTAAAATCTAACAAGGAACCTCTCGTCAACCTTAATACCACCACAGTCGAAAGCCCAACCTATTCACAGTCCATAGATATCCCTTCCTGCTACTCACACTTCCAGGATGTTTTCTGCCCCCTCCGGGCCTCACAGCTACCTCCACACCGACCTTGGGACTGCGCTATTGACCTTCTTCCGGGTGAACCTCTCCCCAGGGGAAGAATTTACCCCCTCTCGATTCCTGAACAAAAGGCCATGGAGGAGTATATCGAGGAGGCTCTCTCCCAGGGATACATCCGTCCGTCCACTTCCCCTGCTGCCTCTAGTTTCTTCTTTGTGGCTAAGAAGGATGGAGGTCTCCGTCCCTGCATTGATTACCGCTCCCTAAATAAAATAACCGTTAAGTTCATATATCCTCTTCCTCTTGTCCCTGCAGCACTGGAATTATTGAGAGGAGCAAATATCTTCACCAAGCTAGATCTTCGCAGCGCCTACAACCTCATTCGTATCCGGAAGGGAGATGAATGGAAGACAGCCTTTTTAACACCAACTGGCCACTATGAATACAGAGTTATGCCGTATGGCTTGGTCAATGCCCCCTCAGTTTTCCAAGGTTTCATGAACGAGATATTCCGTGAGTACCTCAATTGTTTCATCATCATATACATTGACGACATTCTAATATACTCCCAGAATGAGATTGATCATCATCAACATGTCAAACTAGTGTTGGAAAGACTAAGGGATAACCACCTATACCTCAAGGCTGAGAAGTGTGCCTTCCACCAGAAGTCCCTCCAGTTAATCGGATATAACATCTGTCCAGAGGGCATCCGGATGGATGAGGGTAAAATAGAAGCCGTCCAAAACTGGCCTACTCCAACCTCCATAAAGGAGCTCCAGCGCTTCCTGGGTTTCGCCAACTTCTATCGCAGGTTTATTAAAAACTTCAGTTCCCTCGCTTCACCTCTTACCACTCTACTCAAATCTAAACCTAAGTCCCTAGCCTTGCCTCCCACAGCCTCTTATGCCTTTCAACAACTTAAACTCGCCTTCACCACAGCTCCCCTTCTGAAACATTCTGATCCTAATAGACCTTTCATAGTAGAAGTAGACGCCTCTACCTTGGGGGTAGGAGCCGTTCTTTCCCAACAGCAGGGGAAACCACCCAAACTCCACCCATGTGCCTACTTCTCGAAGAAACTCAACTCTGCCGAACAAAACTATGACATTGGTAACCGCGAACTTCTGGCCATAAAGTTAGCTCTAGAAGAATGGCGACATTGGCTGGAGGGGGCCCTATTCCCTTTTCAGGTACTCACAGACCATAAGAACCTGGAATATCTCCGTGAGGCCCGTCGCCTGAACCCTCGCCAAGCACGACGGGCGCTATTCTTCTCTCGCTTCCACTTCACTATCTCCTCTCGTCCAGGTAATAAGAATGTCAAAGCAGATGCTCTCTCCCGTCTTTACACCTCAGAAGAAACCCAGGAAGTGCCAGATACCATTCTCCCTTCCAACATTGTCGTCAGTCTGATTCAATGGTCTCTGGACAATGACATTGCTGAAGCATCCGCCACTGAGCCAGCTCCTCCCAACTGTACTCCTAACAAGACCTATGTCCCCTCTTCCTTACGACTTACTCTCATAGACTCTCTACACTCCTCCTTAGGCACGGGTCATCCCGGAACCAATATAACCCTCTCACTCCTCCAGGACCGTTTTTGGTGGCCACGTATGCAACAAGATGTTCGTAAGTTCCTTCAGGGATGTGTTGAATGTGCTATCTCCCGAACTCCGCGCCAACTTCCAGCTGGAAAACTCCTCCCTCTGCCCATTCCTCGTCGTCCCTGGTCACATGTGAGAGTCGATTTCATCTCTGACTTGCCTTCCTCCGAGGGTTTTACTTGCATTCTGGTAGCAGTAGACCGTTTCTCTAAAGCCTGCAAGTTACACCCCCTCAAGGGTCTTCCCACCGCCCTGGAAACCGCAGAAACCCTGTTCAATCACGTCTTCCGCAATTACGGTATTCCTGAGGATATCGTCTCTGACCGAGGGCCTCAGTTCATCTCCCGAGTCTGGAAAGCCTTCTTTTCGCTCCTCGGGGTAACAGTCAGTCTCACCTCAGGTTACCATCCTCAAAGTAATGGGCAAACTGAAAGGAAAATTCAAGAGATCAGTCGCTTCCTCAGAACCTTCTGCCATCACCGCCAGAATCGCTGGAGCCGTTTCCTTTCCTGGGCAGAATACGCACAAAACTCCCTACGTCAATCCTCCACAAATCTTACTCCTTTCCAATGTATATTGGGCTACCAACCACCTCTTTTCCCATGGTCCGGTGAACCATCCGAATTACCTGCCGTTGACTACTGGTTTAAGGAGAGTGAGAAAGTTTGGGACCTGGCCCACCACCATTTGCTACGAGCTATGCGTCGCCAGAAGAGTTCCGCTGATGCCCGGAGAGCACTCACTCCGACTTACCATCCTGGACAGAAGGTGTGGCTTTCCACAAAGGACATCAGACTTCGCCTCCCGTGCAAAAAGCTAAGTCCCCGTTTCATTGGCCCCTTCACTATTTCCAAACAAATTAACCCCGTCACCTTCCAACTTCAGCTCCCACCCGAGTTCCGCATCCACCCTTCTTTCCATGTCTCTCTCTTGAAACCTTACCACCCGTCCCTCTCTCCCCACTCCTCACAACCAGATCCTGCTAATTCTCCACCCCAACCTCTACTCCTAGAAGACGGACCGGCTTACATTGTCTGAGACATCCTGGACTCTCGACGCCTAGGAGGTCGCCTCGAATACCTCATTGACTGGGAAGGTTACAGTCCTGAGGAAAGATCTTGGGTACCTCGGGATGACGTCCTTGATCCCACCCTTCTTTCCCACTTCCACGATTCCCACCCAGATGGTCCAGCTCCTCGTGGTCGAGGTCGCCCACGGCGCCGGTCTTCACGTCCCTCTGGAGCGGTCCGTGGAGGGGGGGGTGATGTCACAGTTCTACCTGAAACTCCCAGCACTAACACTCCTCAACCCATCTCCCCTGAGTACTAATCATCCACACCTGCAACTCGTCTCCTCTCCAATCAGCTCCACAACATATAAACCCCACTCTCCCTTCACTCTCTGTCTGGTCTCGATTTCGATCCCCGACTCACTTACCTGTCTCAACGTTACTTCGCGCTTAAAGACAACATCCAAGTTTCTCCTCTCCATCGCACTGGAATCTCCTCGCTCCTATTTCCTCCAAGATAAACTCTCCTTCGTCTCAGAGTCTCCAAGTTCCACTTCCCCTTGCTCAGACGACTTCACCCTGATACCTTCGCTCAGTTATATATTACTCAACATCTGTTCAATAAACTTAACCTCCGGATTCAACTCTAATTCCCAGTCTGGGTTTCTGTGACAGAATCGCAATTGCATTTTTTTTAAAATAATCGCAATTCTATTTTTTTTTTTAATCCAAATTGTTCAGCCCTAACGTAAAAGCACCATGAAAGTGTTCTACATGACTTGTGTGCTGTATTCCTCCTAGTCTTCTGAAACCATATCACTTGGTGAGAAATAGACAGAAATCTATGATGTTATTCACTGCCATAGCTCTCCTTGGAATGCCTTGATGTTTGATTCATGAATGAAATTATCTGTATATTTATCTGTATCTGTTTATATGACAAATGTATCTGTATCTGTCTCTTTATTTGAACAGAACCGGGTGTGGATGGGGCTTAAACCATTTACTCTTACATGTATAGTTTCCATTAATAAAATATGCCTTGTATATGTCTTTTCATAATAATAGCCAAATAAACATAATTATTATTATTATACAACTATTATTTAAAAAATATATTATTTTATTTTTTACCAGATGAAGCTGAATTTGTAGGCTACATTAACTGTGGAATATGTTGTGAAGTGTGGTTTCTCCTGGTATATCAGATATTAATATCTGCATGAAACAGAATTTCCATTTGCCTGTCCATGTATAACAACATTATTATGTAGGCAAGAGTTTTCAAGTATGTCAAATGTCAAGCACACATTTCAAACATTAAAAGAAATTAAAATAAAATCAATATAGTCTACAAACAGGTGAATGTCCATGAGAATCACGTGTGAATAGTGTGATACATTAACACAGACGTTTCAAGAAGTGGAAAGTTTATCTGAAGTTGTATTTTTATGTTCCACTTGATAAGCACCAGACACTGTGACAAGGCAGGCAAAGAACGAGGATCTAAATGCAGCTTTTTTTACAAAAAAATTAAGCCATCTAACTCAGGGAACAAAACACAGGGAACCAGGCACAGAGCATCCAACAATACATGCAAAGACTGACAAACTAACCAAGGGAAACAAGGGCTAAATACACAAAGGAAAACATGGAACAGCTGGGGAAACAATCAGGGAATGAGGAACACCTGGGGAAACAATCAGGGAGAATCAATCATTAAATAAAACTACAAAACTAACACAGGAAACAAGAACAGGGAACTAAACAAGAATTTCAACATAAAAGTCTAGACAAAGGCAGGGAATATAACAGAGCCCCCCTTTAAGGAGCGTATTCCAGATGCTCCACGAAAAGAAATACATTTTTTTCCATGCAGTGTAGGGGAAAACAGGTGGTTCAGGTGTGAACAAGGGGCAAACAGGCAGTTCAAGGGGGCACAATGGGCAAGGAGAGCAGAGGAACATAGCAAAACAGGAAGGTTTGAGACTGAGATGAAGGTGTAAGGAGCAGGACCAAGCAGTCCAGAGCAGATCCAGCAGTGGGCCAGGACACCAAGGGGACCAGAGCAGACCAGGTGGATGGCCAGGAGAACAAGGGGACCAGAGCAGATCAGGCAAACGGCCAGGACACCAAGGGGACCAGAGCAGAACAGGCGAATGGCCAGGAGACCAAGGGGACCAGAGCAGATCAGGCAAACGGCCAGGACACCAAGGGGACCAGAGCAGACCAGGCGGATGGCCAGGAGACCAAGGGGACCAGAGCAGAACAGGCGGATGGTCAGGAGACAAAGGGGACCAGAGCAGAACAGGCGGATGGTCAGGAGACAAAGGGGACCAGAGCAGATCAGTTGGATGGCCAGGAGACCAAGGAGCAGATCAGTTGGATGGCCAGGAGACCAAGGAACAGATCAGGTGGACAACCAGGAGACCAGAGGAGATCCAGGGGATGGCCAGGAGACCAGAGGAGATCTGGAGGACGGCCAGGAGCCCAAGGGGACCAGAGCAGATCAGGCAGATGGGCAGGAGACAAAGGGGACCAGAGCAGATCAGGCGGACGGCCAGGAGACCAAGGAGCAGCTCAGGCGGACAGTCAGGAGACCAAGAAGCAGATCAGGTGGACAACCAGGAGACCAGAGGAGATCCGGGGGATGGCCAGGAGACGAAGGGGACCAGAGCAGATCAGGCAGATGGCCAGGAGACCAAGGGGACCAGAGCAGACCAGGCGGACGGCCAGGAGACCAAGGGGATCAGAGCAGACCAGGCGGATGGCCAGGAGACCAAGGGGACCAGAGCAGATCAGGCAAACGGTCAGGATACCAAGGGGACCAGAGCAGATCAGGCGGATGGCCAGGAGACAAAGGGGACCAGATCAGATCAGTTGGATGGACAGGAGACCAGAGGAGATCCGGGGGATGGCCAGGAGACCAGAGGAGATCCGCGGGATGGCCAGGAGACCAAGGGGACCAGAGCAGATCAGGCAGATGGCCAGGAGACCAAGGGGACCAGAGCAGATCAGGTGGACGGCCAGGAGACCAAGTGGTCCAGAGCAGATCAGGCGGATGGCCAGGAGACCAAGGAGCAGATCAGGTGGACAACCAGGAGACCAGAGGAGATCCGGGGGATGGCCAGGAGACCAAGGGGACCAGAAAAGATCAGGCAGATGGCCAGGAGACCCAGCTCGCCTTTCACTGTGGATGTGGAGGAAGAGGGCTTTAAATCTACTCACACAGTTGTTGCCTCCCAGCCTTCCACGGCTCGTCCCATGTAGGGGAGTGGGCAGAGCCGCAGGAGGAATCGTCTCTGGGGGAGCGGGTGGAGCCATGAAAGTCTCTGAGGATGTATCCGTGAAAGGCAGAGCCGTGGAAGATTCTGGGGGCGGAGCCGTGGAAGAGAGTATAGGCAGAAACTTGGGAACAGAAGCCTATCTTCTTTTCCTCCTCCTCCGGATGGCCGAAGTTGGCAATGCTGGCTCTGGGACGGGCGAGACTTCCAGCCCTTTGGCCGTGACATGCGTGGGTGTTGGCTCGTTGGCCGTGGCAGGTGTGGAGTGATGAGCCATGGAAGGCTGAGAGGCAACCACTGTGTGAGGAGATTTCACACCCACAGTGAAAGGCGAGCCACTAATTCGCAGAGACTCCTCCACGAACTCGAGGAGCATCCAGTTAGGATCCGCTGAGGCAATAGCTCCTTTAGTGCACTACTGAGACATGCCCTGAAGAAAACCACCAAAGATTGGTCTGAATAGTGCACTAAGTTCGCCAGCTCTAAAAACTCACGGACATGATCCTGAACTAGATGGTCCCCTTGCTTAAGGAGGAGAATTCTGACAGCTGCTAGATCCATCTTTTGTCAGTCTTTCTGTGACAAGGCAGGCAAAGATAAAGGATCTAAACCCAGCATTATTTACAAAAGAATAAACAAACTAACTCAGAATATAATGCAAACAAAACACAGGGAACCAGGCACAGAGCATCATAAGGAACACCTGGAGAAACAATTTGGGAGAATCAATCATGAAATAAAACTACAAAGGACTACAAAACTAACACAGGAAACAGAAACAGGGAACTAAACAAGAATTTCAACATAAAAGTCTATTCAAACACACACACAATTTAACAGAGACTGCAAATGCAGTCGAGACATGCCCATATGATTTCAAATCACTTTCGAAATATTGGCTGCACAGATTCATAAATTTGTTATCATTTTGGATATTAAAATGTTGCTTTATCCTTTTGCCTCTTGGATAATAAGTCATAGGAATATTATTTATATTATTCAAATGAATCCGTTATTCATTTTGAAGTCATTATTTGTGCCTTTCCGTATAAGGTAATCGGCTTATGGCACATCCCTTCTTAAATACATTTCTCAGTTCACATGGACCACTTTTATGACACTTTTATTGTTCTTTTCCATACTTTTGGAAACTTGAAAGCTAATGTCCCAATTCATTGTAATTGCATGAAAAAAATAGACCAGTGCATTCTTTAACATTTCTTTTTCAGTGTTTCATGGGGATAACAACTCATTAAAAAGTTATATGGGTTTGGAATAACATGAGTGAGAGTAAATATTTTCCATTTTAGGGTTGACCATTCTTTTAATTGTTGAACGTTTATGAGAATCTAAATAAATAAATGGTCTGAAGCCTGTAAATAATCACGGCAATGTATTGACTCGTGGCGCTTAAGCGTGGCCACACACAGTTCCAACGTCATTGTGAAATTTGCAGATGACACGACGGTGATGGGCCTGATCATGGACAATGATGAGACAGCCTACAGAGAGGAGGTGCTTATTTTGTTGATCCCATTGGAACTTGGCGTCACTTTTTAACGCACTGGGTATACCTTTGGCGTCATTTTTCAACGTGCAGGGTAGTCTTAACCAAAACAAACTGCAGGTAAAACGGCATTCAAAGGTGAGTTTAACATGCTCCACGGTGTGTGCAAGTAAGCAGTTTAAGCGTTTTCTCAGGTACTGGTATACATAGGTACACTGCTTTAACTAGAGCATGCTGGATAACGTATTTTTATCGGAAGTTTGTTGATGTTAATAAATATATATAATATGCTACGATTGACTGGCGACCTGTACTCTGCCTTTCGCCCAATGTTAGCTGGGATAGGCTCCAGCCCCCCCCCCCCCCCCCCCCCCCCCCCCCCCCCTGTACACAGGATAAGCGGTTGATGATGGATGGATGGATGGATGGATGGATGCTATGATTGTGTTCAATTAATCAAAGTTTTTTATATTTTTATTTTTTAAATCCTCTATAGAAGTCTATCGGACTACCCTGCACATTGAAAAATGACGCCAAAGGTATACCCAGTGCGTTAAAAAGTGACGCCAAGGGGTCCTGGCAAAGCGTCCATATGTGACGAGTTGGGTGTGAGAATGTGTTGCAGGAACAGTGGAAAAGCTATGTATTTGTTTAAAAAATGTGCTACCAAGCTCTGTTACCATAGAAACGGATCTGCTCTCTGCATATGGGCATTCCATTGGAACAGTTGTGTCACCATAAAGTGATAACGACAGATGTCCTCTGTGGGTCGGAGTGATGTGTATAAAAAACCATCCAGCACAGGGAGTATGGATGGGTCAGTGGCAGAATTGGCAAGATGCTGGCAGTGCTGTTGACATTGAGGTTCTTCCCATTGGAATTTCAGGGCAGTCATGTCCTCACCTGGTTGGAGAATGGACATTACATCCTCAGATTGTAGAGCAAATCTGGGGAGGTACAGCAGAGCAGAAGTGGATCTGTTCACATTGATCGAGAAATCACACTGTCCCCTTGGTTTTCACTCTTGCCTCCGGAACCACTGGGCATCGAACATCAGTGGCCGACCGTGCATCTTTACGCTTTCCACTGATCAAACTATTGCGCTCGGTTCTGCAGAGGATTCGGGAGGATCGTGTTCGGCTTCTGTTAGTGGCACCGTATTGTCCATATTAAGTGTGGTTTTCGACTCTGGTCTCACTCCTGATTCTCTCTTGAGAATGCCTTGTGAGATTCCAGTCATAATGGACATGTTGTCTCAGGTGCAGGGCAGCATTTGGCACCCCTGCCAAAGTTATGGAAATTGTGGGTTTGGCCACACAACGGGCCCTCTTTTGAATTATTATTTATCCCCCGCCACGGTTGATACCATATTAAATGCTAAAGCTCCATCAAGAAGAAGTTTATGTACGTTTAAATGGTGTATTTTCACCTCTTGGTTCGCAGCATGGAATGTGGATCCAGTCCACTCCATGGAATGAGGATCCAGTTGGTTCAGTGCTTGATACTATTTCAAGAACATATTAGGGCTGGGGTTATCCCAGCAATGCTTTAAGTTTATGTGGTTGCTATAGCAGCTGAGCATGCACTGGTGAATAGATTTTCTATAGGAATGCATTCTCTTTTCTCTTGTTTTATGTATGGAGTATGCAGGCTTAGACCTTTTTCGTCCTGTCCACGTCCCTTTATGGGATTTATCTATGGTGTTCCTGGCTGCTCCGTGTGAACATCAGTATCTGATAAATTTATGACTATTAAAACGGACATGTTATTATTTTTGCCATTGTGTAAGAGGGATGGTGATTTGCATGCCCTGTTGATCAATCGTTTGTTCATGGATTTTGAGCCAGTGTTATCTAAGGTCATGCTGAGACCTTGTTTGGGATATTTGCCAAGTCATTTCTACATCCTTTTGCTCACAGATTGTTAATTAATTTTCTCCTCCACCATTTCAGTCGGAAGAGCATAAGAGGCTACATATGCTATGCCCAGTATGGGCTCTGCGGGTTTATGTTGACCGTACTAGCCAATGACATAATTCAGAGCAGTTGTTTGTGTGCTTTTGTGGCTTCCACAAGGGTGTTTCTGTGTCCAAGCACAGACTGTCTCATTGGATTGTGGATGCAATTTCAAATG